>MTQE01001141.1:7977472-7989919 GCA_014337955.1 Aspidoscelis marmoratus
CAGAATGATTAAGGGTCTGGAACACCTCCCTTCCGAAACCAGGTTGCAACATCTAGGCCTCTTCAGTCTGGAGAGACAGCGTTTGATTGAAGTATATAAAAGTATGCATGGTATAGAAAAGGTGGATAGAGAAAATTTCTTTTCTCTATCACACAGCACTAGAACCAGGGAGCGCTGTATGAAGCTGATGAGTAGGAGAGTCAGATCCGACAAGGGGAAGTATTTCTTCATCCAGAGGGTCATTGGTTTATGGAATTTGCTGCTGGAAGAGGTGGTGACAGCTACCAGTCTAGATGGCTTTAAGGTAGGGTTAGACAAATTTATGGATGACAGATGTATCAATGGCTACTAGAATGAATGCCTAGGTACATCTTTCAGGCTGGGGGGGAAAGCAGGATGCTTCTAAGGTCATTTGCTGGGATTTGAGAGCAGGAAAAGCTTTGTCCTTGTCTCTGCTTGAGATGCCCATGAGCATTTGGTGGGCCACTGTGTGTGACGGGACACTGGACCAGATGGGCTGTGGCCTGATCCAGCAGGGCTTCTCTTATGTTCTAAAACATTGTGATGTGGTGTTTTGTTTTAGCCATGTGTATAGGGTGATGAGAACTCAGTCAAATTTCTTGAAAATGACTAAAGTCCCATACTTCTTAAGGTACCCCATACCTAAAATTACCAGTGGCATGTGACTGGTTTTGTTGATGGCCAGTGAGTATTTTTAGGTTATATCACCTTTGCTTCCAGGATGTCAACTATATCACAAAATCCTTAGCATCTAGTTGTAAACCTATCTCTTTATTATATGCTGCTCAAAATGCACAAGCTTGCAGCTCAGTGAAGCTGGTTAACAAGTAGGCTTATAAGTATGAATGCTCTTTAGACATGTGTTTACCAGCGTTCTCATGTTTGGGATACTTAAAAGATTAAAGGCTTGGTTTGACAGGCCCCACAATTGGCTGGCAATCCTTAGGCAGGGAAAATAACTAGAACAACTTAAACTGAAAATATACTTTTATTCAAGAGTATATAACACACAAAATAATTCGATTATAAGGCAAATAGAAACTATGTCAAAATGGGGGAAATTAACTTGATAGTAGCAATTTGAAGTGAGAGGCAGTCAAATTAGAACAGCAGTATTAAAGGATAGCTTGTATCAGTTGAAGATGTTTTATCGACAAAAATAGGCTTAGAAGGCTGTCTTCCCTAATAGCTGATGCAAGGTGAGGGATGCAAAACAGGGAAGTGAGCTGGACCAGGAAACAGGGGATCTTCCATCCAGTCAGGACCTGTTACCAGGAGAAGGGAGGCAGAGGGTAAATAGTTAAGATCTCAGAGAGCTTGGTGTTAATAGCTATGGAAAGGTAACATTGAGAATTGAAGCCCCTCAAAACTTTGAACTTCTTACTCTTGATTTCCTCAGTTTGAGCCTCCCACTAACTGCTGCACACACACTCCCCACATAAATATCAATCTAGAGCTTCTTTCCCTCAACTGACAACTCTGCCAAAGTCTGAAGAAGGTTGTTCTTTAGTCTCTACTGACACCTGTGTGTGCATATCCCTGTGTTTTAGGAATTTAGGCATGGGAAGAATAAAGTGTAGAGAGTCAAGGGCAATCAACTCCCTGTTCTCCACTGATGTAGCAACAGAACCTGAAAAGTTCAGCTTTTCATCTTTTGTTGAAAGCCATTTGCCCACATGTCTATGTCTGAAGCATCTGAGTATAGAATGAGTAGGATAAGAGTATGTAAGAGACCCTGCAAACTAGTATTTTTATTAATGTATATAGAAACACCAAAAACTACATTCTGACCAAGAGTGATACTCTTGACTGCAGCAGTGGAATCTAGAGCAAGACATTTTGAAAGATCCTGATGCTGCCTTTTTATTTCCTGCAGAAAGTCTTTTTTGCCCGTTCTTGTCATTGATTTTGGCTTGCAGCATCTGAAGCAGTTAACCAGGAGATGCGGGAAATGTTGTGAGGGCGCTCCAAGCTTTGGAGATAAAGAACACTCTGTAAAGAGAAAGCAGTTCTTTGGGCACTCCTGCTTTCCTTCCAAGGAAGATGCTATGAGCTCATGGTATTTTTTTCACACTTGCTCACCCATTCCAGCAAAGGCTACCTCCACAAATTTAATGACAAAACATTTCTCTAGGAGTAAGCCAAGAGAGGAAAAATCTTACCATCTCTTCTTTTTGATATGGCTTAAATTCAGCAGGGGGTTTGACTGTCTCTAAGGAAACCATTTCCAACGAGCTGATTGCTGACTTTTTCCTTTTGCCAAGCATAAACACAAGATTCTTTTTTTGGATTACAGGTTCCATTATTTTCTTGTGAGACAGCTAACCTCCATCCCATCCTCAGATCTGAGACTTACTAGTTGAGTGCAATAACTTCCTGCTATATAGTTCTTCACCACTTCATGTATTTTGGACCTGGGCTCTTTCCTAATTCCTCATTATAGTACATTTGTTTTTACAGCCCATTTGTTCCCTGCCTCTACAAAAAAAAAGGGATACACAAGCTTTATCCCTCTCAGAAATATTTAGAAATATATTTACAACCATGCCTTAATATTCACCTTGTTGCTCTCCTGTTACGTCCTGTGTTGTCATATTTTGTGACTGTGTCTTTGTTTTATTATTCTAGAGATATCCCTAGGGCAGTACAGTCTCAAAAGAGTGGGGATGTGTCACCTCTTTCTTTGAAAAATGGGAAATTACTTCCCTTTAATTGCTTTGTTCTAAACATGTTATGACAGATCACCCACTCATCCACTCTGCTCTTTTTGGAGCTGCGGGTGCTGTAACCTTCTTGGGCGTATTTTCAGTTCAGTGCATATGAAATTATTTCTGTCTAGAGCTGAAAAGAAATCTGAACATGATGAGACTCCTAGTTCTTCACAGGAACTGGCATTTGGCAACATTTTTGGTAAAATGAGTGGCTTAGAGCCTGGCAAGGTACCAGTATGATCTTTAAAAAGAAGTGAGGAGGAATGAAGATCGGAAGGGTGACATTGTTATGGTCACTTGTCTAGGATGGTGAACCCAGTCCTGCATCAGCAAATGCTAGAAGCACTGGTTGTAGCACTTAATTATTGAAAAGGAAATTATAAAACAAGAACTTCTTTATTATCTTATACAAAAATAGATTTCCACAAATTATACTGTATATTGAAGGACACACTTCAGGAAGATCTGTGGAAAGAATATAGATACTATATGTATGTATGTATATATATTAGTAATTTTTACTGTGGATTGACATAACACAAAAAAATAATATGTACGATTCTTTACAATAGCAGTTAGTACTGTATATGAAGGAAGGGCTCAGTGATGAAATAGCTGTGATTAATATAGTAGAAAAGGAACTTGCTTAATCCAGTTTATTCAAACTATAAGATTTGTATTTAAAAGTGTCATATTTACTTGTGCACACTTCCCTTCTATAACGTTTTGTATGCCCTTTTAACCACCAGTTGTGTTGAAGCTGGCATTTTTGAGTGGCAGAAGAATAGCTCTTGGGAAGGTGATAGCAGACTGTATATACTTATCGGGAAAGTATTATAAAGCCTTTCAATTTATACAGGCTATTCTATTCCTGTCTACCGCTACATTGCTGTGAATATTTTTTCCTAAGTGTCAAAAATGTTAGAACATTCATGGAAGAAATAAAAGCATATGCATGACCATCAAAACAAATTTTCTGGCAGGAAAATGCAGATTTGGTGAGTTTAGATGTATTAATTTTATTCTGGCTTTAACAGGCATGCAGCACTGCAGATGCTTTTTGATAACAAAATAAAACAGGAATGAGATCCATGCAGAATACTATATTAGAACCTTGAAAATAAGGTTCAGATTTATGTGCCAACTTTAGAAAATTGTTCCCGATAGCAGACATTGTACATTTCACAGTTACCATGTGGAGAGTTGTTGATTTGGCTTTCTCAGAAATACACCGATGCCATGATGAGGTGTCATTGTATTTCCCTGCATTTAAATGAAACCCAAGTAAAATTATTTCGGTTATGTTTTTAGCTGTGAAAAAATTACTATCGCTCTCTTGCTTGTAACTGAAATGTTATGTTCTAAAACCAAGAAATGCCTGAAACAGAAATATTAAAGTTTGTTCTATTGCTTTGTGGTACAGATAAAAAACCAATAATATTGGAATAAGTTTATTATTTGACATTCAGAAGTATTTAGGTAGCAATTCTGTGCAGTGCAAATAACAATTGGAGTTCTTACTCCAGCAGAGACTGTGGGATAGCAATTTAACTTGATACTGTTGTTCCTAACAAGGATGATAACTGAATTATTGTGCAACAGATATTAGTAGCAGTTCTGAAAAACTCATTTTCTAGTGCCAACCTGTAACTGTGTAATGGGTCAGCCATGGCAGTACTTCTAAACTACATAACTTTTCCCCTATCCCTTGTCAAAAAGAAGGAAGAAAATAGTTTCTTGTACCTGAACTTATCTATGCAACTTATTAACTCCTGTAAGAACAGACTGCTGTACTAAACAGACCACCGGTCCAATCAAGCAGTGTATTTTTATGATCTTAACTTCTTTTAGCAGGGATGTCTTTCCAGCAGCACTACTTGTTCTATGGGCCCGTAACACAGTTTGGATAGGCAGAAACACACATTCTGTGTGACCTTCTCTGTTCTCTGTGTCCATCATTTTCGGGGTCACTATAGCTGTTGGTGGAAGTTAAGAAGCAGCAGGACCATTCAGTAGGACCCTACAATAGACAGGAGATCTACATTGGCAGCAATCATGACAATACAGAATTTTAAACAAAGGGGGAATTTGGCATATTCTGAGCTATGTGAAGTTGTCAGAGTTTGGAATTGCCCTGTCTTTTTTCTCCCTCTTGCCTCTTTTGCATTTCTACAGTATTTTTTGACAGTCCAACAAACCAGGATGCTAAATAGTTCATTCCCAATCCAGCCTCTACATGATGAGGGATATGCGTGTGCCTTCAGAGTTCTCTGTAGGGCCTAATAGGCCAATAAATCACATCAAGTTATTTAACCCCACAACTTCTGCCAAACTAGCATTTCCCAGATTGAAAATAAGTGAAGTACTGTATCACTTACAAAGCTGCTGACACTTATTAAACACCACAAGCATCTTTTGTAACTTTTGTTCAGTTTACATCCTCCTAGCAAAGATTACATTCAAGCAAGAAAAGTCTCAATAGCTTTGCTTTCCCACTTTCCTAGTTAAATCTGTGTCCAAAGCAAAATGGGGCAATGCGATCTTAGAAATGCTTTTGGCATTCAGTAGTGCCCAATGACTGGATGGTTTTTTGTATGAAGTACAACTGTCCCAGACGTGGACAGTATTCTTTTCAGGGCCAGGACAAAAACCAAATGGGTGAAGGATGAAATGTGTTATAATACATTTTAAAAAGACATGCATTCATTTGTCAAGCTTAAGGTGCAAACGCCCAGTGATTTCACTGTTGTTTCCTACATTCTTCACCATTTCACAGAGTTACATGATTTTCTTCAAGCAGATCAGGGAGATCTTTTTTTACCCCATATATGAACTCTCAGAAAGCTTCATGAATTATGCAAAAATGCAAGGGCAATTCTTAGACATAGATTTTAATACTACTTGGTAACCTTTCTTGATGAATGCTTCCTCTCAGTCCGATTATATAATTCCTTCCTCCATACTGCTGTCTAATCTATGGTTTACGTTTTCCTGTTGATTTTGACATTTTATTACTGGCTTCTTCTGAAGTGCTGCTATCCTTAGTTACATTTTAACAATTTTTAAATATATATACAAATAAATAAAAAGGTTCATGAAAAGCAGACCACTGCTTCCTGTTCAAAAAAGTGTGCTCTACTAATAATTTTTACATTAGGTAATGGGTAAAAGCATAATGTACCTTCCATTTAAGTATGAGGAACAACCAGAGGTCCAAGAATGCATCCACACACAGTAAAGTAAATGTTTCAAAAGTGACTTAGAGGTGGTAACATTTAGATGCTAGAGCTCCCATCCCATCTTTAATCCATATTAAAGAACAAAAAAAAATCTGGAATGTGGCTTTGAGGTGGGATGGAAATATGCAGATACTTCCACCCCTAAGCTACTTTTGAGCCACTTTTTACTGTGTGTGGATGCAGCCTAAAAATATAAGTGAATTCTAAAGACTTGTTTAGTACACATATGCCAGCAATAAAATTAAAACATCTAGCAGCTGATCCAGCATGGTGGTGGTGTTGCTTTAACTTGCCTCAGCACTAAGGCTTCTACAAAAGGTTTACTCAGTTGGAAGATAGATACAAATGAAAGGGCCCTTTGGGTAGCTTTAGAAAGAGGGAAGCTACTACAAAGTTAATACTACCACAGAATCAAGGCCATTCTAGCTTAGGAAAAGTTCCATTAGTACCTCTTGTCAATAAGGATGTATACGTCTTCAGTCTCCATAGATGTTAAGCCATTTTTTTAAAGTTGATTTTATACAGGACAGACGTGAAATAGAAGGAAAAACATTGCAGTCTAACTGGCAGTGCCTGTATTCTGATAGTTTCTGAATCTTTTTGAAGGACATTAGGGGATTCCAGGTTGATTTGGAAAAATGGTTGTCAAATGTAAAATGAGATTGTGGGAAACATTCCTGGAGGCCATGAGAAACTGTTGGGATGGGTAAAATAACTTGTAAAACATTACAAACTATTCAAGAGGTTTATCTGAGGGTACTTAAAAATGCAGGAGTGATGAAAGTTGTTATAACAGCATTATAAATTTGGGTCTTTTCCCTTCTAACCTTAAAGTCAATTCATTTAGTAAGTATTCTGTGAACCACATGTGGCATTTTGCTTTCACTTGTCATTTGCTATCTCCTTACTTCTCTCTGTCTCAGTTTTTTAAATAAAACTGCAGTGTTGAAAACCACAGTGTTGAAGAAAAGAAACCTGCACTTAGTATAGCAAAGTTCTGTACTTCTGACTTTTAAAATATTGAATTTAGAGGGAGAAAATCCTGTCATCAAAATGAGAGGAAAACATTTAAAAGTCATGGCTGTCTCCTGCTCTTGGCCGCCTGCAAAGGTGCCATCTAATCTCTTTCTGGCATCATGTTTCTTCCTTAGGGCATGTTTCAGCTCCCAGCAACAATTTCTGTCAGTGCTTGTCATTAAATCAGTCTTCTGGATGACAATAAACTTTAAAATATGCTGTTAACTGGACAGGAGCAACAAAAAGACACATCTGGTATGTAGGCCAAGTGCTCCTCTTGCAAACCAATGTGACTGTTTTTCTTTCTGCTCCAAACTACTTTATTTTTATATTGTTAAATGTCCTTTTGAAAAAAACAACAACTAAAGGAGCCACTCAAATGATCTTGGAGTGGATTTTATAATCCTCTGGATATGTTTCTAAAAAATGGTGCTACAGATGCACTTAATAAGAATATAATAGCCTGTTGCGCAACATTCTAAAAAAAACAGCCCTCGGCTGGAGCTCAGGATTATTGTCATCATGCTGGTTGATCTAAGCCAGGAAGGAATACATCGGGGGGGGGGGGGGTTCATGGTACATTTGCAGTATAGTCTCTGGAGCTGGTGATGGTGTGAACCAGTTCTGGTTAGATAAAAAGAGTGTCTTGCATATATAGACAGGAAGGGAGGGAGAGGAACAAGGTAAAGTTAGCTTTCACATCACAAAAACTTGCTCCCCATTATGTTGGAGAGGATGTGGGTTAGTGGTACCTACGAACATATGTGATGGGAGTGCCCATTTGCAGTGGAATTCTAGGGGAAAATACAACAAAATTTGCAAATCATTATGAAACAGAACATATCTATTTTTATTCCAGGGTAAAAATATGGAATGCTCAAATAGGGTCCTTATTAAAGCTTTAATAACTAATGCAAAGATGGTTATAGCTCAACACTGGAAAGAACCTCAACAGTTTTCAGTAGAGCAGTGGTTAAACAGAGTCTGGATCAACATTTTAAATGATAGCATAACTGCTCAACAAAGTATAATGTTAGATGCCTCAGAACAGGTATGGTTCCAATCCACGTGGTCTCCTTTTCTAGAATCAGCTAGAAACAATTCCTGTCTTCATAACCTTTCCCCACCAATGCAAATTTTTCTTAAACGTAGACTTACCATTTCATTCCTACACCTGGTGCACCTACTTGATACAAGGTAGACTATTTCAAAATTTAAATGATTCATAAAGCTAGTTGTTCCTTGTTTTGTTAGTTAAAATTGTTTGTAAATGAAGTACACCCTTTTGGCAATGTACCATGGTAATATTTCTTTTTTGATTATGTGTTTTGTTGTTTATGCTGTATTGCCATGTATTTCTGCTAAAGCTTTCTAGTTACAGTTAGAAAAGCTAATTTACCTTCTTTTTTAAAATCTTTTGGCTTACATTCAGCATTACTAGGGTTATCCCTACCTTTTCATTACTGTCAGTAAATTTAGTCCAGGTCCCACATGCCCATCTATTTTGTAGTAGAGTAGACTTGAATTGAGGTGCTCTTTTCATGAGATTATTCTGCTTATTTTGAACGCCGTATCTCTTTGATCCTGTTGCATCAGGATCACTGTTTTTTTTCTGAGCTACCATGGCTTGGGAATTATAGGAAGTCCCTTTGGGGAATTTCCTCCTTTTTTTAACTTAATTTTTTTTAAATCATTTTCTCTTCACACTCCCTTTCTGCTCCCGACAGTGCCATCTGCTATATTCTCTTTTTCCACCTCTGTTCAGCATTGGCTCCTTCACACCCCACTCCCACGCCCTTTTCTATCTCCCTTAATTTGCCCAAAAGGCCCGCGCTTGATCTCTTTAATGTTTGTCTATGAATGCCTAGGAAAAAGGAAGGGGGTTGCAGCTTCAAGGAGGTCCTCCCCCATAGATTAAAACAAGTTCTCTGTGAACTCAACACATGGTAAGTGGAAGCCCATGTGCATATTTCCTAAGAAAAGCTTCTAGAGGTGAGTTTTCATTGGAGTTTGGATGTCTGGTGAACAGCTTGCTGCTTTTATACATCTTTGTGCACATGTTATGAATGCATATTAGCAAGTCATCTTTGTCTTGAGGAGAAACAGAGAAGCTGCCTTTGTAGCTTTGTTACTTCATGGCTTTCTTTCTGAAAGATTATTGGCTTCATCACATGTGCACAGCAAATGCTTTTCTCTCCAAATTCTGAATCATCTTAGCTTTAAATTACTCCTGCATGTAAAGTTCAGTTCATAGAGTCATAGCATTAAATAAAAAGCACCTCAGTAATGCAAACAGCTTTCACATCCTGTATCAGGGTACAGCTGAAATCTCTGACACATTAACCTTATTTTCCAACAGTTCTTTCCTTTAAGAGTTTGTCTACAGTGAGAGCAAATAACTGCATTTAAGAGATCCCTGCGTTCCCTAGGAAGTAATGATTCAGGGTTTGTCAAGTATAATATCACTTCAGACTCGAGACTTTTGTTACCCTGTTACAAAGTGCAGTTTGATTTAGTCAAACTCCTGGCAACTGTAAGCCATCAGTCACTTGCCATCCTGCCTTTTTTAAAAAGAAAGATCTTCTAGCTCCTCCAAAAACATTTCAGTAGTCTTTTTGACATTATCCATCATCCTTGTCTTTTCTCTTGCCCTTCCTTTGCATCTCTCAGTGTTTACATACCGTGCGTAAGGGCAGTTTCGCCTTTTTTATGGCATGGAAGGCAAGCTTATTCCAAAGTATAAATCAAATTAATGGAAAAGGAAATGGCAAGCCATTCTAAAAGGTATGATACTGGAAGATGGTGCTGGAGAAGACTTTTGGACTGTGAGATCAAATCAGTCAGTACTAAAGGATATCAACCCTGAGTGATCACTTGAAGGACAAATATGGAAACTGAAGCTCTAAAGACTTGGGCCACATCAAGAGAAGGCTGGACTCACTAGAAAAGACCTTGATGCTGGGAAAGATTGAAGGCAAAAGGAAAAGGGCATGGGAGAGGTTATAATGGATAGACTAGGGATGTACACGAATGGGGTTTATGGCATTCAATTCATAATGAATTGAATGTTAGAAAATTTGTATTCGTTCAAATAGATCCCCTTCGAATGTGGTAGGATTATATTTGATACTAATGTATTTGTACAGATTTGTACAAATATCCAATACAAATGCATACATATCAGATACATATCCTATACGAACACATATGTATCTGATGTGTATCCTATACATATACCCAGTTTAATGAATGTCAGGACTATTCGTATGAATGTTCCAAAACATTTGAATTTGTACGAATGTTAATGTATGAATGCCATAACCTTCGATCCGTGTACGAATAACAAATGTTACAAATATTCGTGCACATCCCTAGTAATGTAAGATTAGGCAGGCACCAGGAGACAGTGGAGGACAGCTAAGCCTGGCATACTGTGGTCCATGGGGTTATGAAGGGTCGGTCACAACTGAATGAAAGATCAATAATCAGTGTCTCTACAAGTATTTCTTGCATTCTGATCTATTTTTAGGTGTAAAAGTATCTTGGATATGCGTGTATTGGTTGTAATTTTTAAAAGGGTAATATTAGAGATGTGTTGCAGTAGTTCAAGCGGTTTGGTTTGGTACCAGACCAAACCAGTGGTAGGTCAAATTAAAACAGTTTATTGGTTACGTCTCCCCCATTTCTTTTCCCACATGAGCAGCAACACACACACTCATCATGCCTGCAACCTCCCTGATGGCATTTGCACTCTTCAGATCTTTACACACGTCTTCCAGGTGACCCATACCAATCACATTGAGCCTTTCCAGGAAGTGGCTGAATGCTGTTAGGTTAAGATCCAATCTGGAAGTTCTATTAGAATGGCCTGATGAAGAATGATGTAGCTGGTAGGAGTGGTCCTTTATTTGTTTGTTTGTTTGTTTTTCTATCCCGTCCTATACCTGAAGGTCTTAGGGCAGGTTACAATATTATATTAATCTTAGACAGGTCCCTCCCCTCAGGCTTACAATAGAAAGAGACAAGAACAAGATACAAAAGGAAAATGGTGTGGGAGGGAACAGGGACACTCTGGCAGCAACAGTGTCCTTGCAATGGTAAAATACTTTTCTTTTTCTCCTCCATTCCCCGCAGTCAAGATGGCTCCTTCATAGCCTGTGTGGTGATAGTTGGGAGGGAGGGTTCAATGCTGGGAGGAAGATGGGGCACAGAGGAGTAAGGAGGGCACAGATTCAATCATGGTAGGTTGCAAGGGCAGGGAAAGAAAAAGGGGAAGCAATGGACATGATGAGGGAGGAATCAGATGCTATTGGGGTGACTGCATGCATGAATAAATAAAAGGGAGGCCAGAAATGTGATGAGGATTAACAAACTGGTTTGCAAACTGCTTGACTCATTAATAGAACTGAGTCACGTGGTTCAAGTAGATAAGCAAAGCGGTTTGGGAATAGGTTTGAAATGAACTGAATTTGCACACCTCTTGTTTGTGCATGTACATATTCAAAAGGGATAATTAAAAAGCTCATTCCTGTGTTAGTTTCTTTAAGTATCTTGATGGCAAGGGAAGTTGTCAAGTCATAAGGAGAAGCACTGACACAGATGCCTACTTTGGTGTTAAACACACCATGTTGCCCTTACTGTACATCCATTTTGAAAACTAATTTATTCATTGGCTGCATGGTTTGACACAGGTACTACAACAGGACAAAACTTTTTCACAGAATGATTGGACATTATACATGGCAAACATTGTGGTCTTGTTTGTTGGGGTTTTGGAAATTTTCTCTAAAAACTTTATCTTCCTTTCCCCTGAAAGCTCTTGCTTTATGCCAGACTGCAACAAAATGTAATTCTGTGTAGCTGTGTGTATCCATATTTAGCCATTGTTTCCTTTTGTTTTAAACTTTTTTCTTTACTTCTTATTTAATCATTATGCTCTGTTTTTGCTATTCAACAATGTGCTGTAGACTTCCATACACACACACACACACATACATATACATATACATATACAAGAACTGTAGCTAAGAGAGAAAGAAGAACTGGGCAGCTGCTACACTGAGGTGCCTGCTGCCTTTCCGCCACAGTTTTGGGTGATTTTATAATGTACTGCTTTGTAAAGTATGAAGTGTTATTATGTATTTTTTTTAATGTAATTTTATAATGAACCATTTTATGTTTGTTGTAAACTGCCTTGAGCCTTTTTCTTTTTGAAGGGCAGTATAAAAAATAGAAAACGGAAATGGACTGGGGCCTTTGGTCAGCTCCTCTGGACTCCACTTGGCCCCAGCTGCCTCAATTTGTGTGTTTGTTTTGGCTTATTTTAAAATGTTTTGTATGATGTGCAATTTTTATAATGTATTTTTATTATGTTTTGATTATGACTTTGCATTGTATACTTCCTGTTTGTTGTAAACTGTCTTGGGCAAAATTTTCTTTTGGAAAGGCAGTATACAAAT
>MTQE01001141.1:7990019-8000496 GCA_014337955.1 Aspidoscelis marmoratus
AGGGATTTGAGAGCAGGTGAAGATTTTGCCTTTGCCTTCTGCTTGAGATGGCCAAAAGCAATTGGTGGGCCACTGTGTGAGACAAGAAGCTGACCTAGATGGGCTGTGGCCTGATCCAACAGGGCATATGTGCTTATGTTCTAAAGAAGGGATGCAACCACAGAGGAAACCTTCAAATGCATCCTTGCCTTTTTGAAGGAGACAGGTCTTTTGGACCTTGATCTTAGTTTCTCCAGGGTGTATGTGTCAGTCACTAAGACCTTGGCATTCAGAAAACATTGAAAGCAGGTCAACCTGGAATAAAAAGACCGTAGTAATACAAAAACATGGTGTTCCCTGCTTTTCCCTATTGCCACCGGAGAATGTAAGAAACACAGAGAAACAATCTTCTGTCTCCTTTGACTATTCTGTAAAACATAACTATGCAGTCATGTCACTTATACATCAGTAACAATGTATGTACCCTCAGGAATGTTTTGACTTTCATGTTCTCCAAAAATAAATGAACAATTTATTGTTATATGCATTAAATCTGAATTCTATAAGAGCAAATTTCCAGGTAAACATGTTATCAGATAGCAAGCAAATTACATGTGCGTGAATTCTGGCACTTTATGTATTCCAGGATATAGAAGCAGCGGGGAAAAAACTACAGTCAAGAGAGCATTTGCTTCTGCCTCCTGATATAGTGAAACTTGAAGTAAGGCTATCATCTTTTCTTACTTTTTAACCCAAATTATGAACTTCAGGATATCCATAAAGTGCCTTTTGTGGAGTACACCTCGCATCATCCTTTGCTGTGGACCATTAATAGTTTAGACTTGGAACTCAAGAAGCAAGATAGCTTCATGTTGACTACCCCTACCTAAATATATAGACAAGATGGAGGTGCTGTGTGTCAGAGAGTCCCGGGTCCATGAAGAAGGGATACATTCTGTTCTTGATGGAGATTTCTTGCCCTGGAATAATTTCTTGCCCCAGGTGTGATATCTGGGGGTGTTCTTGGACTCTGCAATGACACTTGAAGTTCAGTGCCTACTTTCAGCTACATTTGGGTCACCAGTCCTGGCCCTTTAGACTGCTTTGGTGCACTAAACATGGGGCTGCCCTTGTAGACAGTTCAGAAGCTGCAGCTAGTGCAGAATGCTGCAGCAAGACTAGTAAATGGTATTCCTAGCTGGATGTACATTACACCAAACTTAAAATAACTGCATTGGCTGCTAATTCACTTCTCAAATATCTAGACATCTTCTTTATATGTATTTAGAAGACTGGCAAAGATACCTAGAGGGTTTTTTTCACTAGCATTAGGCACTCATTAAGAGCCCATTAGGCACCCGATTGGTATCTATTGGTACCAATAAGGAAGACTCTGTTTCCACACCAGCCCCCATTATGCCCCCATAATCATACCAGTTTAAGGGAAGTCTTCAGGCCCTGAAATGTGGACTCTCCGTGGACCCTTTTAAAGGCGTCTTCAATCCCGTCTTCGGCAGTGAAGACCAGATCAGAAGGCATGTATTTGTACCATGATTGGAGTGATGGGGTCCAGGGGTGGGCTCCGGGGGCACCATGCTCAGTGGGGTGGGAGCTCCCCAACACTCACATCTACACAGCCTGGGCTTGTCCTACAAAGAAGCCTTCAAAGCTAAGCACAGGCTGCGTAGCCGTGATCTGGCGATCTTCGTAGATGAATCTGATGTGTTGTTCTCCTGCTCCGATGGTGGCCCGGAGCTGAAAAATAATGCTAGTGTGACTGCAGCTAGTATTTAGGCTTATGAATGGGGCTGCTGGCGCCTTTTCATCCCAACCAGGCAAAGGCTACGTAGTCTCTCCGTAAGTGCTTCATAGATGGACTACACAAATAGGTTATGGAGTTTGTGCCAGGCTACGAAGCCGCTACCTCGGCAGCTTCAGAATCTGGCTGCTCCACCATGCCCATTGCCACCAGAAATGGTGCTTGATTGATGTGTGCGTTGAGCAATCGTGCTGCGCAGCCTTCACGCCTTCTACTTGGGGAGTAATGAGTACTCCAGAAGGGTGCTCCAGCATTCCCACTGCGACCATGCTAGCACCCATTGCCATCAGGGACTAGACTGCCCATGGAGAAACATTGGGTCCTTGCCAAGATCCGGATCTTCTAGGACTGGATTCGTTGAGACCCCATTTCAAAGATCCGGATCTTCAAAGAGCCGGATTAAGGGAGGTAAGTGGGGGAAAAAACCCTAGTCACATTGGCCTTTGGCTTGGGAAGCAGTTTCCTCTCCCCACTTTCAGGAACTATTCTTGCTTTTAGTGTTTTGTTTTAAAGTTTGTTTTTACTGTTATACTGTTGTTTTTACTGTTGTAAAAACACAGCTAAAGTGGTTGCTACTGTGCCTTAACTGCTTCAGTGCAGCTCTGGCTAAGTTTTGAAGGCGATTTATTTTACAACTTTAAAAGCAATCTTGTTTCCAGTACCTCTCGCACTGAATGTTAAATTCTTTGTATTATACTACCATTTCGATTTTCACTTTCCCAGTACCGGTAGAATTGTGATAGGAGGCAATTGCTGTAGGCAGTGAGCATCAGTTATCTTGCCTAAATCCATTTTTCCACTCATTACTGACCATTGCTGCCACTTTTAGGCCACTGATTTCTCTATACTCCCTACACTGGCAGCGTCATTGACAATTTTAAAGAGTTTTCTAGAGAGAGTTACAAAAATAAAAAATGTGTGGAAAAGTATTGAGCTAGTATTATCTTCTCAGTCCTTTTTTTTTCCTGCACTTCAAAACTTGTACTTCCAAAGTGACTGTGGATGCAAAAACACACACCCTGCTTTCTAGATTGGTAGGAGGACCAGAGCTCCTAACGTTACAGGGTACTTTGGAAATATTACAGCAACTGCTGGTGCAGAATAGTTATGTAGATATGCCCTAGGCTTTCTCGTGAACTTGCAGGTCAGTTCCTGACTTTGCCCTTAACTTTGGAAGCTCTCAGCTCTACAAAAGCTCCAAATGGCATTCGGAGATTCTCCTTCCTCTGGTCTTTCAGGGAATACATATTTTTGATGGTTTCCACCGTGAAATGAACCTTTCTATCCCCAGACAGATATATTTGTGGGGGCTTGTTGTTGCTATTCTGAGCTGTGAAGTCATTACTTGTCTGTCATGGATTTTCTTTTCCATGTAATATTTGTTTTTAAAGTATTTAAACTGTGTTTAACTCCATAATCCTTCAAAATGAATGCTGTTCATTATAATTGTCTGTATACAGTGCTAGACCATTTTAGCTTCCGCATAATTAAAATTGTTTTAGACAAGGATTTTGATGCTTACAAATTCTGAGAGTAATGTGCTTCAGAAAAACATTACCTGCATAATTCAAGGAAACAATTAATGTTCGGGGATTATCGTTCTAATACATTATTCACCACAAGAGGGCACATCCAATCACTGCAAACTTACTTGAGGCACTGAAAACCTTCCAGTCTCCATTATATTGTTTAATTGAGGGATTTGTGATTTAGCACCAAAGTAGTTTGGCCTTTTCTAAATTACTTCACACTTAAAACAAGCTTTAATAACACATTTTATGGTTATTTTATTTTGTGACGGTTTGGCAAACAGAAGATTATGCAGTGTGGCAAAGTTAAATTATATTTTGTGTTACTTTATTTTTTCCAGACTCTTTACTGGGCAAAAGTAGAAGAATCCATCCCTCAGTGGGAACCTTTTTTTTTAGGAAGAACACAAGCACCTATTGGTATTAGAAAAATCAAGACAACAAAGCGAAACCCAAGTCCCCAAAAAGGATCAGTAACAAAATAAATGAGAAAGAATCAGACCAAGTTCATGGGAAGTATCTATTTAAGTTTTCAAATACATTAAATGGTGTTTTGAAAGCTTGTGAAATAAGTAACTTTAATTCTAAATCTCCATTGAAAAGTTAAGAAAGTGAGGCTGTTACGCACCTGAAAGTGATTTTCATACCTAAACTTGAGGACAACATAGAATTGAAACCCAACTGCTTTGCTTGTTTAGTCAAAATGATAATATAATGATAATATAATGTTACTCATCATTTACGTTTACGAACCAATAAAAGTGCAAAAAATATTAATTTTGTTGCCTGTCTTCTGAGAGCATTTATAGTTCCCAGCCTGTTGGAAAACAGAAATTATCTAAAAGCTGGTGACTGAACAGAATCCTGAGGGATGCAGTCTAAAGTAAATACCTTTTGAATGGCCACTTTCCCTCTTCATCTAGTCATATGCACACACCCCAAGTCACAAATTCACAGTGAACATGTCTTCTATCGTTCCTCTGCAGACATAGAATACATTTGGATGGGATAGAAAGTAGCAGGAAGGGTAGGTCACCAAGGACAGATACATTGCCCAGAAAGGCATGGGGAGGAAGCCTAGTTTGCGGGTCTTGGATCTCTGTGTTTTAGCCTTCCTGGTGCCCTTTCTGCAACAAAAAGGGCTTCTTCCAGTTATGTTCAAAGCAAATGAAAAACCCAAAAAAATGTAATCGAGCTGTTCAGTGAAGTAGAAGGACAAAGGGAAAGCAACCCTCTTCAAGAGGTCATGAGTTCTACCAGATAAATTTGGGGAACAGGCTGCTTAGTCAGAATTGCAGATGGAGATTGACAATCAGATGGCCAGAAATGACCTCCTTACTTGGAATTAGTTCAAGTCACCTGGACTAAATGAAGTGCGTCTTTGAATACTGAGGAATTACGCTGATCTACCAGAAACTCTGAGAAACCTTCTTTAGAAATGGCAAAGTGGAGGATCTAAGAAACCTCTGTCCCTAACACTGTTACCTAAGAACCTGGGAAGTTTAATCACCTCTAGAAGGTAGCATGCAGTTATCAAGAACATGTCCAGCCAGACTAATTTTATCTTCTTTTTTCTGATCAGGTAACACTGTTAGCAGAAGATGAGGATACAATTGGCATTGTTTACCTGGGCGTTGGGGAAAAAACTGACAAAGACACCAAGTACAGTTGGATGGTTCTCCTGCAGTGTCAATCAGTATTTAGCTGGAAGATCATGCTCTCCTCACCAAACTAGAAGGGATATTTTGAGTGAAACACTAGGTTTGGACCTGAGACCAATAATCTTCTGTATATTTTAATTTTTAATCTTCTATATATGGAGGAGATTGTAGATGTAATTTTCACCAAATTTGGAGTTGGCAGAGAAGTGGGTAAGAAAGTGAATGCCATTGGAGATAAAACCAAAATGAAATACATCAGAAACAAAAAGTGGTGAAATAAAATAATTGAATGCACAAATATAGGACTAGAGATTCATGAGTTGGGAACCTACTTCTGAAGAATATCATGGAATGTGAGACGGCAGTGGATTGTGGCAAGAAAATGTCAGATGTGAATGTATATTTGACAGAGGTAAGGAGATGGTTATACCAGTCAGATAGGAAGTAATATGCTTGGAAGGGACTGCAGCTCAGTGGAAGAGCAGGGTTGATGGTTCAGTTCTGAAATTGTCCCCAGAAGTAGACAATGGCAAACTCCTTTGTAATGTCTGCAAGGAAGACTGCATAGAGGTGCCCGTGAAGGTCAACCATGGAGTCAATCAGGAGTCAGCCATGGCTCAATGGTACCATCACACATGCTTGTCCAAATACACACTTTTAATAGCAGAAAACAGCACCAGCAATTTATCTGTACAGACAAGTAGGAGTACTTGCTGAGGAGTAATTCAAGGCAAAGACTTGGGAGGAGCCATTGCTGTCTTAATCAGCATCCTAAATATCACATCAGTATGCCTTTTCTGGGAATGCATTGCCTTACTGCCAATGGTAAGAAACCACTTGCAGTCCAGTAAAAGTTGCTCACTTGTTGCCAGTGGAACTATCCTTTGGATTGCTCCAATTAATATGATTTGTTGTTACCTCCCATAAATTTTAAAAGGTGCTGTAAAATGTTTGAAGTCTGCTGACGCAAACTACTGATCATGACAATAATACAAGGGAATGGAGATTTTCCTTCAAGTGGTTGTGACAGCATTTTTAGATTTTTTTCCATGTTTTTAATGAGTGCTTTTTATTTATCTGTTGAAGTTGCTTTGAGGTTGAGGAGGTTGCAAGTTAAATAAAAACAGTTTCTTAGCAGATTCCCACTAAGTTTTAACAGTAGGCTACTTATTATTGATGAGGATGGTGATGATTCCATTAATGTGTTATCTCAACGACTATAAAGCTGAGAAGTAGTTACAAGGCCAAAGTCAAGGTTTGTCTCCATAGTGCTGGAATCAGGCCCTGAATGAGCATCTTGCCATGCCTCTGCTGCCTTCAGGCAGCCTCAGAAAGGCATCTGACAGCTCATAGGAGCTGACGGAATATGTTGCCTGGGTTTACCTGTTGTATTTCAGCCACCCAACTCTCTCACTAATTTACTCTCTCCCTTCTTTACAGTAATGGGATTTTGCTGACTATTTAAATTTGTGTGATTTGTTTGGCACATTTTTAGTCTATGGGCTTAGTTTGTATATCGTTTGCTTATATATGATACTTATTTTTGTATCCTGTGTAGAAGTAATCTGCTTTAAATAATTGTATTTTGTGGTTTCTGTAAATTGCCTTGACAAACTTCATTGGAAAGGCAATACTTTAATTGCCTTTCTAATAAATAAGATTCAGATTCTCTCAAACTGTTTCAGTCCCTTGATTTGCATTTGAACACACATTTTTGGGTATTCATAGGTACCCAGGTTTTTCAGTAGATTCTCATTAACATATCAGTAGATACTCAGAAAGTGAAGAAGAACTAAGTGAGCATAAAAGAAGAGAGTGCAAAAGCTGTCATGAAGCTCAACATTAAAAAAACTAAGATCATGAAGAAGAAATGGAAGAATTTTACTTTCCTGGGCTCAGAGATCACTACAGACAGCGACTACAGCTACAGAATTAAAAGACACTTGGTAGAAAAAGTTAGGGCAAACCTAGACAGCAGAATCAGGAGATATAGATGTTAACCTTGCCAAGAATTGCGTAGCCAAAGCTATGGTTTTCCGAGGAGTGATGTTTGGCTGTGAGAGTTGGCTATAAGGAAGGCTTAGTGCCAAAAAAACCCACACTTTTGACTTGTGGTACTAGAAAATACTTTTGAGAGTCTCTTGGACCGCAAGGAGATCAAATAACTCAATACTCAAGGGATCAGAAGGACAAATACTAAAGCTGAAGCTCAAATACTTTGGCAACATAATGAAAAGACAGAAGTTATTGGGAAAGACACTGATTCTGGGAAAGACTGAAGGCAAAAGAGGATGAGAAGGATAATGCCAACATACATGAATTACCACAAATTTTGGGAGACAGAAGGGCCTGGCGTACTATAATCCATGGGGTCAGAAAAATGACTAAATAAGGAAACAAGAACAAAGATGATCAAGATATAGATGCCATGGGTAGGAAGTATCCTGGTTCTTCATTTGATAATGGTTTGCCCATCAGCCTTAAACTGCATCCACACACAGTAATGACCAGGTCAAAAGCAGCTTAGAGATGTTCCCATTCCCTAATGGGCCAGTTTGGTCTTGTGGTTATTGCTGGACTCTTACCTGGAGATCTCCCAGTTCAGTGTCCATCCACCCAGTGGTGGTGTGGGCATTGTATGGTGGCAAGCAACTTTAAAGTCATTTCTCCACAGGTGAGAAATGCACTCTGCAGGTGCTTGAATCCCCTTGGAGGTAGGCTGTGGGCCCAAAGAGCTCTACTGTGCCATCATATGGATAAATCTTTAGAGTTCAGTGGCTTAATCTAAATCAGCCAGTGCTGAAATGATGGTTTTCCTATTGCTCCACTACAAACAGCCACATGTACTCTGTTAATGGGCAATGAGAATAAGGACCCAGGAAGCAGTGAAACATCACTTCCTCTTACCCGATTTGTACTTATTTCTCAAAAAGGCAGGTTCTGTTTCTATAGGGCACTAACAGTCCTCCTCCACTGCTCAGTAAGGGTGGGGATTGCATGATGACTCCTGTCAGCTCAGTTATGCGTCGGTTATGTGAGCCAGTTTGGTCTAGTGGTTAGGGAGCCGGACTCTTATCTGGGGATTGATTCCAGCCTCCTCCATGAAGCCAACTGGGTAATCTTGGGCTAGTCACAGCTTTCTTGCTGAGGTCTCACAGCTCCACCTACTTTACAGGTTGTCTGTTGTGGGGAGAAGAACAGAAGTTTTGTCAGCTGTTTTGAGTTCCCTTAAAAGGATGAGAAAAGCTAACTCTTCTTCTTAAAAATCAGAAAATGTGGTTCCAGAGTACTTTTTGGAGTCAGTGTGGATTAGAGGTGACATGTGAACACTATTGTGTGGTGGCTACTATCCCATAGGCTTTTGACCTGCCTTTTCTAAAATATGTGTTGGATGCAACCTTAACCTGAATGTTCCCTTATGTCGCATGGGTACATTCCTTCAGGTTATTGGCAGAGGAAAGCAAAGGAACATCACAATACAGTACTAAGTAATACTGGGATATTAGTTGCTAAACTTCTTAAGGTTCCCTGAAGGTGATGAAGAGAGGAGGCTGTGGGAGCGAGCGAGCCAAAGAGGCAAGTAGCTCTATCGCCTGTGACCAGCAGGGGGAGCAAACACTCTGCCACCATCTACTTTTTTAAAAAAACCCAACAGATTGGAAGGGGTGAGACCTGTAAGCCGAACTTCAGCAAATCCCTACTCTCTGCTATTGTTAACTTGGAGAGCTAAATTTTAATTATTCAGAAATGTGCTAACCAAAAATTGCTCCTCAACTGCCGTTCCACAAATGTTTCTGTTCTAAAAGAAGTCAGAAATGTACTGTCAACTTTCCTCCCCCTTCTGCTGCATTACCGTCCATTAAAACTAATCAGATTTTTAATTTTTTTTATAACAGTAACTGCCTCCTTAGAACTATCCTGTTGAGTGGGTGTTGGTGTTTGTAACAATAACGTTGTTTTCATAATATGTGATGGCAGATTAGCACGCTTCTCTGCAGTGTTGCTAACAGTTGTAATTAAGGAATAAACAGTAAAGGGTGTCAGTCCGATGACAATTTCATCTATAGTGTCACAATACAAAATGTCACAAAATATTACTGTTATATAACTACAAAAATATCAAATTAGACTTTCGTCTTAGAAACAGAGATGATTTTTTTAAAATAAAAAAAACAAAACCTGGCATAGAGATCATCACAATTTTATACCTACTCAATGTTCTGTCATGAAGACAAGTCGGTAATGTTTTCTTCTGCAAGATTTGATTCGTTGCCACACAGTTGAATTAAGGAAACGATGAAAAACTGATCAACGTCTTGAGTTGTTTTCTTTCTTTCTTTTTTTACAAATGCCACTTCATGTGGGAGGATGGATCCAATTCGACAACATAGGCTTGTTATGAGAGGTTTTTTGAAAAGTACAGAAACTAGATATTCGCTCCCATGTGTGCCTTCAGTTTTCCTTCAGCTATTTTTTAAACTGTGTTAAAATTAGTGGGGGGGGGGATGAAAGCCAAATTAATAATAAATGATCAGAGAAAATATAGTTCTAAATATTCATTTTTTGCAGCTCCCTTGTTCTCAAAAGGGGGGGTGTTGATTAATTAAATGAAATGTATGAAGATGGAAAATGGAGGAGAAAAGAAACAAGCAAACACATAGGGAGCAAAAGGAGATTTATTTCTTACGCACCATGTAATTATGCATGCCAATCTTCATCATGAACAGATGATTTTTTTAAAAAAAAAGTTATATAATAAACCTCCACAATTCAGTGGGGCAATACTTTTCTTTTTTTAGAGCACTATTTTAAAACATTTGCAATCTACAGCTATGAGTTTGATCTAACAACACATGATGCTAGAAGACAATCTTAGTATTTACTTGAGTATTTCTATCTCGCCCTTCACCTTAAGTTCCCAGGGCAAGTCACAACAAAAAAGACAAAGAGCATCAAAGAGCATCCAACTTACATTAAATATAACCCTCCTTTCTTCCCTCCTTCCCTCTCTGGCAAGACAAAGTACCCTCTCTGGCAAAAATGCCCCAGGCTCTGCTGTCTCAAGGTAGACTGCTGCCCAGCACTGGGAAAACAGGAGACCCTCCTGGGCTCTTCCCCAGGAGGTAGATGTAAACTTGGGCCACCAACGTTGCCTCTCACACAGGCTGATGGCCCAACTGAGAAGAATCTGCCTCACACAGTGAAAGGGGATGTCAGAAGGTGGACAATCTTGCAGCTTTGAGGGCAGTTCCTCCCATCACTAATTACTGGCCCATATTAATAAAGGATGGTGAAATTTTAAGCCCATTCTGTGGAGAACCATGGGGGGAAACGAAACAAAGCAAATATGTGTCATAGGCAACATTTGAAAATTGCCCAATGAAAATAGGAAGTACACAATGTATCAGAAATTTCAATTCATTAAAATAAGCATTCACTGCATCTGGATGGTTTTGTTCATATCTTTCTCTCTCTCTCTCTCTCTCTCT
>MTQE01001141.1:8000738-8018814 GCA_014337955.1 Aspidoscelis marmoratus
CTCTCTCTCTCTCTCTCTCTCTCACTCACACACACACACACACACACACATCTGCTGAATTAAAAAGTTGATTGATTGTGGCATTAATATCTCATTTTTTCTGAAGAGCTGAAGGCACACAGTATTTTTGGGCACATCACCACAAGGTACTCAAAAATGCCTTGGGGGATATGAAGTCTGTCCATCTCCACAGCCAATGGGGTCTGGGGGAGCACAAAGGGACTTCAAGTCCTCTCCAAGTCACATGAAAAAAAGCTCTGCTCGACCTGGTAAAATGTGCTGCATTTTTGTGCAGACCTTCTGCACCTGCACATGGACAGTAAGGAGGTCCTGTTAAGTGGAGGTATAGAAACAGCAAAGGAGTAGTCTCAGGGAAGTCGGTGGAGTTGTCAAACTTCTTCCAAGGCTACCTGAAGCCACAAAGACCAATTTGGCCCTGAGGCCAGCACCATGGAGATGCATCCCTTCTCTCACAGCTAATGAAGATCAGGGCAGCTGGTGGATTAAAAATGTTGAGGGGACTGACCCCCTCTGCCCCCCCCACCTGTGATGGGCCTGTCCTTGGGCCACATTTACCTTCTGTGCTTTTGTGGTCACATGGAATCTTTAACCAAGGAGACGTAGTCACTACACTACTGGAATGTACTCCAGGTAATAAGCTTCCACATGATCCATGGATTTATGTCATGTTCACAAAATTCAGTTGTTAAATGTTAGATGTGCTGGAAGATCCCTGGGTTTATAGATGGAAGGCAGGTAGGGATTTCTGATTCTTAATTGCTTCTCAGTAAGAACAAGAAATGATTGTGTGCAAGCAGGCACACATAAACACACACACAGTCATCTAAATTAGACTGCTTAAATGAAGAAAAATAAGATAAAGGTGCAGTTGACTCTTGTTAGTAACAAGGATACTCTTCTAGGAAAACCACATAAATATGAAAACTCACAAGAACAAGAGGCAGAAACAACCATTTCAAGAACCACATGCTCCTTTGAAAAAAATGTGGAGGTGCCAGGCTCTGATGCACCCAAATCAGTGGGATCCTGGCAACCAGACCTCTATGTAATTCTGCACTTGTACAGACACAAAACCTGCAGTTACTAATTCTTTGAATACCATCAAGGGATGCCTAGCTATAGTTTGTTGTGTAAGAGGAGGACTATTAGTAGATCTCAGTTCTGTGACTCAGAACAAATCCATTTGAATCCTTTAGCACAAACCATGGACGATTAGCCAGAGTTTACCATTTTGCATCCATGCTCCTGTTCTTCTCTTCCATTAGAGGGAAGCAGCAGTGAAGGGACTGGAAGCTTTACCTGCCCTTTTGACGAATCATGCTGGTGTTGTTCAAACCACGTGACTGTGGTTCATCTTAAGCTTTCTTCATAGGTTATCATGAAGCTGACATCTTTTGAACGATTAATACTTAAGATGAACCACAGCTTAGGTCAAGGGCAATGCAAGCCCCTGCACTTAATCTAAAATGGAAGCAAAAAAGCATGAAATCTTCTTGCAACTGTGTTTGAGTGGGGAGGAGATGGGAAAGGCATTCATGGACTTAAAAGCAGATCAAGCTTTTAGTCATCATGATAAACCAGAGCTTTGAAATTTTTAAGCCAGTTGTTGCTGGGGCTAAGGATTGTGGGAGTTGTAGTCTAGCTCCCCCCCCAACACTAAAGAATCATGTTTTATCATAAAATGAATCAGATACTTTTCTATTTGTATTGACCCCACAGGTCTTATTAAAAAGTCACATTTGTTTAAATCAGGCTGAGATTATTTTACACCGTGCAAAGACTACACTGAATGTATTTAGACACACCTAATTCTGTACTCTTTCTTCAGGAGGATAGGTAGATATTGCATTATCAAGAAATAGTTCTCTGGAGTGGAATGGGCAAAAGTGCTGGAAGTCACCATACTTAAATGTGATCGTTTCCCAAAATTGCTTTGAATGATGCTACTGCACAAAGCAAATGTGAAGCTGTGCCTTGCACACATGACCTGTCTTTGGCTGTGTTTGCACCAGTTTTAATCCAGCTTCAGTCCACTTTCAGAGCAGAAGAACACATCAGCAAAGTTACCTGTTATTTTCCTTCCACATTATCTAACCCAAAAGAGGATTTTCAGAGTAAGAGAAGTCCAGAAGCAAACAGCTTGTCACTTTGCTGGTTGGGTTATCTCACTCTGAAAGTGGACTGAAGCTGGATTAAAATTTAGGCATGAATGCTGCATTTATTCATGCAGTTGACACACCAGCCATAGTTGGGAGTAGGCACTCCTGGCCACGGCCTCCACCTGGACTTCAAGCGTTAGCGTGGAGTCCAGGAGTACCCCCAAGTTACACACCTGTCCCTTCCAGGGCATTGCAACCCCATCAGGGACTGGGTGTCTCCCAACAACATGGACCCGGGACCCTGTGACACCCTGGACACCTTGGTAATGCTAACACTAGACTTTTGCAGAAAGTCCCCCTCCAACCCAGTTCCCTCTAACCAAAAGCCCTTTCCTTTGGTGAATGTGGGCCCTTCTGTTCAAAATCTCTTCCATCCTCAGAACAATAAAATGAAACCATTTTATTTAAAATAAAGCAAGACATAAACTATGATCATAGCAAAAGAAACTTCTTCAGTTGCACTTGATAAGAATAACTCTAAACCTTTGTGGTGGTGGTCACACCTTGCTGAAATAGTCCATCTTTTTAACAAACAGGACTAAAACATACTAAATTTGACCACACCCAATACCTGATAATCCTTCCTCAGTTTGTCCTCACTTGGGTCACTACGCTCACACCTTTCTTTTCCCGTCCAGACACTCCTTTAGGAGACTTTTTTAGATCTCCTCCTCTCTCTACTGTCACAACACCCGCTGGGTGGACTAAAAAGGTGTGAGTGGTGGGGATTCAAAGATGGACTGAAGAAGGATTAAAGTGAAGGTGCAACCACAGCCTGTGTAATGGTGGTCTTCCTGATATTATGGGAAGCCTTTGAAATATAAGTTTAAAAGCCAGGAACAAATGGGTCATTCCTAACTGTCCTTCACAGGCATGATTCAGTAGTACCTGGGAAATAAACAGGAGTTCTGGCCCATCACAACAAAGTTTTAGTCCAGCTCCAGTCCACTTTCTGAGTGAAAGAATGTATCAGCAAAGCAGTTTACCATTTTCCTTCCATGTTTTCTAACTCAAAGGTGGATTTTCTGAGTCAGATAAAGACAAAACCAAACATCTTGTCATTTTGCCAATGCAATATCTCACTCTGAAAGTGGACTGAAGCTGAATTAAAATGTCTTCCTGGTGTGACCACAGCCAGGGTCCCTAGCTAGATTATGCCTCCATAAACACACACAGTCATCCACTAATATTATTGTGTTCCTGGTTAAAGGAATAAGGCATGAGGGGGGTGGAGGGTTTCCTGCCCTCTGGGAGTTGTAAAGATCAGGTGTTACCCTGCTTCTTTCTCTGCTTCATGGCTAGCCCGGTCTTCTTTCCTCGCCTGCCTGAAATCTTATGAGGTTTTTAAAAACATTTCTACCATGCACCCAGTAGTCTGGCCTTTCCATTCAATTTGGATCAAGGAAGTGAAAGAAAACAGGAGTTGGCACCTGAAAACAACAGCAGCATCCACAGGAAATAAAACTAAATTATAGGACCTTAAGTAAGATCCATATGGAAGGAGGGAAGATTCCCCCTACCGGCATGGAACACAGGAAATAGCTTTGTACACGCTGCTAAAGAGATGAGGCTCTTAAGGCAGCAGGACGGCAGGAGAGGCACTGGTTTATGTGGATGGCACAGTTGTCCAGTGCACTGGATGTGTCACAGGCGAGCAAAATCATGCATAGCTTACCCCCATGGCACATTCACAGCCCTAAAAAAGTGCTGTGTGGATTCTGCTTCAGGTAACATCTGCACAGGAGGGGAGACTCTTCCATCTGAAAATTAAGAGGACCACTACAATAACAGATTTCACAAACTCTGCTGCCCCCTGACATCAAGATCACAAAAGGGGAAATTTGTTTTCCCCAGCTGTGATCTTGATGGCTGGAGCTGGGCTCACTGCACACAGGAAATGGTTCCTGGTTTATTTATTCATTCTTACATCTAAATAAATATGTATCATTTAATCACAAGAGAAAAATCAATTGCTACTCTTAGGCGGCATCCCCATTACAACCTTATTTCGATTTCAAACCGTTTTCAATCCTGGCAGACCCCACGTCAGTTTGGCTTAGCAAGCTTTCCGTGTGTTAAATTGCCCCAAAGCATTGTAAATGTTAATCCTCATTTCAACAGGTCTCACTCCGGTTCGTGCGCTTGAAACCTTTTACATTTTTAACTGTGGGGACCGTACAGTGTTAAGGGATGAGAATCCGTGTTTAGGGTTTCCCTCCCCCAATAGCTTGCTTCCAGAGATAGTGGGTGGCGCATTATGGGTGGCGCATTCATGCCAGGAGAAAGAGGGCAGGGCAGCCCTGAAAAACAGCTTTTAAAAAGTAGTCACTTGAGTCCCCCCTTGAGTCACGTACGCCACATACGATCCTCAGAATCCGGATTGAACGCAATTAAGCTGAAAGTAATGGGAACAGGCAAATTCGCATTTGCATCCGGTTCTATTATTTCGGTTTAAGGAAACTGGGTTAAGCTTATAATGGGCATGTGCCCTTAAAAATAATACTGGGATCGTTTCCAAACCTGGCTGACCATCCCTGACTCTATCTGACCTAGGCCTCACTGGTAGGTGCTCTGTAGAGCTTGGACTGCAAACCACAGTACACCCATTCCTGCCACAGATGAAGCAGCAGATGCAGAGGCAGTTTACGATGACCTCACCCCTCTTAACAAAAGGAACCATTGCTTTCCAAGATGTTTTCTTTTAACCTCAGCAACCCAGTTTTCTAATAACAAAATAAAAATAAAAGGAAGCCCTCTCCTTGCACTGGGTGTGATATATACTAGGACCATGTCTCCAAGCACAGCACTAGGTGGACCATCTGAATTGTTGAGCATCCACATTTAGCAGCTAGAAGGGGAAATAGGGAAATAACTGACAACACTGTGGGTATAGCACATCCATGGAGGCACTGCCCCCAAGTATCTTTCTCTGCCCCCAGGTGGGCATGGGGAGGTGGGCTAGATTCCCGCTAAGGCCTCTCTGTACATTTCTATAAGTAAGCATGCAGAACTTGCATTCTCAGTTGCTTTTGGGAAGCAGGGGGCAATAAAAGGAGCAAAATCCATCATAAAATTGCCTTTTATTTCTAATAGTTAGTATTTTTCATGACCCATGTGGAAAGAAGACGCGTGCTTGGTAAACTTACAATAAAAGCGGCAAACATACTGCATGGTAAGTTTTAAAATTGTTGGCTTCTCAGTTGCACTGCTGAGACTGTACACATTTTATTCTACAATCAGTTCATAAAGGTATAGTATAATACTGTTAACATATAGCTAAACTGTGTAATCAGCCTGTCTGTGTGTGTGTCTCTGTGTGGGGGGTTTTGTGTTGTTGTTTTTTGTTAGCTGCTCAGCCCCTTACACATTCCCAATTACGGCTTATGTCTGATAACAATCAGCTTCCTTTAAATTGTGTCTACCTGGCAGCCCCAGTCGAACTCTTTCCCTTGTGGTTTCATCAGACAATAACCTGAAACTGTATGCCAGCAAAAGAACACAGAGATGGGGAGACTTATTGTATGTTCTCAATCACTTAATAACAATGATGATTCGCAAGAAACACGATCTACCAGCCTTCCTGCTTTCCGAAAGAGAAAGAGAGAAAACTTCCAGCAGCAAAAAAGCAAATCTGTGCAAGACCTATCAAGACTGGTTTAGTGCCTGAATGAAGTCTGTCACCATTCCTCTGTGTTGTCTATGAAGTGCATGTAGATGCCATCTGAAGAGCCAGCACTGACCTACACTGTTCTGATTTGCAGCGATTTCTTCTTCCCCCATCCCACCCCCAAGCATTTGGTTGCCAAGTCACTTGCTGGGTACAATTGTGCTTTTTTGCCTATAGTCAGCCTCCTCTTTCTCCTTGAGTGGATGCGCTCAGCGATGGCACAATCTAGGCTAGCGACATCCTCAGTTTGCTAACAGAATGAATCAGAGGGAAATGGTTGATTTTACATGAAGAGCTATTTCTGCAGAACTGCTCCACACATGCCAAAAATGAGCGAGTGAGTGAGCGGAACAAGCTGTCTTGGCATTTCATGGGATTTTTTAGCCCTGCGGTACCAAAGTGGAAAAGGTGCAGAAAGTGGGGTTTGGGACTGGAAAAGGTGCAGAAAAGGGTAACTAGAACAATCAAGGGACTGGAAAAGGTAGATAGAGGGGGAAAAAAATATTTTTTAATCACACAACACTAGAAGCGGGGGACACTGACTGGCATGAGACTTAGGACCAACATGGGGAAATATTTTTTTCACCCGGAGAGTCATTGGTCTATAGAATTTACTACCAGGAAAGGTGGTGACAGCAATCAGCCTGGATAGCTTTAAGAGAGGATTAAATAAATTCATAGAGGACAGGTGTATCAATGGCTAACAGAACTGATGCCTAAGTACTTCCCCAAGAGACAGGCAGGATGCCTTTGCAGGGAGTTGAGCGCAGGTGAAGGTTTTGCTTTTGTCTTCTGCTTGAGATGCCCATAAGCAATTGGTGGGCCACCATGTGAGACAGGATGCTGGACCAGATGGGCTGTGGCCTGATCCAGCAGGGCTCCTCTTATGTCCTTATGAAGCGTGTGGGTGCTCTCTCTCTTTCTCAGCAATCTCATGTATCAGGCTTCCTTTGCCTATAATTACACAACAGAATGCTTTCCACTTTACTGAGGGCAAGGGCGTTCCTCACCTGCCAGCCATGTGATGCAGTCATTCTCTCTGCTGCATACAGGGCCACCTTTATTTGCTTATTTGCTTCCTCACTTGCTTATATTTTGTATTTCCCCATAGAACTTGCAGTTCTCTTCCTTCCTTCCTTCCTTCCTTCCTTCCTCTCTCCCTCCCTCCCTCCCTCCTTTATATTTTTATCCCACCCTATACCCGGAGGTCTCCAGGTGGGTAACCTCTAAATCAAACATCTTTTAACATCATTAAAACAGTAAAACAATAACAGCATCTGCCAGTGGGAAGAGAAAAGTATATCCCCACTTAACCAAAGCCCAGTGCAAAGAGGTGTGTCTTTACTGCCTTCCTAAATGTATACAATGAGGGTGATAAACGCACCTCAAGTGGGAGGCTATTCCATAGCCTAAGGGCCATCACTGAATAGGCCCTCTCCCGGGTGCCCACTCCTTCCATTTTATCCTCACAACAGCCCTCCAAGGTAGATTAATTACAGGCAAGTCACAATCCCCCCAAATTAGTAATGTGATTTGGCTTTTGGGGTGTTTCTGACTTGCATTGGTTGGGTGGCCTCCCACCTTTGCTTGTACACCTACCTAGTAACAATGTTCTTTGCTCAGCTCATAAGATAATACTATTTTGCACTACACAAGGGTTTGTGCGGGCCCTGTGCCTATTTATGCTCTTTATCTTTTCATCACTGGCCCATCTTGTGAATTTAGTGGCTAAATGGGGCTTGGACACTGCTGGCCTAGGTCTGAGGCTGCTTCCGGATTCAAGGTAAACCCAGGTTCCCCAGGGCATTACATTGGAATTGCCAGACTATTATGTGGCCTTCCCAGTGCAAAGCTGTTTGCAACCCAAAGACAATGTGTTGCAAGGCTGTTATGGGAATCCCAGCAGTGACACCAGTTTTCCCGTGATAGCCTTGCTTACCTTCACATCTTGCAAGATACATATGGAATTGCCTATTGCCATCGTTATTAAAGTGGTTGCACTGGAGTCACTGCATTGCACCCCCTGTTCTTACAGGATTCTTGGGCAAGTTTTGCCATCACCAGAACGGTACTTGCAAATGCAATGCATAGGAATTGTTCTGGATAACAGCTGGTCATTTGTATGAAGGAAAGAAAGGCAAGATCCACATCAGCCCTTAAAGGAGCTATGGAGTCACAATGAAGATGTGTTGGTTGCACATCTGTGTGACCCTGCTGCACCAGAAGAATGGTCCTAGGGGCATGAGATATGCATGATCTTACACCATGGGAGCACCCACTGCATTATTACCACTCATTAGAGTCCTACAACAGTAAACTGCTGGGAAGAGTTTTGACTGCGCTTCAATGTGGATTTCTTGCCCCACACTGTGTGGATGTACCTTCAGCATGGTCTTGGCCAGTGAACACAGGAAAATAGTCAATTTTCATGGCAACTTCTCCTGCTCTATCAGAAAACCTTGGGTGGAAACAATGATCCGGGGAACAAAGGCTTCTCATTTCAGTGTTGCCTTTGTCTGAAGCTGTGCCAGATGTATGAATGAGGTCGAACTCTAAGTGAGCCGTCTTTGGCTGTATTTAGATATAACAAAAGAGGCAGCTTGGAGGCTCCTCAAAGACAGTAGTGTGTGGCCCTCGTGTTCCCAGCCCTTCTCTAATCCACCTTTTCTAGCACAGAATGTGCAGGAGAGGGAGAGGGGCAGACTGGTGTGTGAATAAACAATCCCACCTCTAAACCTTCTCTAAGTCACCTCAGAGGTGCTTTGTTTGTTTGTTTGCTTGCTTATTGGCTGTGTCTGATCACAGCCACTATGTGTCCCTCAAGTTCCCAGCCTTTCTCTAATCCACCTTTTCAAGCACAGAACGTTTAGGACAGTGATGGCTAACCTTTTGAGCTCGGTGTGTCAAAATTCTCAAGAAAACCTAGCTTAACTCAGGTGCTGTGTCACATCTAGAAATATCCATAATTTTGTGATATTTGTAGCTCTAGTAAAAAAAGTTGTATTTTTGATATATGTATTTTATTAAAAGCAAAAACAATTCTTTACATTAGTGACTTTTGTTGCTGAATTTCGTTTGCTGATATTCAGCTGAAAGTTGGTATTTCGTACACTTCAAGAACAAGCAAGCGCTACATGCCCAGGTGCCAGGGTTACCAGGTGTGTCACCCAAAAGGGCTTGGCGTGTCACCTGTGACACGCGTGTCATAGGTTGGCCATCACCGGTTTAGGAGAAGGGAGCGGGACAGACTGGTGTGCAAACAATCCCCCTGTCACCTGGCAGCGTCCAGCCACGCTACAGTAATGGCCTTACACAGCTGGCCATTGCTAGAGTGACTGGGCAACGTGGCACGTGACTACACAGCTGCAACAGCCTCACCCTCATGCAGCCTTCACACAGAAGTAGGTGTGAAGGCTGCGTCTGGGGCTGTACTAGGAGCACCATCGACATTCCTAGTATAGTTGTGGAACAGGGTTTACTGCTTCACAACTATAGAAGATGGGGATGTTCACACGCCGGGGGCTGACCTGGAACAGAAGTGGCTCTGCAGTGTGCGTACCCTCCATGCCAGAGCGTGTGCAAACATTCCCATCTTCACAGCGCAAAAGGCCAACAGCCTGCATTTTGAGTTTTACTGCTTATCATTCTACATATAGATAGTGGTGATTTTTTTTTTTAAGTGTGGTTTTATTTTTATTTGGTCCCTGGAAATTCATGCACACAGAACGTGTTCACTTCTGTGTAAATATTCCCCTTTCTTCACCAGGGAGCCTCACACATTTCAACTCTAGAATTCTTGCTTTGTTCCATGTTCTTTGTCCTGTTTAAAAGTATCGCTGATCTTATTCTTAAGAGGGTGAAAATCCTCAAGTAGAGAAATTGGGTGGCCCAATGGTAGGATTGCAATCAACTCCACACCTCAGCCAGATGATCCACTAATCACCCGACAGGAATCCTTTCTGGGGATGCTGCCAACCGTCCAGGCATGTCAAGTTAAGGGAAATGCAGGAAAGAAAAAACATTTACAAAAACGGAACAAAGAGAACAAGGGTTGCAAGGATGAAAGAACCTTGCAGGAGTATTCAGTTTCTGAGCTGAAATATCAGCCTCAGAACATTCTTCACAGGGAACAGGTACAGAATCTTCCTTTTGGCAGGGCACTGCTGCCTTCTTAATAGTACAAGTTCTGCTGTGGTTATGAAAGGAGGTGGAGGAAAGGGTTCTGGGATGTGCAGTTGCCATTTCTTTTTCCTTTTCATGTTGGAAATTGCAGTGGTTTTATTATTATTTTGTTTACATCAAGAAGTTCAGTGTGGTGGGCCACGCTGGAAACCTGTAGATAAACACCTGCCGATTAACCCTCACCAAAATATAACAAGGAGGGGAACGGATAGAAAATGGACTGAGAGTCTGGGATGTTTGGATTGAGGGGTTACTACCCTCTTTGCTCTTATAGGCTAGTTGGAAAGTGTGCAGTGCCTGCTAGGATACACTATAATTTTTTCCCACTTTTAAGCCTGGATAAATAATTTAATAGGAGGGAGAAGTAGGAAGAAATAAAACTCCAGCTGTGTCTTCACAGGCCATTCAAATGGCATTTGGAGGTTCTGAAGTCTGCCTGTCTCTACAACATCCAGGGGCTTTGAGGGCTTCTCAGGACCTGAGGGTTTTGCACCCTGGAGGAACACTGAAGTCCCTTCACACACCTTCAAGCCCCTTCAGCAGTGTGTGTGTGTGTTGTGCCTTGGAAGAGAGGCATGCTTGAATGTTCCTCCAATGTGTTTGCAATGGCCTTTGTCACAAAATGCTCTACCTTCTCAGTCTCATGGTTATATGTACATGTGCTCCTATACACACGCCTGGTGACAGATGGTGTTTTCCACCACAGTGGGAAGGCTTCAGAACAAACATGCCCCCTGATGTGGCAAATACCGGCTTACCTTATGTGGGGTGGCTTGATGAGAAAACCAGCAAGGGAAGTCTACAACACCAGTCAGATGGTGAGCATTGATGTTGCTCTCTTCACTGGGACTTTGAAAGCCTACAGGTCCAGGGGAACCTTGTTTAAAACACACACACCACGCACCGCAGTAATCCAGAAGCTTGGAGAAGGTGCCGCTTATTCTTCAGAGACTTCTCAGGTGCCAAAATGGCATGCCTAAAGAAAGCATATAGTATGCGGTAGGAAAACATTAGCATAAATCCTTTACCTTGTTCAAATATTGCCTACAGACAAATGACATGGATACTGAGAAGTCAGATTATATGTTGTCCAACTGACCATGACATCAGTGAGTACTGCACGTGTTGCCTAAAAGCAATGTGCAAAATCCCGTTTTGTATTAACCAGATGGCATTCCCTTTCTTTGATGGACAATCATTGCGGCAAAGGTCTCCAAGCTTCCTGAGCATGCAGACAAACGTGCAGGTCTGAGACAGCACTCTGAACACCTGTTACAAAATACTGGACACACAGCATGAAAAAAAAACACCACAAACTAATAGCGCAAATGGAGCTTCCCACTTCTCTTATATGGCTTCTCACAATGTGTCCGTGTATTTGTGCTATTTCACAGCTCAGCGATAGACATTCCGCAGGTGCCCTCTCTTACAAGAATCGTGAATCCTGTTATTTTAAGAGATGAGATTTAGGATTTTTTCAGAGTGTGGAAAGTTCACTCTAAATGCTGTCCCGGCACTTAGCAACTAAGGTGCCTGCAGGCACATCTTCAGCTGGAATATTTTGTTTGTTTGTTTATATTTCTGTCTCACTCTATACTTGAAGGTCACAGGGCAGATTGCAATAAAATCATAATAAAAGCAGATTTTAGAAGAATGACGAAAACAGTGACACTTCCTGCATGGGGAGAGGATGTTGCTCACTCAGCCAGAGGTGCATCTTCACCAATCATCTGAATGCATACGTTGAGGGTGCCTGACACATCTCAGAGGGGAGAAAGCACTTCTGTGTGGTCCCACTCCCCTGACTACTGACAGTGACGGGGCCTCCAAGAGGACCTTACTAGCAGATTTTAGGGCATGGGCAAATTTATATGAGAGGAGGTGTTCCTTTAGATTCTGGCACCCAAACCAGAATGGTACTTCACAATGTTATTGGTATCAAATGCGCAACCAGCGCAAATTCTTTTAGGATTGGCATGATGTTTGTCTAGCCAGCTGTGCCAGTTAGTAGTCTAGCTGTCACCATTCTACACTAGGTGTAGCTTCCAAACTGTCTTCAAGGGTAGCCCCTTATACCGTGTATTACAGTAGCCCAACCTGAAAGTTGCCAGAACGTGGATCACTGTGGCAACACTGTCCATAGGTGGTGAACCAGCCATTGCTGAAAATACACACTCTGGCCATCATGAAGCTTCAAGAGTCTAAAAGAACTGCCAAATTATGCACCTGTCCAGGACAAAGAAACCCCACCAAAAGCAATCGCCTCTATTCTTCATGAGCATGTACAGCACCTCTATTTTGTCTGCATGCAGTTTCAATTTATTGGCCCTCATGTTTATCTCATCCTATACCCGAATGTCTCAGGGCAAGTTATAACATTATAAATCAAATGTAAAATGAACATACTAAAACGATAACAGTGCCTGAAAGTGAGAAGAAGAAGAAGCTGTTTCCTTAAGTAAAGAAGTGCAACTTCACTAGTTTCCTGAACATACCTCAGTAAGAAGACTGGGGCCCACCACTGAGAAGGTCCTATCCCAATCGCTCACCCCTTTTGCTACTGAGACTGGTGGTAAAACTAGGAGGGCCTCCCCTGTAGATCTTAAGGCAAGGGCAGGTTGACATGGAAGATATTTGGGGCCCAAATCATTTAGGGCTTTATAGGTTAAGTTTAACACCTTGAATTGGGCTCAGTAGCAAATTGGCAGCCGGTGCAGCACTTTTAGGACTGCTGTGATGTGAGCCTGGCCAGCAATCTAGCGGCTGCATTCTGTACTAGCTGCAGCTTCCAGACTATCTTGAGGGGCAGCCCTGTGTACAGTACATTACAATAGCCCAGTATGGAGGCTATCAGAACATGGGTAACCTTGGCCTAATCATCTCTGTCCAGAAGGGGGCTTAACTATTGAACCAGCTGTAGTTGGAAATAGGTACTCTTGGCCATGGCCTATTTACTGTGTTCAAGCAATTATCAAGCACTTTGACCACTTCTCCTGATTTGCATCAGCAGGGGCAAGAGGAACCCCCTAGTGAGAGTGCTGCCTCAGCAAAAAGTGTGAATGCCATCATAGGCACCTTCATGGAAAGGACAGGATTCCCTGCCCTCCAGAAGAGTGCCTCAACTGCTCTGTCATCAGGCACATCTGTGGCTCCAAAACAGTGCCACTGAGGTGCTCTTCAAGGAGATGAGCAAGGCATTGTCATCAAGGTGTCCCCCATAAGATCCTCTCGCTTTCCCCTCTCGTTGGTGGTATGGCCAAGATCGGATAGAAGCATGGATGCGGACCGCATCTCTTCAAATAACACAACCACCTGTTCGGCCTAGCGCTAGGATTAACTGAGATTGACAGCACCTCCCAGTCGGTCCCCGGTGATCGGAACCCAGGGGCCCTGAATGAATTGGAAACCTTCCCCCTTCTGGAGATCTCCCTCTAATCTCCAACACTTAAGGAAGGTTTTAGACAACAGTGTATGAATTTTATTATCTCTCCCTGAAACATAGTGGGTCCACAAATCCCCATTCACAGCCTAATTGGGAAGCTTTGCGATGTATTGCTGCGGATGAAGAAGTGGGGCTTAAACATGCACCATTCGGCCCAGGAAAGGGGCAGCAGTAGGGGACATGCCAATGCATTTCCCATCCTAATGGGGCGGTTGAGGGCTCCACTCTATCCCCACAGCAGGGGCCTTTCTTTTCTTCTCCCCACCAGCTTCCAGCCGGCCTGTTTCAGATTGGCCTTTTTATGTTTGATCTAAAGAATAGTTGTTGGCCAATTCCATCTTTTCATCACTGTTCTGCCAGGCCCAGATCCAAGCGGCTTGTCAAATGCTCATTAACTCCCCCTTTGGCTCTTGCAGTGTGTCTCCTAAGCTCATTGTGCCAAGAACTCGCGCTTCTTTCTCTCCCTTTCTCTGCTCCATCAGGGAGACAAATTACTTTCCAAAAAGAGGGATCGCCAGGGACGGTTTAATGAGAATTTCTCTGGGGCTGGCTGTGGAAAGCGATGTAGTTAACATTCGGTGGACTTAATTGGACTTTTCTCTTCTGCCTCCTTCAAAAAAACTCTGAAGCTATCCTGTTAATCTCTCATTTGTAATCAATTGTGTTGACTCAACAAAAGTCTAGGTCGTCCTTTCTTCCTGTCCCAGACAATCCTTTGTTGCCTCTAAATGCCTCATTCTTGAGTGCTCCTGGTCTTGTAGATGGGCCCGATTGTTGACAATTCATTATTGCGCTTTTGTCCATTTAATCTCCCTCGCTGTGTTTTCCATGTGCATGCCTTAATGAGCTCCGTTGGCAATTAACATGTTTCTCGCAGCAAACCGGTTGCTCAGACATTGGGAGAAGCGGAGTGCAGGAAAAGGGCAACGCAGCTGCCTGGAAGGTTCCCCGCTTCCCAGCCCCTCCTGGAGTCTCTCTCCCCGCCCCCCCCCCGGCCCAACCCCTGTCCACTGCTGCAGCAAGGCGCATCTGGGGCAACAGTCCCCCCCCTCCGCCCCAGAAAAGGGAGAGGGGCGGTGTTGGTGGCGGGTGCATGTTTGGTGGGCTGCTAGGACTGGGGAGGCATGGAACACGCGGCAAGGCAAATGGAGTTTATTACACCCCAAAGGGTTTTGTTTTAAATGTTTATTTTAAATAAAAAAATAATATATATATATAGACGCCTGCAAATGCTGGCAAGTTTTAAGTGTCGCTCTTTACATAAAGGAACCTCTAACCCCTCCCCCCCCTTAGGCACTGGGTCTGTTCAAGCTGTTGTGTTTATGACTGTGGCTTTGGAAGAGGGTTGTTGTTTCCCCCGGGGGGGGCATTATTTGAAGCTTGCTGGCAAGATTACTGAAGTGTGAGCAGTCATGGCAGAAGAAACATCTTGTGGGGGAAAAGATAATTGGAGGCTTGTGTGTGTGTGTCTGTGTGTGTGAGAGAGAGAGAGATTGCCCTCCCTCTCAGTTTTAGCATTCTAATATTGTTTGTAGTGAAGGACAGCATTGTAATATCAATGCTAGAGGACCCACTTTGCTTTTAGAGGGAAACTAAAGGCCGGATCATATACCACCCTGAAAGGAAAGAGTTCCCTTCCTTCTTTGTCCCTTATGGCTTCCTGAAAGCAGTTCTGTTCTGTATGTCAACAGAAAGAGCAAAATGCCCTTGCTAGGATCTTCTCCGCCTCCTCTTCCTCTGCTGGTGGGATATATACATTCACAAATCAACAAAAACACAGGCTTCATGTCACCTTTATTTATTTACATTGATTTTTTTTAAAACAACTCTTCTGGTTTAAGTGTTGGCTTTAAAAAGTTCCCAGGAAGTAGCTTACGGTAAAAACACACCACCACGACGTGGTTTCTCAGGCCCTTTCTGCACTTGGCCTTATTCCAGATTATGTCCCAGAATAAGGATCTACTATCCACATGCTAGTGCAGACTATGGTAGGTCCTGCCCTGCATGCAGATGACAGGTCCCAGTTCTGGGATTTAATCTGGAATACAGCACAGGTCTGGGATATAATCTGTAGAAAGAGCCTTAGTTCATCACCCTGAAAATAAGCCCTAGCATGATTCTTCAGGATGCTCAAAGTATAAGCCTTATATAAGTGTTATATAAAGCATCCCCTGAAAATAAGCCCTAGTGTGTCTTTAGGAGCAAAAATATAAGACCCTGTCTTGTTTTCGGGGAAACACGGTAGCTGCTGATTGACACTTGGGGGCCTGAACAATGCAGCCCCAGATCTGAAGAACCGTTTCTCCCCCTAAGACCTATCTAGGTGTTAAAACAGGAGAGACCCGTGTTGGTAGTCCAGATGCTACTCTTTGATGCTCCCCTATGAGCGGTGTCAGATACTGCCATTACACAGCTTTTGGCACCTGGTTAAAAAGGAAACTTTTCCACCCAAGTCTTTGACCTTTCCTTAGAATGTGAGGAATATGCTGCGGTATCTCACTCACTGTGGCCAACCAGTTGCACGTGGAAGCCCAAAAGCAAAGGATAAGCACAACAGAACGGCTAACTTAGGCTTTAATCAGACACAACAAGACCAAAAGTATCTCTGAGGCATCTTCGAGAATGGCTTTGAGGTGGGATTGTTCACACACCAGTCTGCCCCTCCCCCTCCCCTAGACATTCTGCACTAGAAAAGGTGGAGTAGACAAGGGTCGAGAACACATTGTTGTAATGGGGGATGTGTTTAATGGCTTTTTTGTATATGGGTCTTTTATTGTGAGCCGCCTAGAGATCTTAGGATATGGGATGGAATATAAACATTTTAAATAAATAATTAAATACATACATGGCTCACACACTGTTTCTCTAGTGCATCCCTTTTGTTACATCTGAATAAAGCTTTGTCTCTTGTCTGCATACCACCTTGGCTGTGGACACACTTAAGGTTTAATCCAGCTTCAGTCCACCTTCAGAGCGAGAGAACAAATTGACAAAAGTGACTAGTAATTTTCTTTCCACATTAGCTATCCCAAAGGTGAATTTTATATTTAACACTGAAAGAAAACAGCTTGTCACTTTATTGATGTATTCTTTCACTCTGAAAGTGGACTGAAGCTGGATTAAACCTTAAGTGTGACCGCAGCCCTTCTGTGCTTCGGTTACTGGTACAGCCATCAACGCTGGTAGGTAATGACATACTTGTTCATTATAAACTGGTCCAGCACCATATTTCATAATAGTGATTCCATCATTTAGTTATATTTTTTATTGTTTTTAAATTAATTTATTAAAAATGTATGTATAGAACATGTGAGGTATAAAAATACAATAATTAAAATCCAGCCTAAGATATCCATTGGCCCAATTAACAAGCAGGAGTTGCCAAATAACCCTGATTATAAGCATTAGATCTGCATAGTAAACCTCAAAGGTAAATATTGTGTTGGGATCTTAGAAGTTTTTGAAATAATTGGTTGCCAAACCATTTATGGAAAAAATCATCCAATTTATTTTCCTTTAAAGCTTTTCATATATATTGAAGTTTTAACTCCTAAGGCCAAATCCTAAAGATAATTGTACCAAATAATTAAGTTCAGATCATTAGTGATCTTTGTGGTTTTGCAATTGGTAATTTCACTGCTCAACTACACAGTTATTTAATTTCCTATGCCAAACATGTTTTTGGTGAGTTTGAAATATGTCAAGTAGGTTCGATGCTAGAGAGAACTGAACTGGTTATTTATTTATCTATTATTTTCTTGTATGGCTTTCCAGAATTTTCTTACTCTCTCACAGTGCCACCACAAATGTATAAATATGCCCGACTCCTAACACCCATGTCAGCAGCTGGAAGGCAGTGAATTTGTCATATGTGCCAGTTTGACTGGTGTTCAATCCCAGCAATGCCAAAATTTAGGACAGTTCTCATGTATTGTACAGAAAATTATGTATGGTATAGAAAAGGTAGATAGGGAAAAACATTTTCTTTACTGCACGACAGTAGAACCAGGGGACACTCTATGAAGCTGATGGGCAGGAGATACAGATCAGAAAAGGGGAAGTATTTATTTACCCAGAGGGCCATTAGTTTATGGAATTTGCTGCCAGAAGAGGTGGTAACAGCAACCAGCCTAGGCAGAGAAAGGGTTGGACAAATTCATGGATAACAGGTGTATCAACGGTGATTTGAATGGATGTCAAGGTACATCCTCCAGACTGGGGAGACGGGCAAGATCTTCTAAAAGTCATTTGCTGGGATTTGAGAGCAGGTGAAGGTTATGCCTCTCTCTTCTGCTTGAGATGACCATGAGCAATTGGTGGGCTACTGTGTGGGACAGAATGCTGGACTAGTTGGGCTATGGCCCAATCCAACAGGGTTCCTCTTATGTTCTTGTGTACTCTGGGAAAATTAGTTAAATTAATTCATAAATTCATTAGATCACCCACTTATTACTGCTGTTATGCTTTCCAAAAAGAGATTCCAAAGGTGACTTAAGATCTGGACGCAATATGTTTAACTGCTGGATATATTTCAAAAAATGGTTAGCTGAAAGGTTAACCAGTTTATCCCAACTGAGCTGAGCTCAGGGCATTTCTGTTTTTTTT
>MTQE01001141.1:8024252-8079134 GCA_014337955.1 Aspidoscelis marmoratus
AAGAAGAGTTCCAGCAGACTTTCAATTGCATGGGGACAGGGCCTCAGTAATTTTGCACAGCTACATTAAACAACACTCAGTAAATGGCCAACATCCGTTACCCATTGTCCAAATTTGTGAGACCAGGAGGCTCAGGGCATGTGGATACCTGTATCTCCAATCTACAGGGCTGGACGAAGGTGTCATTAGGCACCTTCCCCCCCCCCCCCATCAAGGAGATGCAGCTATTATGAGGACAAATGAAAAAATCTGCATGTCTGTTCCCTAACTCTGTTGAAATAAGTAAAAACTATTGGTGTGCTCTCTATAAGGTGTAGCACCCAGTATTACCAGTGCTAGAACAGGATCACAAATGCCAACAATTATTGTTGGAGACAGTCTATCAGCATACCTGCTCATATGTGAGCTTCCTGAGGTATGTCTTTAGACCTGAGTTTACCTGTAGGCTTCAGTATAGTTTTATAAAGCTCTTGGTCTACTTTAAACTGTGCTCTCAAAACAATTGATTCATACTTCCAGCAAGCATGATTTATCACTCTCCAACAGCCCACTGGAAATAGGAGTCAGAAACAAAAAAGGAGAGGGAAAAAGTTACTCATAGTTTACTCCATATCTACGCACTGCTGCCTTTGTCCTTCCTCAAGTTAAGAAATCCCAGAGAATTTCCAAACTGTGGGCAGTTTAAAATGGATACAGGATACAGGTTTATTTGAGGGTGATGAAGAATAGGAAACAGGGTTTTATATTCTTCAGACTTTTGGAATAAAATAACCCAAGCTGAGGCATCTTCCAGGTTGAACTGTGATATTTACATAGGTTCATTGCATGATTCTGTACAGATCTTCCAAAAGGTATATCCCTTTGTGGCCCTTTATGAACTTACCTCACATAAATTTGGATCTGTGAGTTTATAATAATAGGGTCCACTGATCTGGATTGTGGAGAGGCATTGCCTGAATCAGGGTCATCTACACTGAAGAGTGCAGAACTGTGTTAAAACCACAGTGCATCCGTAAAGCTTCACGAGCTTCACAGTCACCCTCCCCATTTATCTTGGGGTCTTACGGTAATGATTTTAAGTGGTGCACTATGGTGTGCTGCTGAAAGACACCCCCTGGTAACCCCAAAAACATGGAGGTATGCCATCTGTATGCCTCCTATATTCTGGAACAAGCCCTGGTCCTTCTGGTGGGCCCAATTAAATGGGTTCACCAGAGATCCAGATTAAGGGTCAGCAGATAGGAGGTCCAGAATGTGTGAACTCCAAAGCTCCATGATCTGAATCTAAGGTAAGTGTAGAAAGGGCCTGTGTTAAATGGAACTTACTCACAGGTGAGTGAGCATAAGCAGCATTGACTTTACAGGTGGGCAGAATCAGTCAGTTTGGGTAGCAGTTTAGAAAATGTTCAAGAAGAAACTTGGGAAGAGAGTCCAGAGAGAAGAATCTGAGAATTTCTGGGTTGCATAGCAAGAGCCTGAAAATGAACTGTAAGAAAGCTGAGGAAGAGCTGTGGGGAAGCCAAGAATAGTCACTTCCTAAACACATAAACAGGTAAGACCAAAGGCAGTGCAAGTCTCACGAGAACCAGTGTTGTAGGACCAGCATAGATGTGTTTTTCTTATTTGTATTTATTCTGTTTTCAAACCTGATGGCTTAATTTACTCAACTATTTAGTCTTAATCATTTTTAGTTTAACCAAATCTCTCTCCCGCCTCCCCAGTTTTGAGGCTGGTTTTACTTATGGCATCCTGGCCCCAGACTTGTCCCCAAGCAGTGTGGACCTGTGCATAGCCAAGACCCCCAGGCCTCTAGTAAGGGGCACAATCTTCTGACGTTCATTTCGAATTCTGACAACACTCTCAATTCTAGAGGCTGGAATGGCAACTGGAAATGGTCAGAAGCATGTGGAAATTCCCACCTGAGGCTGACCCTGTGGGCAAAGGGACATGGAGGTGGGCAGGACTGATCCTGCTTCTGCATTCCCCTGGGAGGCTCACAGTTCCCATCTCACCTGGATGAAAAACACCCATGCTAACCTTCCCACCACCTGAATGTAAGTATGGTCTAGCTAGACAAAGCTAGTCAGATGTGTTACATTTAGATGTGTTACATTTAGAGTTCTATTTACTTTCTGAAGAATGGCTAAGGCAGAGGACTATAATAAATCTTCCTTTTGCTCCCATTTCTGTGACTGAGGCCAGGTCTCTACCTACCAGGCAAGGCAGCTCTTTTGAGGGTATGTTGCCAAGGTGCTCTGATTGTCCACTGGGAAAAAAAGATGCCTTTGCATCTCCAACTGCAGTCATGAAGCCAGTGGCAGCCAGGAGCATCTCCGAGCCATTGAGCCTGGAAATGAGGCAGCACGACAGTCTGGAGGCCCCTGCTGCCCTCAGGTGGGGAGATGCAACAGCAAAGTTGTTTTTTCCAAGTGCCTCCTGTGGTAAGTAGAGAGGAGACCTTACACTCTGAAATACAATTGATTCACTAATAGTTTTCCAGATATCTGGAAGACTCACCACAGTTACACTAAGCTTTGAAGATATCCTCACCAGGTGCAATTGAAGGCATTCTGTTCCCTAGAACTGGGCAAGGTATTTGTTATACTTGGTGTTCCAGTTTTCTTGTTTTGCATTTAATAGAACACATTTTGCTGTCACTCCTGAGAGTTGGGGACAAATTCCCATCTCCAGCCATACATTTTTGAAAGCCTGGATAAAAAACACCCATGCTAACCAATTATGTCAAGAAAAGGGATTTTATTCTTCAGAGGAAGGATAAATGGGCTTGGCATTTAGCACATTTCTCTCTCTCTTTCTCCCCTGTGAAGTCCTAGTGACCACAATTCCAAAGGGAGCTGCTACTCTCTGTCAAGTGGAAGCACTATCCAAGGTTGGAATGGCAATTGGTAAGGTGGTACAGTCTGATATTCCCAGGTATACTTCCTTTGGTGGCAAAGAGACAACGGGCATTTCAGTCATGGTTTGCTATTTGAGTGCTTTTCTCAAAGGCTGTGGTCACACCTTCATTTTAAATCTTCCTCAATCCATCTTCAGACCTGACTGGTCACACCGTTTCAGTCCAAACGGAAGGTGGAAAGTCCACAAAAACAGCCAAAAATGAAAAGATGTGAGCAGTATGGATGTGCACAGAGTCAATTTCCACATTCTATTTGAGGTGAATGGAATGTGAAAAGATGCAGCTCTGGCCAAATATTACCCCCCACGGATGTGGAGATATTCTACAAATATCTATGCACGGAATGAATCAATCCTCCCATTCAGCCCAGCTCAGCCCAGCCCTCCACTTCCACCCCCTCCCCACTTATCTCACCTTGTCACCGCTGCTGCCATTTGCACCACCACCGCCACCATGCCATCCGGGGACGAGTGGGAGCACTCTGGTGGCAGCCCAGGCCCATTTCCAGAAGGCCCAGAAAAAGGCCTGGAGCACCCCCACTTGTAAGTAGGCACTGGGGAGGCAGGCGGGAATGCTCCAGGAGTGTGCCAGGCCTCTTCTACCGAAGCTTCTACGGATACTGGATTATCACGAATAGGGCCCTATTCAATCCATCCACGAATCTTAGAATTCAGACACATTCATCCGAGTTCCAAATGTGCCAAAAAATCCGTACACATCCCTAGAGAGCAGTCAGACCTGAGAGCTTTATAGATTTATAGATTGCTGTACTTTGCCAGTTCTCAGCTCTATGTAGTTCCTTCCTTCCTTCCTCCCTTCCTCCCTTCCTCCCTTCCTTCCTTCCTTCCTTCCTTACTTACTTACTTACTTACTTACTTACTTACTTACTTCTTCTGCTATACCTTGCTTATGAATGTTCACTGTAAGCAATTTGGAAACTGAACAACATCAGCAAAAGCAACAATACTATACAGATGGACTCCAGAAAGAGTTATAATTACTACGTTCTCTGAAAATGTTCCTTTGCAGAAGAGGAAAACATCTCAGCACAACAGAAATTCTGGTTCCATTCCTAGGCTTATCCTGGGAATGAACTTACTGGACTAAATTCCAACACCACGGTTGAGACCACTGCTGCCAGCAATTTCAGGGAGGAAGTTGGACAGCAGGGTGGATGGTGTGCCAAGAAAATCTCTGCTCTGTCTCCCTGGCCCTGTACCAGGAACATCACTTGAAACTGGCTCCCACTTGGACTGCGATCCAAGAAAAGGAACTTTCTATGGATGATGAAGATTCTCCTCCACAACAAATCACACTTGTTCTGTGTCATAGGGTTAGAGTGTTGGAGCCTTATCCAGTTGTCTCCCGGTTCGATTCCACACTCCTACACAAAGCCAGTTGGGTGACCTTGGGCTAGTTACAGCTCTATTTCTGAGCTCTCACAGCCCCACCTACCTCACCCTTAATGGATAGGAATAGTTCAGAAGAAGCAATAGTCATTTCCAATGCTGCTGCTTCCTTCAACCTCTTTGACAACAGTGACACTTTCCTGATCCTCCCCCTTCCAGCTTCTCCTTTTTAATAAACATTTCCAACCCTCTAATTGATTAAACAATTGGGGCAGCCCATGAACAGGCAGCATGGGACATGGGGCAGCCAAACAATTGAAAGTCTCAGCTTTGACTACCCAAATCAACTGGTCAAAAGAAGTACAGAGGTGACCAACCTAGTCAGGTCTGAGGTTCCATTGTCTATTGGTTCCCATTCAGTGGTTGTGCCAGTAAATAGGCAACCACCACCAGCAGCATAGTGGGGTCTCTAATCACCCAGTCGCAAGATAAATGGCAGAAAAAATACCCATCTGTTCCTTAAAGCCATCTAGGCTGGTAGCTGTTACTACCTTTTCTGCCAGCAAATTCCATAGACAGATGACTCTCTGAGTGAAGAAGACAAGGCTAATGGTGCCCTGTCCAGGTCCTGTGGTAGACTTCATCAAAGTGGTTTGGAACCAGACCATTGTATCACAGACCACAAAGAGTGTGTGGATGGGCTTGGGATAGTGGTCTGGCCCCTATTAGTGGAGAACTAGGAAGTAGCATTGGAAGTGGGTTCACTGCTGGAAAGGCTACAGATGAAAATCACAAAGACCAGGAACTTTTGTTCCCAGCCTCAAAGCCAGCAACCAGGCTCAGCCCAGATGGGCTGTCCAGACGTGGATGGCCCATAAGATGTGCTATCAATAGGCCAGCCCATCAAGGGTCAGACCACCAACTCCACATCATGTAGAAATGGCCAGGGTTTTACCCAACAGCACCAGAATCATCAGCCACAAGCTGCGCTATGGAAAATCCCTTGATTAGTTTTTACCTATTAATATTGGTAATTGTAGTGGGTTTTTTTTCCTTCCTTGTGCTCTGGATAGGACAGTGCTGCTATGTCTCTGGATATGGTTCAGGCTACCTCTACCTTCCTCAGCCTTTAGGGGCATCAGGTGTGGAAAAAGGGAGCCCCTTCCCCCCTGTGTCAAATTTAGTGTACATGATGGAATTCTTTCACTGCTCCATTGCAATGTAAACTGTGGGTGCAGGGATCACCCCACCTTGCTGCCACTTACCATGCTGAAAGGGCACCTAATGTGTCACCCTGAAGATGGTGCTGAGCTTGTCATTAACCTTGTTGAGTGGAGTTAATGGGAATTGTGGCTGCAGTTAGCTGCCTGGAGCATTCTACAAGACTCCTGGGTCATTTGAATATATGGAAGTAGTGTAATAGAACAATGAGATGGACCATACCTTACTGATAGAATATATGGTTTCTATGCAGGAGTTCCTTGGTTCATACCTGATATTTCCAGGAAGGGCTGGGGGAAATACCAATGCTTGAAATCCTGGCTTGGGCTGCATTCACACATAGCAAAAAAAAGTGACTCAAGGGGGACTTAGAAATGGTAGCTTATGACCTTCACATTCTCGAATCTGCCTTTTCTAGCCTAGAATATTCATGGGGAGGGGCAAAGGCAGACTGACATTTGAATGAGCCACCTCTATGACTTTGAGCTGCCTTGGGAGGTGCTTTTTCTTAGTGGATGTGGGATGGGGGAGCTATTTACACTTCTGATGCAGCTAATTGTGCCATTTCTACCCTTCATATGCAGTATTGGAAGTTGTTGCCTTTGTTCCCTTGATTTTTGAGAACTGTCTTCATGGCTCATTGAGTTGGGCATGATATGGCCCAATGGTATGTTGCAAAACTGTGCAGAGGTTGAAGTAGCCAACAGCTGAGTCCCATTGGATCACTTCCTTGGGGGCAGTGCAGGAGGGGCTAGACTTCAAATGGATCCCTCTCCTTCATTGCTAGGAATTGTGGTTTGCTCAAAATGCAGTCCAGCAGAACACCCATCACAGGTCACACAAGTGCTCTCTTCCCAATACTAAAGCTGTAGACTGAATTTACATGCACACAATGGAAAGCAAAATTTGCACTATTTGTGTTATTTGCAGAATTTGCATAGTAGATGCACATCCCCTTTGACCTTTCCTTGAAAGAGAAGGAAAGCACAACTATTGTGTGAGCAAATAAATTACCAGACCCTCCAAGTCACCTGCCTTACAAAGCCCAAATGTACAGCCAGTTCTGTCTCCAGCCATGTCCCCATTCAGATGCCCAAAGGATGCCCTTAAGTCCCTTCACTCTGGGCACATCCCCATGCACGTTTTGGTCCAAATCAAAATCGGATTTGGGAAGGGGTGTCCCCATGCATTTTAGATTTGGTCCAATTTCTGTGAACCAAATTGCCCAAACGAGGACCAAACGAGGACCAAATTTGGTCTTGGAAAAAACTATTATCACTGTGGTTTGGTGGCTCGGCACACATTGCTTTGCGAGCTGAGTTTGTGCATGGGGATAGTCCAGGGCTATTTGGGGAGGAGATTGGTGCTCGCATCATTGGGAGGTGGGGTTTCATGTCTTGTGCTCACCATTCCAGCCTTGTGCATTGGAGATCGCAACCACTGAGATTTTTTGGGAGTAAATGGTGTTAAACCTGAAACAATGAGGTGGTCAAATGGCCTTTGCTGCTCCACAAGACTCTTTTATACAAGTATTCCACCACTCCCTTCCCAAATTACCAAGGCAGGCAGGATAATGATGTGATTTTCTCCCTTTTCCGCAACAAGTATGCCACCCCCGTTTCCTAATCACCAAGGCGGGCATGATAATGGCTTGATTTCCCCCCCCCCTTTTCTGCTTGTCAGGTGTTTCTCGGAATTCCTGGGTGGAGCGGAGGTGTGCAAAACTGCTCAACTGCCACCAAACCTTGCAGTAGTTTTACTCAAACAGCTGGGGTTATTATTATGATTATGATTATGATTATGATTATGATTATGATTATGATTATGATTATGATTATGATTATGATTATGATTATGATTATGATTATGATTATGATTATGATTATTGTGATGATGTAAAACAGCAGTTACACACAGCAAACGAGATGACTATGCTGGATTTCATATTATATCACTAGTCGGGCACTTCCCAAGCACCTAGGACTGTGTGATGTATCGGCGAATTATGCCAGCAGACCCCAGTAAAGTGGCTTTTTGTAGTTGGCAGATGGATATTTTGTCAATGCCAATGGTTTTTAGGTGCCCGCTGAGATCTTTTGGCACCTAAAAACACCATTATTATTATGCCATTCAGTCCTGGCTTTTCTGTGCCACTAAAGGGGGGGGGGAATGCAGCATTTGCAGTGGGCGGCACGGTGGGGGTGATGTCAAACTGGCTTCCAATCAGGAGAGAGGGGACGAAGATGAGGTGGCATTGTTTCCCCATGCCGGGGTTTAGCGCAGTTTGCATGGGGATGGCTGTATTTGTATACAGCCCGCTTTAGCGGTAATGGCACGGGGATGGGCAAGATTGTTTCAGTCCCACACTCAGTCAAAAGCGAGCCACTCCTGCACCAAGTTGCTTGCATGGGAATGCAGCCTCTGAGAGTGATGACAATATCACAGAGGAGAATGTCTCTGCAAATACATTGTGTCCACACTGTTGATATTTGCATTACATTTGGGCCTCTGTAGACCTAGTGAGGTCAATGTAGATGGTGTGGCAGGGGTCAGCTGATGAAAAGGGCAGCAGCTCATGCACTGATGTAAACTGTCTAGCAGATAGTCTGTCTGCATGGGCAGCAACATTTGGTGGGACCATACCAATTGCCTATACCCAGCACTATGGAAGTGGCCACCTAGTGGAAGGAGATGGAGTTAAATGCTTTGAAGTTCTTTTTTGTTGTTGTTTGAGGAGTTTGTACCCTGGATGGAGCTCCAGATCCATCTTACCAGACATTCATGTTTACACTACAGACAAATCTGCTCTCTCACGCAGGTGAGGCCATTGTTAAACCCAGGTGTGGACTTCCCCTCTGTCTTTGGAGAAGTCCTACCAATATCCAGAAAGAGTACGGTATAGAATAGGCATGATTGTTCAGGGCTACCTCAGATGCTCTGCATCACTAAGGGACATTTCAGTGCCCTCCAGATTATTTTACCGCAGTTCCAATAACTTTTTGGAGATAACCCGGTTCCATGAAATTTTAGTTATGCCTGCATTCGAACAGAGGTGGTTAAAATGCCAGAGTCTTCCCAGCCACTGCTCAGCATGACGAGGCAGGCTCCGCTGCCTGATCTTTCATATTGTGACTGAAGTGTCTGCATTTGGTTTGAGTTTCTGCAGTTACAACCCAGTGTGAAATATCACCTTCCCAGGTGTAAAAGAGACAAAGGTTTGGTGTTAAGCAGTACCCAGTGAACAATCTTTTTCCAGATCGGGACAAGGCAGAAAATGCTGGAGCGGGTCTCCTTTGTATATTATTAAAAAGTAGGCAACTTCCCAAGTGAACAATCCCCCTGGCTTAGGTAAGAAGCAAAATTACAGCACAGAAGACTGCAAAGAAAGCGAGACTTTATCTTTTAAGTCATCAAGGAAAAATAAGGATTTCCTTCACAAAGTCAACGATACAAATACAGAGGCACATTTTTTTTAAAAAAAACCTTACACCTTTCTCATTCTCCATCTACTCCCCAAACCACAGCTTTGCATTCCTAAAATCTGACCAATTCATTTTCGCAATGATGTGTGGTAAGCATGGGGAATGCTCTGGCACAGACTGTCTGCACTGCATAGAGCCATCACTTGCCAGAGCAACTTGCTGCGTCACCAGATTGCTCCAGCAACAGCGCACTGATGCTGTCACTGGGGCTCTGCAATGGCCAGTATAAGGGCAGCCATTTGCACTAGCTAGTGCTTAGTTAAGTGCCAGCTAAGTTTTGAATGATCTGAGCATCCACAAGTGCGGACATCTCAAGCATTCTAGCACTTTGCTTCCCAGAGATAAGAGGCAAAGTGCGAATTTCCTTGCTCGGTCCTGCCACATTTATCCTTTTTAACATACTTTAAGGCAGTTCAATAGTTCTAGTCCATCTGTCTGTCTTCCTGCAGATAGATATAAGGACAACTTGTGCTTTTATCTTAATTGATTTCTATTTGTTTGTTGAATTCCCCATCCAGCTCTCTCCCCACCTTTTCTTTCAGCAAGCAAACTGGAAAAATACAGTGCCTCTACCAAATGCATCCTTGTCTGTATGTTAGAATCCCCTTCGACCTTGCTATGTAAATGGAAATCTGTTGACTTAGCAGTGTTGGAGCTGGAGAAATGTTACTTGATTGTAACAGTAAATATTCTCCAGCAATCTGTACAATCTGGTGAGCGTCAGTGAAGGGTATTACTGCCTGCAAACCACTGTGCATTGAAAAGAAGCATTCTTTGGATAGGTCAACAGAGGTAAAAGGTAAACTCATGACAAAGATAGCGAGACTGAAGGTAGAATTTAACCAGAAATGCCCATTGCTGTTTAAAGCATAGTGTAGAATATTCAGCCTATATGGCTGCATTTGCATACATTCAAAGAAAGAACCTAAATGGGGCTTAGAGATGGCAGCATGCAGGTACTTACCTACCTCCCATCCAGCTCAAAAGGGCAGAAGATGCATTTTGGACACACATTTTCTGGCCTTTAATGTGGATTAAGGCACTGGCATGGGAACATTGCAACCTCCAAGCTGCCTTTGAGCCACTTGTTTTTTACACTGGGTGGGCGCAACCCATGACATCTCCAGGGTCATGATTGAGCATGACTTTTCACTAGTGGTGGGGAGTCACTTTTCAGAAGAAGCAGACACTGCTACCGTTGCTCATTAATGGCAAGCAGCTTGTTGGTTTCCTTGCTGGCATAAAACAGAGAAAGGGCTGAAAGCTGTTCCTGCCCACAAAGGTTGCGGCTTATGTGTGCATATTAAGTCATATCAAACCTAAGTAAAACATAATGTCAGGAAATGCTTCCATGCCACGTTTACCATAAAAGTGATTTAAGATATAATTTATATGGTCCCTGAATCCTTATGCATAAACCTCAAGATGCAGAGCAGAAATCAAAACATCCAACTAACTTGAGTGGAACAGTTTTATTTCATCTCCCGGCAGCTTTAGAATTTGCTTATTTGTCGATTCACAATGGTATTTATATCCCACCTTCATTCAGGAGTATTTAAGGCTCCTCATATTAGTCTCCTCCACACCGTCTTACCCCAACAACAACCCTGTGAGGTAGGCTCAGAGGCAGCATCCAGCCCACAGTCAGCCGGTGAGTTTTCATGGCAAAGTGGAATCATAGAATCACAGAATCCTAGAGTGGGAAGGGACCTCTAGGGTCATCGAGTCCAACCCCCTGCTCATTGCAGGACTTCCTAAACCATTTCAGACAGATGTAAATTCAGCATCAATTTGAAGACCTCCAGCAAAGGAGAACCCACTACTTCCCGTGGCAACCTGGAGGTATCAACCAGGTTAGAATCGGAAGGCCCCAAGATATTGTACTGCCAGAAGTGGGGATGAGAGATTCTGACCCTTAAATGTTGCTGGAATACAATTTCCATCACCCCCTGGGAGTTATTGACAGTTAACCTTGGAGGAATTTGACTGAAACTAGCAAAGAAGAGTGTAAGCTGCTTTTATTTTTACTACAGCACACACAGTATTTTAGATCACAGTTCCTACAATTCTTAGTCCCAGTAGTCAAGGATGAAAGTAACAGGGGTTACTCCTAACATCCTCTTTAAAGTACAGTTTGGTCACTGAGAAGCTTCTATAACATCTTGGTCTCCCAGTTTTCATTCAGTGCTACCTTGCTGCATGCATCATTCTTCTTTTTCATGCGCGGAGTGGCAAATTGCTTGGCAAAACCCAGCCATGTTTACTTTCTTAGGCTAAATGTATAGGGAAAGGCATAAATAAAAGCATGCTGAGGGCAAAGTGCCTTGTCCTCCTGGCAATCTCCAAAGCGATTTCCACCCACCTCCTCTCCGGATTTAAGCCGCCTCCTTCCAGTTAGCGGCTGAGAGAGCCAACCAGCCAGGAAATCAACCTCAGCACAGCCTTTCCTTTAGGCAGGAGACTTTCACAAGCCGCTCAAGGGCAGCACATGCCTCGCATTCAGAAAGTCCGGGTCCGCATCTCAGGTTTGAGAAAGAAACAGAAGCAGAGGCATGCCACCTCTGCCCACAAGAACCAGCTGCTTCTGGGTTTCAGTGCCCTCCACAGAAGGTGGGTGCCTAACCCTTCCTTCAAATGCCAATCTTCTCATCTCCAGCGGACCGCTGAATGGCACCCCGTGCCTCTTTCCCAAGGTCTTCCTCTGGTGGAGCCAATGCAACTGCCAACCACCATGGGCAAGACCAGTTCCTAGGCCCAGTGAAAGGCAGCTGCTGTGCTTCCTCCCCACACCAACCTTGGGGGCCTTTCCTTTGGCTGAAAAGTGGTGCTGATGCCGAGTGGTAGGGTGGGCTGGAGGCTGCCAAAGCTGATGCCTTCCAAAGTTCTGCCGGGCATCCACTGACATATGTGAATGGGAGATCACCTAAACGCCTCTGGCACAACCCAAATCACCCTTCATAGTACAGGAAGCTAAAAACGAGGAGCCTTTCTGGAAGCTGGAAGGAATAACAAAACAAAAGGCCGCCAGGGCTGTTTTGGCAGGTGCAGGTCCTTCCCCCCCCCCTCCTCTCACTAGGCTGCTGCTGATGTTTTAGGTTTCATAAAAGACTTTGGCTGGACTGCCTGCAAATGGCGAATCCGGGTCAAAGTTTGTTAATTTGTGAGAAGCGGATCGTGGAGGTGCAGGTCTGGAAGAATAAATAAATCAGAGGTAGATGAAACCGGGAGGGGGGAATGTATAGACACGGAATCTTACGGGGTGCTGCCTGCGTTCAGACTGAGGATACAAACCAGAACGAAAACTGTTGGCTGGTATAGGCCGTCTGGTGGTTACAGTTGTGTCCCCCTTCCCTCTCGGGGGGGGGGGCATATGCGAGATTCCTATTGGAAAACAGCGGGCTGGGAACACGCGATTCACCCTACGCCAGCTCTGCTGAGAAGCGGCCCCCACTGAAATCAATGGGATTCCCTTCCCTTAGAAGGTGCGCACAGGGTATGGTCTTTTGAAAAGGCCCCCTGGATTTCGTTTGCGTCCGTTCCCTGTGAGCCTCCTCCCCCTTCTCCTCTTTCCAGTTCAACCTCACGGCCCGGATTCGTTGGGAAACGAACCGAGAAGGGAGTTGGGGAAAGGAGTCCCCCCCCCTCCAAAAGAGTTCCTCGCCCGCCTCCTCCTCGAGGCTCGGCGAGCGAAGCGGCGACTCCTGCCAAGGAGGACTTAATCGGCCCTCCGCGGAAGCCGCTCGCCGCTCGGCATTTAACCACTCAATTAATCGGAGGCCAGGTGAACGCCCGACGGGGCCGCCTCCAGACGATCGCGGCGCCCCGCTTAATTCCCCCTTTTCATTGACGCGCCCGCACTGAGCCGCACGCAGGGCCAGCGCCGCGGCGCTTCCCCCGCGCCCCCGCCATCGCCGTGCGGACGGAATCGGCATCGGCGAATTAGGAGGCGATCGCGGGGAGGGAGCCCTTGATTATGCCTATTCTGGCGGAGGGCGCTCGGGGACTTGGCTGCTCTCTCTTGACTTTAGGAGTTGATCTGGTGGTTTGGTTTCTTTTCTTTTTTCGCTCTTGTATGAAAAGGTTCTGGAGCCTGCTGTGGATGATGACATGATTAATATAATGCGGTTTGAAGGGTCTGTGTTTTCGCTCTTAATTTGGGTCATTACTTGGAAAGGAAGCCTGGGATTGTTTCATTAGCCTTCGGAGGAGGAGAAGGGGGAGAAGGGGGGAGAAAGAGGAGGAGGACCCGATCTAAAAAGAAAAAGGGGTGAAAGGCACAGAAAGGAACGAACATTCAGGGTACGAGCTAAATACATCTTAGCGTTTTCCCCAAAGGAGACCTTCCTCGCTACTTTAAGGACCGGACGGGACGGGACGGGGGACCGGCCAGTGCCGAGGCTTTGGATGGCCGTCTGTGTTTCCCAAACGAGGGGAAGTTTCCTTCTCCGGACGCCCTCCCTCGCTATTAAGCCACCACCAAACGAAAACGATCCCAAACAACTTCCAAAGCCTTTTATTTCTCCGGGCACTCGGGAGGGACAAGCTACCCTGCTGCTCTTTGTCCGGGCCGAAAGGCAACCGAAGGAGGGAAAGGAAAGCGATTTCAAAAGAGGTTTTCTGATCTGGTTCCAAACCCGCTTCCCCACGTCCGCCGCCGGCTTCCTCTCCCTTCGTTGTTTTCAAACCCCTTATTCCAAACCCCGCACTCGGCGCTTTCCAGCTTCCCAAACACCACGCAAGCCGGGGGATTGGATGGGGGGGGGCGCTTTCCAAACCCCGGGTTCCCCCGCCCCGGAGTAGATGTGGCGCAAGGGAGTCTGACTGGCACGTCCAATCGGAGTCCCACCCGCGATTCCGGAGCGGAATCCGAGGCCCGGACGTCGAATCGTGCCGGGGAAGTTTCCGCAAAACTCCGCCTAGATTCATCGCGCCCCTTGCAGAGAGAATTCCCACCGCTTCCCCGCACACGATGCTCCGTTAAGACCGCGTTCTCCTACCCGCTTCATTTTTGCCCTTTTCGCAACCGGAGCAGGCATTTGTTTCGTTTATAACAAGTATTTCAAGCGGGAAAGTAACGCTCGAACTGGAGACAGGACTCCTATTAAGCGATCTTTTTATTGCCTCATAGATGATATCTGAATGTACATTAATATTTAAATTTTCAGTCATATATATTTATATATATATACACCCACACGCGCACACGAACATATATATATATGTACATATATGTACATATATATACATATACATATACATATATATATATATATACATATATACATACATATATATATATATACATATATATATACATATATATATACATACATATATATATACATACATATATATATACATACATATATACATATATACATATATACATACATATATATATATATGTATATATAGAAAATGTCCAGCATATTGAGGGCCCCAGAGAGAAACGCTGCCTCCGGCTCCAGCGAACTCCAGAACGATTTCTGCCCTTGCATCCGCACTTGAAATAAGTCTCCCCCCTCTCCGTGTATTTCTGTATATATCTATCCTTACACATAGATAGATACGCTGGGGCATCTACGAAAAAGGATGATCGGTTCTGCCCGCCGGCCAGGTGTGCGCCCGAAAGAGCGAAACGGTTCGATCTGGGGTTTCGTTCTTCTCCCGGGACTCTCGGACGCGGCGCGCGTCAGCTCGGCCCGGGCCGAACCATTTGCCCGCGACGCTGCGGTTGCGGCTGCGGGCTGGCGAGCGAGCGAGCAAGCAAGCGCGGTAAGCTTGGCAGGCGAGCGAGCGAGCGAGCTCCGCGTCCCGCCGCCGGCGCCCTTAACTGGCCAAGGTCCGGGCGAGGTCTTTGGCAGGAGGCGCAGCGGAGGCCGGGCCGGCGGGAACGAGCGTGTCGTGAAGCTTCCGCACGTGTTTCTTGAGGTCAAAGTTCCTGCAGAAGCCCTTGCCGCAGGTGGCGCACGTGAAAGGCTTCTTGTCGTTGTGCGTGTGCATGTGGAAGGTCAGGTTGTAGATCTGGTGGAAGGCCTTGTTGCAGATGGTGCACTTGTACTGCTTCTCGCCGCTGTGCGTCAGCTTGTGGTTTTTGTAATTCCCTGCCGGGGGAAGAGAGATGGAGAGAGAGAGAGAGAGACCCGGAGACGGGCCGTTATCTTCGAGGGCAACCAAGATCGCGCCGGGTGTGTGTCTATGCGCTGAGGTCTCCCTGGCCTCTCCACCAGCTCCTCCCCGGCCTGAAATCTGGAGCGCTATAGATCCGCTCTCCACTGCCCCTCCCCCCCGAAGCCCAGTTCCCCCGATCGACGGAAACCTTCATTAGGAAGTGTCCTGCAAGGCAGTCAAAAAGTTGTCAAACTCCGTCTGTGTCAAGGCCGAGCAGCCTGCGACGGACGCAGGAAGCAGGGGAGGCCAGGTCAGCGTCCTGACCCAGATCAAATGGGGGAGCACGGATTAGGACCGAAAAGCGGGGCGGGGGGAGGGAAGGGAGGCGGGGGAGGACTATTGAGAGGGAGGGAGCGGGCTATCTCCAAAAGCGACCGGGGCCCAGGAACGGGCCGCCGCGTCCCTGCCGTCCCATCGGCCACTTGAGTCCCCCGAACCTCCTTGTCCCTCCCGCTTGACGAGACGGGGCTCTCCGGCCAAGGAGAGGAGGTGGAGGCGGGAGGCTCTAGAAGGCGGGAAGGCTATTTTGGAGAGGCCCGTGGGAACGGATCGGGTCACTTGCACGGAAAGGCGCCGATCCTGTTCGAAGGAGGCGCTTGAACCGCCCGGGGTGGCTTCGGAAGGAGAGAAGCTGTATGAACACCGCCGCCACCGCCACCCCGGAGACGGACAAGAACCGGGGCTTGTTCGACGTTAGGGGAAAGAATCGAGGCTTGTTCGACGGAGCGAGCCGAGATCCTGCGAAGGTGGGATTCGTTTTCCTCGTCGTTAATCGCAAGTGACGGGGTTGCGCTGGCCTTTCATTGCCGCCCCAGGGCGAGGCCCCTAAGGACACTGGAGGGGTGGGAGGGAGGGTCGCCTCCGCCTGACCTTTCCTCCCCTCGGCCCTGCAGCAACTTTCCTGGAATGCAAAAAACACCACGAGGCTTCTTTTGCACCCTCGCGCCCTCCCTTTTGCCCGATCAGAAACCCGAGAGACGCCCCGGAATCCGACTGGAAAGCCTTCCTCCCCGAGGCTGTGGTCACACCTAGGGTTTAATCCGGCTTCGGTCCACCTTCGGAGCGAGAGAACGCATCAGCAAAGTGACCAGTAATTTTCTTTCCCCATTATCTATTCCAAAGGTGAATTTTCTGAGTTATTTTAACACTGAAAGAAAACGGCTAGCCACTTTGCTGGTGTGTTCTCTCACTCTGAAAGTGGACTGGAGCTGGATTAAACCTCAGGTGTTACCCACAGCCTCCTAGAGCCTTTTCCAACGAAAGCCTTCGTTATTTTTTTCCGTCTCTATTTTCCTACAACGAAAACAGACTTCACTTTCTGAGGGGGAACAAAACCAAACCAAAAATTCTTCTCGCTAGTTAAAATGTATCTCCTTTAAAAATCCAAAATGAATCTTGATTTTTAGATAACCCCCTCCCCCCCCCAACCTCTTCCAACACAGAAAATAGAAATACAGGGCTGGGTCCAAATACCTTTCTGATGAAATCCTTTGCCACAAAATTCGCACACGAAAGGTTTGTATCCCGCATGAATCCTAATATGAGTGTTTAAGGTGGAACTTCGATTAAAGGCTTTCCCACATTGGTTGCACTTGTGAGGTTTTTCCTGTTTTGGGGGGGGGAGAGGAGATTTTAAGAGGAAGGGGTGGGAGAAATAATGAAGGAAATTACACTTTTGCTTTTCCAGGTCACACAAACAAAAACATCCCCGCATTTTAAGCACTTTGCAGTTTAGGAAGAACGGAGTTCCCTTCAGAAGCGGGTAACTAAGGCGCATACCTGAGTGTGGATGATTTTGTGCCTGCAGAGCGTGCTGGCCTGGCGGAAACCTTTCCCACAAACTTTGCACACGAAGGGCCTAGCTCCTGTGTGAACCGGCATGTGGCGAGTTAGGTTATAATGGGCGTTGAACACCTACGAGAGAACACAAGGCAGGGGACATTTTATGCCCGACCAGAAGAAGCCCTGCCGACCTGTTTCTTCCCTTTAGCCCGTGAAAAAACACACGGAGCTGAGGGTGGGGACAAAACACCGTGGAGAAGCAGCCACTGTGGATCAGAAGGGGGTGTGGGAGAGAGGGCAGCCTGGAACTAGAACAACATAAAGGCCACCAGCGCACGGATTCTCCCGGGATCCGCCGCTGGTTCTTGTGAGCCAGTTTGGTCTAGCGGTTAGGGAGCCGGACTCTTATCTGTGAATACCGGTTGGATTTCACACTCCTCCACGAAGCTAGCTGGGTGACCTTGGGCCAGTCACAGCTCTTCTCTGAGCTCTCACAGCCCCACCTACCTCACAGGGTGTTTTGTGTTGGGAGAAGAATAGAAAGCTTTGTCAGCCGCTTTGAGTCCCCTGAAATGGGTGAGAAAAGCGGCGAAGAAAAGCCAACGCTTCTTCTTCTTCTTCTTCAGTTCAGCACCATCCCGTTCTCTAAAAGGCCAGCAAGGGATGCCTGAACTTCGCTTTTTCCTTCTAACTAAAGCCGCTGCCCAGCTGGACAAGGTCCGCAGGAGCGAAGGGACTGGGGCTAAGGCCTTCCAGAGATCTCTTATGCAAGCGGAGCGCAGAGAAAAGGGCTCCGTCTTCAGTTCTCGGCTATGCCAGAATTCCCTCTGGGCGCCTCACGTTAATCCCAATATAGCGAATTATAAATGAAATGGCGGTGATGGCGATAAGCGGCGATAGTACAGCCGCCAAACCGCGATGGTGAGTTGGGATGCTGGGGACTAAGGAGACTGAGGACGGGCAAACCCTCCCTTCTGAATCTGGGGTTTCCTTCCTGAGCCGCCGTCTAGGATCGAGGAGACGACCCGCAAGGACCGCCGACGGGGCCTGGGAGCGGAGTGCCTCTCGCGTACCCCCCTTCGCCTCCATACCTTGCCGCACACCTCGCAGGTAAAGTTCTTGGGTTTGCCGTCGGCCGAGCCGCCTCCGCCGCCTCCGCCGGCCAGCTTCACGTGATGCGCTTTCGCGCTATTCCTCTCGCCGGCCAGGCCCGTGTTCTCCTTCATGACTTGGTCCAGCTGCCCCGGCAGGCGCTCCTTGTGAGGATACTGGGCGTTGGGGAACTTCTCCGGGGCCCCCAAGGCGGCCAGTTTGGCATTATCCAGCAGGAAGAGTTTCTGGTGAGCCGACAAGGCGGCGGCGGCGGCAGCAGCGGCGGCGGCGGCTGCAGCGGCCGTGGCCGCCGGCCCGGGCGAGTGGAGGAGGCCCGAGGTGAAGAGCTGTCCGTGCAAGATCTCCGACGGGTGGTACGAGGTGGAGTCCAGGTAGTTGAAGTAGTAGAGGCTAGATCCGTTGGCCGGCACGGCCAGGGCCTGGTTGATCACCTGGGGCTTGATCACGCGGTTCGTGGGGGGCAAGGCGGCCGGCGGGTGGTGGTGGTGGTGGTGATGATGATGGGGCTGAAGCGGTTCCCCCCCCTTGCAGCACACGCTACAGTTGCCTTTGCAGAAGCTGCCCGTCGAGGAACCGCCCGCGCCCAGCGCCGAGCCGCCGTTCCTGAGGCTGCTCTTCCAGAGCTCCGAGTAGCTGAGCAGCGCCTTCGACGGGGCGCCCTCGTAGCCCGGCGGCAGAGGCTGGATGGGGCCGATCACGCAGGGGATGGGCGCGCACAGGCTCAGCAGCTTCCTGGGCGAGTCGCTGCGCCTGGCGTCGAAGGCGGCGGCGGGCTTCTGGGGCGGCAGGGGCGGCGGCGGCGGCGGCGGCGGCTCGGAGCCCTTGGCCATGATCCTCTCGATGGAGAAGGCCAGCGTCTTGGCCGGGTTGGCGGCTCCGGCGCGGACACAAGCGGCGGCGGCCGAAGGCATGACGGTCTCCAGCGAAGCGGAGGAGGCCATCTCTGGGCGGCAGCGGCAGCAGAAGCGGCGGCGGCGGCAGAGGACGAGGTGGCGCGACTCGGGAGGAGCCGCCGGATCTCGCCCATAAAAAGTCACCAGGAATCGCTCTCGAGGGAAAAGAGAGGGAATCACTGAGCAGCGCGCCCTTTCGCTCTCCGAGCCCCGAGTCAGGGCAGCTTGTGCTGAGCTCTCCTTGGGCTCAGCATTCCAGAAAAGCCAGCAGACAAATCAATATAATAAGCATCGCTCTCTTCTTTCTCTCTCTCCCCCCCCCACCCCGCATCCTCGCATCTCCTCCCCCATTTACATTCAAATGAACACAGAACAAGTGCGCGCGGGGAAACCAGATTGCTGCTCATTAAGCAGAAAGCAAGTAAGAAGCGGGGGGGGGGAGGAAGGAAGGAAGAGAGAGAGGGAGGGGGGAAAAGTAACAGAGAAACTCCCGAGACCTTGTAGCGCGGGCCTGGATTTGAGAAGGGGGGACGGGGGGGCAGAATCCAAACCACAACCCACCCGATCTCTTTCCCTGAGGTCCCGCCGAGCGATTACTGGACGGGGAGGGCAGAGGGAGGGCAGGGCAGGGCAGGGCAGAGGGAGGGGAGGGGAGGGCGGCCTGCTGGCCTGCCTGGGAAGAGTTACCTTTGCCCGACGCCGCGGAGACGCATCCAAGCGCCGTGGACTGCTGCGGCCCTACTGTCAGATTTTGATAACAAACATCTTCCGCGGCGTCAGATCGCTGTCGATGAAATTTAAAGCTGACATCACATGAAGTCACTTCAGACAGAATGACATGGGATTTTGGCCACCGCGGGAAGAGGCGGGCGGGCGGCGGCGGGAGGAGTGGGCTGGGGTGGGGAGAGAACTGGTTTTCCTAGCCAAACATTCAGCTCAGGTCTCTCAGCTGACGGGAGGCGAAGAAAGGAAAGCCCCCTCCTTCCCCCGTGTAAATCGAGGCACACCCTCCATTTCTCCCCGTCCGCGCGGGAGCCCTTGCGAAGGGACGAGATGGAGGCGTGTGCGGCGCGCGGGGAAGCAGGGGCTCGCGACTTGCACGCGGGGAAAGAGCCGTTTGGCATGTGGCAAATTAGGAAGCTAAGTGCGATGCGCAAATTGGGGTGCAAAGCCGCCGAGAGGCAGCGAGCGGAGTTGTGTGTATTTTAACAAAAGAGTTGGACGGGAGCGGGGGGGGGGATTTTAATGACGATTCCTCTCTCGCGCGCTTTCGGTGTCTCTCTCCCCACCCCACCCCGAGCCAATGTAGACGACCGGTCCTCCATCAGATCGCTTGCAAAAGCGAGTTGGGAAGATCAAGTGGCAATTTATGAGCGATCGGTCCCCTCCTCCCCCCTCCCCACCCCACCCCCAAAAGCGCGCCTAAATGAATCGCTGGGCCATTAATTAGGTCCTGGCGGCGGCAGCGCAAATTAAACTTCGCGGAATGGTGCTGGAAGAGCCTCCTCCGACGCGCTCCGTCGGGGCTTTTGCCAATTGCCAGACGGAGGCATCCTTTGAAACGGGCGAGCCAACAAGCAAGCAGCTTCGCGCGTGAAACGCGGCTTTGATGCCCGGAGCAGCTTCGCACCCACCCACCCCCACGGCGGCCTTTTCTCCAAGGCAGCGGGGTGTTCTGGCCGACCCCACGCAGCCTCCCCGCTCGCCTCCCTCCCCCTCTGTTGCGGGTTCTCTTTCCAGAATGAAAAAGGCAACTACCTCGGGTGTTTGCAACCATCGGGCGGCCTCCTCCCGTCCCCCGTGGGAAAGCGAGGGAGGGGCGGCGGGGAGGGGCGTCAAAAAACAAAAGGCGTCAAAATCCCGGCCGCCCGCGCTCCCAAAATCGCCCAGGATCCGCGGCGGAGCATCATGCGTGTCCCCGCAGGCGCGTGTGAATTCACTTTCCGCCCGGTCTTCGTGAGCGCCGGCGGCACTCCCGAGCCTCCGGCCTCTTTTCGGGGTCATTCAACCTCTGCTCTCCTCCACCCCCCACAAATACACACCGCCGCGCCTCCGAGAGCCGGTTCAAGGCTACTTGAATGAGAGGGACACTATAGCGCCGCGTGGTCCCTGATTCTGTCCGTTTCAGAAGTAAAGGGAAGGATTATTCGGGAGCAGGAGGAGGAGGGGGCCGCGAAGGGAGGCCTGAAAAGGGTCCTCCTCCCCTTCGTCTTTTCTTCCCCTCTTTTATTTTTGGTCCGCTTTCTCTCTCCGCTGCCCCCCAGGCCGCCACCTCCAAACCAACTTCGGAGGAAGCCCGCGTTTCGCGGACAAAGGCCACGGCGCCTCCGCCGTCCTCCTCGGGGGCTCTTTGAGGATACGACGGCGCGCCACCTGCGACGTATAGTGAGCCCGAGGGAGGCAGGAAGGGGTCACCCCAAGACGGGCTTGGACGAGCGGGGGGGGGGGCTGCGGGAGTCAGGCAGGAAGCGGGAAGGAGCCCGGGACGTGGGGAAGTGTGGAGGGCAGAATTTTCACGTATCTTTTTGGCCTCCCTGCTCGGGCTCCCCAAGCGAAGGTGGAAAGCGGAACGAAATCGGAGCGTCCGCGCAGCTCCTCCTCAACCTTTCCTACCCCTCCGCTAGTTAGGCGTGGGGCGCGAAAAAACTCGTGACAGAAGCATTCGGGCACTTTCCCCCGACGGCCGTTCTGATCCGTTGGTTCTCCGGTCCTCATTCGAGTCATGAAATGTTTCTAGTCCTCAAGACTGGAACTGGCTCGAGCGGTCGAAGAAATGACTTGCACCGGAGTGTGATATTAAATGTAATCGGCGGTGACCCGGGCCCGGAGCTGATGCGTCTATATCTGGGGGAAGCCATGACCATAGCGCCCCGAGCGAGATCAAACTACTGACCGCTCCCTTCGGCGGCCACCTAGGAACTGGGCTCGCTAGCGGCTGTGCTACGTGCCCGAGAGAGACCCCGAAGCGTCCCCTCAGTCCTTCCACCTCCAGAATGGGAGCATTCGCGGTAAAGGCCCGATGGGGCTCAGCTCGCTGGCGTGGATGGCAGCGAATCCCCTTTTACCTCGCCATCCAGAGGCGCCCCATTTCCCCAGCTTCCTCCGGAGAAAAAGAGCCGCCGCCCCCCCGTCTGATGCAGACCCTTCCCCCCTCGCTTCTCTGCCTTTGCCTTCAATCCACTCTCCCCCCCCGCCCCAGTCTGCCGGTCGCCAGTCGGCCTTGGGGAGCCGAGCACCCCGCCCCCGCCCCATCTGCGAGCGCCTTCGCTGGCAGGCCTTCCCCGCTTGTAGGGCTCGCTGCGAGGGAAGATTATTTGGGTTTGAAAAGCCCGAACGGCAACTCTTGGCTCTCTGGCTTGAGCAAAAGATTTAATTAGCCTCCACGAATTTCTCCTCTTCCCTCCCCCCCCCTCCGCCTCTAACTTCGCTTGCAGATTCTGCCGTCGAGCGGAGGGTTGGGAACTCTTTGACACCTTGCCACTCACACGTTAATTAATCTCGGTCTAACCCTAATTGCCGCTTATTCAAGCACCGCTCAACAGCTCACCCACACAAGAAGCGCGGAGCTTACTTTTATCCATATTACTCCACGCTAACACGTCGAGTAATTAACTCCAATACCAACTAATAGTGCAAACAAATATTTTCCGTAAACGAGACGATTTGAGGCAGGAGCAGAGCGGGCTGCGAGCCGCGACGGCGCGCGGAGGCGCAGGCGGCGCGATCCGGTCACGGGCGCCGTGCTCGGGCCCCCTGCACCGGTCCCGGCGGCGCGGGGGTGGGTGGGGGAGTCCTGACCGCCCTCTGCGGGTTGCGCACCTGTGGCTGAATCTGCCTGCCGTGAGCATCCGCGCAGCTTCAATGCGCATCAAAGGCCAGAAAACGCACTTCTAAAATGTGTTCCCTGACCTGTAAGGCGGACTAGAGGTGGGACCGGAACGCTAGCGTCCACATGCTATAACGCGTTTAAGCTGTGAATGGGTGTAGGTGCAGCCCCAGTCTTTTTGGTGTTCTGGGTGTTTTGTTGAACTTTCTCTGCTTTACTCCGCTGGACGCCGGTTTCTTCTTTTCCCTTTGCTCCTTTCCCCTCTCTTTCTCACGTACTTTGCTGGCCGTCTTGTTCAGTGCCTCCTCCTGGCTTTGGGCTCTTTTCTTCTTCTGAATGTTCACTTCCCTTTACCTTCTTTGCACCTGTCGGTTTCCCTTTCTCCTTTTACTTCTCCTACGTTTGGGTTAAGCTTGACTCCTATTCTATTCTATGGTTCGCGTCGTTCATGCCTTTCGCCCCCTTTCCTTGGTCGTGTTTGGTCCTCCTTCTGCTACCCCGTTCAGTTCCTTGCCTGTTTCCATCCCCACTCGGGCCTTTTCCCAGGGACTCATGGTTCTCCGAGTCCCCCGGGTTTGGACGCGCATCGCCTGACATAACAAAAGTCGCCCAAAGGCACAACTCTGCCCGGAACGACGACAGACTCGCGTCTTTGCCCCAGTCCCATCCTAAGGGAGGATGCCAGACGGGGGCGCTGGACCGGCCTCGGCCTGCACTCGTGCCGCTTCCAAATTCTCTGGTTCGCGCCTTTACTGTAAATACGGCGACGCTTCGGGGCTCGATCCCCGTCTGGCCTCGCCGTCTAAGAACGCAGGCCAAGCAGAAGGAGGCAGCCCCGGCGCTGCTGTGTAGCACTAGTGGCCCCCGTTGGACGCAGAGACCTCAGAGAAGGGGCCTGGGAGGAGCGGGCAAGGCGGCCAACAAAAGCTTTACCCTCCGCCGGTCGCTCACGGGCAGCGGCAGAAGACTATCTTTGCCGGGCGCCAGGCGCTGCAGGGTCAGCTTCGGCGGGTCCCCCACGCAAGAGCTCTCAAGGATCTGCCCCTGGAGGAACGAGGCGAGCGTTTCTCCATCCTTTGGCATTTTGAGCCACCTGGTTAGGGCACATTGCATCTCCCTCGCCAGTGGCTCCCCCCCCCTTTCGCTGGTCTCGAAGCTTGGAAGAAGAGTTGGCTTTCTATCCCGCTTTTCTCACCCATTTCAGGGGACGCAAAGCGGCGGACAAACCTTCTGTTCTTCTCCCCACAACAGACACCCAGTGAGGTAGGTGGGGCTGTGAGAGCTCAAAAGAGAGGTCACCCAGCTGGCTTTGTGGAGGAGGGCGGAATCGAACCCGATATTCTCAGATAAGAGTCCGGCTCCCTAACCACTAGACCAAACTGTCTCACAGCTGAGAGATGGTGATAACACAACCTCTGAGCACGAGCAGAGTGCGTTTTATCCCCCCTTCCGATGAAGGTAATCAGTTCTGCCTCAGGGTGACAGGAGTGGGCAGCCCCCCTCTGCCTTGCTCCAAGGGGCCATGGATGCCTTTGACTCCCACTCAGCATCCCCTTGGGCCAAACTCGGAGCCGCAGGCGGACGGGGCTCACAGAACGAGTGTTTGCTAAATCTGACTTGAGTAGCTTCCGCTGCGCCTTCATACGTGCCTCGCCTTCATCTTCGTCTCTTTCCCCTTGGGAAATTATTGTAGTTTATGACTAAGCAACAAAGTTGCCGTCGGACAATGCGCGCAGGTGGGAAGCCGTCGCCTCCCTCTAGTCGGGTTTTCCAGCGCTTGGGAAGAAGCAAAGGTGCCTTTTAAAAGTGGGTCTTCCTTGGCCACGTTTCCAATTCGCAGAGATTCCTTTTGTTCCGAGACGTCCAGAGCGCCTCGATAGCCCTTATCGCAGCCCCGAGGGGTAGGCCGGCCTCCTCGCCTTCATGATGCAAAACGGGCCAAAAGATACGAGCCGCGTGTGAATGCAGCGACTTCCCAGCCCTGACTGTGCAAGGCTCCCACGACCCCCTCAAGTGCCCCAAACGCTTGTGTCTGGAGGGACCCAGGCCGATCATGGGCATCTGAGTCCCCCCGGCTGCGTCCTCACGCATCTGAGACGGTAGCATTCGGACGCTAGTGTTGCCATCCCGCCCCCAACCCGTGTTAAAGTCCAGAGAATGCCCTTTAGAAGCGCACTTTCCGGCTTGTGATGTGGATTAAGGCACGAGGGCTGCTGCCTCTAAGCTGCTTTCGAGCTCGTGGATAGAGTCACCGAGGGCGCCTCCCCAAACCCGACGCTCCGAAGACCCCGTGCTGGTCGCGGTGAGAGCGATGGCCTTCGAGGCCTTTTTGCCTTCAACACACAGGCAACCCCCCCCCTACCCTGCCTCCCTCTTCTTTCAGGGGAAGTCCACTGCGAAGAGCGGGCCAGGCGAGGCGCCAAAGGAAGCAGGATTAGAACCGGGGTGCCGTCGGGCAAGGCTCGCGCTGGAAACGGGGCCTCTCCGTCGCCCAGCGGATCCTTCGAAGACAAAGCTAGATCTGCAGGTGTCGCGCTCGCGCCTCTGTGTATGATGTGTGTTGCGCGTGTGGTGGGCTGCGGCCTCAGACGAGGAGCCCCCCTTGCCGGAACGGCGGGAGGCATCGGGGGGGGGTTTCACCCCCCCGGCTAGCCTCTTGGCTTCGCTTTGGCGCAGAGGTGGGCTTGGACGGGGGGGGGGGCACGTGGAAGGAAGCTGTGCGCCGGGCCTGCGAGCGAGATCTCCTCCGCCAGCTCAGCAGCCACGGTCTCCTAAGGTGAAGCTCTCGGCTGGCTCCCCTAAACAGGTGGCGTCGGGGCACCCACAGCACGACAAATGGCTGCGAACCTCCCTCCCCCTCGGGTTGCCTTTTGGCCGTGTTCGGTGCAGGACGGCCGTCGTCTCCCCTCGGGGGTTTCTCTCTCTCAATCTCTCTCTTTCCGACAAAGAGCGGTTGCCTAACAGTCGGAGAGACGGGGCTCGCCCCGAACCAGGAGGGGAGCCGACGCGTCGAGGAGCCGCGTCTGTCGAGCTCCTTTACGCGCCGAGGCCGCCGACCGACTGGGAAGATAGGGAGCCCGAGCGGGCGCGGGCCTCGCCCTCGCCTTGAAGCCCTGGCATCGCCGGGGGCGGCTCCCTTCGTCCCCCCATGAGAAGCCTTTCCCCCTTGGCTAGGCAATTTGGTGGCCGCTTCGCCCTGGCACAGGCTTTGCCTTCTCTGGGGGCTCTCCAGAGCATCCCTGCCCCAACTCCTCGCTGCACTCATTATCAAGCCGCAGCGGCGACAAGAAGTCACTTCGGTTTCCGTCTCCTCTTCCTCTCGGCTTTCCCTCGACTTCCTTCCTCCTGAACGCAAATCTCTGAGCTCCCCCCCCCCTCGTGGGTGTTTCAAGGCGCTAGTCCTTCCTGCGGCTTCCCGGCGGCTCCTTGCCAATGGGTCCCTCCAGACACAAGCGTTTGGGGCACTTGTGGGGCGTTTTCTTTCCAAGCTGCCTTCGCCCGCGACCTGGCGCGAAGTGCAGCGAGTTCACGACGGGGCGGAGGCCGAACGGCCGCCTTAACCCCCTCCGAAAAGCCTAGGCCAGGGACGAAGGACGACGTCTGAAACTGTTCGTCGCCTCTCGGGCCTCTGAGACGCGCTTCTTTTCGCGTATTCTTCTAAACACCCGACACCCCCCCCCGGCTAAACTCGCCCACTGCGCCCTGAACATCTGCCCATCTCTTCGCCCTGCTCTCTGTCCGTGAAAGTTGCTTGATGGAGCAGAAAGGCAGCGCCTTCGAAGGGAACGGGTTTCGGGATCGCAGTTCCATTCTCCTCTTCGTGTTGGAGTGGAAAAGACTCCCTCCGGGGTCAGAGCGTGTACGTAGCGGGGTCGTAGGAAGGAAGCTTTTAAAGTCCCCTGTAAATGTCATTCCTCCGCTTTCGTCCTGGGCATTTGGGTTCCCTGGAAGCGGAATAAAAAGGCCTGGAATTGTGGGGTGGGTCAATTTAAAGATCCGAAATAAATCACTTCAATGAGAAAAACACTTTCCCCAAAGCAATGAAAGACCCTTTTAATTTTTCCAGTTCCAAGTTTTTTTAAAAAAATCATCATCATGTTCAATGTCAGGAAGGAAAATTATGGATGTGATAATGCGGTAGATTTTTTTTAAAAATCATATCCAAATGATTTATTTTTATTAACTCCCTCGCTCTTGTCCAGTCCTTTCGCATTCGTTTTTCTCTTTTCGTTCTCCGTTGGGAGTCTTCGGGAGAAACAAAGTCTACCCAAAGCGCTGTGTTGTTGTTTTTTTTTTGCAAAATTGCGATCGTCTCAATCCGTCCCTTTCTGAACTGCGGCGGTGCGGGGAGTCCTCTGCGGACGATTCTCCTGGGAATGGTGTCAGACGGGGAGGTTTCTGCAGGACGGAGCAGCCAAGGAAGGGGAAAGAGAAGGAGAAGGAAAACCGAACATGCCAGCTGGCAGGGCTGCAGCCCTGGAATCATGCACACGAGGGAAAAAAACCGCAGCAGAGGCGATGGGGAGACGCACACTTAACAGGGCTATGCAGCCCGTGAGAACCTTTCAGTTAAAAAGAAGAAAAAGAAGAAGAGGAAATGAAATATTTGGGAGAAAAATAAAAAGGGAAGGGCATGAAAAAGGAAGAAAACCCCGATACGGATGATGAAAACCTGCACGGTCTTCGTTCGTGGTTGGAAAACGCGAATACATTTGGGAAGCACCTAGCGGGAGCAAGACACACACACACACACACACACACACACACACACACACACACACACACACACACACACACACACACACCACCCGACGCCAAGAACGCAAGGCTTTTAATTGCGGGTCGGGTAGCAGCCGTGGTGTGTATTTACGGGACTGCGGTGCATTGAGCCCTGAACCAAGGGCGAAGGAACAGGCCATTCAGCGGCGTGTGTCTCCCTGTAATTGCTTCCCGGTTTCTTAACGGGGTTTTCTTGTCGGGCTTCCCCCTCCCCTCCCCTCTCCCTCCCCTCCCCTCCCCCGCAACTGGTGGAGTCCGCAAACTTTGCTCCACTTCGGAGTCCTGCCGACCCTTTGCGCAAGGAATCCCACGGCGCCGCAAGGTGCCCGCGAAACGGGCCACCCGATCGGGCGCCGTCTATTTCCCCGTCTGCTCTTCCGTTTCGCTCCCGATCTGTTTCTTTCTTTTTTCTTTTTATTCCTCCGTGTGTGTTTCTGCTCCACTGGTGAGATAAGTTTTCGGATCTTCCTGCTTATTTAACTTGGCAGCTGCTTAAACTCCGCAGTGGAAGCTGCCCGAAGTTATTAGCGTGACGCGGGAGGAGGAAAAGAGGAGAAGGGGGGGGGGAAGCGACCCACCCTCCCTGGGCAACACCTTTCTCACCACCAGTGGCTGGTGGAAGGGGTGGCATTTCCCTCCTGGGTGGCATAAGGCAAGGGTGACTTAAGGGGCAGGATGGCATGGCGGAAAGGGCACCACCCTGAGATCTCTGAGTGACGATTTCTATTCTTCTTGTTTACAGCTGTGCCAGGAAGAAATCCAGGAAGCCCTGTGGATGCTACCTGAAGCTTTCGGTGGTACTGCAAGCGTTGTGGTGTTTTGTAGCCTTGTGGCGAGCTGCCCACGACCTGCCGAGTGCCTTTCTTCCCCAGGTGGACCCAGGGCCTGGCTACAACAAAATCTTAGTCCACATTCCATCCGCTTTCAGAGCGATCAGCAAAAGGATAGCTCTTTTTCTTTCTGCATTCTTTTAAGTCCAAGGGGGGATTTTGTTTTAGGTTAGATAATGGGGAAGGAAAAGTGTCGCTCTGCTGCTGGGTTCATTCTCTCAGAAAGTAGACTGAATGTGGATTAAATCTTAAAGAGACAAAAGGGCTGAATACTGCCCTCAATTTCGGGATGACTGCCTCTCCCGTTCCTGTTTCCTCACACCGCTTTCTGAACTCAGTCCCATGGGATTCAATGGGCCTTGCTCGGGAATGGGTACAGGATAGTATCTTTAACCATCCCTGTGGCCGGTTTCCTGGGCCAGGGGAAGGATTCTGTGACAGTCAACAGCAAGGGGCTACCTACAACTTTCATAAATTTAACCCGAGTTTGATTTAGGCTTGGGAAGAGAGAAGGGGTTTGCAATTCATCTTCAGTCATGTTTGGTCTCTTGGATGCCCTTCTCTGAGGGATATAGTGCCATTTTCTCCAAATAAGCTTTGAAGGGGAGAAGGGTGGTCTCTCCCAACTCTCCCAGTAGCAAAGGGATTTTGAGGTACAACTGCCTGCCGTCTCTCCATCGAAAAGCACAACTACTTCATAGCCTGGCAAAAATGCAGCATTTTGTGATTTATCCTCCAGAACTTTAGTTCTGTGACCTGCTTTTTCTTCTTACTCCTCCAGCCAGCATCTCTAGACCCTCCCTCCAGGCAAGGGTTTCTGCGTGGGGTTTTTTGTTAGCTTAATTACCATTAAGCCATATGCCTTCCTGCCCACACTATCATCGGCTTCCCACACGGCAAGTGTGAGCCTTGTGACTTTGCCATAGGAATCCTTCTCCCTGGTCCCTGCAGGGTCATCTTCCATGGACCGTTTGGCAGACTCTGAGCATGCAGCCTCTTTCCTGCCATGCAGGAGATGTTTGATGCCACCAGGATAGATCTGTGCCGGACCCACCAGTGTTCCATTTGCCCAGTGTCTGAAGTGAAGCTTGTGAGAACCTGTGCTTTGGCTTCTCCTTCCCAAAAGTCTCAAGTGCTGCAGGCCTGGAATGAGCTTGAAAGGAAGCGTTGCGGGCAGGCTGCTTCATAAGGGCCACTCAAGTGCTGCCTCACCTCCACACCCAGCTGGTTGGGCTCTGAACTCGTACCACACTTCCTCTTCCTTTCTCATATGGCAATCCTGGAACTGCTAGCTAGGCATTTGCTCAGCAGTGAGTCCCTCTCTGAGTGATCATCCTAAGGGATGGAATCTGTTGTAGATTTGGTTCAGTGAGGTCAAAGAGAGACATCCAGTGAGAATGGCTTTTGCAGAGATGTTTGAGTCACCTTGGCCATTATTCTTGGCTCAGTAGCTGCTCTGCTGTCTGCTCCACTAGATGATGATTGTTTCTTTATAATGCCCTACCTGCATTCTTTATAATGCCCATGCATTTTTGCCAAATTGTAGAACCAAACATATACAACCAACTATATAAGAAAATATCTATATATCTGCTGTGTATATATAGATACACAGTTTATATATAAACTACTTTCCACTAGTTCCCAAAGCTTATTCCTGCCTTTTTTGCTTTAAAAGCAGAGGATCAGATGTTTCAACAGAACTGTGCGATAGCTGCAGGACCGCAGCAAGATTAGTTGTGCATGTTGAAGAACTGAAACCACTTTTGACGCTGGTGTGGCATCTTCATTGGCTTCACTACCCCAGGAGGAATCGTTCTGGAGATGTGCCAACTTCCAGTGGTGTCTTCCAGCTGCACTTCCTGGAGACCTGCAGAAATTAGTCCCCTAGAGTATTCTGGCCTAGGAGGTCATGATATGGACTCTGGCCCAGTTGTGGCCCTCTGTAGTGGTCCACAGCAGAGATGGAATTTGGTGCCATTTTGGCTGCCACTGCTGCCATCTCTTTCTTTTGTGGGAGAGGCTGTAGCTCTGTGGTAACACACCATTCTGGAAAGCAAAGGGTTGCCAGTTCAATCCCCAGCCTCTCCCCAGAGGTGGGCAGTGGCAAATTACTTCTGAACCTCTGTCAAGAAAGCTGCACTGAGGTGCCCATGGAGGTGCCTGTGCTGTCAACCAACACTCAGTCATGTCCCAGTGGTACCCAACAACACCAGCAATCCCAGTATACTGCTTTGTCCATGTGGAGGGGGGCTCCCACAGTTCCTCAATAGATGTAGAAGAGCGAGCTTTGAATTAGAATTATGTCTGATCCAAGGCCCAGTGTGGAAAAGCCTGGGTTTTTGAGGAAAGAGAGCCAGAGAACTAAACTCACCTTGCCTCCTAAAATTTAACACCCGCCCTCCAAAAAGTAAACATACCATCTTTTCACAAGTGCTAACAACTCATCTTAGATGATTGAATTGGTGTAGTTCTGGAAGTAGGGGATCAGAGTAATGAACGATACACTGGCCAGCCCAGGAGAAATGCAACAGATCAAGGCTTTGTAATTCATATAGATGGATACAAGCTTCTGTACTCAGCTAAACAAACTCAAACTCAGTGTCTGAGGGACAAGGTGCAATGCCAGCATCTTGTCACTAAGGTCACCTTTGTCCATGCAGCCAGGCTGTGCCTTCGCTGACTCTCCACATATCGCCCTAAGATCCTTTCTGCATGGAATGCTATCCAGTGCTAGGAAAGGGTCCATGTTTGTGTGGAATAAGGGTAGCCGTGCTCCCTCTTTGCATGCTCTGGTTGCATAGGATGGAGCACAGAATGGGACAGGGCACCTAAAATGGTGCCCTATCCTGCTCTACTGATAGACCTCAGTGATGAGATCTACCAGTGTACCACTGGAATCAGTCCAGAACAGTGGGCTGGGTGTGGAAGGCACATGTCCCCCTGTTCTGAGATACAAGAGGGGCATTTCAGTAGTTCATCAAAACACAGATGGCCCTGTCCTACACCAGTGGCAACCTGTCATGAGTTGTATGTCCAAAGTGTTGATGCAAAAAGGGGGTAGAAAGCCACAAATGCCTGCAGCCTTTGCTCATTGGAAAGCTCCTTTAGGCCATTGATTGTTTTGGTTTTCCTCTTTTGGATCTTTTCTAATACTGTTACATCCTTTTTATGGTGCAGTGACCAAAGCGAAATACAACATTACAGATGCAGTCAGATCAACATTTCACTTTATAGTATCAGTATTTTGGAATTACATTGGCCATCTACTAATGTAAGCCAAACATATAGTGATAAGTTGCATGTTTTGCCATGACACCTACAAATTCAGCTTTGAAGGTGAATGCCATCAGGGCCTGATGATTTCTTGATATCTGCTTGGTCAATAAGGCCTGCCACTTCTCTTTCCACCACCATTTGCATCAGTATATTTGACTTCCTTCCTGAGAAGAGGAACTCAGGATCAGGAATCTGGGCCTCTTTGCACTTATTGCGACACTAAAGGGCACTTCATCTGCATGCCATGTTGCCACCTCCATCATGGAGTGTCTGAGAGTGTCCCAGAGTGCCTTGATCCTCCACAGCTTGACCAGGAGCATCTAGGATGCTTTAGTTGGCAGCATTCACACCCACTTCTGGATACAGAGCAACGAGGAGGCAGGGCAGGGTGGTGCAGCTGATGCTATGTAAATGTGTGCTGCATTGTGATAGCCATGGCAACAGCTGCTGCACTGCAAAAGTTGCCATGGCCATTGCTAGGAAGGATTGTCTGCATTGCAAGAGGCCATAGTTGGACAAGTGCTAGGGCTTGTGGTGCAAACATTGACCATCATCCCTGAACTTAACTGCCATGCAGAAAAGGGCCTCAGTCTCAAATGCATTTTCATTTTTTTTTCTTAGCACACTTTTGGCTCATTCGTCATCCACAGGGCTAAAGGCCTATTCACCCTCCTGCTTCTTATAAGTTTTGAGAAACTTTATGTTTTTGGCAATAATATGCTTCTCAAATAATATATATATTTGTTTTTTTCACTACCTCTTTGCATTTCTTTTGACAAAATTTGTGTCCCACAGCAACAGTATTCAAACTTTTTAAAGTTGGGAGAATTAGTCAAACAGTAAAGCAACTTGAAGAGCAAGAGCTCCTAAAATAACTAAGCAGTAACTTCTGTCAAGAAATAAAATTTGCACTGTAATGTGGGGAAAAGACACAATGGAAGAAGTTTGGTGGTCTCTCAGGCTTAAGGCAACCAAAGTGAAGAATTAAAGCAAAAGATGGGCAGGAAGCAAGGTTACTATGGAGTGAAGAGGAAAGCAAAGCGAAGAGAAAAAGCACTAAAAACCGAAGCACAGAACAGTAAGAATTCTACCTTCCCCAACATCTTATACTGATTAAGGGCAACCTTCACAGAAGACAAAAGGTTCCAAAAGCACAAGCAGATGTGATGGAATCAAACTGCTTTCCCTTCTCAGCATTTCTCAGTGGCCTATTCCATTTAGCACATAGCTGCTGCCTTCGAAGAGCTCTCAGAGGTAATGCTAATGCTCTGAAGACTGGAAACCTTTGTTTCTGGCCTTTGAAGTTTCCAGCCAGGCTGTTTTCAGGTCGGACCTGCATCCCAGTGGCAATTCCTGGAGCGCCAATGGAAAGGATCAGTATGTTGGCCTGGACTGGCTGTTGAGCTCTACTGATAAACTGAGCTAGGATGCCATTTTGGGCACTCTGGCTCTGTCCGTGCTTTGTTCAATGTGGACCAAGCATGATATAGGATTTGCTGTAGTCTGCACATGCCCTTGTTCTGTGATTTATCATGGAACAATACACAATTCAGAAAAGGCCACAAATGTTACAGAGGTTAACAGGGAACTGCCTTTCTGATTGTTACACACAAAGTCACAGATTCTCCTCCATGTGGTGTTTTAGTCCATGGCAACAGCTGCAGGCCCACTACAAAGAGAGCAGTTTCCTTAAGACTGTTGCATTTCCCCCTCATCAGCGGTTTTGAAATGGGTGCACAAGCACTTAAAAACCTGAAAACAGCTGAAGGCAGGAAGTTGTCATGATTGTGAAATACCATTTTTGTGACTTCCACGATGGGCTGTTTTTATTGGATTGTTGTAAAGTGCTCTAGGATTTCATGTGAAATAAGGGATGTTCTCTGAATAAATGAAGAACAAAGAACAACTCTGTGTGTACATTTGGAACCTCCATGATTGGTTCTCTTTAGTGTTCTAATGTAGAAGAAGTTTGCACTTTGCACTTCGTTTCCCACAGATGAGAAGCGAACTTGCCCACATGTGTACTAAGCATTCATGCTGGTGTAGTACATAAGATCCCTCCCCCTATGCGCCTGGACACTCAACCAAGCACTGATGGTGTCCAGGCACTGCCATCTATGTCCCCTGATGTCGATGCCAGCATGTGTGCATCATGGCCTTCACTGGGGCAGTTGTGATGCACCGCACACATGTGTTTGTGTGTAACATTGTGCGACTTGTCAGCACACTTGCATGATGCATCACACGATGCAGAAGTGGCCGGCACAGTGTGAGTGGGCCTGCTCAAAGCCTTATAAGCTGTGGTGTGGGTAAAAGTAAATGCACCATGCATAGTCACCTTGCGGCGCACATGCGTGGAAAAGCAATTTCTGATTTAGAAATGGCTCCTTGAAGTGCGGATGTTCCATCTTGGAGTGCACTGTGAGGCAACTACTGGACAGAGTATGAAAAGGCCCATAGGTACACACAGGAATTTCTGTTTCACAATAAAGATGGTCTCATCATAATGCCTCCTGGGTTGTGGACCATTAAGCGGACCTATTAGAGATCCAAATTAATACCGCCCTTTAATCTGGATCCACTCTCTCTAATGCAGACAGAAGCATAACTGGGTGGAAAGGCTCCTGACAAAGAGTACTTGTACCAGGTAGGATGAAGCCAAAACTGTCCTCATACTGCAATTATAAACACCAAGATGAGCAGTGAGCTAACAATGTTCCCAAAGCCATCCTGCTCTCCTTTCTGGAGCTCCTAACAAAAAGGTCAGTTTTGCTCAATGGCAGATACATTTCATGTCTGAATGCCACTTCCCCAGGCTTGGGCAGATGATGTCAGACTTAACCGTGATCAGCCCAATCTTTCAGTTTTTTTTTTAAAAAATAACTTTATGTCAACTTTAGACATCAAGAAACCCCAACTGTTTTAGAGAAGAAACCTCCTTGCAGATGTCTTTTTGTGTGCGAGTGTTGCTCATAGTCCGTCATTGTTTTATAATTATTATGGGCTTTTTCTCACTTGGCTGATCGGGACAGCTGCACACGCTCTGGCATGGTGCGTTCATGCACTGTGGTGCCACCTCTGTCCCAGAGCAGCTCAGAGCATCTGCAGCTCTCCTGATCTTCAATAGTTTTGGAGCAGTAAAAGCTTCTCCGTAGCTTTACTAGGAGCATCTAAAAAGTGCTCCACAGCTACAGTATACTAGTTGTGTCTGGGATGCAGCTAGTGCAGCCTGGTGGTGGGTGGGTGGATGGGGCAGGGTGTCACAGCAGTAGTTGTGTGCTGAGTCACCCAGTCTTTGCATTAACAGCCAGTGTGTATGCCCATTGTCGTGGCAAGGCAATTGCTGCTGGTACAGCAGTGGTTGCACTTACCTGGCACGTAGTGAAGTGCCAGGTAAGTTTAGGATGGATTGGAGATTTTGAAATACAGACACCTGATCCATCCCAGTTCTTCAGTAGAATGTGTCTCACTGGAATGCAGAACATAAGTTGACTTACCTTCTGCAGGGAGAAAAGGTCCAAGGCTGCCTCCAGACATGCGTGATAAATCCACAGTTAAAGGAAGAAGTGCAGGTTACCTGCTGTCCTGACTAAAAAGCAGCTCCATAGAGATGAAGCAGCCAATCAGAATTGAACTGCCTTTCCTTCTCTCATTTGTCTCTTCTCGCTGTTCTGCCCAGACTGTTAAATCAGCATTAAGGTAAGTGTGTAGTAGTGATTGGATAATACGCCATCAGTAGATCCATCAATTGTCATGAGTGATGCCCCGACCGTGACTACGCACTCTAAACAAGTCTGGACACAGCCCTAGGCCCCATCCCCAAGCTATAAAAAGTCTGTTAAAAAGGTTCTTTTGCCTCTGAGCGCCCCCATGCCCGGCTTTTCTCCGAGCTTCCAGTGGCACAAAAGGAGGAAAATGCGTGGTAAAAAGACTGCCCTTCAAAGAAGACTACCAGAGCACTTTTTCGAAGCCGCGGGTATTCCGAGCAACATTGTGCATGGAGACGCTCTGTGGCAAAAGGGGCGGGGATTGGCAGCCAAGATCTCAGAAAAAAGCACCCTGGCTCTGCTTCTGCTGCCCGCCTGCACACACAGTCTTAAACATTCACCCATCTCCCAGAACAGCAGCACCTTCCCTTCCTTTCCCTTTCTAAAGGCCAGAACTTTTAAAGAGCCAGAATTGCGGAGAATTGCAACAGTGTTATCAGGTGTGAAGTGGGTGGATTGCTACAGTGTAATGACTGCTGTAAGGGGTGGATTTTGACAGTGAAATCACTATCTTTGGAAGCAAGCTCTGGATCCCAAAGTGATAAATGGCTCTGGTGAGTTTTGCAGGCAGGGGAGACGAACAGAGAACTTGTAAATATGGCTAGTTTTCTTTTGGACTTGTTGGAGTTGTCTCCCCGGCACCCTATCAAGCAGAGAGGGGGTGGGGAGAAAAAGATGTGGGCAAACAAAACACGCTTCGTTGGGGACAGTAGGTGCGTTTAAAAATGTGTGTTTTACATAACCTCATGGGGACGCTTATTCCGGAATTGAACGGCACTTTTAAAGTCCACTGAAATAAAGGGACAGTAGAGGAAAACTAGAGAGGCAAATAAGTTGCTTGGGGATGCAGCCCTAGTGACTTTTCTAAAAGCTGCCTGATTTAGGCAGCTATTCATTGAGTTGAATGGGGTGTCTTGTAAGAGTTATGGGGACAAATAATGATGTTATTTTAATTTCATTTTTGTTTTTATCCTTGTAAGTTTTATATGATTTTATCTTTTGTAAATGTGATACAGTCATATGACTAATCAATAAAGTTCAAGTCATGTCCCTGCATTAAGGCATTTTATAGCTTCGGTAAATCTAGCACACATCCTAATTGGAGGTGTGTTGGTTCTCAGTGTCTTCTCTGTTGTCTCATATGCACAGGTTAAATAGTTTTGATTTGCGTAAATGAACTCTGGATGGGCCATAGCTCTGTGGTGGAGCAGCTGCCTGGAAAACAGAGGGTCAAAAGTTTGATCCCCCAGTAAAGCAGTTCTGTATCTGCCAAAAAACCTACACGAATGTGCCTAGAGGTCAGTCCAGGCTTGAGAGCAGCAATGACAATTGTGTACCACCTCAGTGAGGGACTCCTTAATCTTTTGCGTGTCATACTTTTTAAATCCTTTTTCTGGATAGGTAACAAGCCTTCCCATCCTCCAATCATGACCCCTTTTCAACAACAGGATTTTTTGGACCATACTCTAAATCTCCATTTGCTGTAACTATGGAAATTATAGGCTAGAGAGGAAGGGAATGAAATGCTGAGATTACAAGCAATCTGTTGGCAAACTCCTGGGCCATAATGGAAGTGGCTTGCAGGTCAAAACAAAGAAAAACACTGAGTAACAAATTAGTCTGAGGCAGCAGCTAATATGAAGATCAAACCGATTAAAAAATAATACATACAACAATGAGGAGGGGAAAAACAACAACCCGGTAACAATATGAATGCTCAAGAAGATTAAGTCAATAACAGGTGCCAGAAATACAAAAATAAGATTGTGGTTGTATGGGAAGACATCAGAAGCTGAAAGATGGGCAAGGCAACTGCAAAACACAACACTATTTTGCTGTGCCCATCACAGACATATTGGCTCATTTGCTATGCAACAAAGACAGTTATTGAAATAAACAAACATGTTATGACTTATTTGCCTGCCTGGAAGACAAGCCAGGTGGTCAGATTGGATCGGATTGACAAGAAGGTTGGTTTTTGGAATAGGAAAAGTTTATTACTGATCTTGCTGTGTGTTCAGAATAGGCTATTACTATAGGGGAGGGATGTGCACAAATATATATATTTTTTGTATTCGATTCGTATCGAATCAAATGCAAGAAAATTTATGTTCATTCAAATAGATCCCCTTCGAGTGTGGTAGGATTCGTATTCAATACAAATGTTCAATCACATATGAGTGCCATATGAATGCACATGGATTCCATATGCCTTCCATGCAAAACTTCATATGAATGTATCAAAACATTCAATTCAAATTTGAACGTCAGTCTTCAAATGTGCCAACATTCAAATTCGAATGTCTGAATTTGGCCAAATTTGTACAAATTTTAAATGTTACGAATATTCGTGCACATCCCTATATGGCCTGCCCTGACTGTGACCATTGAGCTGCACTTACTCTTATGGAGCAGAACATGCATGTAGTGTACATAAGAGAAGGCAGCTTGGAGTGAGAAGCAGCTGAGAATGACACTGAAGCAATGATGCTTAAAGAAAAAGCAAGTGACATCTTGGGAGTGGCTGTAGCTTAGCTGGTAGAGCAACCTGTCTGAAAAGCAAAGGGTTGCTGGTTTGATCTCCAATCTCTTCCCAGAAATAAGCAATGGCAAACCACTTCTGTACCTCCGCCAAGAGAGATGCCCTTGAAGTCAACCAGGAGATGGCCATGACTCAGTGGTATCCATCATCACTATCAACAACAGTAACAGTGATGCTTTGGTCAGTGAAAACTGGACCCCAGACTTTTTGACATTCCTGATATGTCATCCCATATGATAGGGCATAGGTTATTTAAGAGCTTGGTACACCTTTAATTCTTCTTCAGCCCAAATTCCAGCCCATTTGATTACGTCTTTTAATCCCCTTCCAGGAGGCCACCATTCTGCTGCCCAGATAATGATACCTTTGCAAGCCTCTGCTCTGAGTCTTTACCCTCCCTCTCCCCCCTCAGATGAAGGACAGCCGTTCCTCTGCCCCATCATCGCAATCTCCCTCCCTCTTGTTGGGATTGCCTTTCCCTGTTGCTGGATCTCCCTCCCCTCACCCCCTTGCTTTAATTTCCTTTCCCTGTCACTGCTCCTGTCAAAATCAATGATTTCACCCTCCCCTTTCCACTCCCTCTTGCCCTGACTTTCTCTCCCCACACCATTGCCACTGCCGATCTCCCTCCACCTGCCCTACTTGTCACCATGCCCTCCTTTACCCTCCCAGAATGCCTCCACATCAAGCACAGCCTTTCCCCCACCCATTCACAACTGAGGATTACCAGCTACAGCAGCAGGAAGGTGTCACCAACCCGTTCCAGGCCAAAACTGGATTGGATACGTCTGCCTTCCTGGCGCAGATTTAAATGGTAAGGGGTAACCGTAGCCGTGGATATAAAGACAGGAACTGCATGCGTGCAACTGGTGACTATCTAGAGGACCATGGTTGTAGCCCTCTACTTGCAGCGGCGTTCTACCTGCCTGCCACTTGCTTCCAGCAGCTTGAAAACTGTAACTGGCCCAGCTGTGATGTCACCTGCCAGGGCTGTTCAAACCCAGGCAATGCCCCTGTGAGGCATTTTCTTCACCAGTCAAATCATTTTGAACCTGCAGCATTGCTGAATTGGGAAGATCTGGTTCAGAAGTGGCAGCATGCTGTAAAAATGGCTGCCACAGGAGTTGGAGTAAGTGCCTGGAGAGTACTTAATCCTGCTCACTGTATGTCAGTTCTCCTAGCAAGTGTTTTCAATGGAAAGTCGGCTGGCTGCTTGGCAAAATCACATTTCCCTTCCTGTCTGGGGACCAGGAAAGGTGAAGTTGCCCACACATTTACCACGCTGACCAAAATCTTTGTAAAAGCAGAACCCTGCTTGTACAGATGATATTCCCATCTTGGCCTCAGTGGTTGACTACGTTGTGGACGTGGTTCCTAACTTATGGAACACTTAAGACGTCATGAGATATGGTACTTGGGCTGTCTGTGCACATGGAACATGTTAGTGTGCACCGTGTAGCCTGATCTTGGGCTGCATGGAGTCATCTGAGCCAAGAACAGAGGGCTGAGAGCTGTCTGCATTGAGGATACCCAACTATGGAGGCTGAGCACTTCTGTTCCCAGCATCCAAGGTTGTTGACCGGGACTGCTTTAGCCAGGCACCCAGGTGTGCTCATGTCTGGGAGCCTGGGGAAAAAGTGCCAGGCTCCACATGCCAGGTAGACCCAATCAGCCACCTGGTGCTGTTTGTACACCAGCACCTGGTCCAGTCCACCACCAGGGGATGAGTGGAAGACTGCTTCAAACTGAGGCCTTTCTGCACTTCCTGTCCCATCTGGGGGATGGGAATAGTGCACTCCCACACCATCCCTTACTCCAAGATCTGTAGACCTATCTTAGGTCCAAACACACGTGCATATGCTGCCAACTTTGTCCCAGCAGCCAGTGCAACTTGTGTGCGGCGTTGCCTTCACTGGGACAATGGTGACAGGCTGCCCTCACACACTTGTGTTTGAAGTGATTTGAGGTGATTGCACAGCACCTCAGATGACTCACCCAGCACCATAGAGGTGGAATGGGATTGACCAGAGATGGCAAAGACCATCTCTGGTCAAGGTAAGTCTGTGTGTGAAGCACAAAATTGTGCTCCGGGGCTGTCCTGCATGTAGACTATGGGGCCAAGTGCAGAAAGGCCCCTGGTCTCACTTGGACTATGGTGTGAGCAGACTGGTAAACAAAAGAACAAAGGTTCTCTTGTGGACAAACTATCCCTGAAAGACCAATATGTTGTTAATATGTTCTTTGCAGCCCAGTGCAGACACAGCCTTGTGGCCTATTTTTCAGCACCAACAATCATTCTTTACCTAGCCTGACCTTTCTGATATTTTATCTGCTGTTTTTGACAGTTTCGCTGTTGGCAATTTATTAACTCTTCTTTTACCATTAAGTTGCCTTGTATACATTCTAGTGAAGACACAGGGCCTTTTTGCACTTTGGCGACTGGGGAAGTCCAAGGTTGCTCCAGTTTGGAGCATCCGTACAGTGTGGAGCCGCTTCCATTTCAGAGTGGCTCTGAACATGCAAGGTTGTCCCTGATCATGCTCCTGGGAAGCTCCAGCATGCATCCTTTGCAGTGCTTCTGTGCAACGGGTGCATGGGGGCAGGATGGAACAGTTGCAGCTAAATGCTGCACTGCCCATCACTGAAGCAACAGCCCCTGTGGTGAGATGATTGCTGCTAATGCAGCAGTGTTTGCACTTGTCCAGATAACATTTGGATGGGATGGGTGTTTGAAGTGTGGATGCCCGTCACCATCTCTGATCTTAATACTCCCAGAGAAGTGAAGTGCGAAAAGACCCAGAATGTGAGATTTAAATCTCAAGTGATCTAGTCTTAAACTTGATATTTTAATAGCAAACAGTTCAGATTATTTGAGAATAATTTTAAAATAATTTTTAAAAGAAAAGAACTTCATTGCCACCAAGGGCAAAGAAAGGGAGTGTATGTGTGGCCTTCTACATATTGATGGATTTCCCTTCTGAATATCAGCCATACTGGGGCTGAGAACATATAGTCTTCATTGGGACCATTGGGTTTGGTTTATATTTAAATAATTTGTTTTGAACCCCCACAGTCTGTCTTCCTTAGCCGGGTTGCCCCTCAGACTTTATTGGACCAGAATCTCTGTCTGTCTTGCCAATTTTGCCTACAGGATTCCCTTGATATTTGTGAGGGTTAGGCTTCTCCAAATTCCCACAAATATCTAAGACTTATCTGCAATTACAGATAAGTTACTTCTCTTTCAAAGTATCTCTGGATACTAGAAAGACTAGTCAATTCCAGGTCAAATAAAGTTCTGCATGTAGGCCTCTGACTACCAGAATCAACCTGCTGAAAAGCTGGCGCTAAGGCCTCACATGGCCTTCAACCTAATTTCTAAAGCCTGCTGGAAGTAATCACTTCCCCTCTTGGCAAGACTGCCGGCACAACACATCTGCCTCTCTGCTGCAGGAGTGGGGAGGAGGGAAAAACAGGAAAGAGAGAAGAAGAGTTGGCTTTTCTACCTCGCTTTTCTCACCCATTTAAGGGGACTCAAAGTGGTTGACTAAGTTTGCTATTCTTCTCCCCACAACAGATCACCCTGTGAAGTAGGTGGGGCTGTGAGAGCTCAGAAAGAGAGCTGTGACTAGCCAAGGTCACCCAGCTGGCTTCACTGAGGAATGCAGAATCAAACCTGGTATTTCCGTAGACCAAGCTGGCTGACCAGGGCAGCACAGAGAACACTGGCCAGAGCCTACAGGCTGGAAAGGCTCAGTTGAAAGATAGGTGGGATAAGACATTGAACCTGCTCAGCTCTGCTCCCTTACAACTGAGTAAGGCTGTAGTAAGGGGGGGAGGGAACACACCTTCATGCCTTCAGGAAAGTCTTAATGGGGTGGTGGTGGAAAGTCCACATATAAAATGGATAGAAATGAAAAGGTGTAAGCAGACAGACCTGAAGATGGACTGAAGAAGGTTTAAAATGACGAGGCCTTTTCACACTACAGCTGGAATGGCTGTAGTGCACTTACCCTACGACACTCTGGGACGCTTTCCCCATTCAGGAAATGGAGAAAATGAACGTATCTACACACATTCCTACCTGCCTACATGTGGATGGGGAAAGCGCCCCAAAGTGCCCTGCAGAGACCAACAATCTCCCCTGATGGGCCAGGGCAGTGGTTGGCAAACTCATTAGTCAAAAGAGCCAAATATCAACAGGACAATGATTGAAATTTCTTTTGAGAGCCAAATTTTTAAAACTTTATATATGCAGGTACATTGTTATTAATTTAATTAGGGTACTCCTAAGCTGGAAGAGCCACACTCAAGGGGCCAAAGAGCCACATGTGGCTCCTGAGCCATGGTTTGCCTACCCCTGGGCCAGGGGATGTGGGGTCCCTCGGTAGACTGACCCTAGCCATTCAACGCTTTTGCTGAGGCCGGTCTACCGAGGGACCCCACATCCCCCGGCCCATAGACAGCCGCAGTCTGACCTCTCCCCGCCCTGGAAAGGGGTGAGGGGAGGCTGAAGTGGGTGTCTCCCCAGCTCCTGCAGTCACAATGGGACTGCAGAAGCTGGGAGTGAGCCACCCTCCTTCCCCACGCCTGCCAGCTGTTGGGCCAATTTTGGCCCAATTTTGGTGGTGGTGGTGGATGTCCCGCAGCTGTTAGGGAGGGAGGTGTGTGAACGTTTCCCTCCCTGGACGGCTGAGGATGAGCCGGAACGTGTTGGGCCGTGTGTAGAGCACAATTAAGATGAGTGAATGCTCCGTCCCAGCATGTCCACCATGCATTCCAAAAGGCCTAAGGTGTGTGACCACAACCTGGCCCATCACTGGCTTTGATTCTCCCCTTATCAGCATGCACACCCTGACAAGTTGCTCCCAAGTGCAGACTTAAGGTCTGAACACAGATGGTATATAGCCATCATGCTTTTGAGGGCACCAACTATAACAAAGATGAACTTGCCTCTCTCTCTTTGGCTGGGGGAAAGGTCTGATCTTTGTTACTTTGAACTATGTGAGAGGGGCTGATCCTGGGAGGGAGGGAGGGAACACCAACCAGAGAGAGGGGGTGGGCACCATCACTGGCAATGGGCGGGGAGGACAGGAATGCCGTGTGGGGCACAGAGACTGGGGGGGGGAGGAAATGGGGCGCTTCTAGGGCCATCTGCTGGGACTCGAGAGCAGGAGAAGGTTTGTCCTTGTCTCTGCTTGAGATGCCCATGAGCATTTGGTGGGCCACTGTGTGCGACAGGATGCTGGACTAGATGGGCTGTGGCCTGATCCAGCAAGGCTTCTCTTATGTTCTTATGTTCTTATGGACTCCGAGGATTGAATCCGAGATAAGGTTGCAATCGGAATGCCGTCGGGATGCCACCGAACCGGATCAAGTTGAAAGCTGTGGAGACAATTTCAACCCGGTTCAATTATTTCGGTTTTGGGAAATCAATATAAGGCATCCTGTGGGGATGCAGCCTTTAAGAGTTTCAGTGATTTAAAAAGAGACGGTGAGCATTCTGCAGGCTGCCTGAGGCACATTCTGCAAAAGCAGGTGCAGATGGTGAAACAGCAATGGCCAGGTAGCAGGGCGTGATTGGACTTCAGCCTGTATGGCAAGTCTTCGTTTTTCCCACCCGAACTGGTTCTAGGGATTCTGATATCATCACTGGTCCACAGCACTGAAACCTGTTTGCCTCGCTTCTCATTTATCCAATGCATCCTTGTCATGGCTTGGATACAAGCGCAGGACCTAACCATAATTGATTGCAAGGGAATACAGTAGATGCTTGGTGCCATCGACTCTTGATGAGGGCACAGACAGAGCCACACATTTTTCTTGGCAGATACAGAAGTGGCTGCCTTTTACCTTCTTCTGGGAGAGACGGAGGAATCTCAGGCGTAGCCCCCTTGCTCTCCCATTAGCTGCTGTGCTGCTGAGCTATGGCAACTCCTTTAAGGTTTAGGTGGTGCAAAAACTCTGACCTTCAGGGCCCGTGTGGATTCATGACACTTCAGCAAGCCATCGTTCAAAGTCATCACGGTCCTGATGAATATTCTGTGAACTGGCCCTGATTTATTTCTCAACCTTTGGCAATGGGAATGCTATTTTAGAAGTGAGTGGGAAAGCAATACGCAGGGTGACGGCAGCCGCGGCCCTGCACATTACATTAACGTCTTGAGAAAACAGTCAGTCTTAAACAGGGGAAATTGGATCAGCAGGGCGGCTGAAGTGGCAGAGGAGCAGTTTTCTACAGCTCCTTTAGGCCAGGGAACACACTTTGCAGCAGGGTGGAAGCCAACTGCTGGAATTTGAAACAAATTGGATTAATAGGTGGTGACATGTGTCAATTTGCTTGCATTTCCAGTCTCTGTGCCCCACGAATTAACACTGCCAAAGAAGGAGAGCTTAGTTGGACTTCCAGAAGATGAGAGAGAATTTGATGGAGCCAGGCATGGTGCTATTAAAGTTGGTGTGAGGTTGGATTCTCTTCCAAATGAAGCTGATGCCCAGCGGGAGCTTTAAAGTAAAAGCCCTCCAGTGTCTCTAATCGAGGGAAGGACTGGATTTTGCCACACATTCTCCCCTTCCCCCACAAAACAAGCCAGATTTCTCCACCAAAGGAAGCAAGCCCTGAGTTTAACTTTATTTCACAAATAAGCATTATTCTACAAATCTTATTTGAAAGTGACACTGGCAATGTCCATGGTTGTACACTTCTGTACTTGCCAGAAATATGGAACAGAAAGGGAGCTACGTACCTCCCATTCACACATTGGTCTAGTTGTTAGGGAGCCGGACCCTTATCTGGGAAATTGATTCTGCACTCCTCCATGAAGCCAGCTGGATGACCTTGGGCTAGTCACAGCTCTCTTCTGTGCTCTCACTGCCCCCACCTACCTCACGGGGTGTCTGTTGTGGGGAGAAGAATAGAAAGTCTCTTCAAGTCCCTTAAATGGGTGAGAAAAGTGCAATAAAAAAGCCAGCTCTCCCTCTTCTAGTATGCTCTATGCACACAGTATAGAGTGTAGACTGGGCTAGAATGCTCCAAGTTATGTCCTAGATGGTAGCAAAAAATAAGAGGCGTGTGGACAGCATGCCTCACCATGGTCCATTTGATTGGTGCAACAAGAAACAGCACTGAAACAGCCGGTCTGGGAGCTCTGACATTCCTGGCACTCAGAGCACTCGAAGGGATCCCAAACCAGCTTCAAAGCTGGCATAATCTTCAGAGCTGACACAGAATAAGCTGTTCCAATGTGGTCAGCCTTCTTTTGCACCAAGAGCAATTTGTACCAGGAGTAATCCTGGGCTGCTTTTGTACTTGGCTTCTCATCTGCTGGATGGGAAAAGTGCATTAGGGACTAATGTGTACTAGTGTTTGCACTTGGGAATGCAAGTATACATTAACCCCCATGTGCCCGGAGACGTCTTTTCAGAGTCTGGTGTGACTGTTCATGCACTGTTGTCATTGCCTCATTGACGGTGACATTCTACACCCATGCAGTCAAGTTTGGGGTCCTCTGAGGTGCCAGTGCACTTGTGTGGCACTTCAGATGACACTTGCACCAGAAACGATGTGAATGGTTGCGGGACTGGACAAGACAGGTAAGCTTTGAGGTAGGGTTAGTGTGCAAGTGGGGCACCAAATTGCTAGTTGATGCTAGTTGACGATAGGTTAACATCTGGGCAGGCAGGAGGCATTTCTAGGTTTTAAATGCCTCCTGCAAGTGCAGATGCACCTGCCCAGATGTTAACCTATCGTTGACTATGGGGCCAAGTGTGAAAGCACATCTGGACAGCAGCATGAAGCACTCCACAAGCACTTATGGCAACAGGGGAGTGGCTTCCATGCAGAATTTGTACTTGTCTTACGCACTGAATGCGCCATGAGGGAACAGGGTTGTGTTGACCATACCCTGTTATGGCGCATTCATTCTACCATAAAGTGCTGTGCTAATCCTGTCACTATTACTGAAGCCAGTACTAGTAGTTCTGGGTAGCATCAACCTCCTCTTTTTCCTCCCCCTTCTCTTTTTTTTTTCTGAGGCTGTCTGGATCTGTAGCCATTGCTTCATCTTGCAGCAGTGGTAGAGGGGGAAAATATTTCCTTGAAAATGGAAAAAAAAATTGCTCAGGAGAGAAAATTCCGTGTCCTTGTCTAAAAGCAGCTTTTTGCATTTCAGATGGAAGTGGTGAGAAACTTGTTGAAAGCTATTTTCTTATGGATATCTGTAAAGGGTGAAGCCAGTGATGACTGGGAACCTCCTTCTCACTAGTCCTGCCAATTTGTGTCCAAAAGGTCACCCAAGGCTTTTATTTCTCTCTTTCATGTCCTCCTGCTCCTGCTCCTGCTCCTGCTCTTCTTTTCTATTAAAGATGTTATTAATAAGCCAGAAGGCAACAATCACAGTGGAGACTCTGACACCTGTGCTTTTGCATGGCTATGCTCTCTCTCTCTCTCTCTGTGGCAGTTGCAGTCATGCTCCATTTGGCCCAGCATGTTGCTGCAGCAAGCTGGACTGTTGTCGATGGGAAGATTCACACTTCATCCAGACGCAGCCATTGTCCCTGATCTTAACTACGGTGAGGCACTTCATACCTCTTCCGGTTTGGTCCAGTGGTTAGGGAGCTGGACTCTTATCTGGGAATAATGGGTTGGATTCCACCCTCCTCCACAATGCCAGCCAGGTGACCTTGGGCTAGTCACAGCTCTCTTCTGAGCTCTCACAGCCCCACCTACCTCACAGGTGCCTGTTGTGGGGAAAAGAACAGAAAGCTTTGTCCGCCGCTTTGAGTCTTCTTAAATGGGTGTGAAAAGCAAGGTAGAAAAGTCAACTCCTCTCCTCCTCCTTCTTCTGGGCTCAATGGACCCCCCCCCAGAGGTCGACTGGCCTTGCAAGGGGATATTCTTGCAGACTTGGTTCCTTCTGAGAAGGAGGGGCAGAGGAGGATGCTTGATGGAAATGATCCAACATTAATTGAAAAGAAGCAGGTCATCTTAAAGAAAGTGCTGGATGAAGTGGTGATTTCCAGTGCAGAGCAGGCAGAGGCACTTGCCAGAAAGTGGCTTCTGAGGCTGAGGAGAAATAAAGACCGATGCTTGCTGAAAGGGAGAGCTGCCCCAGATGGGTTCTGTCCTTAAGAAAAGCACCAGGAACAAAAGATGCCACGGGAGATGGCAGCTCTTCCACTGATTGGTTGGAGGAGCCTGAGAGTGCCGCTGTAGGTTTGTTTATATGATGCTCAAGAGGCATCTTTCTTTTACCAAACTGCTCAAGGCAATGCATATCATTCTCCTGCCATTTTCTTTCCACAGCAACCCTGTGAGGTGTGTCACCTGATTTGCTGTCTCAGACAAAGCAAAACTCCTTTGAAGATCTAATTAAATGTGGTCCAAACTAAAGGCTTCCCTAATCTGGATCAGGTTCCATCTGGAGATAACAGCAGGGAGTGTTACGGTGTAGTGTGGTGTGGCCTCCTAGATCTGCATTGACATGTGGATCTGGAGGCCTAGATGTATACTACACGTCAATGCAGACAAGGCCACTCTGAAATCTGAGGTGATTTAATAAAGGAAAAAAATCCATGCTATCAAACACTGTTCTCCTTCCCTTCATTTTGTTGTTAGAGCAACCCTGTGAACTTGGGTTAGCCTGTGAAGTTCACCTACAGCCCCTTTTCTTCTGAAATCTTTCCCCAGTATATTTTATTGATACATTTAAATTGTTTTATTACCAGGCCTGTGCCTTGTAAATTTGGCCAGAGGGTTGGCATGGGGATGAAGGAGGACAAAGGAGATTAAGGTAATGCCATTCCCTTCCGTGGAAGAGGCAGGAGATCACTTCCAGAAGCCCAGCAAAATGGAACTGGGTGCTGTGTTTTGATTCTTGCTGCAGGTATGAAGGCTCATTGCTAATCAAATATTGCTAGAAAAAAACAAACAAACGTGGCGCTAACAGAAGCTCGCGTACAAAATAATATAGAAGGCTGCCGATTTCTTAATTTTCCACTATTGTTGTTTTCCCTTTACAGCCACCCTGGATGATATTATGCAGCATAAGAATACCTTGCTTGTCATATTTCCTAGGTTCACTGACAACGTTTTCCTTTTCTCATTTTACTCACAGGCCATGATTGCACCCAAATGGAGGCCATCTTGAATCTGGAGAGCTTGCACTTTAAAGTCTGCATCCATTTTTTATGCAGACTTTCCTTCCCTGTTTGGGACTATCCACTATGCGGATTATCCCAGCACTGAGTCCGAATGGACTCAAGTGAAGGGAAAGAACTTGGACCCTCACTATAGCTCGCTTTCTTTTTCTGGGAAGAAAAATCAGAAAACAACCCCATGATTAAAATTACAAAACTAATAAAAACATCCATGTGAAAAGAAAATTGCTTTATTCTAGAACATGGGGACTGTTACATTTAATTTTTTTAAATCATTATTTTTCTCTTCCTAAGACAGACATAAAAAGACTCCAGAGTTTATTCTTAGGATGTCTGAATAGTTATTTATTGAGAAGCCACAGTCTTCACACTTTTACAACTGTCGGCTTGTATAAGGCAAAAAAAAAAAGATAAAAAGGAAAAGGAAAAACAAAAGTAAGATGGTTCTACTATTTTATACAGAAAATAAGAGCTTCTGGAAGGGAACAAATGAATCCAAGGACATGCAAGTTACTGGTCCAAATGCAATGTACATGACAAGAAGATATAAAAACCATTGTGAAAACAAAAGGAGATTTAAATTATGGATACAGTCTACTAAAAGACATCATCTTATATTGTCAGTATTATTGTTATTATCTTTGTTATTATAAACACATTTGTATAGTCTAAGGTTGTAATTAAAGTTGTCCTTTTTACAAACACAGTTATTAGAACTCTGACCAAAGGTGTAACATTTATAGGGGTAAGACGGACATAAAACAACTGCTCTGAATTGTAATGTGGACAGTGTGATAAAGGCCAACCTGTTGTGGCAATATGAACGACTATTATGCCCTTAATATGTCACTTCTACAAAGTTAGCTGAATATATCAGAGGAAAAATGCTTGGGTAGAATAAACACAAACAGGAATAATTGCAGCTTCCAGTTGACACGTTTCCCCCCGAATGTACAAAAAGAAGTGTCATTGGTCATAGCCCCACTCTGTTTCGAAGCAGTTGGCGTCCACAGAAGAGAAACAAAGATGTGGAAATACTTGTTTCACTTGTCTTCACAACAATTTACCATCAATGTATATACAGTACATCAATGAAGCATCATTTATACTTTAGTTCTAACAGGGACACACCTAGCATGTTTTCTATGCAGATTTTTTTTTCTGTTAACAGTGTTAAACAATGGTGCTCCATATTGCTTATGAACACATAGATATGGGATTAGGAAACTCAATGAATCGAAACAGAGGTGCTAAATTTTAAGTACCACAGAGCTAAAATGGCAATTGTATTGGTAGACCTTCCATGGGCGTTTAGAGCAGACAAAAATTCCCTAATGTGGCTAACTGAATAACAGACTAGGTTACATGCACTGGTTTCCAGGCTACATCCAAGTTGGGGGTGGGGTGGGGTCCCTAGATCTAGGGAACTAATCATCCTCTTCATCTTCTTCATCACTGTCCTTCATGGTGATCCCTTGAAGTCCTCCGCCTTCACTTACTGAGGCTGTGGCTTCTTCTACAGTCAAACGGTTCCGCACTGTGTCATAGGTTTTGCTGTTCAAGGTAGAATCCAGGACTCCTTGCAATCGGAAATCTCTGTATGTTTTCTAGAAAGAGGAGGGGCATGTGTTAGGAAAGAGCAATAGGCATGGTCAGAAACAGAATAGATTAGGGCATATATCAGCAAATCTACTTCAAGTAACTTCTTGTTCAAAATGGTTATTTAGCATATTGCAGACTTCTCCAAATCAAAGGCCAATTTGCACTTGGCTCCATGTTTCTGTAGGAGCTCTGGAGCTCCTACAGAGTTTGCACACCTCCGTGTCACCCCCCAAAAATGGGGTGATGGGTGGGCCCCATGCGGGTAGATCTGGATTCGCCACATGGGTGCTCCGGTGTTTCCACTGCAAGCATGCTAGCACTCAGGGTGCTACACCGCCTGTGGATACTCATCGGGTACCTCCTTAGATCTGGATCTTCTAAATCTGGATTAGTTGAAGGACCCATTCCTTAGATCCCAATCATATTAGATCCGGATTAAGGGAGGCAAATGGCAAAAATAACAACCCTAGACTATGGTAGGCCTTCCCTGGGGTTTGCCATAGTCTGTGTTATCATGTGGATTCCAGCCCCTTGTTCTGGGATATATTCCAGAATAAGGACAAGTGTGGAAAGGATCTCTTTCTACAAATACGGACTGTTTGTTTCTGACTGATTTTGGAGTAAATCTAAATGTAATTTTAAATGCAAGGATTCAGAAAAAAGCAAAAAGCCTTGTAACACCACAAAACTGTTTGAAGGCGTTAAGCTGAATAGCTAATATGCACACAGGAGAAAAAAACCTGAGCTGCAGTGGTATAAAATATTCATTTCAGACTTTTGTGTGCCCCTCAAAATTGCATATAATAAAAATTTGTTGATACCTAATTATTTTTATTTATGAAAATTAAAAGCCTTCTTCTTGCCTTGATTTTTCTTATAGAATTCTACTGTTTTAACCTGCATTAACCAAAAGCATCACTCAGAACCAAAAATGATCAAATATGTATCTACCTCCTCCTGTGATCTTATTATTTCATGTGAGTCACTGAGATTTCACACTGAAATAATTATCATGTGTCCAACACTTACACATAAACACACACATACAAGGGAAAAAAGGATATTCTATCTCCCCTCAGCAATCTCTTTTAAAATCCTATAAACAGCCATTGTGACAGAAATAGTAGTTATGAATACTATGTATTATTCTGATTTGCAATTCCTGCAAACAGACTAAAGCAATTTCCTCCTCCAGTCAGTAGACTGGACCAAATGGCTGCCTAATACACATCATTTATCTTGGACTAGCGCCTTCGTCGTCCAGAACTAAGAGGGTGCTATTCTGCATTAGCTACAGACCTGCTTGAAGAGGTTCTACATCCATCCCAAGTTGTTTTGTTCCAGCCCAGGCATTGGTGATTCTGCATTTGCTTTGGAACGAGGAAAATGCTACTGCCTCATCTCTGAATGTTACGTAAGATTTTTGAAATCCTGACATGGAGGCAGGCATGTTCTGTTTAGACCTGCTCTTGTGCACCAGACATGGTGTATAAGGGATGGGGCTTGAACCAATAATGGCACAGGTGGCTGGTGATTTGGGCAGTGCTCTTTTGCTAGGCACCTGGAACCAGTGCTATAAACGCACCGCTTAAGGGGCCCCAGCTCTGGCTGAAGCTGAGCTGAAATAGAAGGCCTGTGATACAGATGGTGCTTTGGATAAGCAAGGTGCGGGTTAGCTTGTGATGTGTGGAAAGGTCCATAATCTTTTATAATCGTGTATTTTAATCAGTTGCTGTTACACTGTATATAGACCTTAAATTTAATTATTTTTTAAAGTGGTCTTTCTTATAACATGGTCTCAAAAGGGGTGGTTTTATTTATCCATGATTACTGAAATGTGAAGCTATGCTTTCCAAGGCTGTGTGGTAAAATAATTGCTGCTAACATAAAACTGATGCTTAAAGAATGTGGTCAAAGCAACATGACTTGCATAACACAGTGGTTTCCCAAAACAGAATCAACACATAGGAAACCTGTATTTTATAAAAACCCCAAATGGAAACACCATTATTACTAGGAGAATCTAGTAGCATTACCATATAATTTAGTACTGTCAGATCTACATCAGCCTGTATGACACATCTCTTCGTGCTAGTACTGATCTTTCAGTTAACAAGAACTATGCTGGCCTGGGAGAGCAGACATGGGCAGAGAATCTGTGGCCATTCAGGAAGATTTCAGCTCCTATCTACCCTGGCCAGCATGGCTGATGGTATGAAAAATGTCCCCATTATTGAGTACTGCATGGCTTTCTGGTCAATGCTGACATATTTCTGAAAATGTTCAGTGTGACAGGAAGGAACCATGCTTTAATTTCTCTCATCCACCAGGCCATGTTAGAAGTATGCTCCATTTCAGATTTGCAGTGAGGATTGAAAACAATGGAGACAGAATAGCAACCATCATTTTATATGAGCCTGCACCTTAAATGGGTTATTTCAGTTTGTTATATGACGCCTGTGATTCATGGGTAAGACCTAGCTTAGCAAACTGTGTCCACTGATGACTAGGGGTGTGCACGGAGCCATTTTCCACATTCTATTCGTAATTAGTAGAATGTGGAAAAATTTGGCTCCGGCTGAATACCACCCCCCATGGATGTGGGGGTATTCATATAAAATGAATAAATCCTCCCCCACCCCTCCATTCCTGCCCCTCCATTCCCACCTCTTCCCCCACTTACCTGACCTCCTCACTGCCGCCTTCTCACTGCTGCCACTGCTGCCGCGGCACCGTCTTCCAGCATTCTGAAGGGCCCGAAAAGAGGCAGGCAGGAGCGCTCTGGTGGCACCCCAGGCTTCTTTCCATACCAACCAGAATGCCGAGCAGGCTTTCTGGAACCTGGCGACAGGTCTTTCGGTTTAACCAAGAGGTGCAAGAATATGGATATAATAAACACACTTACCTTTACTATCCTAATAAGGGTTTTCAGCTGGTAAATGTGAAGCTGAAGGTCCATGCGGTCTGTCAGCCATGTGCAAATGATATTCATGGAGCTGGTGTACCATTGCTGTAAAACAAGCGAAATTTCTTTAAGGAGCTTGCTAAATGGTGCAAGGAAATGCCCGGCACAGAGGCAGCACAGTCTACACAGCGTTGGCTTGTGGACTTGAGCATGGTGAGTTGGTGATTAGCTTCAAGCTTTGTAATGATGACTCAAATGACAATATCATAAAAAGTTATGAAAGGGAAGGGAAAAAATGTGGAAGTATACACTGGTGCAGTAATACAGATTCAAATGTTAATACAAATAAAATAATAATATAATGTTTAATTGAAATCTTGGGCTTATTTGCACTACAGCCAGTAGGGCATGATTAGGGAACTTCTGGGGAAGGACAGCCACACTTGGAGGAAGCAGCTACAGCCTCCAAACGCCCCCTGCCTTCCCAGAAGTTCCCTAATTGTTGATTAGGTATGGAGCATGAAATTGTGCTCCACACCTTTACCAATGTTACCCAAAAGCTTACCTGATGTGTCTAGGCAGTGGCCATTCACATCTCTTCTGGTGCTCTGGGGTCGTCTGAAGTGCCACGCAAGTGCACTGGCACCTTGGATGACCATAGAGGCAACCACATGTGTGCAGAGTGCCAGTGTCATCATGGCGATGGCACTGATGCACACGCAGTCGCGGAGGGTGCTGCAACCAAAATGGCAGTGCCCAGAAGATGACCGGCTCCCAGATCACTCACAGGGGAGTGACTGATCATGCAGGGCAAGTGTGAGCACTAGTTAACGTTGGGTCATGATGCTTCTTTCCTGTCCAGTGGATGGGAAGTGCAAAATCACCCTTTAATAGCAAAGCATGAATTTTGGAAGCTTTCACAATAAACAGAACAACACCTACTGTGATAAATTTATCAGAACCTCTTAGGAGCCAGTGAACTTTATCTCTGTTATTTGCCCATTGGCAATTCACAAGAAGAAGGGTTAGATAGCGATCCCCGGTAGAGTAATATGAAGGACATTCCAGGGGAAAATGCATTATGTCTTTCAAAGCAGATGTCTCACAGATGGTGATTAAAGCTTTGCCTTTGATTGTGCTGCAGACCAAGGGCACAGTTCAGAGGGGAGGCACCTCCTTGTTTCATGCGCCACCGCTGGTTCACATTCAACCTAGTCCTCCCAGGATTGGCCGTTTTTAGTTTGCCAGACTTATCATGGAAATAGAACTTAGTAAAGAGAAGTAACTTTTGCCTGCTGAGTTTCAGGAGTGCTTATCTGGCATATCCTGCCTTTGTAAAAGCAGAATTGGTACAATATTTTTTCTTAGAATTCCTCAAGCATGGTATTTTGTTTTTGTCTTGTTTTGCACTATGCTAACCACATTTATATGGGGAGGTGGAGAGGGAGACGATGCCCAGGTTGATTGCATACTTTTTTTATTTTTGCTTTTAGTTCCACAGGGTTAAGAGAAAAATGATCTCACTCTAGCTCTGATTTGCCTTTGCGGTTGTGCTGTTTTACTCTGATTGCCCATGAGACAGAGCAGGAAGTGTTTAATAGGCACAAATTTTTATTGTTTAGGCAACCATTGAAGAAACTGGGGACAAAGAAGTGAAGACATGCACAGATAAAAGAGACTTCTGAAAATATTTCAACCAAAATATCCACCACACTCTTATTTATCTGCTTGCCTTGATGAAATACATTCTGAGCCCATCCCCATGCTGAAAATATTCCAAAATTATTCTGAGTCCGCCTCGGGAGTGTCTCCGTGCAAAACCCTAATATGGGCTACATGCAAGACAATACGTGTTAAAAAAAAACCCACTTAGCAAGTGTACTACATCTGAAATAAGGGGCTAGCATGTATTGTCCTGGGGTCATGCGGATGCTCCCGGGTTATTTGAGGCGGAGCTTGGCAGCCACAGTATTAGTGGGCAGGGTTTTGCCTCTGCTCCCTGTTCCTGCCATGCGCACTGCGATCAGACCCTGGCAATCTGTTGACTATTAGGCCATATAATAGTAGTGAAATTAAAAGGCTTTTCCCTCCTTCAGGATTGGTTGATCTGCAAGTGATTGAGACAAGTCGACCTGAATTGGGAGAAAATTTTGAGCCGGTTGCGAGTGGGGGGCACCCACTGTCATGGCCATGTGCGCACCTCCGCTAATTTGTGGCAGCAAGGAAAGGAATGATCTGCTTTTAGTTATGCTTTTAACTAACTTTTGGT
>MTQE01001141.1:8121316-8155945 GCA_014337955.1 Aspidoscelis marmoratus
GCTGTCCTCCACGCGTTCGGAAAAGGCCAATGCGAAAAGGCCTCAGTACTTTACCAAGCCATGGTGTCACAATAACATTTCTTTTTTTCCTCTTCCGTGACTGCCATCAGGAGACTAACAGAATTTCCTGCAAACTCCAAAACAAAGTTTAATTCTACTCAATATTGACGGGCTTGACATCCATCTTAGGACAGGCCTCTTTAGAGGATGGGAAATTTCATTTATAGCCATACACAGCACAGTATTGCAGATTTTTAGGTAATATTAATAAAGAATCTCAAATGGATCATTCAATTGACAGAGAGGTATATCTAACCTAGAAATTTATAGGATAGGACAGAGAAGGCATGTGAAATTTCAGTAACTATATCTTGGGGGGGGGGGAGCAGCCTTGTTAGTTGATGACCACAGCCCAGCTTCCCAGCCAATCTGTTTCTTTCCCCAGTGACCTGAAGAAAAGATTTTTAAAATGATAATGATTACTTTATTCCACAGTAAACCTAACTAATTTACAGAATAAAGGCGATTAAAATGTAGACCACATAGTAATATTCAGATAATCTCCTTCATAACCCAATATCCACCAGGGAGAATAATTCTGCTGCTATAGTACACGTGGGGAAAAGGATATGGGGAAGAAATGAACACTAAGTAGCATGGAATGAATGGGTTTAAGAATGAAATAAAAGGAACAATTAGCATTTTGGAAATGTGTCACCAATAATATTAATAGAATAGTTTCATTGTATTTTCATTTAAAAAATACAGTGAAGAAACAGAGCGACAAGGAAGAATCGAATAGAAATGACACTCCTCAGAAATTCAAGCAAAACAAAGATGGACATTCAAAATAATAATAATAATGTGATACTGTAAAATTCTTTTAATTTAAGAATTTCTCTAAAAATGAGTAACATACTAACAAAGAAACAACCAAATGGTCCTATTAATTTAGTTATTTTTTAAAACTGACACCCGGAATGAAGTGGGATGCAGTCCTTCATGGCAACTGAATGAGAAGAAACTCTGTAATCCATGTTATTTTAAAATTATGGCTCTGTGAATGTAATAAATGTTTAATTGACTAATTTGTCATTGGGCTGAGAATCCTTCATTGAGGGATCCCCCTCTCTCAGAATCAAGTCCTTGCATTTGGCAGGAATGCTGAAGGTCAGACAGAATGGGTCCTGCTGATTCTGAAGAAGCTCAGCAGACTCACATTGGAGGCCTCCACTCACTTAAAGGTTATAGCCAAGTTTTACCACCAGTCAAAATGGTTTTGGGGGATGAGGCTGCATCTAGACAGTTGCCATAAGCACCCACCCCCAGCCCAGAGTTAGACATCGAAACTCTGTATGTCTCTGGGGCTATGTGTTTACATTTCCATACCTCCATCCATCCCTTGGGCCACTCAATCTTCCCTGAGAGTTGTCTTTCTCGAAGGACAGTGCCAATGACTCTCAGCATGATGGCTGTCCCTCAGGCACTTCCTCAGTAAGAGGGATGGAGGTCGCTTGTAATGTATCTACTGCTGAGGGTTCTCTTGACTGGAGGTATAGATTCACAGTTTGTCAGTGGCTGGTAGATAGCAAAGTCCATTGAAAGGGCATTATCTGACATTTTGCCCAGATAATTAATTTTGTACAGGGAGACATTATTCCTAGAAGACTGGACAGATTAATAAAATCTGCTAAATTCCTTGACAGCGTCTTGAAGTTTTTGATGATATGTTGGATATTCTAAGAGCTGCTTCTTTATCAGAAGCAGCTCTGCACATGCAGGAGTTCCTTCCATGCACACAGCTGTGGAGCATTTGTAACTAAACTAGTGGGAGGCCTAGGACAGTCCTGCACCCTCTCATCTACACTTTTTCCAGGTGGAAGAAATGCAGATGGAACATACGACAGGTGCTGTGTGTTGCACCATCTGGTGGCCACGGCAATGGCACCATGAAGGCATGTTGGTGCCACTGCCATGGCTCTGTGATTGCCTCCATAATGGAGGTGATTTGTTCCTTACCAGTGCTTAGGGAAGCACTGGTGAGATTTGGGATAGATCCAGTGCCCCAAAGTGTAGATGCTGGATCTATCCCCCATCTTCACTCCCCTGGGATGCTGTCCTGGGGAGTGTGAAAACACCCACTGTTAAAGAGCTGCCTTCTGGATTACTTTCATTCTTACCCAACAGACTTCAGTCTTCTTGAAGCCTTGGAGAGCATGGATCAGTGATGGGTGGGATTTCTCAGCATTGCAGTTGTCTCTTTTTCCAAGCTGTACTAGTCTCCCATTTGGTGTGAAAACTGTGTGATCAATGGGTGGGAGCTTCCCACTCAGAAGGGAGGATATATTATAACATAGTACACTTCTACTCGTACTTTCAGATTTCTTAATGTCCTTACTTCCAAAACAACTATTTCTCCTCTTTTGCAAATCCAAGTTCCAAAAACAGAGGGAGAGGGAGGGTGAATGAAAGGCGATGGCACAGAAAAAATGACTGGGGAATACCACCAATGGTAGCATGGGGCCCTGGGTTGTGTCATTGCCACCAAAGCAGCTCTTTCCCTTTGCAAGATACTCAGAGCTATGGCAGGATTGTTTTGAGCCAAAAGGTACATTTCCTCCTCACCCATGTTTGCTATTAGGGAGTGGGTTTTTAGTGTCCTCACTCATGCATTTCATAACTCTGCTGACAGTACCACAGCTTTGGGGCTGATAAATCACTGCCATGAAATCTAGGTTGTGGCAGAGAAGAAATCTGGTGCCAAAGGGAAACTGGTGCCACTTATTTCTTTTTTCTTTTTTCATCTGCTGAGAATTCTGAGTTGGAGGCATTTACCATCACCACCAGCAGCTCCTCCTTCTCCCCAATACGGCACCTTATAAGCAAAGTTCTTCTATGAAACTATTAGGAGTTCAGAAATGCTTTCTGGCCTGGATTCAGTTTCAGTCTGTTGGGCTGAACCCTGTCCATAATCTTCTGTAGAGATTAGTTAAACATCTGAATTACTTTCCTAATTCAGATGGAATGAAGGGAGAAAGCTTTATATTGTATTGCATATCAACTCTTGTTTTCTATAAAATAGCATCCAATAGCTTTTGCAGACAATTTCCCTAGATTTGCTAATAGCTTGATATATGTTTAAAAGACAATGGGGGCAGAATTGGGCATATGTCTGGAGCTAAGCATCAAATGGGAAACAAATTGCAGCTTTAACACAACATTAAGCTTAACTTTTATCAATATTTTCCCATGGAGTTGATCTTAGTTAAAGGAATACGTCATGTGAGAGACAGGTGTAAATTTAAACTAAAAGCTGCTTGTGCATTTGGTCTTTTGCAAAGACATTTTTAAAGTAATTTTAACACAAATACGTGACTTTGTAAACAGTGATGTGACTGATCTGAAATATCCTAGTCAGTAATCCCTCTGTGGAGATCCACACAAAACTGAAACTGCTGTGAGAAAAGGTTGACACTGAAAAAGAACAGTAGAATTTTAGCATAGATGGGCAGAGCATTAGCAGATCTGTAACGCAGAGGAAAAACTGCCTCTTTGCTACTGCCAAGTGGATAGGTGATTTGTCTGCGGCATTTTTTAATGCCTGAAATTCTTTTAAGCGCAAAAGAGTCTCTGGAGTGCTTTATGCATGAATGAGGCATTCTCAGTGGATATGGGTCATGCTAGTAGATATACACAGGAAGATTATTTGACTCCAATTCATGCCACTTGATATAATGTGATAAAACATTTGACATGAAAGATAAATTCCATTTTAATCATACTGAATATCACGGAAAGGGGGAGGTAGCGAAAAGAAAGAATTATAAAAGGGCTTCAGTAGTAAAGCAACATGGATAGAAAAGTGGGTATCAGACAATTTGATAAACTGCGTCATAATGGTGGAAAAGAAAAGGCATTTCAAAGTAAGCAAGGGAGCAAGTGTGCAAAGCAGTAGTAAACCTGGAGGCATTCAGATCTCAGTGCCAGAATGTAAGGGGAAAAACTGTGTTGAGGGTGGAAGGAGTGAAAAGGAAACCAGTTTTGCCATCAGATAAACACATAAACAAAAATTCTCCTCAGTTGATCAGAATGGTATTGCCAAATGCCTGCTGTAAGCATACATGCTAGACTGCACAATTGTGACAAGGGAAGAAAACGCTATGTGCAGCAAAAGCAAAAAAAGGAGAGATGTCTGTTAATATGCACTCTAACCTATGCAAAATAAAATCTCAGTTGACACATAGAGCTATAGGGCACCACAGGCCCGCTTCCTTTTCCAGTGTTTATCTACAAACTGGAATGGATTTAGATATAAAAATTAACTCTTAGACTTTCAGATTTTAAACTTGCTATGTATGCTGCGATAGTTGTGGAAGAATTCTAGCTCCAATTTAAAGCCTCATAAGTGTATTCTGTCACGCAAAAAAACCACCACGATCATAATTATTAAAATTAGGGGGGAAGGGTCATTTAAAAAAAAGGTCGGGTCCCTGCCAGCAAGATTCAGTGCACATCTTTAACCCTTTCTACACTTAAAAATCACCTACACTGTGGTTCTAAAGTTATTATCAGAGTAAGCAAGTATCAGTCTGCAGTCTAATAGATTCCTTTTACAAAACAATTTGTGCCTTTAAACTAAAATCTATATATAGAGAAATTAGGACAAAATAGATCTAAGTAGCACCTCAGAGCAGACGGATAACAAGAAGAAAGGAAACATAACTATCATAGAAAATAAATACTGCCATTGATCATATCTAAAAATGTGACTTATCCTCCTGTCTCATTTTGTCACCTTTCACAGTTTCTCTTTCTTGGATTTCCAAGGAAAATGGAAGCTACTGACGTTTACTTACATCAAATAACCTTTCTATATACATCTCTTCATTGACCTTATCACGCAGGATGTCCTGAGAATGGCGAACAAAGGTCACATAGGCATCAGCAACATCCATCCCTGGTTTCTGTAGAGAGAAAGCAGTGGGGCAGAGATAGGGTGGGAAAGAAAGAAAAGAGAAACAGCATTAAAATGGCATCTTCCCAAGACAGCTTATTTATTCAGTTGTGAGAATTGTTCCCTCCCTCCGCACTCTCTAGTGTTAAGTTTTCCTTCTCATTATGACTGAGAGCCCTTTTTTCTACCAGATATCCATGAACATATTTGGGTATCAGCTATTGCTTAGTGCTCTATAGACAGCTGATGGAATCATCACAGTTTTCACAGCATAAGAATACTGTATGCACACATAATCTCCCTTTCATTTTTGCCCTGAGGAAAACTGCTTGAGCGGATAAAGGCTTTCTTTAACATGCTGGTGCCAGAAAGTTCTCCCCTGCAATGTTTGCTATTATTGACCTAATTAGCAAAACAACAATTCATGCTGTTTTTCTTTTCTTAGTGTCGTCTTCTGTATGCAAATGTCTGCTAACACTCATCTGTTGTTCTCTTTTCCAAATGATTTTTAAAACAAGTGCAATCTATTTTAAAGCAAGCATTTTAAAATTGCATATTGATATCTGCATTTTTGTCTTTTTAAATTGAGACAATGGATATTTTATAAGCCTAAGGAGATTTATTCAGCAAAACCTAAACCCCTCTCGCTGGTACTTATTTTCTCTGAAAATCAGGCACTTAAGATACACGCTTTCTTTCATTGAAATAGATATGGTTTCTCCATGCTTAACGTTTGCTGGATTATGCCCCAAATCTGTACCTTTTTTAAAGGCCCCAATCCTTACCTGAACGTTGTACTGAATACATATCAAAGTAAGCATGCATAGAATTTGGACAGTTAGCCTCTTTCCTTTTTGGCACATATTTCCATCAAATGTGAATTATAAAGCTTGCCAAGATTTATAAAGGTCATGACACGATCCAGTTTATGTTTCTCTTGTAAGAAGAAACAGTGAAGACAATTTGGGAGAAAATCATAACTGAGTAAGTTCACACTCCGTCATACATCGGAATCAAAGTTATCTCAAAGGACACCTATTAAACTGCTGAAACAAGAGTCATTATGAAAGCTGCCACACAAATCTTAAATGTCTGTGGCACATTGGAAGTTTTTTTTTAATAATGAGTGTCACTACTTTTATTACTGTGATTTACTATAGATCACAAAGTAGCATTTCTCTATGAGACGTGATTGTCAGCCACTGTAAATTGAAGTTAGTTAACACTTCTGTGTAATTTCCAGGGTGAAAATGAGGACAGTTTGAGAAGCAGTAGGAAGGTAGTTTATAGAAATGTGTATTAAAACAGAAATACAATTATCAAGCAAAGGGCCAATGGTTGGCCCTAGAGATGCTGCTTATATTCTTTAACACCTAGTGAAACAATGACAAGGTATTAATTTAAAAAACAATGAAGACAACATAAATGTGGCTGTTACACTTTTAAAGCAATTTCTAGCAAGTGGATTGTGCCAGCTTTACCCTGCAATGTTGTAAACCTCTTTCCAGAATTAAAGGAATAAATGCTAAAAATACAAGTCTTTATTTAGAGATAAATCTGCACTGGAATGCCTAGACTGGCCTCGCAGAGACCCAAAAAATACCTCATCAGCACTGTGAACTGGGCTATCGGGAGGCCATGTCTCCCAGTAGAACATTGCATCTACACTGAGAGAGGCATTGGAGTAGGTTACAGTGTGGAAATGTCATTGAAGCCCTCTCCAACCATGGATCATTTGTAAGAGGTCCATATAGTGCTCCAGACCAGCAGCACATGTGTGGATGGCTGATGAGTCAGTAGTCCAGTATACTACAGCTAAGATGTCTAATGCCACTTTGCTAGGCATCAGCAGTGTGCTGGTTTTGGGTGCCTGACTAAAACAGTCCTGGCTGGGAACTACAGAGCTAGGAACAAAGTGTGCTTCTGCACTGGCTGCCGAGAAATGGATTAAAGAAAATCCGTTTCCTGGTGATCTGTCCTCTGCAGGATCCATCTGAAATACGGATGGATCTGATGAGGCCTTGCGTGTCCGCATAAGTGCACAGAGGACGTATCCTGAGGGCTGGATCCTCTGGGTGCTGTGTGGAGGCTGCAGCACTCATTCTGAAAGGCAGCTGACTTCCTGCACCACTGACCTCACCCCGGGAGCCACAGGACTGGAGCATTCAGCCAGCAGTCACCATGTGTTTCCATCAGTGTGCAGCATGCAAGGGAGGGGCTCCAGAGGCAGACCAGCCTGCTTCTGCCCTTTCCAAGATGGCGGCCGCTGGCACATCCGGCCCCTCGCCTCTCCATGTGCGGAAGCGTCCTGCTTTTGAATGGATTGAGGCGAGGGGATGGATTGAAGACCTGATTTTCCAGGTCTTCCTGGAGGCCGGATCTTCCAGCAGCGAGACCCCATTAAGAATGGGTCTCCGTGCCAGTGTGCAGAAGTGGCTGCCTTGAAGGGTCCTGGATCCGGCCTCCAGTGCGGAAGGTAAGTCTTATATGTGTTCTATATTTGTCTTTAATATGTCCTTAATGGGGTTTCTCCGACCAGTGAGGAAACACCCAAAGGTTCCTGGCCTTCACAGATGGCTCAAGACAGTCCACCTTCAATGTAGATAGCCTTTGGCACACACTACAGGCAGCCCAGCTCATCCTGGGCCAGGTTTCAGTCCAGTAAGCCATGGGACTATTTGGGCCGTGCAGAAAGGGCCCTATATTCTGCAGTTCTTTCATTCAGTGCCCCTTCCCCCATCAGCTCCAAAATTGGTGCAAGCTTTGGAGGTGAGTCATGTTCCAGGCCAGGAACCTCAGAGGCCTTCTGAAAGGCAAAAGTGCTTTGCAGATAGAAGGAGACATTTGCCAGATTAGAAGCAATATTTGAACATTTGAACTTCATCATTACTATGAAGATTTACTGATGTAAACACAAAAGCCCATATTTATTACTTAAATTCTGCATGCAGATCTATTTTTAAAGTTAAAAACAGTTGTTCCTGTTTTTAAATTCCAAAGATTTTTTTTTAATTGTCTCTTGTTATCAGCCGTAATCCCTGACTTCTACCAGTATTCATATATTACACTTAAACTTAATTTAAATGTTAATTTCTGGTAAGTAGAGTGTTTTGTCAGAGATCTTTAAGGACTCTCTTTGTTGTAATCCAAGCTCTAAATACAGGGATATATCACAATTTGCCCTTTTAAAATGGAAACAATGTAGTTCATTTGCAGAAATATATTTAAGGTTATTTTTTGCATATATTTTACCAACATTTTTTTTATAAAAAATGCTCCCCGCTTTTAAGATTTAAGTTTTTCATAATATTTAGAAATATAAATTTCAGAGCACAGTTAAGAGCAATATTAAATGCAACAACAAAAGCTAAACGTATATTTACCCATTTAATAAAACGTGTAAAAATCTATGAAAGTTGCATCCTCATTTAAAAATACAGTAAGCTAAATCTCAGCCATCATTTGGTACAGGCTTCTTAATGGCACATGAAATTATTTTTATGTTATTCTTTAACATTCATGGGCTGCTGTTTCCTGTAAATACAACTATTACCGAGCATTTAGTACCATAGCTAGCTATGGCCAAAGGGAACTGAAGATATTTCATTAGGCTTGGAAGAAAGAAGTATCTTAAAAGTTCATGGTAAAATAAGAGACTGGATCTGCACTGGGCTGGGGCACCTGTCCTTCAATTTCATTGTAAAACCTTGACCGCGCTGTAGACTGATCTACTTGGAGACCACATTTCCCATGGAACTCTGTGGGTGTTTTTCCACTGTCACTAGAAGTACCCATTAAGAACCCCTTAATGGTTACAAAAATGGGTACTTAATGGGTACTTCTAGCGACAGTGGAAAAACACCCCGTGTCCGCCTGGGACAAGACATCAAAGTGGCCTGCAGCATGAAGACAGCACTGTAGTATGTTCCAAAGGGTTAGTCTACAGTGTAGCCCATTCTAAAACAGCCTCTGAAGTGTTCCACCTTGTTGGATTGGATAAGCATTCCTGTGTGGATTGCACTGAGCAGCTGAACTAGTCTACTGGGTGTAAGCAGACTGATGCCATTTTGCTGGGCTCTCAAAAGTGGCTTTGGAAATGGGCCACTTCTGAGTGTCTGGCTAAAGCAGCCTCAGTCTCTGAGTCACCCGCAATGTGGACAGTCCTCAGTGCAGTCCACTGGCTGTCCTGCTGATCCAGCCCCAGACTGCCTAGCACTGTGTAGGATAAAGCATGTCGTGAATAAATGCCCATTTGGTGATTATATAAATAATAAGTCTTTATACTAACACACTAGCATTTCTAGTTCTGAATGAAGTAGTTTGGACATCTGTGAAGAGTCCATCTCTTAAGGACTTTTAATGGTTTTTAATTTATGTACTTGCTGGGCATGTTTACTCCTGTGTATGAAAGGGATTTTATACTTGTTTATATATTAATTCAAGATAATTGGCATCATTCTCTCCAGATGTTATGAAATTACAAACTGCCATCATTCTGATAGTCATTCCAGTTGTTGCTACACTAAATCCAACAGGTGCGAGATGCCATATTTATGCCTGTTATAACACATTGCCAATTTAGCATTTTTAGAAGTTTTATTAGTAATGTTACATCACATCTTATGCATTTTATCGTATGGTTCATTTGTTGATCAACATCTCAAATGAATAACTATTGGACTTCTCAATGTGCACTGAAGATCTTTGCCTCAATTGTCATATTCCACTGCCTCAAAACAAACAAACATTGCTGTCTTCTTTTCTTCTACCTCACAAGCCCCCTCTTCTGGCCTTGTTTTGTTTTATGGTTTGCTCTTTCTCTTTATTATACTTACAAAAATGTTTGATGCTTGCTATTGGGTCCTGAAAACTGGTGGTAGTTATCTTGCAGTATAAAGTATGATACAATATTCTCATTCTTTAGTTTTCAGGACTGATGCCTTCCTTTGCCTCATAAGTTACTCGTTAATTCTGTAAAGTTTCTACTATGTTTCTAGCAAACAGAGTATATTGCCTTTTTAGTTAAAAAGTGGGGAACACTTGTAGGATCACATGGTGCCAATATAGCACAGCTGGAGTGCTCGAAAAGTGTGGGATCTGCATGCATAGCCACCTAAGTGCTCCTAAGAGCACTGTAAAGATAGAGCAGGACTAAGTACCGTGACAGTATTTGTTGCTGCTTTTCCACTGTGCTGCCTCTGGAACATATGTGCAGACTTATCTCAGTGGATGTTTTGGATGTCGTTTTTGTGAGCACATGATTGCCCATCTCTGAAGTGTAGAACAACATAGGAGCATTGTGTCAGGACAGGCAACACTGGAGCTGGGGAATAAAACTTCATGTTATGTTTGTGCAGCTAAGCGTGGCAGCAGGCATGCACGCAGCACACTGCCACTTTGAGAACAGCCAGTCCCTTGGTAAATTATTTAATTTTTTTAAAAAGTTGTATTTCATGATTCTCTATTGTTCAACACTTCAGAGATGGATAATCACATGTTATGACCCCTTAAATGTGAAATAGAACATAATTATTGATTAGTATGCAAAGGTGAGACACATATTTATATGACCATTATCACACATTACTGATTTAACTTCATATTCAATGCTACTATGTATTTGATAGAAATCCATGAAAGTAAGCATCACACAAAGCTAAAACTGGAAAACTTTCAGAATGACTCAAAATCTTTTGGAGGTGAAAGCTCACGTTTTCTTTAACTCTAGATTTTTCTCCTCTCTCAAAAAAGGTATGAATCATTCCTGCAGAAGTGTTACAGTCTACTATTATTTTGCTGTTAGAAAAATAGTACTACATTTAAAGAGTGCTTACTGGTACATCCACGTATTTGGAAGCTGCCTTCACCTGAAATAGACACATAACAGATTTAGATTAAAGCTTATGCCTTCAAGATATGTAAACAATATACAAACAGGACAACAAAATATGGTACTTGCAGTATTTTCAGAAAATAAAAGTGCTAGTCTGTATATTTACTATTAAATAAATTTGACGTATACAGCACTAATTAAGCAAACTATACACTATATAAATTATGACTTTTAGAAGAAAAATTGCTTTGCATACAAATAAAATCATAAGACACAAGGAAGCCTTTTAGATGACTGAAATGAGTGGATCCCCCCTATTCCTAAAATCAAAGCACAACTCTATGGATTCAGTACAATGCAACACTGAAAGGAGCAAACATAGCAGCTTTTTCTATCAGACCTGAGACTCCTGACTTTCCATTGGAGAAGCTTCCATACCATTTGATTCAGGTAATGTAAGAAAGGATTCCTAATTCTTCTAAACTGGGTCCAGCTTAATGATTTTGCTCCAAGTTTTGAAAATTCAGTAAGAATGGTGTAAAGATTTTATGGTATTAGAGTCCAGGATGAATAGTGACACTGGTGCCATCCACACAGCCTCTTTCAGGGATGTGATGCAGGGCCAGAGGCAGGGAGCTCCTGTAGGGGTGTTAGAAGTTGCAGGCACATGCCAAGTGCTTTATGGCACTCTCCAGAACCCTATTGATGTAAAATGCTTGTTTGCAGTAGGAAGGGCCGTGACAAGATTCATAACAATGGACGAGAAATTTGGTCTGTCACTGCAAGTCCTGGCAGGGCCCTTGGTCCTTGAGTTGATTCCTCTCCCACATCATGCAAGGAGAAGATGTGAATGTCTCCACTGAAATGGTGTGGACCATTCTCCAAAGACGACTGAGGTCCATGAGTGGTGCGAAGGCTGATAGGTGGCAGGAACATATATGGATCCCCAGGGCTCAGGCATGTGGATGCTGCTGTCCTTTCATTCATTCAGTTTTATTCAATCAGTTCATTTGCACACTGCCTTTTTAATAAATTACTTTGTTACATGGGAGATGCATTGGGTCCCTTTGTAGGTGATATCCCTGTTATCCATGGACTTTTGTTCTAAAACTCTTGAATCCTGAGGGCTCCAAACATACATCTGGGTTCTTTAAACAAACCAGAGAGTAGCTCCCTTATCTCTTTTTAAAAACACTGATGAACTGGCTTCCTTTTAAACATACTATCTAGAGGAGCAGTGGTGACGTTGGGAGTAGCAAGATCAGATTTGCATGGAGAGGGTCAGGTGGAAGTGGATGGGCTGATAAGAAGAAAGAAGATTTGGCTTTTCTACCCTGCTTTTCTCACCCATTTATGGGAACTGAAAGCGGCTGATAAAACTTTCTATTCTTGTCCCCACAACAGAACACCCTGTGAGGTAGGTGGGGCTGGGAGAGCTCAGAAGAGAGCTGTGACTAGCCCAAGCTCACCCAGCTGGCTTCATGAAGGATAGCGGAACTAAGCCCGGTATTCTCAGATAAGATTCTGGCTCCCTAACCACTAGACCAAAAGTGAAAGGGGTCTATTTTGTGGGGAGCATGTTGACTTTTTTTGTCAGAAAGAGAGTGTGTAGGTTTGTTGCATGGGTGCATGCAAGTTGCAGTTCTATTTTATCACCCACATATAACTTGAGAGTGGTAACTATTATGGGCAGTGTCACTGTTGGCATAGATTCATACATAAAACCAGTTCTGTTCCTTTTCTATATTAATCTAAGATTTTATACTAGAGTCACCTCCTCCAGCATTTCAAATTGGATGAGGGAAGTACAGATAGATAACAAGGATTGTCCCTCTGTATGGGGGCCAAGGAGTGGAACACTCGTGAACCTGGCCTTAACAGCAAGGTGAACTCTGACTTTAGCTAACTATTCCCCTATGTTGGCCCTTCCAGCCTTCTTGGAGCCTGAGAGGGGACTGGAGCTGCCCAATACAGTACATGATTTGGGCTCTACTGAGCTTTCTCCAGTTCCTGGCAAATCTCTAGGAAACCTGTTTGGTCTCCAAGAAACTATTTTTCATATTTCTGTGAAACAGATAACTATACTTGACTCTGAAGCATCCAGAAGCCACATATTCTGAAAGGGATAGTATTTTTTTTTTACTGCTCTACAGTAAGGAGGAAAAGAGGACTTTTATATCCCATTTTTCTCACCCATTTAAGGGGACTCAAATGGTTGATAAAGCTTCCTATTCTTCTCCCCACAACACACACTCTGTGAGGTACGTGGAGCTGAGAGTTCAGAAAAAGAGCTGTTATTAGCCCAAGGTCACCCAATTGGTTTATGGAGGAGCGTGGAATCCAACTCAGTAACCACCAGATAAGTCCAACACTAATTACAAGACCAAACTGGCTCAAGATCAAACTGAGCTCCCAGATACAGCATTCACACCTTCTTCCATGAGGCGTTTGTGGCTGTGCAAATGCATTCTGTGCCACAATTGCCATGACAACAGGTAGGTGCATGGCAGAAATTGCTATGGTTGTTTCCATAGTGATTTGGACAATCCAGGACAGACAGTCCACACAGGTTGGAGAGTGCCAGTAGTAAAGTTGGAGACAGCACTGGCAGTTGCAGTGCAAACGTGAGCTATTGTCCCTGAACCTAACTGTACTGGAATAATATAGTTATATCATTCCAGGCAGTTAAGTGTGAAAGAGGCCAAGGGAGTTCCAGAAAAACATTGACTTTTGCTTCACTGAGTACGCTAAACCCTTTGGGTGGACACAGCAAACTGTGGCAAGTTGGAAAGAGATAGGAGACCCAGACCACTTTATCTACCTTCTGGGAATTTGTATGTGGGTCAAGAAGCAACATGGAACATACCTGAAAGGTATAATAGATTTAGAATTCTTGTTATCAGTCTGTGATAATTCTGTATTGATAGCTATGTGGGTACTAGCTGGCTTGGGTAATTTGTTTTTATATGGAGGAGAGCTTTTATGGCCCTTTCTGCACTGGTCATTATTCCAGATCATATTCTGGAATAGGAATCTGCCATCTTTGTGCTAGTACAGACTATGGCTGGTCCCTCCTGGGGTCTTCCACAGTGTGCACAGCATGTGGATGACAGGTCCTTATTCTAGTATATAATCCAGAATAAGACCTAGTGATGAAAGTGATATGGATAAGAAATATTCAACTCCGTGTACCTCTACTGAAGCTGAGTCATGAGGTGGTGTCATTACATAATGCTGAGAAAGAAGAACCAAATGCAATCATCATGTATGAGGATAATCTTAGTTGCATTCTCCAGACATGAGTGAGAAAGCTTCTCAGAGAACCACACAGATTTAAGAGTCCCACTTCCAAAGGGATGTTGAAGAAGAAGAAAAAAAAGTAGCCTCTCTAGTTTGTTTTCCTCAGACACAATCCTGATTGGCACTTGCTGATGCACAAGTTTGGAGATCAGGGATGTGCACAAATGGTTTTTTTGTATCTGATTTGTGTCAAATTGAATGCAAGACAATTTGTATTTGTTTGAGTAAATCCCTTCGAATGTTGCAGGATTAGAATTCAATACGAATGTTCAACATTAGATACGAATCTCATACGAATCCATAATCAAGCTTCTTACAAATGTATCGAAACATCCACTTTGAATTTGAATGTCAGTCTTCAAATGTGCCAACGTTCGATTCGAATTTGAATGTCCGAATTTGGCCGAATTCATATGAATTTTGAATGTTATGAATATTTGTGCATATCCCTATTAAAGATGTCTCTTTCCACCTTTTTCTTCAGGCAACATCAAAACCCAGGTCCACAAAGCAAGAGCTGCTTTTTGCCTCTGTTCGTTTCTCCAGAAGCAAGACTATGGCTGCATCCAGATAGCTACCTGATACGAGCTCTCTTGGGGCATGGTGACCACACTTTGTTACACATTGGGCTTTTGGCCATCCTCCAAGGCCGGAAATCTGACTTCAGAAGTGCCCAGTAGGTAATGATTTTTACTCTTGGGTGCTCCTGCCACTGCTAACTTACCTTGGCTGATTCCCCCTTGGCATAATTAAGTGCCATACAGACTCCTGCAGCCATTTCCTGTCTGACATGCTGTGTGAAAACTCTAAGGCTATGGAACTTTGTACATGGCACGTTTCCCAGCTCAAGAGACTCTTTTGCAAAGATAGCAAATTTGTTGGCTATGAAGATGCAGGAGAAAGTGGGGATGGGAGAACTTTGGAATTCTCACTTTGGTTTCTCTTAATGGAGATCAAAATGAGTCTTTGAAAAATGTCTTTCCCCATCTCAACCTGTTCCCCTGTGGTATTGATTCATGAAATGCTACTGAGAGTAGTTATCACACATATAGCAACAGCATGTACAGTATTTCTGGTATAAAGTTTTGTTGTATTTGTTGTATATTACATTTTGCAATTGATTCTCCCCCCCCTGCCCCCCTGGGCTGGACTGGAGATCAATTAAATGAAGAGGGGGGAAAAGCATCTGTTTTCCATCTGTGAATTGGACCCGGTTTTCCAGTGTCCTCATTGCCCAAGGTCAACCTTCTATATTGCACCTTCAAAACCATTAGCAATGATACTACTCAAATCTCTAGTTTCATTTCCTGTGTCCTTCTTGAACAGTAATGTATAGCAAATGCTTATTTCTGCAGCTGGCAGTATAACTAGGCACTGGGCTGGGGGGAGGTTCCATGAATTTCTGGAAAAAAACATATCAGTCCTAGATGGATGAGAAATTGAATCAGTTCTAGATTCTAGATGGATGAGAAATCCTTTGCAAAGGCAGCATCATGTAACCCACCTGTTAAGATTGTGAAATTCAGTAACAAGCATAAATTCAGTGAGAATACATCACAGCTTTTCTTCTGAGTGCTGTCCTACTAGAGAGCGAGGGTTATATTTTAAGTATGTTTTAAGGGTATTCTCTGTATTTCATATTTTATCATTGTGTCCTGCCCTGGGATCTTCTAGTGAACAGCAGAATATAAATTCTTAAATAAATGAATACAAATAAAATAATAAATACCCATATTTGGGTTCTAAATACTCACTTGCCTCCAAGGATTTCTGAAGAAATGGCTAAAATAGCCAGAATACAGCATGTACCTACACACACTCCTGCATCTGATGATGAATGAATTAAATGTACCTGAACAAAAATTTATTGTCCAAATGAAAAATAATGTGCAAATCTATGATGTATGTGTGAACAATTACGTAAAGTAAGTGGACACACAGGACTACATTTGTGTTGATGGATGAAACCTAGCCCAAGATCACTGTCACCACATGAAGTTAATAAGCATGTTAGCATGTGTTTGTGTGACAAGTCACTATTGTGTTTCTGTAAATTAATCTATCAACACAAGGGAAGATTAGAATTTTAAAGAGTATTACAGTATTTATAAATTACCATGCATCTTGGATTGTAAAGAGGTATAAGAAAAACAGAGAGCTTGTATCCTTATTTTGGATTATCTCTACAACGTTTTGATTAACAAAGAGTTGTTGCAATAATTTTGTCCACTCAGAATTTTGTACACACATCCAAGTACCTATGCCTATTGACAACTGTCTGTTATGTTACTATTTAAAATATTTCTATACCACTTTCCATTATAATAATGCTGATGTGGCTCACAAACACATGTAGCCATGCTGATTAGCTGTGAATGCATTTCTCTGAACCCGTACGTCTTCCAGTTGGTTCCTTCAAAGGCAACTAGCTGTCAATTATTTTTCTTTTCAGGAAAACACACACAAAAAGACTGGCATAATTATCCCCATCACTGGATTTCGGACTAGGTTGTAGTGGTGGTAGGGGTAAAAAAGAAAAGAAAAAATGGTTCCACTCAAAGCAGTATCCAGCGCCTGGTGGAAACTCTAGTGAATCTGATCTGGATACTGTAAACTTAAGGAACACTTCTGTGAACCCCAGCCCATGATTCTTGTATATAAATTTATGTACCTAGGCCGGTGATGGTGAACCTATGACACGCGTGTCAGCAGTGACACGCGTAGCCATTTTCAGTGACACGCGGCCGCATGCGGCCACATACACAAAAATATGCCCCACCGCCTGCCTGTCATCATAAGCAGAGCCGCTGTCATCCTTGTTATCTACACTCGGAGCGACTCTGCACGATAGCCAGCAATTGATCGTAACTCTCTCCGTTTCAGACAAGGCTGGGAGAGAAAAGTCAGCGCCGGCTGCTGCGGCTGCTCAACCTGGGATTCTGGAACTTGTAGTCTCCACCTCCCTCATCCTCTGAACAGAGCAGCAGCCTAAGCAACAGGTCCAACCAGCCGAGAGGTCTCCACCTTCTGCCTCCTCCTCTCAGCTGCCTGCCTGCTGGTCTGGTGTGTGTGTGAGGAGGCTGAGGTGTGGGTGGGTGGATGGGCTGAGCAATCCGAACCCAGGCTGCTGTGCCTCGCCTTGCTTGGAAGCGGTGCTTGCTTTGCCGGGGAGAGGGAGAAAAACAGGCCTCTTTCGAGCACGAAGTTGCCCTTTTCCTGCTTCTGTGTGTGTGTGTGTGTGTCCTGCTTTGGGTGAATAAAGTTCTCTCTTCCAGGACTGGGCTGGGGTTTGATATCAGAGAGAGCTTAAATACAACGGCTCCAGGTATGTCAACATCTGTTTTCAGCTGGAGCTTTGAAGCAGAATAAACCAAGTATAGTATATTGTTATTTAACTAGCTTATTTTTCTTATTTTTTATAAACAAGAACCAAAGCATCTTACCATACCTAATGTTTCAATAATATTTAAGTGATACTTCAAGCAATTGTTCTTCCTTGGTTTAAATCTCAAGTTTAATGATTGGTCCATTGACCTTATCATAAAATCATTAAACTTTATTATTATTATTATTATAACATAATTTAGCATATGTTTTGATAAGCTCCATAGCAATTGCTCTACTTTTTTTAAAAAATGAATGTGGCTATTTAAGAAAACCATTCCAGTCATTGCTCATATAACAGTTTTGTACAGCACCATTTTTGGTTTATTAAATACAGTTATATATTACAATTATACATTTTGTTATCTAAACTATAAATATCGCTAAATTATGGGTTTTTTTCTCGAAGTGACACACCACCCAAGTTATGCTCGGTTTTTGGGCAAATTTTGACACACCAAGCTCAAAAGGTTGCCCATCACTGACCTAGGCTGTTTCCACATTTGGCTAGCATATTCCTGACCAAGGCAGGATGCCCTGCTCATGGATAGGCAACCCATCTCACCATGGGACTGGTTGCCAGGGAAGGGATACAGCTGATTGCTTTCTAGATAACCCATCCCAACTGTGGCCCCAGCACTGGCTTCAAAGGCTGGGCCCAGGTCTCAAATGCAGGAAAGTTAGGTTCCCAGCTTTTGGTGCATCTGGCAGGCTCTTTTTGGTGGTGCACCAAATTCCAATGACACTTCTGGAAGTACTTCCTGCTATACTGCTAAAAAAAAAACTTTCCCCATTGTATGCCAGACGACAAGGATGTTCCATCTGCATGGTCTGATATACCTTCAGTAGTCCAGTTGTGGATTACTTTTTAAAGGTTTACCAGAGGACTGGGACAGGCTGCCACTGGTCTATAGCCTAATTCAGTGTGGACAGACCATTTTGAGGGAAGGGGCTCCAATGGACTGCAGTACATGTGGACTGGCAGAGGCCTGAAGCACTCCATTTCACCCATGGATGTGTATTCTGGTAAGTGCAGAAACAAACCTCCCTATTACTGAATTTAGGAATTTATGTTCTTCTGAAAACAAAACAAGCCTACCCTTTTAATATATGGTGAAAAGCTTCTTCTTGCCATTCAGCAAACTCGGTGCAGTCTCTTCCATGGAGAAGTATTTCAGAAAGAATTAGGTTCTCAGTGTGCTAGTTCTCAATGAAATATTTTCTACAGCTATGGCAAGGGAATGTGGACCTTTCATAAGACTCTCCTTTACTGTTCTCATCTTAAACCCAAAAAAGGGCTTGAGGGCTGTTCTCATCATCTTTTTTTAACTAAACACTAGGGATGTGCATGAATATTCATAGGCATTTGAAATTTGATCGAATCAACCAAATTTTGACATTTGAATTTGAAGCGAATGGCCTTAAATTAAAAGATTTGATTCGAATTTCGAATCTATTCATTCAAATTATTCAGACATTCATATGTGTTCATACACGACGCGTACTTGAAGATCCGTGCCTTTCCCGCATCAGTATGCATTTCTATGGATCCGTACAGGATGAAAATGGGTTGCATACGGAATAACTATGAAATGCATATGATCATGTACGGATGCATACAGATGCGTATAGATCCAGGGAAGATGCATACGGACATCTATGAATGTTGTTGACATTCGTAACTGCAAATTCGAATGAAAAATTTAAATGAATAGATTCGAATTTGCTTAATTCAAATAGAATTTGATTAAATTCAAACTTTAAACATTTGGATCAAATTGAATTTTTGGTATTCGATTTGAATCAAATCCCAAAGATTGCATTTGTGCACACCCCTACCTTGCATTGCTTGGAGACATTTACATGGACCCCAATGGTTGTCCAGAGTTTGGCAAGGGGTGTGGCTAGGAAACACTGGTGTATCAAATGTGCTGGCTTCCCATCTTTCTCTCTGAGAAATGCAACATACTATTAATTGCCAGAGAACTTATCTGAGGACAGTTCTCTCATCTGGCCTGGCACGGGAGAGACATTTGGATGCCTCCCCTGTTTCCATGCCAATACTTACTGTGAAAATCAGGACACAGAATGGTCCATAGTCCTAAGTACAGTAGTAGTAGCAGTAGTAGTAGAAGTAATGATGATGATAAATGTCTAACACCCTTTCCACCAAAGGGGAGTACAAAAATTCAGTCTGCTGAATTTTGTTCACACAGACATTTTGGGCAATGCAGAATTCTTCCCACCACTATGATGATTTTGAGGTAAGATGGATCCATCCCACTTGGTAAGGAACCCCATTTGGATGGATCTACCCTTAAGCAGCTTGTCAGTGAGAAGCTTCTTCAACGAATATTCGTTTCTTTCAGTTTCCTGTATTTATAGTAGTCTGTTGTTCAAAATGACTTTTAGGTACGGACGTTAGAGGGGTTAATAAGAACATAAGAGGAGCTCTAATGAATCAGTCCACAGCTCATCTAGTCTAATATACTGTTTCACACAGTGGTCCACCAGCTCTCAAATTCCGGTAAATGATCTTTATTTTATTTACAATACTTGTATCCTGCCCTTCACCTGGAGGTCCAAGGGCAGGTCACAACGTATGATAAAACACAGTCACTAAAACATATTTAAAATATAACCCACCCAACCGATCTCCCTTCCATCCTGTCAGGACTACATTCAGAATAAAAGGAATAAAAGGTACATTTTAACCAGGCACTGAAAACCATATAAAGTTGCTGCCTGACATACCTCCACTGGAAGGCTATTCCAAAAATGGGGGCCGCTACCAGTTTTAGAGCCATCTTGACTTTCTTTCCAACCAGGAGGTGATGCCTAAGTGTAATTTCTAGTAGTCATTGATATCCTTGTCCTCCATGAATTTGTCTAACCTCTTCTTAAAGCTATTCAGGCTAGTTGCTTCTTTTTGGGTAGCAAATTTTACAGACTGATGACATTGTGGTGAAACCCCCCCCCACTTCCCTTTGTTGGTTGGAACTCTCCTTTCTAGAATACTCCCAATTCTAAATCTGTGTGATATAGAAAATATATATTTTTATCCACTTTCTCCTCATCATGCATGATTTTCTATACATGATTATTCTGGTTGTCCTTTTCTGCATTTTTTTTTCCAGTTTCATAATATCCATTCTGAGTTGTAGTGACCAGAATTGTACACATATTGTAAATGTGGGCTCACCATAGATTTATATGTAGGCACTTTTTAACTCTGAATGGCCCTTCAGTCAAAACTGAAAAAAGTAAAAAAAGCCTTTGCTTGGGAGCAGGGCAGAGTAGCTGAAAAATGGTAGATGCACACAGAAGTAGGGATAGTCTAAAGAGCTCCCTGGAAGACATGGGACCTTGTTCCTTCATTTTATCATTCAACTCTACTAGCATAAAATTCTTGCCTTTCAATTCAAAAGACTTGCTGGTATTGTTTAGCAGTACGTGTGCTAAGGGACTTCCTTCTGCATGTCAGTGTGGAATGCAGAAGTCCCCATCCACTCCTGGAACACTCAATTTACACAAGTGAGAGCATAATCCAGATCAGGGGACCCTGATCTGGTTTACTGGCAGCCCTTGACATTGAACTATTAGAATATCAGCTCAATCCAGTTCAGAACATCAAGGCATGCAAAGATCACGCCTCCATTTTATGGACTACTGAGGGACCCATTTTGGTGATGCATCGAAGGGTACCATTAAATGCCATTTCCACAGGATCCAAGGCTAGGAATTTCTGTTCCTAACCATTTGGAGCCTCTGCATCTTGGCCCTAGAGCTCATGTGAGCTTCAGGTCCAGTGTTTGAACTGGTCTGGATAATTGCTGTCATGAAAATGATGCTTTTCTAGAACATGCCTTGCCATGGCCTGAACCAGTAGGCCTTTCTGGTTCAGACCCACTAGCCAGATCACAGTGAGGCAATGCAGAAAGGCCCAAGGAACCCAGCTTGCCACATGAAGATCAATGTGTAGTCATGCCACTGTCGTAACATATTTTACTTTTATCAGACACTCCAATAGCAGGAAGAATATTAATATAGTGGTTATTTTGATGTGGCAAAGATAAAAACAGAGACATAATTTGACTGATGACATGTGTCCCTGCCTCCTCACTGATATTCTGGATGTTTGTTTAACTTAATTGTTTTGCGTTTGGGGTATTTTTGGTGATTTCAATGCACTAACAGCTCAGGCAATTCTAGTCTGTGCTTGGATAAGCTGGTGCCTGGTATAAGTTCAAACAATAAATAATAAAGGCTGGAATAAAAATTGCACTTAAAAATAGTTCAGGAATAAGGGGTACAATCAGTCTGGGATTTTAAAAACCACCTCAGTAAGAATAAACACTCAATTGTGAATATGTTTTCCTGAATAGACAGCTCAAGCTTACCCAAGTGGAGCTTAGTTGCATTGAACAGGCAACCTAACATGACTGCTATCCATTGACTGGCCACTGGGTGGGCTATCCTCCCCTCTTTGCTTATACAGTTCCCTGCTTAACTCCTTTGTAACTGACAGCAATGACTTTGCTTGGAGTTAAAGGAGAAGGGGAAGGAAAGGCAGCTTTGGAACTCTCAACATGATGTGCTTATTGTATAATTTAAAGTCAGATAGCTGGTGTGGCTGGGGGTAGTGGAGGAAGGAAAAGATCCTTATGCTTTGAAGTGATGCAGGCTGCAAGATAGGGTGAGGTAGACAGACTTCCTCTTTTCTCCTTTATAGTTTGTCCGGATTTTGACTATTTTTAGAAATCTGGGAAATTGGATTCGCCATCCTGCAGGTGGCTGTTTTCTTCGGTGTGAAGCTTTCTGTTATGAACTGGAGAACAGCCAATTGGTAGCTGTGGCTCCTGGGAATTTTCCTACCTGTAATCTAATTGGTTGGACATCCAGAGCAGCCTTTTCCATTGCCTCACTCCAACCAAACCCAAACAGCAAACTGACCTGAGAGTTGTTCTCTCCTGCCTGTGGAAGGGATGCATAACTAGGGGCTTGATCACAGCCAAGAATTCAGGAACTAATGCAAAACAAAATATTTTTTCACCCAGTACAGACTAAAAAACAAACAAACAAAACTTATTTTTCTTGAGTGTAAAAGCCTGCTACATTCACACCAACCCCCTCACTGCTGGGTGATACGGTGGCTTTATTTTTATTTAATTTTTTAATTTTATACTTTATTTTATTGTGTCTTAGTAGACAGTAGTTCTTCAGGAATTACACAATTTTTCTCCAGGAAATTTCTCAGTTCAGAATAAAAATGTGTTCAGAGCAACAACAAAAGATTTTCAGTAACTTATCCCTTGGGTAAAATACTGAGTTAATTTATGTAGGAGGGATTTGGTATTTCCCCCCCTATTTAAGCAAAAGAGCTCTTCAAATTAAATGGATCCTCATTAGCTATCTCCACCCTGGCTATAGTGTAATTCATTGCTTAGGCATAGATGCTTAGTAAGTGTCTTCCAGGTCCAAGAATTACTACTGACTGTTAGTCCACTTAAGAAAAAAAAAATCCAAGCAATATTTTATAATGATGTTTTTAGTAAGAATGCTATCAGGGCAACTGCTGCATTACTTTTAAGTGGAATTTCACAGCAAGAATTGAAAATGAGGGTCTCCTACTAGGTGATAAAACAGCTTGTCATGAGACCTCTGATGACATGTCATTTTCTGAGGGGGTGGACAGTGTTTGGTAAAAGAAGTTGGTAGGAGGCTATTTTTTTTTTAAGCGCCTGACAACAATGGTTTTTTTGATGACAATTTTGCCAATGTGGATTTCTGCATTTGTCCTTGAACTCAGGCAAGCTGGTTGTTGGGAGGCGACATGGTGTACTGGGTGGACAACTGGCCTGCTTAGAAAGAAAGAACTGCACAAAAGGGACTTGTCCCCTTTTCCTTTTTAAAATAGGGAAGGGAAAAAGAGGAGACAGAGAGAGGCGGTTGCACCTTTCCCAGTGAAGCTGAAATGTGGCTGACAGGTGTGTTCCGAATCACAAAAGAAAGAAAGAGGTGAAGGATAGGAGTGCTGGAGAGAAGAGGGGTATCCTGTCATTAGCTGGTGGATGGAGAGACTGAAAAGTGCTGATTTTAAAAAAGGCAAACTGAGTAAGCACTAAATTAGATGGGTCTGATTAAGCCAATAACAAGCTCAGACCCCACTAGCCTTTAAGATGGGCTAATATATTATGGCGTGACTGGGACCTTAAATGCATCCATTGTCTGTATATGTTGCTTTTTTATTTCCAGTTTGGTCTTGTGGTTAGAATGTCGTAGTCTTATCTGGGAGTCATGGGATTTGATTCTGCACTTCTCCATGAAGCCAGCTGGGTGATATTGGGTTACTCATAGCTCTCTTTCTGAGCTCTCACAGCCTCACCTACCCCACAGGGTGTCTGTTGTGGGGAGAAAAACAGAAGGTTTGTCAGCAGCTTTGGGTTCCCTTAAAAGGATAAGAAAAGCAAGGTATAAAAGCCAACTCTTCTGTGTGTGCTTTCAGGTGATTTCTTATCCAGACATTTTCCTTTTTCACTCTGTGATACATAATTAATCCCACAAGGGGCAGGCCGCTGCTGGAGGAGGACAGGGCTGCCCACATTGGGATGGTCTCTGCTGGCCCAGTTCTAGCTGCTGTCTTTGAAGGCTGAGTGCAGACCTTGAGGTTGCTGCTCAAAGGCTGGAAGATTTTTGTTACTGACCTTTGGAATTAAGGACCAAGCCCTTTTCGGGGGAATGCCCACTTCTGGCAGGCTTCCAATTGTGCTCCTGAAATGTTTGGGTGTGTGCGTAAAGGAGGACAGAGGACTGTGTACCTTCTGCACATGACCCTCTATTCCAGGTCGGCCCCAACAGGAGGCTGGTAGAAATGCAGATGAAATGTTCTAGTAGGGGGCAGAGCTTCCCCCATTCCATACTAGCATGTAGGGGGGTGGGGGGCTTAGATATGTTCCTACACTGCACTAAGACCACACAAAGAAAGTGGTGTTGACTGTACAAGACTTGCTCACCTGCATCACAAGTCACTATCTTCAGATCTTCCAAGTAGTTTCAGAAATTGAAAACAGTAGGTTTGGAAAAACAAAGCAGCAATTATTGTTATGTGTGAATTTAACTTACAGTAAATGACAGGAAGGAGGAGAACAATGTCCCTTCATCATATCTGGAGAGTTTGGCCAGGACTCCTTCCAGGATGGTGACAAACTGGAAAAAACCAAAGATGAACAGAAGATGGAAGGTGAGATCTTAGTAATCATAATCCACAGAATCTTATCTTCATAAAGTTCAATAGGAGATATTTAGGTCAGAGACAATAACCTTGTACCACAAACCACTGAAAAGCAATAGGATTTCCCCTCCTTAGTGTGTTAGTGCAATTCCATTGAAGTCATCAGTATATTTTAAAAGGCAGGTAAATTGATCACTGAGATATCAAATACATTTAACACAATATAGAGCAGACCAGAGCCTTCTTTCAGTGTATGATGACGTAGGTTACAGACTCCTTTAAAGAATCTGATGCAAGCTAAGGATCTTATTTCTAGAAAAATGTCTATAACCACATTAAATTGTGTAATCTTCAAAGCAAGCCTGTGCTTCACAGATCACCTCCTCTGAAGCGCATCCATGGGCCCACAGGTTAAGAATCTTTATATTTATATTTCCAAAGAAGATCGCCATTGCAGAAAACTAAGAGGAACTGAGATATGCATCCATGGTAGACTCATGTTGCTTCACCTTGGTGGTGAACTGGGCACTTAAAAACCTTATGTGGAACCACTGCACTCTTGGGCTGTTTCTTAACTTGGCCTTAAAACGGAACATACTCTAATCTAAAGCACTGACCAGCGGAAGCCTGATACCTTAGTATGCTTTGTCTGCACAGGATGAAGCAGTGGATTAGAATACGGTGCCAAAATGGTGCTCTGTTTTGGGCCTGTGGTAGCCCTTTTTAAGGTGGCCTACAATTGGATTCCATCTATATTCTGGACTTTAAAAGGTTTGCAGACAGCACACCCTCATAATTCAGAATATAGCAAGGAGTCCTTTTTGGCAGAGCATGAGGAAAAACCACTGGAGATGCACCAGAAATCAGTGCACACCAAAAAGGACTTTGTTGAAAACTGTGAAGACCAGAAACTTCCATTCACAGCCTTTGAAGGCAAAGTGCTGGTTTCTTATCTTTTGAGGCCAGCATCCAGGCCAAAGCAAACAGTTGTATTCCACCCACTGGCAACCCATACCAGGGCGGAACAGGTTACCTCTCCTGGGCTACGGCATCCTACTCTGGCCCAGGATAAATAACGTAAGTGCAGAAATGGCCTTGGTTGCCATATTGAATTCAATAGTAAAAGGGGTGGGTACCTAGGAGGTGGCCTTCTTAGTGATGGCTCCTAGGCTATAGAATAGTCTCCCCCTTAAGGTGGGTCAGGTACCTTCACTGTACATGTTTAGGATGGCAGTTAAGACATACCTCTTTGCCCTGGCCTTTGGTTATTGTTTTAATATTTGGTTTGAAATGTTGTTACCCACCCTGAGACCTTTGGGTACAGGGTGAGATAAAAATGCAAATAATAAATATAATACTGCAAATCCTGATTTTAAGAAATCTGACTGTTCTGGAGTAAATAGTTATTTTTAATTGATCATTTGTCCCACGCTAGCACAATATCATGGAATGAATGCACACCGAGTCAAGAGCATCCCTTAATTTCCTTCTTTCTTTAAAAATAATTTACAAGGACTTAAAGCAGGTGTGCTTAAGATAGCCACTAACCCAAAGTACAGTACTTATGGCAGGAGACAAACTTGATTGTTTGTGACAATATTCATATTCTGAAACTCTTAATACTTTTTAATTGGAAGGCAGTTGCTTTTGATGCATATGTTCTATCCTTTCTTGCTTCTGCCTAAAATAATTAGACTTTGAGTGTTTAGGAGGTTTTTAATTTGATTTAGTCTTTTGGCAAGAGAATTATATTAAAGAATGAAAATATCTCTTCTGAGAAACCCCAACATTCTCATATTTGTTGATCACATGTAAAATAAATAAGGTTGTGTGTTTTGGTTGCAGAAAACACTAGTCTAATTCATTGAAGCTTTTGCAACCTCCCTCTGCCTACATATTGGTCATTCTGCGTAGAAAGGCTGTTTTGTTGTTGTTCTATACTTCTAAAGCTAATGAGAAAGCAATTCCAAAGCATAAGGTGCAAGAAACATGTTGCTCCTGGAGAATCATACCAAATGTGGAACAGTTGGTAGGTCCTTGAAGAAGACCCAGAATGGCAGAACTTAGCCCATATGTTGTACAGGTCACTACAGGATCCTTATAGTGTTCTCTTGGTTTGCATAATTGAAGTTAACGAAGAAGCCTGGCATGCTTACTTATAAATAAATATAATAACATTTATAAAGAGTGTTACAAGGAATTACAAGGATCACAAGCTGAAGTCTGTGTTGCAAGATGGTTTTCAGTCTGGAAGTAGATAACTAGATAAAACAGCTCTATTGATAAATGGCTTTGTACTCCTAAATAAGAATGCTTTGGAGTATAGAGCAGTTTAATACATACTTTTCAATCTCTACTTCTGGTTAAGTTCTACCAATAATGGGTATACTGTAACTCCTCCAGCTGTGAAAGCTGAGAGGAAGGGTAGCCAGTGTGGCACCCTCAGATATTCCAGAGAAGAACTCCCATCTCAACTCGGCCATGCTAGTTGAAAGTTGCAGCCTAACAACATCTTGGTGACACCAGGCTGGCTACCTCTGACATAAAGACAATTCTCTCACTGAGAAAGGGCTATACCAGTAAAGCTGATCTGGCTACCAACACAAAAAAGAAGATGCTTTTCTAAACCTACCAGAAACTGTAATAGCAGCAATATAAAGAAGCCAGAGCCAACTGGTTAAGACCAGTTCATAGTTATAACAACATAGTTATGGGGTGTTTTCCCACTATCACTAGAAGTACCCATTAAGTACCCATTAATGGGTACTTTCAGTGACAGTGGAAAAACACCCATGGAAAGGTTCTTAATGAGACCCACCACCAATACTGTTTAACACCCTCAAATTTTAGTATAGGCTAGCATATTTAAAGATAGCACTTAAAGCAACATAAAAGTAATAAGGCAAAAGCCTTCTTTGCCCATCTTTTCCAGTTTAACCACCATACTAAATATATAATATAGACAAGAGGTTTTGACATGTAAATTTGGCAAATGTTTGAGAAGAAACAACTGCACAGTTTATAATAAGGTAGATGTAATTGTACGGAAAATACATGTATCCTATAACTAGAGAGAGTACTACTAATTTACTCCTGTATCCTTTAACAGGTATCTGGGGCTCCTTGGGTGACTCTTCCAGATGTGTTCTGAGACTATGGGATCTTCATTCCAATGTGCTGCATGGGAAGCATGGCCTCCTGTAGAATGTGGCAGTTGCACAGACCTGCCGTATCTGGCCTGCTTCCAGGTGTAATGTTCTACATGTTCCTTGCTGCATCCCCCCTCCTGCATCCCCATGCAGACAAGCGGAGGCAGCAGCAGGAGTGATTCAGATTCTGTTCTAGAGTACAGCAATGTTTTCTCAAATCCAGAAGATGGTGCACTTCTGGAGATATTCCCGAGACCTTAGGGGAATGTTCCAGCCTGCAACTGTGTTCTTTGGTTTCTGAATTAGGCCAGGGCAGTGTGGTTATCATGCGGACGCCCTGCTAGTGCACTTTATGTTGTCCCACTTGATTCTCGGTGTGGTCAACCAGGAGCATTTTCTACAGTATGTTATAGTGACACTGTGGCCGCATCCCCATTATAAGCTTAATCCAGTTTCCCTAAACCGAAATAATAGAACTGGATGCAAATGCGAATTTGCCTGTTCCCATTACTTTCAGCTTAATTGCGTTTGATCCAGATTCTGAGGATCCTACGTGGCGTACGTGACTCAAGTGGCTACTTTCTAAAAGCTGCTTTTCGGGGCTTCCCTGCCCTCTTCCTCCTGGCGTGAATGCGCCACCAATAATGGACCCCTTTACCGAGCCTGGCTGGGTGGCTGCCGCTTGCCTGGATGGAGGAAAACTGGCAGCAGGCATCCAGCGATTCTGCCCATTGCCCAGGGCACACAGCAGCAGTGGCAACTCAAGCAAGGGGGCTTTAAACATTCACACATCTCCCAAAACCTTCCCTGCTTTCCTTTCCCCTTTAAAGATCAGAACTCCAAAGAGCTAGAATTGTGCAAAATTGCAACATTGTTAATAGGTGTGAAGTGCCTGATTGCTACAGTGTAGCAGCTGCTGTGAAGGTTGGATTTTTACACTGAAATCACTGTCTGTGGAAGCAAGCTATTGGGAGAGGGAAGCCCTAAACATGGATTCTCATCCCTTAAAATGGTAGGGTCCCCACAGTAAAAAATGTAACATGTATCAAGCGCATGATCCAGAGTGTGACCTGTTGAAATGAGGGTTAACATTTACAATGCTTTGGGGCGATTTAACATGCGGAAAGCGTGTTAAGCCAAACTGACGTGGGGTCTGCGAGGATTGAAAATGGTTTGAAACCGAAATAAGCTTGTAATGGGGATGCCATTATGGCCATTATGTCGTCCCACTTGATTCTCGGTGTGGCCAACCAGGAGCATTTTCTACAGTATGTGATAGTGAAACTGTATGTGGAAACTGCCTATTATGGTTACTTTTTTGCTCCTAAATGGTTAAAGTGCTAAAATATATGTATGCAAATTTCCAGTTAGCTAAAATAGTTTTTAAGAATGACCATGATATTCAGCTTCAGAATAAATTGTATGCTACCACTGGTCAGTCTTATAAACCTATTTTATTGTGACTGATCTGGCAAGTGTCAAGAGCTGAACTAAACTCTGCCTGGCTCTTGGCTCTTAGGCTGAAGATGTATAAGGATGATGCATTGCTAATTATTGTATCAGATCACATTCATTTGTTCCTGATTTTTCTTCCTGATCTGAGGGATGTGTTAACAGGTTAATGACAACATGTTTATAAGCAATTGATCTATCTATAATACCTTGTAAAACAAATACCTGTGAAACACCAGCATGGTGAATCAAAACTGCATTTGTATATCCTATGGAAGTCACAAAGGAACTGCTAAGGCAGTAGCAGCCTACAAAATTAAACTCTTTAAATTAAACTCTTTAAAAGTTATGCAGCATTTTTTAGATAATAATAAGCTGCAATCTGTGAGGCCCATTGTGGAGAGTTGCTGCTCCTCTCTGTCCTGACAAAAGCCCTCCAGTGACAAACATTGCACTTAGAGAAGAGTTTTTTGTCTTCATCTAATGTGTACCTTATATTTGATCTCATATCAAGTGAAGAGAGTTCCAGAAACAAGGCATTAAAACTCTTCATGTTGATAAAGGGAAAAAAAATATATAAAGGAAATACTCTGTCAAAGTCCCTATAATACTTTCTGCATGTACACCTATAGCATACATCACAAAGATCATGCCTGGTCAGGAAAAAGTATTCTGGGCCAGGAATGCAGCTGGCTGGGACAGGATGCATGGATGCCATCCTAATCTGTCCGCATGGATGCCATCCTAATCTGTCCGCATGGATGCCATCCTAATCCAGTCTAGAGTCTGGGAAACAAAAGTACCCTGGTTTTAAAGCTGAAGGCTGGTAAATACTTTAGTCATGTTTCTGGAAAAAGATTTAGAATTGGGCCATTTCCCGAGTTTGGAAGTATATTGCCAAGTTATGGAACAGGTCAAGAGTTGTTTATTGTCATTGTTATATGTCTGCATGGTGACAGCAAGAACCAGGACCTAGTCTGCACAATGGCTGCTTTTAAGCAATCTCCCCTATAGTGTCCCCAGGTGTGGATTCTGCACCAAGGAGTAAGCCATGGAGACACCACATGCCAAGGGAGTCTGTGGCCTTCCAACAGATGCAGACAGCCCCAAATGGATCATGTGGACTGTGTCATGGGCTGAACCAGAAGTTCTGTGGACCAATCTACTGGGAGGCAATCAGTCTAGTTGGATTGCAGACTAGTGTACTGGGAAGCAAATGTTGCATTGTCATAGTGCAAGCGACTGGACTGGACTATGGCACAGAAATGGTGGATTGCTCATAAGTGGTCCATGCAGTGTACCAAGGGGTTATACCAGACCAATCATTCATGTGTGGATGGCACACAAGTGGCTGATCTGATCTATTGGGGCTGAAGAGCCAGCATCACTTTGCCAAGCACCTTAAAATGCAGACAATTATGACCAGTCTGCTGCCTGTATCTTGACTTTCAGACTTTGAATTGAGCACTTCAGCCCAGTTTAGTTTCATACAGAAGATAATCATGAAACAATCTAAGACTGAATTATGATATCTCTTGTGAGAAGACCAAAGCAAACCTCCTAATATATCATGTTGAACGGAAGCATTCTTGCAACAATAACAACAAAGAAAAAAAATATGATGTTTACAGTTAATTTTTTTTCACCTGATGTTGACGGTTACCTTTGCAACTAGGAGCGTTATCATTTCCTTGACGGTTTCTTCAATTAGTTCATCTATTTTGGAATGATACTGGTGCTAAGGAAGGGGGAAAATAAAGGTAAAATATTATTAAAATAAATCAATGGTAATAAACACCTCTAATCTTTTTTTTTTCTGTTGTATGATATTTAAATGTATAAACACGTGCTCTAGTGTAGTGGGTAGTAATGGATTAACATTTACACAAGGCTCTTTACCGGGGAGCCTCTGATAGGATTGTGTGAAATATGGTCAAATTTTAGCTTCAGTTCCATGCATGCAGCTGAGCCGGTATTAATGAGAGTCAAATGCATGCAGCCGAGGACAAAGTCTGGCATCTTTTTGCTATATGTAAATCATGGTAATAGTGGGCAGCGGTGAGAGAGCACTTTACATCTGTTCTTTAGTTCTGATTGATTCAAAGTGTTATAATTAAGACATTCATATTCTTTTAAGATTAAAATAACTATTGAAACACGGCCCACATAGCAATATGGCAGTTGTTAATGTGCAGCAATGCTGCCACCAGTCAGAGAGTACCTACAAAGGTGTTGAATTTTGGCAGACAGAGAACAGAAAGTGGAGCCATTAGGTATGAAAGGCTGCCCACTTGAAAAAGCTAAGCAGAATCTTTAATTTTTAGACTCCACTTTTGACAAACGAAACAGCTGAGGACATAAAGTTTCAATGCATGTGCTCATGAAGCACTTGAGTGAATTGGGACCTTTATGACTGAGTGTAAAAATGACTGAAACATGGGTGTTCTGACTCATGCAAAGGATGGCAAGTGCAGCACTGACACCCCTCAGTTAATACCATGCTGGGGCATTGGATCAGTGCTGACTCATAGAAAAGATCGACACCAACAGGACATTCAGCGTCACTTTCTACACAGCACTAGAGTTTCCCCCCATCCCCGCCCCATTACTGACCAGATCAAACCTTGCTGACCTACTGAGCTTTGAGAAAAATCACCAAAGGGTGTAATTTCAGGCATGACATTAAAGTTTTATGCTCACGTTTAACTAAACATACTTTTATTTTTTTTAAAAAAAAGAAAAAACCCAGTATTTTCATTACTAAGCAGACACAATGGCATATTCCTTTGTTTTGCCAAGGAACAGAACAAATAATTAATATATGATGATTTTTTTCCACCTTCTCTCTCTCCCGCATTAAATAAAACATTGAAAGCGCTGATCTTAGTCACTGTATTTATTTCCACTTGTATGCGCTAACATTATTTTAAAAACGGGGAAAAAAAACATTAGAAGAGACAAATCTGCTATAAATACTAAATCATGCTTTGGGCAACCAGGAGTGTGAGGGGCAATTAGAAGTGTGAGGCGTTGGTCCCTCAGCATTGACTAGAGTTCCTTGCTAGTTTGAGCTGCTCAGTGTTTTTTATTCTTTCAATGGAACAGTCACATACTACAACAGGAACTTGGAAGAAAAGAAAACAGAATGTAGGACACACTTACCCACTCTTTAGCAAACTTTCAGATGATTGGGAACAGAAATAAAGAGGAAGGTACAGAAGACAGGAAAAAGAACATATGAAGGTAAACAATAAATAAAAACAAAATCTTCAAAAAAAAAAGGAGGGGACCTTCTAAATGGGGGCCATGAAAAAGCAGCAGCATGCACAGAAACAATAAGCAACAGGAAATGAAATTATGAATATAATCCCTTTTCACTGAAATACCTGAGGATTGCTACAGAGAGAATCACGTCGAAATTGAAAGAGGGTTTTGAAAAATGATTGATGTTGCGCAGGACACATACACAGAACACCTCTAGCAACAGAGAAATATCATCTTGGTTGCAATTGGTAAAACAAAATATGTACAGCTTAGTGGCATGGCAGCTGTTTTTAAGTTTAAATGGGCTTATTAGACTCTTCAGTATGGAGGGAACTAAAACTTAATTGTATCTTCTCGTTCCTTGGTTCATGAAATAGTTAACAATACTCTCAGGATTGACACAGGACTTCGGATCAACACTGTAATATATTAAAATACAATTGACTTTTGACTATTCTTCTTGTTAGAATTAGTAATCAGCATTTTACAGTTATCACTGCAATACAGCATTACAGCTTTCTACTACTTTTAGTTATGTTTTCATTCATTAGTATAATCTATTTGATTAAAAACTGCCCATTCCCAGAAGTATGAAGTCAGTAATATACTGGAGGTGAGGACAGGTGGAACACACTTCTTCAACTTCTGATGCAATGCAGAACAATAATTCAGTTCTCCTTCCATTAGATGCACTCATTAAATCATTAATGTGTTTCGGAGCAGTTAGCATGGAGTAGTTAGTTTTGGAGGAGTTATCAGTGGCTACTAGAATGGAAATCTAGGTACCGCCTTTGGTTTGGAGATTGGCAAGATGCATCTAATGGCCATTTAGGGAGTCGAGAGCAAGTGGAAGTTTTATTCTTGTCTTCTGTTTGAGAATGCCCTGAAGTAAATGTGGGGCCTGGATGCTTGTCTAGATGGGTTGTGACCTGATCCAGCAGGGCTTCTCTTACATTCTTAAGTGTTTCATGTATACAGTGTGGCCTTTGGTTTTAAACATGCAGGATAATCAAGTAGGAGAGTCTTGAAACAGAATAGACTGGATCACTTCAGTAAGGGTTGGATGTAATTTTTTTTTTAATGAAAGAGTAAAATGGGTACACAAAGAAGAAGAGTTGGCTTTTTTAACCCGCTTTTCTCACCCATTTAAGGGGGACTCAAAGTGATTGACAAAGCTTCCTGTTCTTCTCCCCACAACAGAGGGTGGAGCTCAGTAACAGAACACATGAGCTATCTCCACATAGGGATGAGGACATCAGGCTGCTAGGCCTCAGGGGCTCTCGAGAAGTTTCTTTTTAAATATTATGTGGGTACAGCCATGCTTTACATGTGGATCTCAGTTAATGAATGGCACCTCCAATTAAAAGACATAGGAGATGAGGGAAATGACCTTTGAACTAATTCCTAGTGAAATTTTACTACCCACAGCATTAGACTGGCTGGAATAAAGCAGCTCCCTATTGGGGGTGTGCATGAATGGTTTTTTTGGCATTCGATTCATAAGAAACGAAATGTTAGAAAATTTGTATTCGTTCGAATAGATCCCCTTCGAATGTGGTAGGCTTTTATTCGATATAAATGTATTGGTATGAATTTGTACAAATATCCAAATGCATATGTATGAGATATGTATCCTGGATACATCTCCTGGATATGTATCCTATACAAATGCATACATAATGGATACAGATTCCCCTCCTGTCTTTTTTTTACACACGCACACACACACACACCTCATCTCTCTGTTTCTCCAATGCTGCTGCTTCTCCTGTCTTAAACACCCCCCTTGCTTGTTTCTCCAAACTTGCTTCCCCTCCTCTTAAACATACACCCCTCACCTCTGTTTCTCTGAACCTGTTTCCCCTGCTGTCTTAAATGCTCCCCCTCGTCACTGTTTCTCCAATCCTGCTGCCTCTCATGCTTTACATACACACACCTCACCTGTTTCTCCAATCCTGCTGCCTCTCCTGTCTTAAACACTCCCCTTCAGCCTCTCTGAACTTGCTTCCCCTGGGCTGCATCCCCATTAGAAGCTTAATCCAGTTTCCCTAAACTGAAATAA
>MTQE01001141.1:8159086-8169210 GCA_014337955.1 Aspidoscelis marmoratus
TTAAAAAAAAAAAAAAAAAAAAAGCTGTGACAGTGGCTTGTAAATCTTCTTTTTCTGTTTACAATGAAAGGCACTCACAGATCTGTTTGCTGGCTGTGGACAGGGAGATGCCCACTAATGAAATAAAATGTTCTAATGTCCTAGCTTTCCCAGCCTGAAAGGGCCAAGGAAGGCATGTCACACATAAAAGATCAATGGTTTTGAGTGAAAAACATGTTAAAAACACAAAAACATGCCCAGAACAAAGTGAGAGCAAATAAAGGTGTGTTGCTCCCCACAAAGCAGGCACAATCGAAACGGAGATGGAGCAGTGGTGAAGTAAATTTAAATCTTCTACCTCTTACTTGTGTCTTGCTTGAGGTTTTCTCCCTTCTTTCCACAAAACCATACATGAAAGAGCCAATCACAGTATAATCTAGCCTGCATAATATTAATGCATCTATTCTAGTACTGTCTATTCAGTTAGGCAATGGCTCTCCAAGACCTCAGGCAAAATTCTTTTCAGTCACCTGCTGGGTACTTGTGAATCGCCTATCCAAGTATACAGCATGCTATAGGAACCCAGCAACAGTAGAGCTAATGCTCCAATGCCCACGATTCCTGAAAGGAAATGGAAACTGAGAGCATAAAAGGGACAACTATTTCCCAGGCCCTAGTTTGTAGCCAAGCAAGGTGAACTGAAAAGAAAAGTAAACCCAAGCATGCAAGAGGTGGCAATAATCAAAACCTAGGACCACCTGTATAGGAGAAATATCAAAAAGGGAGAGCCCCCATAAACCAGCTCTAGAAAAGGGAGGGGGAAAGAACAAGGTCTGGTGGAATTTCCCAGTGTGTTGTCCAGGATGTTGGTAAGTACCCAACTGAGCCTTCTCAGGAGACAAGCAGTGGAGGGCGGATGCATGAAAGCTACTATGAATTCAGGGAGAAGACAAAGGCTGTTTCCACATGGATCTTCTGGTCCAGGCTAACAGTCCCTGAGGAATGCCTCATCTGCATTGCAGATTGGTCTACCAGAAGGCCATGCCCCTTGTGGAACATTGCATTCACACGGGATGGGGCACTGGTACAGGTCTTGGTGAAAAATGGTGCCGCAGCCCACTCTTAACAGGAGACCACTTTGAAGTGGTCTCTAATGCATTCTAGAGAGGTAGACTGACTCAGGCGCTCTTATGCATCTGGGATGCCTTATGTGGCCTGAAGATCCTAGTTTTACTTTGCTGGGCTCCTGGAAGCAGCCCTGAAAGTAAGCCACTTCTGAGCTCCCAGGTAAAGCATCCGCAGCTGAGAACTTTGGAGATGGAAACGTTCACTCCCAGACTCCAAAGCTTCTGGCTGAACTAGGCTGCCACAGTGTGGATAGCACCTGGCCCATGTCATGAGCTGCCCCTCTAATCTTGGCCCAGATTGCTCAATTTGGCCCATAATTGCCCCACCACAGTTACAGGACAATGTGTCACATGCAGATTTTGTTAATGAGTCCATTAAGTCAAGCATCTGATGCATAATTCACCCAAAAATGCTATCCACCAGCCTAAAATCATCTTGCCTGAGAGGAGTGGAGAAGAGGCAGCAGGCTGGGCTCTGCCATCTTGCTCCCAGCAGGGCCCCTCCCTCCTCCAACTGCTATCACAAGTAGTAAAAAATCACCTGTGCCGCCTCCTTCTGGATCCTCTGGATTGAAAGGAAGGTGTTTAACAGACTTTGCGGCTACTAATGAGAAATTGTATCTAGTTCCCAGATATTGATATTGTGGGAATGAGATAAGAAGATTAGAACTTTGGCTTCGATCCAAGAGATCTATGTACAATCAGGGTATCTACCAATGGAGTGGCAAATAAATCTTCCAAAACACAAACAAAGAAGTAAAATATTTTCATCTTTTACTTCTGGCTGGAATTCCTATTTATTGGCGTTTATATCAGGAAATCGGTGCCCCTTGACAGCTTTCAACAAAGAGATTCAAAGCTGAACTGCCTGTAAACTGGAAGCTAAGGGAGGAATCTCATTCAACTGTGATTTCAGGACAGCAGGAGTCTAAGAAAACAGAGCTGAAGAGCTTATTATTTTGACCCACTTCAATCTGGGTTCAGGCATGGTTTGGTGACAGAATCAGCCTTGATCACTGTGATGTAGGGATGGGCGAAAATGTTTGTCAAAGATTAAAATGTTTGCATTTGAATTGAATATTGGCCATATTCCAAGGCAGACATTCACATGCGAAGCCAACACTTTTGTGCATCCGTTCACAGCTTTGTTACATCCACAAAGGTGAATTTGTGGATTCTTAGTGGATTTGGAGCTGTTTTGGTGGCATGAGTGGTGGTGGCAGGGGCTGGTGAATGCTCAATGAACATTCAATGAGAATTCAAAGCCTAGCACATTCGAAGTGGCTCTACTTGCATGAATGTGAACTTCCATCCAATTTACTTTGATGCGAAGAGAATGGGGGGAAAAGCATGCACATCTCTACTGTAATGGATAACCTCTTGCAGGAAAGAGGCACAGGGAATGCAACATTTTTGGTGCACACCTGCTGAGTTGGCTAACTTAGGGAAGGGATTGAGAAGTGAAAAACAGCTCTTTCAGCACAACTGCTCCTCATGTGAGCAGTCCTGAGCCTTTCATGAAAACTCCCCAGTAAGTAAAGCTTGTGAAACTGGCTGATTTTTGCTTCTGTATTACTCTGTGTGACAAAGGAAGAGGCAAATGTCCATATGAAAAGACATATCAACTATTGCTAAGCTGAGATAATGCTGAAGAGAGCTGTCATGGACTAAGTCTATAATGACATCACTTTACTGATAATCTAATCAAAGGAATGCCTGAAATATAGCAGGTATCTCAACAGGCTCCATGCCCGAGACTATCCTAAAACTGTTGATCCAATGAGCAGCAGAGGAGAAAATCAGGGTTTGGGAAGTGGTTAACCTTTTATGACTTTATTTTTGTTTCCTCTGTTGAAAATTGTGCGTGCTAGAGCATTAATCATACTGAAGTCCTCTAGTACTTAATCAATTTTAAAAAAGGAATTGCACCTGGATTTTCTAAACTATGGATAGACTATCTTAAGTTTGAAAGAGCGTGTTCCAAATACAACAAAGGTTGTTTCCATAAATTAATCTGATGCCAGTCCTACAGCAATTTTGTATACATTTCTGTGAAAGCATATGCCTGTTTGTGTGTGTGTATATCTGTAGGGACTGCAATTTTGAAGCAGTACATGATATATATCTACCGTGAGTCAGGACCACCTGAGGTAAATCTCCAGACTGATAAAACTAAGGGACAGAGAGTCCAGGAGGCATGGAAAGGTCCTGCAATTAATGTAACTAGCTCCTGAATGCCTCTGTGTTCAACTCACATCCAAAAGCCCTCACAGATGCAGATGCCTGGGAAATTTAATTGTAAGGGCATGAGGTCCAAAGGAGCACCTTAGAGGTTCCATACCCCCAAGCTTCCTCGGGCTATATTTGATCTTTATATTCTGATTTTTGTTGGCAAAGGCTTTATTTTGCATTGCTCCACATCTCATAAATGTTAACTTCCCCGAAACAGTTTTGCAAAACTGGGTTGTTAATTCAACCGAACTATCGCAAAATCTTGCTCTATGTTACCAGTAGATGGGCTTAAACCATTTACACACAATTTATTAATCATATTTCATTAAACTTGTGTTTGATCGAAGAACGCACAGATGATGCATTTCTTTTTGTGACTATTTGAACAGAGATAAAAACATAACAGATCGATCAGGAAATGTTTGATACACATGTTTTTGCCTGTCATATTAAAAATACAGAAGGTCCACCTTCTATTAACTGCAATACAGAATCACAGAATCATAGTTGCAAGGGACATCTAGGGTCATCAAGTCCCACCTGCTGCTCAATGCAGGATTTCCTAAACCATCGCAGACAGATGTAGGTCCAGCCTCTGCTTGAAGACCTCCAGTGAAGGAGAGCTCACTACACTCCATGGCAACCTATTCCATTGACCAATTGCCCTTACTGTCAGGATGTTTTCCTAATATCTAATCTGTATTGACTCCCCTGAAGTTTCATACCATTGTTTATAGTCTTCCCATCTCACGTAAGTGAGAATAGGGATGAATTTATTGCTCCCACATACAGAATGGCTTAGATCAGTCTCTGAGGCATCTGATGTGGGGAGAAGAAACAGGAACAGTAAGCAAGTTGTCATGGTTCATGGAAGAGGATCAAGAGTATGTGGCCTCTGGAAGACTGCTGTAGTTTTGTGAACACCTATGGTTCAAATATCAAATGTTCTGATATCCTAAGGAATGGGAAACATCCCAGTGACAGTAGATACGGTCAGCAACACTCATGAATTGTATTGCTAGCACTTTGCAACCAGACTGAGGCAGGTTATATGGAAGATGAACTCAAATACTTTTTGGGAAAGGAGATGGGACAAAAGGTTAATGTAATACAATTGATGCGGATATTCCTTGACAAATTGCAGGACTTTCCAATCCATCAGTCAACATTAGCTATTATGAGCCTACCACCCTGGTTCCTTCCAGACACTTTAGACTAAACAACCATTAATTACAGCTAGCCTAACTGGCAGCGATTGGAGATTTAGCCCCAAACACCTGTAAGGCACCAGGTTGCTAAAGCCATTGTACTGTACTCAATAAGATTTCTGCATCTTTGAGACAAGCAAGAGAAACGCAAAGGAAAAGGAGGCAGCATGAGTAACAATGATGAAGTAGTAATTCATTGAAATGAATGAAAGGAAACAAAAGAGCTGAAAAAGGAGGGTGCGTGAAATTCTGCAGTTCTAAAAGTAACTTATGCGCACATTAACACAACCTGATTTGCAGTCTACGAGGCCATTTCCGCACTCCCCCTCACTGTCCCAGATCAGAGTGGGACACTCTGGTCTGGCAGAGGCAGTCCACCCCAAGCTGGGATGGATTGATCCTGGAGCTGAGCAATGCTGTCCACACTGGGACAGCCTGTTTCGCATCTGCCCCCACACTGGTTCAGAAGCTCACCTCAGCCTTTGGAGTCAGTGTGTGTCCCCCAAAGTGTTCTGAAGGTCAGAAATTAAAGTTTCTGGCCTTTGGAACTCTCCAAGATTTCATTTTAGTGGCACCCCTTGGTAGGTCACTAAAATGCCCTCTCTCCAGTAAAATGGGCCATGGAAGCATGCCCTTTGCATGGCTCTGGTATACCACTGTCTAGTACACCAGTAGACCTAAAAATAGTAGACTGGATCAGGATGCCGTTTTGAGTACCCTGGCTCAGTCTATGTTCCATGCTGCACGGATGGAGTACACTAGGAGGGAGCAGAGGCTCTTTTAAACCACACCAGTGTGAGGAATGGAGGCCCGTAGATCTCTTCTTGCTCCATGTTACTGACAAATGTGGAAAGGCCCTTAGTTCTGTGTTAAAAACATCACACCAAATTAACTGCTGCATCACACAAGAATTACTGATCACCATACTGTGTGCTCAAAGAGGCACAGGTGAATTGCCTAAGTTATATTGTGGCTGATTCTTTGTGCAACTGAATTGCTGCTTGTTATTAACCAGGATGTGTCATGAATTTGCAAGAATATGAGTGAAAATCAAGTAAAATGGGGTCTAGATGGGGACAACGGAGGCTTGTAGGTATCTTTTGCCTTCACTACGCTTTATGGGGAATGAAACTGATATAACTGAGAAATGGGAAACTAAAAACCTGTAGAGTCAAATTAACCATCAAAAGTGCAGGTAGGTAAAACAGCAATCCTACACATATCTACACAGAAGTCAAGAACTGCTATATTTAACAGAACTTACTTTCTGGTAAATGTATATAGAATTGTAGCTTAAACCTACTCCCAGCCACATTATATTGAAAAGACCTAGCTTTTTCTTCTCTTTACAATGGAAAATGTTGTTTATTCTTGGCAATGATGGTAAGTAGTTCCAGTGGGTGTCTAGGAAGATTCAGAGTCCAAGCCAGGACCAGTAACAACTAGAAATTGCTCTTTAAATACTGGACCGCTGGAAAGTTTTAGGAATGCCACTTCAGGGCAGGCAGTTATCAGAATTCTCCGGGGTCTGGCAGAGTATTTCAGGCAGGTGACACCAGATGTTCCCAAGAAAGTGACCACATTTCCTTATAGGGTTTGATGCTACTTTTTGGTTTGCACAGTGTAAAGTGAAGGGCAGCCAAGTAACTGATCCATCATATCTCCAAGTCTGCCCAGCTACCCCTTGGTCTAGTGTATTGTAACTTATTTTAAAACCCATGCTGTTCTCATTTTGACATTTTCCTGTTCACAGACTTTGTAATGGGCCTCATCTGTCACAGAGACTGAAGCCTGGTCATGCCGAGCTTGGGGAACAGCACAACTTACAATACAAGTAGAACCCCTCCCCACTATTTATGGAAAGCCTTTCCTCCTAGTTCCTGTGTTCTTACATTTATTCATCTGAATATATATTGTAAATTATATTGGGAAAAAATGTTACAGAAACCGATGTAGATAGTGGTCAGTCTCTTATGGTGTGCTTTGAAAAAGCACTGTAATTAAACTGAATAAATTAACGAGGTAAATTCTGAAGTTCTAGGCTAATTTCAGGCTAGGAGTAGTTCATTTCAAGTTTTTAATGTTCATGATAGTAAGTTTCATTCTGAGATAGAGAATACGAGATAAAGCTGAAAGAACAAATGATATAATATTAAAAGAATGTAAAATGAAAAAGACCCGATCCAATGCTCACTGGAATCCAAGTCTAAATTTTCCTTGAGTCTAGTAGGCTCTGGGTTGGGTTTTATTTCACAACAATGAAATTAAATATTTTAACAACAACAACAAAAAAAAAAATCTAGAAAAACTTTTGGACACATGAGAATTTGCACTAGTGTGCATGGCTGGAAATGAGCTTCAAAAATTCAAGCCCTGCTTTTGTACTGGTTATAAACTTAGATGAAAAAATGTTGAACATTTTTTAAAGCCTTTAGAGTTAAAATAGATTTAAGATGATATATTTCATCTTGCTCAATTCAGCATGTCTTTCTACTTTATAACTTTACACATTGAATTTTTGATTTGAAAAGTAAAACAAATTACACCAGCAGATGATAAAACAGGACCAGTTTAGAATCACTGAGTCATTAAAGACTTGGAAGTACTATACATTTACATTTTTTTATACAAGTAGGATCGTAATGTAGCAATAAAATATTTAGTTCTGCTTGAATCCTTGCTTAATACCCCGTTATACCTCACCTTTTCAATAAGGTTTTTTTTTGCCACTTGGTCAAAATATGTAAGTTTTCTTCAACTGAATATTTCAAGTATTAAAGCACGCATGCTGGCTTCCAAGATGGAGTTAATGACTCAGTATGAAACAGTGTCATGCATAAATAGAGTTTAGTAATACCTTGTGCACACCTCCTTGCCAACAGTCCCTTTTAAATGACTGGGATTCTGAGTATCCATATTTACTATGGAGATTTATTTGATGGAGTGATCCTGTATTTTCATCTGAAAGGTCTATACATCAAATACCTAATCTGCAATTGTTAGAATATGACTAAAACACATAAGATGCAAAGTTTCCTCTGCAAGATCTTTTTTTAAAAAGTGTCAAGTTTTACCTCTTGGCCCATTTCCATACTGCAAAGTTTTGTTGACTGAGCTTTGGCATCAACCATAACATTGAACATGGTGCATATTGACTGAGGGACTCGAAAATCTGTTGACCGGCTTGTTTTTTGCAGTTTTACTTCAAACGCAATTCTGGTTCTGTTGGTAAAAGAGAAAGAAAAATTAAGTGGACATTAAGATACTCTGACTATTCATTTTTATGATAAGTGTAGTATTTTGAAGCTTTCAGTGTGATGGCTTTCTATAGTCTTGCATGATTCCATCATGAAAAAAGGTGAAGTCTGAGCCCTCTGCAAGAAAGACAGGGTAGTGCACTGAAAATGTCTATAGAAGTACTTTGTAAGATTAATGGCCAAACAAGAGGCATTTTCGCACTACAACTCGTTCCATTTGGAACGGGTGTAGTACAGGAAGCCTAAGACACTTCAGGACGCTTTGACCATTCACACATAGGAGCGCAGGAACGCGTGTAAACGCATTCCGGGGCGCCTGTGTGCTAAGGTTTAATCCAGTTTCAGTCCACCTTCAGAGCAAGAGAACACATCAGCAAAGTGACTAGTAATTTTCTTTACACATTATCTATCCCAAAGATGGATTTTCTGAGTTATGAAGGAAAACAGCTTGTCACTTTGCTGATGTATTCTTTTACTCTGAATGTGGGCTGAAGCTGGATTAAACCTTAAGTGTGACCACAGCCTTTGTCATGGAGATCAGTCTTCATGGATGTTTCCACTTTCACAGATGGGGTACTGGAATTACAATCAGATCAGTTAAAATGGAGTGGATAGTTATAGCAAGGCTTTGCTTTCCTTCCAATGATAATGGCTGGTTACAAGGTGGTAAAGTCCTTAATTGTTTTTGGATTCAGTTTAAGTTTAACTATTTAGGAAAGAGCAAAACAGCAATGCAAGATCACATTACCTCACATACAACATGTCCAGTCAGCTTCTAAAAGATACGCAATACAATGTCAGGAGCTAGACTGATGAAAGGAAGAGAATCCTTCAGATTTTATGTGCCTTGCTTTGAGATAAATGTGACTACACTCTTGTGATAGCTACAAAAATAGCTTTTGATCTTAAATGTGCTTATCAAATTTGTGCAGTGTATTGCTTTTGTTATATTAAGAGACAGGAAAAAGAGTTATGTTTGCATTTACTAAATGATACAATGATATTAACAACTAACATGTGGTAATACAGATTTATAAGGCCAGCACTACTTTATAACTGGAGTAAATACAAAAATAAAAGTAAAACAAACAAACAAAAAACAAAAGCCAAATTCACAGCATTATACAAACTATACTAAGGGTTCTATTCTAAACACATTTTATGCAAACCTGTTAATTGCTCAGCTCTACCACCGTTATACTAAATGTTGCATTTTAATTTTTTTATAGTAGTACTTCTTTGAACTCTTCTAAATTACCACACAGTACAATGACTTACTCCTTTGATAAACAAATATTTAACACCTTCCCAGGTTTCATTGCAAGTATGTGTTAAAATGTGTGTAAAATCTTGCATCGAATTCTTGCCAGTACTAGAAGACCTAATCAATCTTGTTCACTTGAATTTCACTCTATTGCCTGCATATCTAACTGAATGGACCTAGCGTGTGTAAGTAGGAAAATAATGTAAAGCAATGAGACCAACCAATAAATAGCAATGTGACCAACTAATAGGTTTTAGATAAACTGTGGATTCATAAGGCTTGTATCAAACCACACTAAAAGTCTGTGTTTTGGTTCGATACCAGAGGCTTTTTCGCACTTAAGACACTTCCGGGCGCTTTCACCATTCACACACAGGCGCGCTGGAACGCATTCCGGCATGCCTGTGTGCGAATGCTCAAAGCATTCTGAAGTGCCTTAGCCGGCAAACGCCGGCAAGGGGTGGGGAGACAGCTGCCGAGGCTCCCGCAGCCGGCAAGGCAGGCAATCAGCTGATTGTCAGCCAGCACCGGCGGGGGAGGCGAGCCCGCGGCTGTCAGGGAGAAACATGAGCGAATGCTTCTCTCCCCGAACGGCTGCGGGCGCTTTGTCCGCGCCGGAACGGATGTAGAGCACTTTAAAGTGCTCTACATCTCAAACGCGCGCAAGACAGCTCCAGACACGTTGGAGCGCAAGCCCCGCTGCGGCAATGCGTATGCCACGTTCGAGGCTGTCTTGCACGCGTTCGAAAACCCCATGTGCGAAAACGCCTCTGGTCTCAGCTACACCAGAGACAATAAAAGACTGCTGCTCATGGCCTTAAGTTGCTGGAAGTCCTGCCTAAGAGGAGGAGAACCTTGCCACCCCACCAGGAGTGGTGGTTTAGTGGTGGCAGCCTAGACCACTCTGCCCTCCAGCCTGCATAGGCACTGTTATCTTGGTGGAGACGATTCTTTGTGGGTCTGAGACCTTTTGTCAGCTGCTTTAGACTCTACTTGGCCTCAGCTGTCTCAATTTATTATTATTATTATTATTATTATTATTATTATTATTATTATT
>MTQE01001141.1:8171636-8206575 GCA_014337955.1 Aspidoscelis marmoratus
TAATAATAATAATAATAATAATAATAATAATAATAATAATAATTTTTATTGTTGTTGTTGTTGTTGCTGTTGTTAATTTGTGTGTGTGTGTATTTTGGCTTATTTTCCAATATTTCATATGACATACAATTTTTATAATTAAACACTAAGTGGAAGATACAAACTTATATCTGCCCTCCTTCATGACTTCCTCAACCTCCTTCCAAAACAAGCCAATGATGTGAAATGTGATGGGGGAAGCAAAAGCAAAATATTATATTGTTTCAGATATTCGGAGAGAAGAGGGGTTGAAAAAAACATTACTAATTTGAACAACAGTCTAATACCTTTTATCATAGGCAGCTTTATTCAGAAAGGATGTTCTTATCAGAATTGCGATTTAGAGCAAAGGTCTCTTTCAGAGAACTTCTTCTCCTAACTGTAACCTCCTCTTGTAAGAAGCATGTTGATTAAATATTATAAATTTATTGAGAGGAGTGTGTAAGGTAAGGAGTCGTCTTACAATCATCCTTTTGTCCTCACCAATAGCTTGAATACATGGGTGACTAGGGTGCATCTCACATGGCTCAGGAATGGGATGTCCACATATCTGGATGCCTTTGGGGCAGTGGGTTCACTCCCACCCACCCCAATTGGCCCCTGCCTCTCTCTCCCTCCATTTATAGGGAATCACCCTAGAGGGGACAAATGCAATATTCCCAGGAGAGTGCTTTCATATCAGACAGGAAATTCCCCAGGAAGTCATCTCCCACCGAATCCAGGTCTTTAAGGCACTTCCCTTATCTCTCTCTCTCTTATTTCACAGAGGTGAAAGAAGCAACTAAGTGGCTGGAAAATGTGGTACATTTGTTTTTTGTGCCTTTTGCCACTGGTGCAGCATTTCACTCCATCACAGAGCTGCCTCCTAACCATCTTTCAGTTTTCAGCTTCACTTTGAATTTCCAATTACAATAAAGCTAAATACACAGCATTAGCCATGGTTTTAATGTTTAATATGTTACTGGTTTTAATGGGTTCATTTTATATGTTGTAACCCACCCTGAGACCCTTGGGTATAGGGTGGGATAAAGATGCAAATAAATAAAATAAACAATAAAGCATAAAGCGTTTGAAAACTGAGACAACTTCAATTAAATTTCCTTATGCAAAACATATTACATTAATTAACTGAAAGAAAAACTGAGTCAATCAGAACCAAAGAGACAAAAGAATATTTAAAAATAAATTTTATGAGTTTCTTACAGGCAAAGTTTCCCTCAGAACCATCTTAACTGGAAGTCTGAATTTTACTTTAAAAGCTTTAGATATTTTTTACTAATCTAGATTCAGCTCTGCTGAAAATTTGAAAAAAGTAGTAGTAGTAGTAGTAGTAGTAGTAGTAGTAGTAGTAGTAGTAGTAGTAGTAGTAGTAGTAGTAGGCTTTTCTACCCCGCTTTTCTCACCCATTTAAGAGGACTCAAAGTGGCTGACAAAGCTTTCCATTCTTCTCCCCGCAACACAATACCCTGTGAGGTAGGTGGAGCTGTGAAAGCTCAGAAGAGAGCTGTGACTAGCCCAAGGTCACCCAGGTGTCTTCATGGAAGAGTGCAAAATCAAACCCAATGACTACAAGATATGAGTCCGGTACTCTAACAGAAGGACCAGTTCTGTAAACTGGAAAGGAAGTCCTGCTCAATAGGTCTTTTTTCCCATTTAATTGTTTCTACTTACCTCTTCACACAGGATTCAATCATGTCACTAGCCATAAGTTTTAGGCGCTGTTCTAAATGCTTCCCAAATTCTTCCTCAGGCCAGTGTAAATCCCTGATGAAGGTCTGTAAGGCATCAAGTTTCCAAAACAGATCTTCTGATGTTCCTGATCCATTGCTACCAGGATTAAATAAAAAATAAAAATAAGAGAGATTAAAGCCAGCTTCTTGGCTTTAGAACCTGATGTGGAGATTGTTCTTGCACATGTAATGGCGCATGACAGTGACTGAGGACGTGAAACAATGCCAGGGAGAATCTCCATCATCAGGGTTTTAAGGTTTATATCATACAGTATTTCTAGTCTACCTAGTTTTTACAAGTCCTTCCAGACTTGACAAGGGAAGACACATAAAATAAGAAAATATGGACATTTTTCAGGAAACAGTGCATACGGTAAAAGAAAAAAATTCCAGCCCCATTCAATAACCATATTTCCCAGTTAGTTATTGAACTGAAGGCTCTTAAAGGTAGAGGGAAATTTGTTAATAACCACAGTACTTAAGTGTATGTGGTTATTTTTGGTTTCATGCGTTTTATTCTTTCGGAAGACAAGATATCTTCTTTACTTTTTCTTCCCCATCTCAAAGGGTTTCAGGAAAATAAAAAAAACAATAGTGCTAACAAGTGGTGAGCAAGGACACACTTGGAACAGCTGAAAAGAAATCGGGATAAGGCAATTGAATCATTCAGAAGACAGCCTTTGCATATTTCAGAAAGTTTGGGCATTGTTGATTGCTTTTTTTTTCTATTGGGACTTTTGGAAAGGTATGTATGAAAGAGAAAGCAATATATTTGTTAAGGTTATTAGGAGGCTTTTTCTTTTTCTCCTTTTGCAGTATCTCCACAAATAGGCTTTCTTTCAAAAACTGCAGGCTCTGTTACTCAGATCTTCGATATAGGTGAAGATTTCCAGTCTCACTTTTTTTCAGAGTTCTCTTCAGCTAGAATTATGTCTAACGTCTCTACTTACACAGGATAAAGTACAAGCTTTGATCTTGTGATTTACAATGTGGTATGTGTGTGCCTAATATTTTTTCTCTTTCCCTCTCACCTTTTTGGCCCACAATGAGTATGACCAAGGAGACATCAAGACGTTTACCCTATTCCTCGCATACCACTAATGCTAACACAATGATTTATATTTACACACCATGCATTACCAGGTCTTGCTGATATCGTCTATAGAAACAAGTGAGGAAGGGTGTTTCTATTGTGACAGATGCCAGCCGCATTGAGTTAATGCTACAGAAGGAAAGGTATTGCTAAATGCACACATGGCTACTGGGGGGAGGGGGGACCATACTTCCAACATGCCAAGAGAACCCTTTGAATCCTGTGCTCATTCAAAGAATGCATTGCCTCAGTTCTAGGTATCTAGGTAAAGGTGTAAAACACTGAAACACATTCTTAATAATGGGTAAAGGAGGGCTTGGGAAGTCAATGAAAAGATAGAGAATCAGGCAGTTTCTTGTTCAATCAAAGTAGCATGTATCATATTAGTACACCAATTATTTCAGCTTCTTCTGATATAAGCTCATATTGGGAATTATGTTTTTAGAAACAATCTAATCCTGATTTTGGGACAGACTATATTGATGTTTTAAGCAATCAGACATCTAAGAATATAGCAACTATTATTCAGTATTACATGATGATGCCCATCTGTTTTCAGAATTTTAATATATATATATATTTTAAAAATATGTACTCATTTAAAATTTTTCCCTTTGAAAATCTCACTGGGTTTTTATACTGGAAGAATTTTAGCACAATGATTTCAAGCTGATGATTTCGGCAGCTAGTTCAATGGCACCAGCTCTGAACTGTTTCATCACATTTTAGGATATGATTTAGGTTACGCTAAAAAAGAAAAGAAAAAACTGAACACGACTGCTCTGTTTCCTGCTGTGATCCTAAACACATGCCCTTATGAGAATGTGCCACCTAATTCATTCAATGAGACTTTCTCACAAGTAAACATGGTCAGGACTAAAGCCTTGATTCTTATCTTTTCAAAAATTAAATGCAACAGTATCACAGAGCATGCACAGAGAGAGAGCAAAACTGTCCGTTATTATTTACATTTACTGCCTGATCTAGTCTACCCTTTAATGAGTCAGCTTAGCATGAATATGAGTTGCATTTCACAGAATTATTTCAATATTTTAAGCACATGCAAACATGTTAACTAAGGAGCACGTTTTCTTTTGACTTGTTCTTCGATATCACAGTGGTTTGATGGAAATCGTCTTTACGTGGAAAATTAAACATAGATTCCTGTTCCTGAATGATTGCTTAAAGGATAGAAAAAAATGCAATATTGAAACAATTCAATCCAAACTTGTTACAAATTGTAATGTTACAATGCTGCATCATTCCTCCTGATTAATGTTAAACTTCCAAGCTGTTACTGGTCAGCAGATAAAACATCTAAGGTTATGTATACACTTTGTAGTTATATTAATTGCATATTTCAGTCTCATGTACTGTCTACATTCTGCATGAGCATGCATGGCCCTTTAAAATAAAGTTTTCAGCATGTTTCCCCCCAATAAATGGGAAAAGAGTTTAAAAAAAAGCAGGCTGGAAAGTGATATGAATGTTTCTCTGGACTCCACTTGGCATGTGTTCAGGTATCCTTGAAAAAGGTATAGGTGCTGCTAGATTATGGAAAGGCAGTCTGACCTATGTCACTGGGTGTTTGGGTGTCCAGGAACAAAATGAAGAAGAAATGCCCTTTCTGTACTGGGTGGTAGATTAATCTAGGCCTCAACTGGACTAGTATTCATATCACAGACCACAAAGGACATGCAGAAAGCATGCCTTGTAGTCTGGATTACAACACATAGAGGCTCATTTTGGTGGCACCATTAGACGTTAGAGCGCTGCCAAAGCAGCCCTGGCTGGAAACTTTTGCTCCCTTCTGTTGAAGGCTGAGCACTGACTTTGAGGACCTGAGGGGGGCCTCTGAAACCAGCACTCGGACCTGGGACAGGATATTTTATTTACAACATAAGTACCATTGCGAATGCTCTTATTCTGCCCCACCAGCAACTTGTCCCTCGGTGGCATGGGTTGCCTTTCCTGGACTGGCCTTAGATCAGTGCTGAAATGGCCATAATATCTGAGTTTGCTCTGACCATAACACAGTCACTGACTGCAATGGGATTCCTCTCTGACTGTCTGTGCCAAGTACTTAAGCATTTTTAAGTAATTTATGTATTTATAGATACTTGCCTTCCCAACTTTGTAAGGGTATTTTAAAACAATTATTCAGGAAAGCAAGGAGTAGGCAGGCAAAACATACTGGCTTTTAGCTCCTGATAAAGTTCAGAAAAAAGGGCTTTAAAGGTTATTTCAGTAGATGCTTGGTTTTAAAAAGAAAACAAAACAAAACATGAGAATGATGCTCATCTCAAAGCTCATGTTTTGGAGCACTTACTCCTCTGAATTTGCAATGTATAGGCCAATGTTATCAAAATGTATGCTGATTCAAATGTCAACTGAATTAAAATACTACATACAGTATATTCAAGATGAAAAGTATAGCAAACTGCATGCCAGATTTAGAGGAGGATCCTTTTCCCTGTAAAAAAGATGTCCACCAGAGTTCTTCTTTTAAAACACTTACACACTGGAGATCTGATGAAGAGAAATAAACAACTCATATTCATGCCAAGATTACTTTTGCTTTAAATGAGATCTATTGAACTGAATACACACTCAGCATCATATATAGCAGCCATCCATGACGGTGCAGAAAAGGCAGGCATTTGGGGGATGCCTAGTGGGATGTTAACTGGTAGATTTGGAACTTTAGGGAGATTCACATTTGGTAGGTTCACATTGGGCAGATTACTTGTTAAACTCCTGTGGAAGAAACAGACAGAAAGAAAAAAAATACCATCACGGTGACAATGCAGATGCAGCAGAAGCACAGTGGCGCTTATAAACAAATCTGCAAAGTTCACAGCAAGACACAGTCAAACGACCCAAACCAAAAACATTTCAGAGAAAAGCATGATTATGGAAGCTTAGGTGTTGGATCGGGGATCCCCCTGCACCCAGCAGTCTGCAATTAAAATGACATCAACATCGACGACAAGAACAACGGATTGCTTAAAAGAAAAGAGAGCCAGACAACAATAAAAGAAGGAAAAACATTTATAAAGTAGCAAATTAAAACATATATACAGAATGATGTAACCTACATGTGTCTTGAACACATTTCATGTACAGAGACTAGCTTCTAAGTTCCCCCAAGAAACCCTACACTGTATAATCACCCAGACTTGGAGGCTTTTTGCACTGACTTACCATTGAAGATCTGGAATAAGCCATTTGGATCTGACAATCCATATCCAGGTGAGACTGACTGCACTCAGGCAGTAACAGTGCCATCTACATGATGACAACTGCTCCTATCTAGCTTCTGCAGAAGACCTGAAGCTTGAGCTTTGGATCCAGCTGCAGAAGGCTCCAAAAGCCAGAAGCTAAGGTTTCTGGTCTTGGAACCCCTTGTGGACCCATTTCGGTGGTACAGTTTATTGCACCGTCAAAATGGATCCTCCAAAAATGGATCCTCCAGGTTTTGAGAATATGGAGACGTGTGCCTCCCGATTTGGCCCCACTAACAAAAGGTCTACCGGCAATCCAAATCAGAAGCCTCCTAACCTGGGTTACGTTCTGTCCTGTGTGGACAGAATATGCTAGCAATAGGCATGGCCTCATGAATCTGCACTGATGCGCTAAAGGGAGGCCTGTTGTCCACATTTTGAACCAGAACAGAGATAAATGCAGAAACAACCATGGATAGGAAGAATGTAATGTTATAGCTATGCTGAGAATAAAATCTTAAAACATACCTAGAAATATACCACAGGTGATACAAACAGCAATCTGTGCATTAGTATTGTTTGTAACGGAAGGCAGGACAACAATACAACTAAATGTCTCTTCTACCCAACGTGTCCCAGTTAGGGCAGGTGAAAATGAGCCATTCAGTTGTACTGTTCCCCTTTCTGTCCCTGTTTCCCATATTCTCAACTCATGAACCACAACTAAGGGTGATTGCACACTTGTCTCCACTGGAAGGCTCTGATCTTTCCAAGAAGTGGACAGATCCATCTCTGAACTGCAACATGGCCATCTGCATTGGGTTGGCCTGTTCTGTTCCAGTTCCAACACAGGCTCCAGAGCTCATGTCAGCCCTGTTGTTGGCATGGGGGCCCTTCAATAGCTCCAAAGGCCCAGAAGACCCACTTCAGAGGCATGCACATTTGCACCCCTGAAATGGATCCCTCATGGTATACTGGACTATAGATGCATGCGGTGGCCTGGTTTAGTGCCACCTAGCATGCTGCTAGACCTCTTTAAAGAAGAATACCAATAGATCAGACCAAGTGGCCCTTTCGGACCCCTAGTGTGGTCTGATCTGGTTGGTCTACACTTTGTCTTTCACAGACAGAGCATTCTAGAGTCTGATTTGTGGTTTAGGAAATGCGTTCTAATTGAGACTGACTAAATGAAACAAGAACCTGGTTATGCAAGCTGGGCAATCTTGTATTCCAGATCTTATGTTTCTATGCAGACACAATGTTCCTTGGCATCAGTTACTCCACTTGGCATATATAGCTAATCCTTTCCACTCAAATAAATAGGTGTTTCTTAACTGATTATCTTGGGATTCACAAAAAGTTACTTGTACTGATATATTAGTGGAACCCTTCCAGACAAAGGGTGGAGATAAATTTACATGCAACTGAATCTGTTTGAACTAGAGTTCAAGTTGAATTTTTTGCTTTCTAAAGCTTTTCTAAATATCATGGGCTTGTCATGGAAATGTGGAAACTTCCTGGTCGGTGCTATGCAGTGTAATAGCTACTCATGACAAAATCCATAATAAGAACTCAGAAGAATAAAAAGAACAACCCTAGGAGGTATCAAGAATAGGAAAGGGATTTTAGCTCAAATACTGTGGGTATTTACTTAGAAGTAATTCCTCCTGGGTTAATTGTGAACAGCATTATGTTTTATACGTATGTATACATTATTCTAAATCTGCATGTAAAGGAATGCAATTTTATACTATAATCTTCAAATGTAAGTTTCATTAACTTCAATGGCCCTTAAAGTTTAACTATTTATGCATGTGGTTAAACGTTTTGCTCCCAGTTTTAATGAGTAAAAAAATACTTCTAAGTACTTTGGCTTCTAAGGCCATTTCTGCACTTACCCACAGATCCAGAACAAAGGGCTTCTCGTCCGGATCCTGGGCCTCCTCATCTGCACGTTAATGCAGATCAAAGAGGTCCTGAACCCCATTAATCCAGTTCTTTCTCCACAAGACAGATTCAGATCTGGATTAAGAGGCCCTTAATCAGGATCAGTTGTAACCAAATGACACTGATCCAGTCTATGCCTACCCAAGATCCAGATCAGTAGATCTAATGAATCTGAATCAGCTGATCTGGATCTACATCAGGTAAGTGCAGAAATGGCCTCAGGTTCAGTGGCTGGCACCCATGAATTTCATGCTGTATCTATTTTGATAGTGGAAGAGATAGTAATCTATTTTGCTTTTTTGATCATCAAAATTAGCAATGAAGGTCTCTTAACATATTTTGCAGGGAAAGTGCTTTCTAAATTATTAATTAGTATATCACAATGTTTTTTATTGTACCAGCTATTACTTAAATTTGATTACACTTTTTTTCCAGAGTGACGATCAAATATTCTCCATGATTAATGTAGAATCTACTACTGTGTTGTATATGCTTTTGGGCAAAACTGTTAACATTAGCAATAAGCATTCTCCAAAATCCAATAAGTAGCTAATATTATAACAAACACCTTATTTTCTTTTTTTCAGCCCATCTTTTCTATTTTATCCATCAGGTTTTTAATAGTGATTAACAGCAAGTTGATAGGTTTTCTGAGGCAAAATCAGTGATGTAAAGTTTCATATCTGTATATTTGCTTTGCACAATGTTGGAGAAAGCATGCCTCAGTTGGAAAAATTTAGCCTGCAAGGGAAGTATTCCTATTCCACTTTGTATGCCAGAATGAGAAATAAACTATATGGCTTGTTATGAGTGGGATGGGATTTTGGATGGGAGGAAGAAGAATTAACCATATCCTCTACTCTCCCTGATCAGCAGTCTGTAGAGAAACACTAAATTCAGAGTCATGTGTATTCAGTGAGATCTAGGCTTAATTAAATACAAAACACACACACTCGAGAGTCAGGGTAGATGCAACAGATATCACCAGAGTAATGACTTTGCGAAGGAAATTTCTTCTGTTTTGGAGTTTGGAAACATACACTCTTGCAGATTTTTGCAATGATTTTAACAGGAGACAAACACTTTAAAGACATAGAAAATGCTCATTCAGCACAACTGGTATAGCAGACATATTTCTCAGATGACAGCAAAATAAACATTATTTTAATATCAGTTTCTTACATGAAGCATAATGATTTAACTACCACCTGATCAGTTTAAGACACATTGAATTCCTCTGTCTATTATGCTACACCATCAATCACAGTATTTCACTCTACAAATCCTGATTCAGTTTCATACCAAAGCATTAAACTTCATGGCTAAGTAATTTGTTATTGTGCCTGAACACCCAACGATTTACACATTCCATATCTTTTCTTCATAGATATTTTCTAACGATTCCATATATATACACTGTAAATTGTCTGATTTATCTATTGTTTTAAAAGTAGCCCTGTCTGCATACTGTTATATTATAGGCTCAATCGTAATGCATTTTTTTTAAAGTTGCATATTGACTAATTCTGTATTATTCCATTTGTGTTACTGAATGGTCTGTAACAGGATGACAGAGGGAAAGGATAGCTGTGCCTTGTTATCCAAAGAAGGCTTATGTGTAAAAGAAAATAGCCTGACTACATACATGAGACTACCCTATTTATGTTTACTACTTCTTGGAATGCTAATTCATTATGTTCATAGCCAGATTGTTTCTTGATGAAATGTTGGTGCAATGAATCTCCACATTTGACTTTCCTAAGATTCCTTTCTTCAGGAATATCCTCTATGGATATCTTTGAATCTTTATTCTATATTTTTTCATATACATCTTCATATTTCAGGTTTCTTCCATCTAAAATTGTTGTGTAGCTTATTAAGTAATACTATATTTCAGTTCAGCCAGAAGGATGGGACTTAAGTACTGTAGATATAATCACATCAGAATACTTAGAGCAGAGATTTAGTTTCAAAGATTTGGTGGAATTTGTTAAGATACTACTTGCCCCATCATAATTTAACAGCAGTTGTGTTTACGCTGAAGTATGTTCTATATGCAACAGGGTTTACTGTCCAAAAAATGATTTGTCACTGCAATCGAATAGAATAAAAAATATTACATCTGAATGGTCATTACATTAATATTTCAATTAGAATTATTTTAGAATACATTTACTGTGATCAACAGGGCTTATTTTCAACTAAATACCCAAATGTTTGCCACCTAAGCAGTGACAGTCCATAGACTGAGAGTGGCAAGACTCGGTAGATCTCTATAAGTCATACAATGACCTGCAACAAATCCAATAAATCAGTCATATTCATGGAAATATTAAATGTGTTGTTGAACTCTACCAGTGACGTTATTTTTTCGAGAAAATATATCTAAAGCCTTTTTTTAATCCTTATAATAATTTTGTATTACAAGATACAACTGTCATTAAAAATGTTCTCCCATGAAGAATATTTATTAATGCTTCTATTTTCAAAGATACTAGATGCCTTTCTCATTAAATATTTTGACCAAAAATAAAAGATTCAGTACAATTACCAGTATTACTAAGCTAGCCAAAGGGACTAAAGTCTTTTTTTTCTTTTAGCTTTCTGACAAAACTCTATTTCCTTCCTTTCATATCTAAAAGGATTTCACATGATCCATTCCCTATCATCCTAGAATGTAGAACATGCAACAATGGACTTAAAGTACCACATAACAGATTGTGGTTCAACATCAGAGAACACTTTCTTATAGCTGAAATAGTTCAACAGTGCAAATTACCTAGAGAAGAGGTGGTGTCCCACTCATGGGATGCATTCATCTGTTGGAGATGCTCTGATCTGGATCTCTGTATGAAGCGGGGGATTGGACTCGGAGGCCTAATTGATTCCTCCTAACTTTACAATGAACCCCTCCACTGCATAACAAAAGAATATAACATGCTCTTTCTTATTTATATTTAAACAGTGTTTCATCATACTATGAACCCTTATTTTCACCGGAAACTTGAAGTGCATAAAACTATACTGGAAATTCTTGTTTGCCAGTCATGCACAGTGGAGGTGATCCAGAATCACAGCAGCTCTATAGGAGCTGCTTTTGGACTTGAGATATTCTGATTACCACAGAAGAGATTGTTGTAGGAGATGCAGAACTGAAGAACCTAAGAATCTTCCATTGGCCAGAAATGTGTCCATTGATTCTGAAGTCTGTTAGGATTCATGGCTGCATCCTACCTGTTCCTTTGTTTGTTTATAAACCAAAACTTCATCACACAGAGCAGGTGACAATAGACTAAGAACATTAGCTCAACTCAGGTCAATACCAGTCGTGTTATCCAAGCACTACAAAACAATTTTAAAACATGACACAACCTTTAAAAACATAATACCCAATACATTTTATACCATAATATAGCAATTGCCCATAATACCTAAACCTCTTCAAGGTTGAATAAAAGGATATACAGTATATTCTGGCGTATAAGACTATTTTTTAACCCAGGAAAATCTTCTCAAAAGTAGCCTTATATGCTGGGGGTAGCCTTATATGCTGGGTGTTGTCTTCTTATATGGCGAGTATATCCCAAAATCTAAATTTTAACTGGAAAAGTTGGGGTCATCTTATATGCCCAGTCGACTTATACGCCAGAATATACTGGTATTTTTAACCAGAGTTAAAAATCAAGTTTTAAAAAGTGTTGGGATTGGCATTCTAGAAATGCCCTTCTTCCTGTCTTAGACTAATAAGCATTTTCTTAGATGAGGCAGAAATTCAGACTGATGCATCTTTTTAAGGGATCTGCTACTTCTTAGCTAACTTGCCAATTTGTTTGCAAACTAAGATATATCTCAACTGTTAGGAATAGATGAATGGCTTGAGGATAGGAAGCAGAGAGTAGTAATAAATGGCCAATTCTCAGGGTGGAAAAACATGAAAAGTGAGGTCCCCCAAGGTTCAGTGTAGCGACCAAAGCTTTTTAATTTATTCATCAATGATCTAGAAGAAGGGATATATAGTAAATATCCAAGTTTGCTGATGATAGTAAAAACTGAAAGGCCGCGTTCCCACCTACTGCGAATCCAGATTACTCTGATCTGGAGTAATGTGGGTTTGAGTTGCTGGCAGGAACAGCACCGAGCACGCACTGGGCTGTTCCCACACTGGACCAGCAAGTGCGCATGAGTGTATCAGTGGACAATGCACCGCACAGGAGCCACCGCTGTCACTCCACCGCTACTGCCACTCCTCTTCACCCACCCACAATATTTTAGTGCCAGGACGGTGCCCAAAGGCACTACAATTCATCCTGACATGCGATCAGAGGTGGGTGGGTAAAGAGGAGAAGGAGGAAAGGGGCACTGGGCTCGCTGCCATGAGCCACGGCTTGACCGAGTAGAAAGGGGGCACCCAGGCAACATCAAGCCCGGTGGCTCCGATCTACTCGGTGAAGCTGCGGCTCATGGTGGCGAGCCCAGCACTCCTTTCCTCCTTCCCCTCTTCACCCGCCCACCTCTGATCGTATGTCATAACGATGCCCAAAGGCACTAAAATCTGGTGGGTGCGCAAAGAGGAGCTGTGGCAGTAATCCAAATCCGGGAAGAAAACCCCTGTTTCACGAGGAGTTTATTTTACTTGGATTTTTGCAGGAAAATCTGGCGGAAAAGAAGTGGAATGGGGACAGGGCTTGCCAGATTCGGATTACAGGCCGATTACATGGCGAATCTGTACCCAGCTTGGATTTTAGGGCCTTGGTAACAGGGCCAAAGAGACTGTCAAGAGCTCCAGGAGAATCTCTTAGCATTGGGTGACTGGGCAACCAAGTGGCAAATGTGCTTTAATCTTAATAAGTGCAAACTAATGCACATTGGGACCAAAAATCCAAATTATGTCTATAAACTGATGGGGGCTGAGCTTTCTGTAACACACCAAAAAAGGGATCTCAGGGTTCTGGTGGACGTTCAATGAAGGTGTCAACCCAGTGTGCAGCAGTGGTAAAAAACGCTAATTCAATACTGGGAATAACAAGTCAGCAAGTGTCATTTTGCCTCTTTCTAAATCTATGGCGAGGCCATATTTGGAATATTGTGTACAATTCTGGTCACCACACCTCAAAAAGGATACTGTGGAACTGGAAAAGGTGCAGAAAATGGCAACCAGAATGATTAAGGGTCTGGAACACCTCCCTTATGAAGTCAGACTGCAATGACTGAAACATATGAAATCACACACATTATAGAAAAGTCTAGAACCAGGGGGCATCCTATGAAGCTGATGGGTAGGAGAATCGGATCAGACAAGGCCAATTATTTCTTCACCCAGAGGGTCACTGGTCTATGGAATTTGCTGCCAGAAGAGGTCGTAACAGCTGCCAGCCTAGATGGCTTTAAGGAAGGGTTAGACAAATTTATGGACGACAGAGGTGTCAATTCCTACTGGAAGTGATGCTTAAGTACATCTTTTAGGCTGGGGGACGAACAGGATACTTCTAAGGCCATTTGCTGAGATTCAAGAGCAGGAGAAGGTATGCCCTTGTTTCTGCTTGAGATGCCCATGGGCAACTGGTGGGGCACTGTGTGAGACAGGATGCTGGACTAGATGGGCTGTGGCCTGATCAAGCAGAGCTCCTTTATGTTCTTAATGGAACCTAATCAACCTAAACTGCAAAGTAGTAAACTAGTACCAAGACTGAGAAATTATCAAAATGTTCAAGATTGACAAGCACATTCCATTGTAGATCAGTTGTTAAAGAAATAAGAAATGTCGAAGATATTGCAAATTCACACACAAACATGATTTCTTATCTAGATTTTATACTTTTAAAATAATGATTGTTCTATTAAAACTCAGGTATTAATTAGGAGTCTAACAAAATATTCATTGCCATAGTTTTTTGGGGGATATAATGTGTTTGATGATAGTGAGTGAGTGATTGAGTGAGCAAACAAGCAAGTGACTGAGTGACTGAGTAAGTAAGCAAGCAAATTTCTCATTCAGCTATAAAGTTGTTCCATTCCTATGTCGAGAGAAATATTTTTAGGCCATGGTTACACCTTCATTTTAAACTTTCTTCAGTCCAAGTTCAGGTCTGATTGCTTGCATTATTTCATTTCTATCTGTTTTATTTGTAGACTTTCCACCCTCCATTTGGACTTTCCTGAATGAAAAGTCCACAAGTAAAATAAACTGGACTAGGGCCTGTATTCTGGATCACAGAGGCATGCAGATGACAATAACTCCATGATCCAGAATTACTGGGAGCTGTCATTCAGCAGTATGCTGCAAGTCATCCCCTCAAGCCCTGAGGCTACGAACACTCCCAGTCATTGGGTGGCGGGGAGTGATGGGACAGCTACAAAGCTTGTGCAAGCTTTGCAGCCTCAGGGAGACCTGAACCGAACCTCCTGAACCACTCCTCACCTCCCTGTGATTCAGATCAGCAGATCCAGGGAATCTGGATCTTCTGATTCAGATCTAAAGCCTATAGAATAAGCAACTCTGCTCAAGCTGGGATGGGCTGCAAGTGAAGCAGAACAGGACTGTCTGCATTTAGATAGCCTGTTCTGCTTCTGTCCTTGCCACAGTGAGTCCTCGAAGGGAACAGGAAGGCTCTGAAGGCTGGGAGTGAAATTTTCCAGTCGTTCGGAGTTTCTGGCCAGGGCTGCTTTGTAGCAAACTCATTTTCTAGCAGAGTTTTCTGGAATGCTGCCCAAAACATTCCCGCATAATACACCGGACCATAGAAGCACGCCATCCACCTTTCTTCATAGTTCAGTATACTGGCCTCTTCAACAGTTCTATGGGCTAGTGTGCCATTTTTGGTGCCCCCAGCCTATTCCATGCATCTTCCAATGTAAATTAAGAGTGATGGGGAGCGGGGCTTGGTCTAGAATACATTAGTATGTAGACTGCTGCCCCTTATTTTAGAATTAGATATGGAATAAGAGACAATGCAAAAAGGGCCTTAGAAACTATGGTACTGAGGTTTTGTAGAATCAGTGGCAAGTTTCTGCCCCAAACTGATTGCTGTATACTTCACCCTTAAAATGACTTTCCTGTCCTCTACTGCCTGTCCTTGGAATTTCTGTTTCTATATCCTGTCTGTTTTATTGATGCTGCTAGGTCATTGAGGTTTTCCAGAAAAACAAAAACCTGCCAACTACGATAAAACTTGATTACGAATGAAGTCCTGGTTTTGACTACCTATATTGTTTAGGCCTCTGAAGATCATTTTAAATCCTTGGATGGAAATAGGCATGCTATTTTAGATGACTCTTCTGTCCACTCTCACCCTTGTACATCAAACATAAAATATAAGCAACAAGGGGTGTTTTCGCACTTCCTTTTCCATTCTGTGGACGGGAAAGGTGTGCGATGAACTAACGTTGACTAGCGCTCACACTTGTGTATGCTAGTCAACATTAGCCTACCCCCTGTGTCATTGATGACTTACCTTTGATCAATCCCCGGGCTGGTCCTCTTCCAGGCGCTGCCATCTTGCGTGTGGTGCCCTCCATGACTGCATGTGCATCAGCGCCGTTGCTATGATGACTCTGATGCTCTGTGCAGTTGCAGTCATGTCAGGGGGTCATCGGAGCTGCCAGCATGCTTGCGCTGCAGCTCTGATGATCTTCCCAGCCACTAGGCAGAGGTGTGAATGTTCACTGGCTGGACATTTCTGGTAAGTCTCAGGCAAGGGTTAGGTAGCTTGTGGAGCACTATTTTGTGCTCCACAGCTAGTATACAATCAGGCAACCTCTAGGTAGGCAAGGGACATTTCTAGCCTTTAAATGCCTCCTGACACTGCAGATGTATTTGCCTAGATGTTACCTAATTGCCTAATATGGGCTGAAATGCAAATTCAGCCAAGGTCTGGCCCAACTGGTGGAAGGGGTGGGTGGCGCCTTGCACAGACAGCTGCATGGACTGGAACAGTTATGGAGCATCCACACTGCTACCAAGTTTACCCCAGGACATATGACGTCCCCACCCTTGCAATGCAAACAATAGATCAACCGTTATCCCAGAACTGAGTGAACTGGGATAGTTTGCTGGATGTAGAAAGAGCCCTTGTTTATAAGAACTACAGGGTAAAACCAATTTCTTACTTCCATGCTATTTCTTAAAAGAGACTGTAGCGACAGCATAAACAATGGCTACAAGAACCCACTATGAATGTTTTCACTTTATGAAAAGGAATTAAGCTGATACAATAAAGGATGGCTATGGTATATTTTCTATCAAATACTAAATATTGAAAAGCCATACATATTTACTGTGGGAAATTATTATAAGCAAGATAATATGGTGTAGGAAAAAAAAAACAAATGCAGTCCATAGCTTAAGTAATTTTATGAAGATAATGGAATGCTCTAGGAAAAATTGCATACCTTGTCTTAGAGCCATTAAAAACAAATTAACTGAAATTAATTGAAAAATTAACTAACACATATACACAATTTTTGTTAATTGCACATTTTAGTACCACAGTAATTTCCTATAATAGAACACTGCTTTTAATACACAGCTAACCTTAAAATATTTAATTAATTCCTAAACAGGCTTGGGAGGGCAAATTTTTTAAGATAAGATTTTACACCAGCACATCAAGTTTTCTTTAAAATCAAGGCACAAATTTTCCCTCCTATCTTATAAACCTTCTAAGTCGGTTGGACTCTTCATTTTGATCTCATACCATGGTATAGTCCTATCACTAACACCTGAAATGCGGTAAAATGTACACATGTTTAGAGTGATTCCAAACATTACTAGTGTAATATAGAAAGACATAACATTTGACTTTTCCTATACCAAAATTTTAAGTGGTTAGGATTCCTCGGCAAAAGGATGATGTTATATTTAAGTGATTAGTAAGAAAAAACAGGGAAACAAGGTAATCTTTGTTCATGTGTTATACTTACATTCTGAATTGTACATATTGCAATTAAATATAAAGTCAACACATCGTAACTTATTACACAATGTCTCTTCATAACACCTCTGAACTAAAATGTTACTTGTTTAGCAACGAAGCAGAACATTTATAGACAAGTCAATATTTTATTAATTCATCTGCATTTGAGTCTTCCTGTACTAGAAAACTCCCAATTGAATCAAAGTTTTCCTTACTTTACTGGCTCCCACGACTCCCGCTCAAAGCCCCTGTGAATTGATTGTGCAATTGAGGACTCCATGAGATCGACATATCTCACAACCAGTGGAGCAAACAGGTCCTGAAGATGTTTGTGGTATTTTCCATTGCACAGATTATCTAGAATAAATAAACAGAAAACCAGTAAGGCACTTCCCATTATTATAGCATATTTTTAATGTAGTACATGTTTTTGAATGTAACACAGAAGAATGAAACAATGCAGGTGGTGATGTGGATGCTAGCAGTGCCTAACAGATCTGGGCTGATGGTGGGGAAGAGACAGATCTCCAGTTGGGACCCAGTCTGGGGAGATCCAAGGGATCCAAGTCTCACTTCTCCCCCATTGCTCTTGCAATCATGATTTCTGGTCCCAGTTTGAATTTCAGTGTGAACTCCGGAGGGAAAAGGTTGCTCTGCTGAGGGGTTTGGAGGAAAAACTGCTCTGATAGGTTTGTGGGGTAGATCTTCTGGGTTTGTTGGGCACCTGGTTTGCATTAACATCTAAGTTTAAATCCAGTCTCGGTCCACTTTCAGAGTCAGAGAACACATCATCAAAATGACTAGCCATTTTCTTTCTACTTTCTCTAACTCAAGGGTGAATGCTGAAAGAAGTCAGCATGGTAGTTTGATGCATTCTCTCATGTTGAAAGTGGACCAAAACTGGATTAAAACCTCGCTGTGAATGCAGCCCTGATGTGTGCTGGTTTAGCTGCTTGAAGAGAGCTATTCCTAAGCTAGCATGAGCACATGGTTTGAGGAAGGAGGGGCTTGCTTTTGATTCAAAGGAGCTAGTGGGAAATGGTGGATAGAGAAAAAATGTTTTTTTTTTCTATTATACACCACTAAATCCAGGAGGCCCTCTATAAAGGTAATGAGTAAAAGAGCTAGCACTGACAAGGGGGAGTATTTTTTCATTCAGAGAGTCATCAGTCTATGGAATTTACTATGGAAGAGGTGATGATAGATTTAATATAGGATTAGACAAATTCACGGAGACACGTTTATGGCTACTGGAATGGATGCCTAAGTACCATCTCCAATTTGGAGAGACAGGCAGGATGCCTCCAAAGGCCATTTGCAAGGAGTCTAGAGCAGGTGAATGTTTCTTCTACTTGAGAATGCCCAGAAGCAATTGGTGGGCCACTGTGTGAGACAGAATGCTGGACTAGATGGGCGGTGCCCTGATCCAGCAGGACTCCACTTATGCTTTTATGCCTTTAGATATTATGAGATAGAAAGTAGGGATGTGCCATGAATGTTTGTAACATTCAATATTCATACATTGTTGTATGAATTCAGACATTCGTATATGAATCAAATGTTACAACATTTGTACAGTGATATTCCTATTCGTACGAATATTTTGGAACATTTGTGAACCGGGAAGGTAGGAAAGTGGCTGCGCCAGTCACATCTGCAACTGATCCAGAGTGCACTTGACATGTACCGAGAGTGGATTCAAAGTGGATTCAGGGTTGATTTGATGCTTTCAGAGTGGATATGTTATGGGATATCTATTGGATATATATGGATACATATGGCATTTGTATCAGATATTCATATGAATTTGTACAAATACATTCATATAGAATAGAATCCTACCATGTTCAAAGGGTATGTATTCTAGCAGATATGTACTTTCTTACATTTGATTCAATATGAATCAAATGCAAAAAAGCCCATTCATGCACATTTCTAATAGAAAACATGCAGAAATATTTTAATGGATAAATACCCTACAAATGTAAACTGGTTTCATAATATTTGAATTTTGAGTCTCCATGGGCCATCGTAAAAAAATCTGATACATATTAATTTCAAATGGAATCCTGAAGTATTCAGTCGAGGCTTAGTTTCCAAGGATTGCAACCTTAACCTCCCTTAGGCTTTCCCCTCTTTTTCTTTAAGGTCAGTCCAGTGCTTATCATTAGATATTTCAGATGCAAACTCAAGTTCTCTAAGGAAATTTGGTTTCCAACAGGCTTACTTTCATTTGGGATCTGCAGCTAGCAGGAGCACACATATGCACGGTTCATTGTGAAAAGAATCAGAGTGCACTTTCCCCATAATGGTAAAAATAGTTTGTTAGTGCTCTCAGCTGGTATTTCTGGTTTCAGCATCCCATCTGACTAGTGTCATTAGGATGGATTACACGTTGCCATTTTGTTCCTGAACACTTGTGTTATGCTATATATTCAGGCACCGATATATTCTAAGATCCTACAAAGGCAGAGAGCCAAATGTTCAGGGAGTTGTAATACAAGAACATTACAACAGAAGAAATAATAGGCCAAGATCAACACCCACAGCATGCAATCATAGTTGTGATAACTGAGCAGAGCATTAGCATGGATTTTTTTCAATCGAAACCAAGACTCTCCATTGAAAGTATGGTTTAAGATTCAACCAGAATCAATCCTAATTCAGGATTTTTATTCCACTAAATTCAATATTCTCCACAGATTCTCACAATTTCAATAATTTTGCCCCGTCAGTTAGGAATTATTGAATAAAATGTGCATGTTTGCCAGAAGAAACACAAGATATTATGGCTGTAACAAACACATTAAACATTTTAACAAAAATGTTTAACATATGCATTTTAACATATGCTAAGTAGAAATGTCTGTACAATTTCTATTGAGGTTTCTTGCTATTGCTGTTTCCAAGCTGTTTTTTTTCCTTTGAAATGTGACTATTTTCTCTGGAAACCAGAAATCAGACTTCAAGGAACTTCTATTTGCACTTGTGGCTCTTCTATACACAGAATCTTTGCCATACTTCCCACATATGAGAATCTTCCTTTCATCTTGAGGAAGTGAATTGCTAGTTGGGGGAGGTACTGTTCAGACTGTGGGTGAGGCTATTGGTGGTTAGGGAAAACAAAAAGTCTATATTTTGTTTCTATTAATGACATCTAACAGAGGGAGGAGGCTGCTCCCCATTCCCAAAGTCACATTTATGCTACTGGGACGTATTCAAGATATTGGATAACATAGAAATTGTTTGTGGAGGGAAAGCATCCATCAGGGTTCTCTGAAGGAATTGTCAGCACCAATGCTGTGTCCCTCTTAGCCAGATACGTGAGGGTGAAACCCCCAGACAGCACTTGGGGTGACTGGGTGATCATCATCCTTGGGGCACAGAAGAAGAGGCAGCAGTTTGAGTTACCATGAGCTAAGCATCACCTTCTTATACAGATATCAATCTTTTCTCAAACAAGTAGAAATGTTTTGGTTCAAATGTAGCTTTCTCTTGGGCTTCTTTACTTCCCATCTTATGAAGGAAAATCATGTCAATATTGCTTGTGTGCATTGAAAAATGTTGCCCCTGGAGAATGGCAACTTCATGGACAATTCAACTCAACTCAACTCAAAACAAAATCAAAACAGAATAAAGTACTCTTTTGGTTAGTATTTGAAAAAGTTGCACAGTATGTCTTCAAGATGAATGAGCTGAATTTTTCTCCAAATGCGGCAACCAGCACTCTTCTCAGCCCACAAAGTACATTGACATTTCTTATTCTGAGACACTAAAAAGGTTGTTAAGTTGATATTCGCTTCTGAAGTCTCAGAGACATGGGCCATCTGTCTAGCACTGTTTAGCTGATTTGGCCCTGCTCTTATTGCTGTCTGCTTGTACAGTAAACATGGAAAGCAGGATCATTTTGCGGGAAAGGAACAACAACAACAAAAGAGTCAAAAGGGAGCACTGAGAGGACTTCTTCATAAAGAAGTGCTCTCTGTGGCATACAGGTGTTCGCCTTTACAGTAGCCCTGTTACTGAATATGCCGCAAGGATTGGTCCTACATCCTCTCATTCGTGGTTTGCAAAGGAAGGGATTACACCATCAATTGCAGAGGAAGGGTGCTGATTTGCTTGAACATTTGTTACCCCCTGCTGTATTTTTGTCACAAATCTGCAGAGAAAGTGGGAGGGATATGACTGCTGATGCATCATTTCTTTTAGTTTGTTGTCTCTGTTCCTTAGTTGCAACACGACCATATTTTCTTAGCGACTGCGTAGGCACTGGAGGTACCAGAAAAAGTAGCACAGCTGCTGCCTTTCTCTTAGAGCATCTCTGTTCTATGTCTGTGCAGAAGAACCCATTGTCTTGGATGCTACTACTAAGACCCAACAGTTGATTAACAAAGGAATTGTAAGCAGTCAAATCACATGTGTACGTTCAGTTAGCACATTTTGCTATTGTGTGTCTGACCACACATAATATTCCATAATTAATGCACCTTCATTTTTTCCCTGTTGTGCAGTTTCACTCCTCCATTTTTGCATCTGAGGATGGGGAAGGGTGGAGCAGAACAATCTCTGGTGGAGAGAGCTGATGTGAGGATGATCAGATCAATCATTAAGCGAGACTCTTATCTGGGAGCACCGGGTTTGATTCTGCCTTCCCCCATGAAGCCAGCTGGGTAACCTTGGGCTAGTCACAGCTCTCTTCTGAGCTATCACAGCCCACCCACCTCACAGGGTGTCTGTTGTGGGGAGAAGAACAGAAAGCTTTGTCGGCCGCTTTGAGTCCCCTTAAATGGGTGAGAAAAGGGGGTAGAAAAGCCAACTCTCCTTCTTCTTTTGAACGAGTACAAGAAGTAGAGGCAATGGGGGAGGTTGGCAAATTGATTTTTAGAAAAAGCCACAGGAAGAAGCAGAAAGGAGGAACCAGAGGCAAATAGAAGGCAACTAACTCACTGAAGGCTTCCGTAAGAGATTCAGGATTGCTGGATTGAAGGTGGAAGAACTCTTCAGAAAGTGCACCACGCAATGCTTTTTAGAACAACATTTCTGTCCACACTTTTCCCTGATGGTTGGATCACTTCCTTTTCAATTCCCTCTCTTCATCTGTGATGTTTCAGTGGATTGGACCACCACTGGGACAGCTTGCCCTCTTCTTGCCCTCAAATTTAAAAATGGAGGAGCAAAAGGCATTCCATCCACAGCAACCCCCTTTCTCCAGGCTACCTGGCTGCAGGTAAGTTCAACAACCCCGTTTTCACTATATTCCAGATTCTCAATCTGTGCAATTTCTACCATTCCCGCAGACCAACTGAGGTTTCAATAATACAGAGTTTCTTGACTGTGCCTAAATAATAATGCCTTTTCCCCAAAATACATTGAGAAAGTTAAAAGAATGATTAATATATATTATTAGTACAGTACAACATATCTTTCACAGAAAACTGTCATTATCAATAATAAAAAAAAAGTAACAGTGCTTTGTCTCAGTATCTTTAATCAACATTAAACAGCTAAAATGCAATACATACAGTCATTACGAAGGGAGTCATTTAGAAGCTGAAAGAGTGGAAAGCTGTCCCAGGTATCTGGGGGCTGGACCTCTAGCGCGGCATCCATATCCACCGCAAACAATGAAAGGAATGTTTCTGCATGTTCAACCATTAAATCTGACCACCAAGCAAAGGCCTTTAAATGGAGCAGGAAAAAAGAAAGAAAAATATTAGTGTTTTCCTAAAGGGAATTCCATCTCTAAATTGAACGTGGGTTAAAAAGCAAAAGAATAAAAATAAAAACATTTTAAGGAAAACTAGCTTTATTATAAAGAGAACAGCCTTTCAAGCAAGATTTCAAAGAATGCGAAGGCAGGACTTTATTGCTCTTTTGACACAGCTATTATGAAATGCCTGTTCAGTTTACAATAACTCAATTCCCTTCAGATCATGCTACTTACGGAGTACTAGTTCTTTGTCTTGAATATAGAATGTGAGAGTTTCTTCACTGTGTTTGTAGGTTTTCTCCTTTTCTCTCCCACAATAATCTAAGAATTCATCTATATTCTGATTGATGATCACAGTATGAATATAGTATTGAGTGGGTTTAGGTGCTCTTTAGCTTTAAACATTTGAAATCAATCAGTGAACTACAAGGTATTGATAATTTGACACATTTAAGTTTTAAAAACTGTTGGTTTATGCAACTGAATTAGAAAAAAGGTTTGCCCAATTTAAGTATAGCGGCATTAGAAAACCCAATCATATTCAAGACAGAATATAAGTATGTTACAATAGAAAGCTTAAAGTTGAAAACCAAGACATATCAGTGAAGTAACTCACATCATGCACATGGGTCCTTAAGAATTCACTATATAGTTTCTCTGAGGTGACATTCACATCATACATGACTCAGATGTGAATGTGTTTGAAACACATGCATGTACAGTATGTGTAAAATCATTTTTGGTTTGGGAACATGCATTATGAATAGTGCTGTCAACAGAAGTGTGTGTAGTATTTATCAAGCAATTTCTTAAGAGCTAATGTTTATACCTGATAAGAAATATCACTCATATGTTTACTTGTGGCCCTGCCACCTCTGTGCCAGCTAAGAGGGTAGTTGGCTCCATCTAATCCTGATTGAGTCCTCACTTACACCTCAGCCTCAATTTCGAAATCTTTTTTTGGGCCACTGCTAAAGTTGCTGTTAAGTTATACTGAGGCTTTACTTGAAAGTCCAGCTCACTCAGCCAGTGAGGAAACAGAAATCTTTTTCAAACCTTTTCTCAGTTGGAAGCTCCTAAAGTATGAGGACTGCACTCTTGGCTAAATGCTTGCAACCTGTACAAAATCTATTAACATGAGATTACACTATCATCAAAGTTCCTTTACTTCAGTGGCCTCTAAGTCAGGGATGACATTTTTTTAAAAAAATCAAAATGAAGCTTGATTTCTTTCATCAGTAATTTTGGAATTAGCTGGCAATTTCTATGTTTCTTGTATGTAGTTACTTAGACTTGCCTTATGTGCTAGTTTTGTTTTTTCCATAAATTAAGAATTCCTTAAAATACATAGAATTTAAAATAAACGGTTAGTGGCTGACTTTGTCAATTTTGAAAAAACATTTTACTTATTCCAACATGTTTCTCCCTAACTGGCTTAGCTGGAAATGACCCAAAGGCCTCCTGTCTTCTCCTACCTAAGGCAACTTTCTGTGTCTCAGGACTGAGAGCAGGGCTGCATCCAGACTTGAATGGAAACAGCGCAGCTTGCTTCTGCCCACAGCAGCTGTTCAGCATCCTATCAAAGGGTGTGAACATCAATCAGTATCTTTTTACTTTGCTTTTTCCGGGACATGCCGCACCCCCGCTGTGGGCAATGGTGGGTCCTGTCTGACTGACAGGAAGCTGCTTCCATGGAACAGTGCAGCTTCTGATCATCCTGCCAGGATGACCAAAGGCAACTATGCTGTCTCTGCATGGCTTCCAATCGTCGAGTCTGACTGATAGGAAGCAGCATCGGAGAGACTGCACACTGTAACGTAAGTCTGGAAGTACCCATTCCAGCTGCCAGAAGAGCATAATCTTGTACCTGCTCACCACTGGCGCACTGAAAATTAAATTACTCCGACATTTTTGTAAAAACAGCTGTGTTGGTTTACATTGTTGGTCCACCAAAACTGACACCTAGATTTTAACCTAGCTTCAATCTACTTTCAGAATGGTAAAGTGACAAGCTGTTTTCTTCTGGCATTATGCTACTCAGAAATCTACCTCTTAAGATAATGTGGAAAGAAAATGGCTGGTCAATTTGTTGTTGTGTTCTCTCATACAGAAAGTAGATTGAAACTTAGGTGTGAACCCAGCCACAGTCAATGGAAGACTTCAAGAACTATTATCCTAAAATGATTTTCAATTTTCCTGACCAACAGTTTAAAGAAAGATTACTGCATCTATGATTTTCTCCTCTGTCTGCTCAGATTATCATTTTTAAATATTTCTAAATATTTTTAAAAAATCATTCTAATATTTCTGTATTAAAAAAAATCAATGAAAAATAGAAAAAATAAGGCAAACAATACGATTCCAGAATTCAGCAATTAAAACCTCATTTTCTTAGGACAGAAAAAGGATCACTGGTAATGAAAAAAGAAAAGCAGTCATTTCTGAAAAATACTTTTCATACTATGAGGAACAGTCCACTTGCTCTCAATAGATCTGATAATTCGTGCCAAGGCTGATTGTATTATATCATTTGCTTCTCAAAAAAAGAAAAGTAACATGTTATGTTACACAGCAACAAGGTGAAGCGTAGCAGCAATCTACTTACCTTCTTTGTTAGAAACAAGAAAGTGCTTTCCCTGTATCACTACACCCATAATATTTTATCATACCCATAAGAACTCATGTATATATGCATGCCTTCAAAGAGGTATAATACATATATACATACTTACACACACATACATATGGAGAGAGAACTGTAATATTGAAACTGCCTAATTTGCCAGCACCATCTAAAATTTCCCATTTTTACTAACACTAACTAAAATTTCCTTGTTTGACAAAGCACAAAAATATCTGAGGCAAAATGAGTCAAGTGGCATAGACTTAAAAGCCATGGCTACACGTATGCTGAAAATGAAGTGAATTGTTAACTTCATTTTCGATGTGATAAGGGAATGCTACTCGATCACACAAATTCAAAGGAACCATGTTTACATAATACTGAACTCTTGGCTATGGTGGGCAGGACGGAGTGTGAGAAGCATGGCCAATATTATTTATTTGCATTTTAATCTGCCCTATACCTGATGGTCTCAGGGTGGGTTACAGCATAAAAACAGAATATATAATGAACACGCATTAAAAACAATGACAGTGTATTAAAGTGGGGAGCGGAAGGTGTTTCCTCAATCAAAGGCCAGGGTAAATAGGTCAATAGGCCTTTTAACAGTGTGGGATATGGAGTCTTTTTGCACTGTGCTTCCTGTCTCTGGGAAGCAAAGGTTGTAATAATCCAAATATGCACTAAACATCTGTATTTGCAGATGCTCAGTGCATACTTACCCTCTCCCATCCCGTCTGGCCACATGGGCACGAAGTGCAGAGAATGTGTCCAGAGCAGTAAGTGCAGTGTGGTGAACTTAAGCCTGCACCATATGTAGTTCACACAGGGAATGCTTCTGCATGGAAAGAGCCTCAGCTCCTTCAAATGCAAGCACTCTGTCTGGAAGCGTCCCCCGCATAAGCTACCAGGCCAAGTGTGAATTGGCCCTAAGGCAGAGCTGTCTCACACGTGGCCTGTCGGAAATTGAAGGATTACAGCCCCTATATGTGGCAGTATTAGAATTCAAAGCCCCATTCAATGGGACCTTGGTGGCAGTCCCAGATTTCAGCCTATCTTGGGAAACAACCCTAAGAGAAAAGTAATAATTAGTCTTCGGCATCTTTAATAGCTTCACAGAAGGGATAATTACAGCAGAATTTGCTGGTATGGCACATCACGCAGCCTGAAATTCTCTCTTCTGTATAACTATTAAAGATGCAGAATCTTGTTCTTTATCTAGCCACCCTACCTTTACCTTATTTTCAGCCTAACTATCTCAAAATGTTGTAGTAAAGAGAAAATGGCAAGTAAGAAAAGATACTTTGAACTCTTTGGATAGTTTATAAATGGAGGAAACATGGGCCCTTTCTGTACTGGGCCTTGTTTCAGATCATATCCCAGAATATGGGCCTGTTAGTGCAGACTACAGCAAGTTCCATAGCCTTAATTTGAGAATTGAAAGAACCCTTTTTACGCTTCCTTTTGATCTGGAATAAGGAGTTTTGTTGTCTGCATTCTGGGCCCCGCTCCTGTTCTTTCTGCTCAGAATCCAGATCTATCAGAAGGACCAGGGCCTTTTCCCGGAACGTAGGAGGAGCGTAAATGGGACACGTCTGGTGTGATTGCATGCGTCGTCCAGAACAAGGACTATCACTATCTTTTATCTGGTCTGTGTTCTAAATTCCTCCTCTTCTCTCTGGACTCCCCCTTTTCCTCAGACAGTACATGGGGAAGGAGTCCAGTCACTTTAGGCATCTCATGCGGTTTCTGGCCTGTGGCAAATTCCACTGTAGCCTTAGTCAGACCAGAGAAAAGGTATCTTAAGGGTTCAGAGCTCTCTATGGCCCTGGTCACACCTACATAAGACAGGACATCCTATTAATAATCCAAACTGAGGTCATACCAGCTTTGTTCACACCTAGGTCATCCTCAGGATGTCCTCACTTTGGACCGCATCGCTCACACCTTTCTCTGGAATCAATCTGATCTTCCGCCATAGAACTCTTGGCTCTCCACTCCTTTTACTGAATCAAATCTATCTCCTTTCTTATTGGATATTGTTGTGTCACTCAAGGGAGTTGACCTTTATTTATCGTTAAGACACCAGACAGGCATTTTCATGATGATAATTTTCAATATTCCCCCTGCACTGAAGTTATGTCTCTTCCTAAATTATTATAGTTGCTCTAAGAATGTTCCTAGTAAGTTTTAAGTACTCTGTAAAATGTCAGTGTTCTGTTTTATCAACAATGTAATCTGTACGAGTAGATGAATCACCTCAGTGATTTCTTGGCTGAATTTGCACTTCAGCCTGCAGTATGTAATTAGACAACATCTGGGCAGGTGCATCTGCACTGTCAGGAGGCATTTACAGCATAGAAACACTCTCTGCCTGCCCAGAAGTTGCCTCGTCACATATTAGCTGTGGAGCACGAAATCATGCTCCACCAACCCTTACCTCAACTTACCTGAAATCATCCAGCTGGTGAGCATTCACACCTCTGCCGGCTGGGGAGGTCGTCGGAGCTGCCGCACAAGGGCACTGGCAGCTCTAATGGCCCCCTGACTTGACTGCAACTGCGCAGAGTGTTAGCATCATTATAGCGATGATGTGGATGCACTCACAGTTGCGGAGGGTGCCGCACACAAGATGACAGCACCCAGAAAAGGACTGGCCCAATGATCAATGGTAAATGTTTGATCGCGGGGGGAGTTGGCTAACATTGACCAGTGAGCGCTAGTCAATGTTAGTTCACTACACTCTTTTCCCGTCAATGGGATGGAAAGGAAGTGCAAAAATGCTCCTTGTGTGGGAGTTCTCAAAAGAGGACAAGTATTTTATATGAAGTCTATACCTAAAAGTCACAGCCACTTGCCTCCTGTATCAATCATACATTTCTCTGCCTTTACAAGGTCTCTTTGTAAGTCGAAATACTGAGGTGGGAAACAGCATTATTTTCTTCAGACACACCACCACAGCTCACAGAATAATGCCATTTCTTTATTACACTGCTAGCCTGTTAATGAAAACAGATGTTGCTTCACTCCTCAGTTCCAGGTAATCTCTCTCTCCATATATAAATATTGTATATCTATATATACCAGAACAATAGACACAATGCATAAAATCATAGAAAAGCTATAGCTATCTTAGTTATTCATTTGTCACTCATGTTTATAACCAGCAGGATGAACTATACGCTGATCGGGTATACGCTGAGCAACAGAGGTAAACAGGCTGAGGAAAGAACCCAGGCAGGTAGGACAAGTATTGGGATGTAACTGCAGTGCTTGTAAAAATATATCATTGCCACATGCACGGGCTGGAGGATTCGCCCCACATTGGCCCTGCCATGTAGGACTACTGCTCCACAAGCAGTTCAAAGTGAAGTTGCTGTTACATTCCTTGGATCCAAAGTTACAAAGCAAGGATGACCCAGGGAAGATCCCATCAGGAAACATGGCACCGATAGGGCATGCACAAAATATGACGTGACTTGCTTCATTCAGTTTAGTCACATACCTCTTTCCCCTGCCAGGATCATCCAAGATTGAATGAACAATAGAAAAACAGGGAGGAAATTTAAATATGCAATCAGGCATTAGTTGGGTCTTATGGCTTGCTAAGCACTAGAAAGAATTTAATTTTATCCTGATTTTATTAGGCATCTGATTTATATTTAATTTAAATGGTGAAAATTATTTATATTAAAATCTATGTATTTAATGCAGTACAGAAATGTCGATAAGGAAAGCAAAAAAAGGGAATTAATATTACAGTGTTAAAAATTATAAACCAAGGTTTATCTGAATTTTAAAAGTTTCATTATATATATATAAAACGAAACTTTTAAAATATATATATTATCACAAATTATTGGATTTTTCAGTGAACAATGGATGTAGGTTTAACCATGTATGCAACAGGACATACTGAGGAATGAAATCCCTGTCGCATGTGATGGCAAATATACACTGCTTACAAAAGGGTTTGAACCCTTTATTAGTTCTGTAAATAAACATATGAGTTTAAATCCTTTTATATTAGCTGTTTTAAGAGCACATGTGACCCTATAGATGTTAAGGCACACGGTTGTGAGGCTATCTGTTACAGTGATGCAAGTGAACAGCGCTGCTTGTTGCTATGACAAGAACTACTGCGTCGTCATGCTGTCCACATGCCTACTGTCTCTCTGGCTAAGTGAATGTGGCAGCCAGGGAACATTCATTCCTAACTGGTGAAGTTTCTTTGAACGTAGGAAATGGCCTTGAAAGGAGGCCATTTCCTGTGTTTACTGAAATAGGACTGTGCAATGCAGCCTGCCAGCGGCTCACACAAAAGGCCTTTTCGCACTACATCTGGAAGGGATATACTGCACATGGCCTAAGTAACTTTGGGATGCTTTCAGCATTCACACACAGGAATGCAGTAACGCGTGTAAACGCGTTACTGCGCGCCTGTGTGCGAATGGCGAAAGTGTTTGGAAGTGACTTAGCCAGGAAAGGCCAGCCAGGGGCAGGGATACGGCCCGCAAGGCTGCCTCCCATTGGGTGCGAGCACCCAAGGGGCGGACAGCACTCTCAGGCCGCTTGCCCCGCTTTGTGCCAGCTGTACAGGGCTCGGGACCCTTGTCCCCTGTCCCGCCTACTGGCGTTGGCGCGCCTGCGGTATCACCAGCCCAGCAAGGTTGGTGATCAGCGTGGCCCCTGTCAGCTGTAAGGCCGATTTTCGGCCAATGCTGGGGGGGGGGGCGTGCCCATGGCGGTCAGTGAGGGAAGCGTGTGTGAACGCTTCCCTCCCCAAACAGCTGGGGATGCTTGGAATGTGCACGGACAGATGTAGAGCACTGTAAAGTGTTCTACATCTGGAACGCGCGGAAGACAGCCCGGAATGGGCTGGGATGGAAACTCGGCCGCAGCAATGCGAATGCTGCGTTCCAGGCTGTCTTCCACGCGTTCCAAAACCCCGTGTGCAAAAAGGCCTAAAGTGCCTCCAGACAGGGTGAAAGATGTGCTATTCCTTTGCAGCCACTTCCTGTCTGAAAGCCGGGACCACCAGAAGCTGTGCTGGGATGCTGCTGCTGTTTCCTGTCTGTCAGACAGGAAGATCAACAGCTGCTCAGAGTTGCTAGAATCTCGATAGCCTGCCAAAAAAGTGCAACATTCAAGGGAAACCCCATAGTAAAAAGCTGCTGATATATCAGTAGTTTTTCAGTGTGGGGGGTTTCACACTGCACTCCTACGGCAGGCAACCAAAGCAGTGCAGTGCTTTTGCTGCTTTTGTCCATGCCTGGAAGCACCATAAAATAAGTAAGGATGAGCACTGGCATTGCAGCAGGAGCAGCTAAGAGAGCTCTTCCTATCATTCTGCCTTTACAACACTCTGCAGAGCACTTACATCAGGTGTGTTTGTGTGCACTGAGTGTGGTAATTGTGCAAGCCCCACACTCATCATTAGGAATGCAGGGACATGCAGTCCCTGCATCCTCAGAGTGCTGTACAGATGTAGCCACAGTAATGTCAACCAAAATGTGTCTGGTACAACTGAATTCACTCCAACAGCGGGACACAGTTACAAACTGAGCCTTTGTATGCTGAGTGGTCTCTCTCCATCTTCTTATTTGATATTATTGGTTTGGGTTTCTTCTAGCTTTTGTGCTTCCTAGAAATCTAAAAGCACAAACAATAATATGCTATTTGATTGCTTGATTCTGTGTACCTGCTAATACAGTGAAATTGGAAAACCTGTTTCAACATAAGGGAAAAAGTGGGATACACTAACACAGCTATTAGTATGGTTCCAGCTATACTGGATAAGTCACCAGCTGTGTTCTTGTGCTAGTCATGGATACTTGCCACTTGATTTCTGATTGGGGCTTCTAAGAAAACCGAATATTTCCTCTGTTTAAAGTGGCATTAAACCAGCTGTCCTTCTGCTGGAAAATCTACCAACTAAAAAATACAAGTTGTGCCCAAGGTTCCTGGCACAATAGTTAGTAACTAAATGCTCTATTATGCATGTTTCAGTTCCAGGGATACTGGCATCTATAGACAACTAGATATTTGTAGAAACATAGCGTAAGCTGAGCAATTATCAATTTGTTGCTTTATTTCTATTATTGGGTTTCCAGTTTTTACAGTTCAGTCATTAATACTAACCTGCATGCAAAATCTCAATACATTTTAATTTAACTAATACATTTATTTCTCAGGTAGTTAGTTGGAGGAAAAAAGGGTCAGATTTTGCTGCTTCTAACAGTCCTTAATAAATCTACAGAAATTATTTATTTACACAAATTACTAGCAGAAAGTTGATTCCAAAGCTGATGTATTTCAGCAGAGCAACCTGGATAAAAACATATTATGTAAAATAAAGAACATATCTAAGTTTTGTAAGATTTAATAATGGAATTGAACAAGTTAGGAATTTAACGTCATACAAAATCTATGAAGTTTATGTCTTTCATGCTTCACAAATCTTTTACAGTCCAATCCCACATGTGCCAATGCAAAAGTAAGGCACATGACACTTAGGTTTCATCCAGACAGCACTTACTTAACCCACATTATCTGGGTAATCTGGAGTAATCCAGATACATTTTTATTCCAGAATATCCATGCTTTATTCTGGATTATCCAAATAATGCAGATTAAGTTAGTGCAGTATGGATGAAGTTTTAATCTCATGTGGCTTGTTACAGGATTATTGCTTTGAAGATTGTTTTCTCACAATATTATTTTAGTGATATTTTGAGAGAAACCATGGTTTTGCCTTCCTCCGTTTTCTGCCTAAAGGGAGCACAGTTTCTCCAGTTGATACCTGCTCAGAAATTTCTGGACCAATGCTGCTCACCTCTGCATGATGCTCTTCATTCTGTTGTAGAACTTCAATTACCAATTCCGCCAAGCGAATTGTATCTTCTAGCTTTTTGGCAGGTGTGACTAAACGTCCTACATTTTCTGTAGTACAAGAACTTGAATTAAAATGGGGTGAAACAGGATAGGCTCAATGTAAGGCCAACAGATCAGGTATTTTTTTTTAATCCCAGAACAATTAATAATAGTCATCTTTAAAACAGTTTTATTTTCCATGCAAGGGTTAAAAATACTATGTAGTTAGTACTGAACAAATCATAAAGCCATGTTTGTTGTTACACCATGAAAACAGTGCTCCAGCTTTGAATTTAAATATGTGGTACAAATTGTTTTGCTTTGCACATGAGATGATGACAAGTAACTACTTGAACTTGAGAAATTTACATTTCCTAGAGACAGCATCTTGATATTATTTGCATAGAGAACATTGATTTCACAGTTTATGCATACATATGCTTCTGCCAGGATTCTTAAATATATCAATTTTGATTATTATAAAAGTTGTAACATAAATCAATGATGTTGGAATATTGCTTTAGCTTTGTCAGCATAACCCAGCTGGAATTGGTCAATTTTTCAGTCTTAAATATACCAAAAAATATAATAAGTTTTCAAGAGGAAAGCTTATAATGCCTTCAGTAGCCAATGAGCTGCTTAGAAGGACAGGAGACTTCTTGGTAGAAGTGGGGAAAAGGTAAATACTACCTCAGCTTCAAAACAGAATTTATGTACCGTAATAAAAAGGGAATACTCTAGTCTGTTAATGGTATTCTTTAGTGCACTCTTAAGTCATATCCACACTTGCCAGGAGACCAGACCAGAAAGAGGTCTAGGGGCCTCTCTTCCACACGCTGATGCAGTTTAAGGGAGGCCCTGTCTCCTCCCAGTATGCTCCATCCACACAGGATAGATTGTAGGCCAAACTGGAATGCTCAAAACGGTGACCTGAGGCCTGTTCACACTATGGCCTCTAGTCAATAATTACTGCACCTCTGGGGAAGAACATACACACGTCCAGTAGGCTGTTACAGCCTACAAGCTTGCCCTCCCCCCACAGAAATGCAGTAATAGTTGATTAGGTGTGGAGCACAAAATCGTGCTCCACACGTTAACCAACTTTAACTAATCACTTACCTCAAGTGGCAAGTGGCATGACCATTTGCTCTTGCCAGCCCTCTGGGGTTATTTGAGGTCCTGCGCAAGTGTGCTGACCTTAGATGACCACAGATGCAACCGTGCGTGTGTAGAGCATCAGCATTGTCAAGGCAATGGTGCTGACACATGCACAGTTGCAGAGGTGCCACTGCCAAAACGGCAGTGTCCTGCCCAGAGGAGGACCAGGCCCTGGGATCGATTAAGGTGAGCATCCAATCCCAGGGGGGAGGGAGTGGATAACATTGACTCAGTGTTGGGTCATCGCGCTCCTTTCCTGTCCAGTGGACAGGAAGGGTAGTGTGAAAATACTTCTTGTCTGGTTTACTGGTGTACTGGTGGGTGGTATATCGGACCACAGAAACATGCTGTCCAGTATACCACAGAGGCCCCATTTCAGCAGTGAAATGGGACCCCCAGGAACTCTGAATACCAAGGATTTTTCTTCCATGCCTTCGGAGCATTTAGAGGCATCCTACAGCACAAGCTTTGGAGCCAATTCAATGACTAATGCAGAACAGGCTGTCCCAATGTGGACAGCCTTCTTCAATGTCGGGAGCAATCGGTCTCTGTTGGAGCCTGCCCTTTACCGGAATAGCACAGAAAAAGTGTGGAAACGGTTTTGCTGGAGAAGCCGCCTGATGGCAAAGCAGCATTAAAGGTGGGGTTCAAGTCCCTGCATCCACTGAGCAAACACACCACAACAATGGGGTAGAAAGCGCTGTCAACAGCTTTTTCCTAGAAGACCAGAAGAAAGCATTCTGACCGAGCTTTGCTTGCTCTGTCATCCTGTTGCCACTCATGTGTAGACCTACCATTTCAGAGCCCAATTTGCACTTGGTCTCTTAGTTTGCAATAGATGAACTTCTGGGAAAGTGCATCTGCAGTTGCTGGAGGTGTTTACAGCCTAGAAATGCCCCATCTGCCAGATGTTAACCTATTGCAAACTAGCTGTGGTACATAAAATTGTGCACCACAACCAAACCAACCCCCCCATCCCAACCGAAAGCTTACTTTTCAAATCCACACTGCAACCATTCACACCATTTCTGGTGCAAGGGGTCATCTGAGATACCATGCAAGCATGCTGGTACCTCAGTTGACCCCTGACATGACTGCATGTGCACAGAGCATCATTGTAAGGGTGCCACAATCAAAATGGTGATGTCCTGGCAGGGATTAGAAGTGCATCCAGAGCAAGCTGAGTTTTTGCATGTGCGGGGGTTAGGCTATCGTGTACTAGCATTCCCTAGTGCGAATGCTACTACACGTTAGTCTCTTCTGCACCTTTCCGTCCAACGGATGGGAAGGTAAGTGCAGAAACACCTCCTAGACAGTATGGCCCTGTTTTGGAAGGCACAACAAATGGCTGATATCTGTGGCTACTTCCTCTGTTATTCTAAATGGCAGAAACATCATTGTGTTGCCAAGAGCAGAAGGGAGCACGCAGATGGCATGCTTTCTGATTTTCTGGTCAGAGCACGAGCCATTGTGGTAAAGCCTACCTATATTTACATATTTGCTGCTTGTGGGAGGCATTCTGACACCTTATATTATTATATTATTATATTATTATATTATTATATTATATTGGCCAGCTGCCCTCGCAAGGCTTCCTGGGAAATGTAGGCAGCAGTGCGCCTAGACTCAA
>MTQE01001141.1:8216150-8237642 GCA_014337955.1 Aspidoscelis marmoratus
CTTAGCATACATATCAACATAGGTTTTGCAGGGTTTCTTTTTTTTTTTTTAATAAGTTAATCCTTACTGAAAGGCCAATGACTTATTTGCAGTATGTGTTTTGTATCAATAATGCTGTACATTGACCTGGCATATTCAGTTCTCCCATTGTTTCTAATGAGTGTTGGGTGGGAGCTTAAATGTAAAGATCCGAGAGACAAAGGCTTGATAGAACTACCCTCCCGTGTACCATCTCCTTTGAGAACTAAATCATTAGCAGGGCTTTGAATACATTGGCACATGGATATCTCTACACTCAAATTAGGGTTGCTTTACTGGAGGTGAAACCAATTCCACACTTTGACTAATATTTTCATATATTGTCTGTGTTGGAATTCTTGTCTTGTAATGCTAAACAACTGTGAAAACAAGAAGGTGGAAATGTCAGTTCTTTGAAAAACAGTCATTTAGGTCAGTCTGATAAAGTACTCTACAATAGAGTCTGTAGTAGGAGTTGAGAGGTATTTTAGTGCCCACCTTAAAGAAGATGGCAGTTTTTCAGGGACCTGAATTCCAGAACCTCTTCTGATATGATCTATAGTGGGGTGATCTTGCTCCATCCCATTTGAGGGCCAAATAATGAGAGGGAAGGACAAGTTATTTCGTATGGAAAGCCAGCAAAAAATGAGGTCTATTATTTCTCTATTTTTATGTCAATAAACTTACTCAACATAATAAAACACAGTGATGTTATTTTAGGAACTGGGAATTTCTCTTGATCTCAGGAAGGCTTGGAAAACATGATGTGAGATCTTCTGATTCTTTTTTCTTTTTTTTCTGGGGTGAACACCCAAGTCAAAATGTTGATGATAACGTGTAAATCCCTAAATGAGTTGGGCCTCAAATATCTGAAGGAATGCCTTCTTCTGTATAGATTTGCCAAAGTATTAAAATCACAAGGTGTGGCCTTATTTGTAGTTGTCCCAGCCAAAGAGCCCCTCAGGATTTGGAGCTGCCTCCCCACAGAGGCATGCCAGGGGCCAAAATTATACAATTTTTGGTGCCTGGTTAATACATACCTCTTTATACAGCACTTTGATGTTTAGCTTTCTTAAATGTTGTCTTGCCAAGAAGTGAAGGAGAGAGAGTTATATTTTAAGCAAGTTTTAGTCTGTTTTATGGATTTATCTTTTTATTGTTTTAGCCCACCCTAGGACATTAAATAAATATTTTTAGTTTTGGCAGATTGTAAGAGGAAGCTGATTTCAAAAGTCTCACCAATCACTATTTTGTATTCATTAGAGATGGTAGAAGACATTGTTAACTACAGTGTTAATTGACAAGCTTATGCTACTGACTGCATAGTCAGATCCTCAAGGCATCTTAAGGGCTTCTTACCTACACGAACCCTTAACTGCATGATGCCTGCACCAATAGGGTACCATGTTCTCTGGATGTTCATGTGGGAAGCGTGTGCAAAGTTCTCACTTCCTGCAATTTCTTCCCTCTGTGAGGTTGTGTAACACCCCCAAAGATGCACTATAGGGCTTTGTAATGCAGCATTCTACAATGTTTACCACATTGTAGAATGCTGCATTACAAAGTCCTATAGTGCATCTTTGGGGGTGTTACACAAACCACAGAGGGTAAATCAAATTCAAGTGCCCAGGACCAAAAGCTGTACTGATAGGTGGTGATTACAGTTATAATCCAGGGCATTTATAGATGCTATTATAAATTACTAAACAACTTTCATGGGCTTCATTAGCTAGTAATAATGTTATACTTGGCTAGGAGGTTCCCAGTCTTCCCACAATGAGGAGATATGTTGGATGCGCACACTTTGCTTATTCCCATTTTGGCCTAATTTGCCAAGCGTGCCATCAAGGAAGAGAAATGAGAAGAAACAATTTGCAAATCTGATGAAATACGGCAATTAATCTTTGAAAACTGATTCCTTATTATAAAGCCTTTTTAATGGACTAGGTAAGACAACAGTATTCACTGTTCTCATTTAACTCCCCCAGGAGTTTTTTCCACTTACCTCCCTTAATCCAGATCTAAGATGATACGGATCTCAGGAATGTATCCTTCAACTAATCTGGATTTAGTAGATCTGGATCTAAGGAGGTACCCGATGCATCTCCATGGGCGGTGTAGCACCCAATAGAAAGGGGTCCTAGCGTGCTTGCAGTGGAAATGCTGGAACACCCATGTGGCAAATTCAAATCTACCCACATGGCGCCCGCCCGTCACCCCATGTTTTTTGGGGGGCACCACAAGGGGGTGCAAACTCCATAGACACTCTGGAGATTCTTCAAAGATCCTTTAGAGCAGCTTCGGTGAATTTTAAAAGATTATGACAATTCGCTCTGGGGATTGTGACAAAGCTCTGTAGACATGGCATTGCTCTGACAGGTAATCTTCAAAGCCTATGCCATTCTCTGGAGTTTCCTTTAGAGCCATCTTCAGAGCCGTCTTTGGAGATTATGCACAGGCTTCAGAGCATTGGGTTTTGGGACACTCCCCTAGAGCCCTCCCCCAGACCCCACTGCCCGATTTGATGCCAGAAGACCCCATTGTAGACCTCTTTAATGGGGTCTACAGGAAATCCAGATTATAGGTCCTGAAGGACCAATTTAATCCAGATTTCCCTAGAACAGGTGGAAACAAATGTGGCTCTAATGGTGTCTGCAGTGGAAATGGGGTCTTCCTGCTCTGAGCCTAATGGGTCCTTAATGGGTCCCTAATGGGTACTTAATGGGTACTTAGTGCTAGTGGAACCCCCCCCCCTGCAGTCTAAAACAGAAGGGGCACCGCAGAAAGACGATAAGGTGCTCTAAGTCAGAAAGTGACTCTCATAATAACTGACACATATTAAATAAGGAAACAAATACATGAATAAATATATAAATAAATTGGTTATATGACTTCTGTGTCAATTTTCTGAATGGGTTTAGAAGGATGTCTCATTCTGACAAATCTTCACTTATGTGTGTGAGAGGGAGTAAGAGGGGGTTAAATTACAGAAATATCTCTGTAGACAATTTTCATTTGATCTGTTCCCATTCATCTACCATGTGATTGGCATGTAACAGAGAGACATTTCCTCAAAGGGTACCAGTGCCAGAGGACAACTGCACTCATGAAATGCAGCTAAGCTGCGCAGCAAGCCCTCCAGCCCTCCAGCAATGCACTAGTTTTAAGTATGTTTCAGCTACTGAATTTGCCAGCAGCTGCACATTTCTGCCAGTTGTTGAAGACCTAGACACCTATAGCGACCTAAATGAAAAATGTATTTCAGAGCTGATTGGCATTTAAATTGTGCAGCCATCAGACATGCCTGCTTTGAGCAATTTCAGATGCTACGTGTGCGTGTATGTGTGTAGTAAAAGGCAGCAGGGGGAAATAGATGGGAAGCATAAGACAAAGTGGCCATAGCAGTTGGCCTTATTAAGTTGTTTCTAAAATAAAACTTAAAGCACATGACCTATAGATGTGATTGTGCAGTTACCAGCAAGTGAATCTATCTTGTTTTCCATCCTCTCGGTTTTTAAAAATGAAATTGTAAAAACAGCAACAAAAATTGCTTTTGAAAGTTATCCGTTAGGAACTATGCGTATGTCCCTACAGATTTAAAGCATGCACCACAATAGTAATTAAAACACCCCTGCTGATTCTCTACTGATGCCAGCAAGTGCATATAGATAGCTCCTGCCAAACACTGGCATGAGATGTAATTGCTTCATGCTAGGTTAGAAAGGCAGTGGGTAGCAGTAGGAACTTATATCTCACATCTTGCAAAATATTCAGGATCATTCTTTCTGCTTGTATGATAATGTTAACAATGTCCTTTTTAGATTTTCTCCCTTTATTAATCTGAATAAATTTCCTAAAGAAACTTCATTTCTTAGGGATCACATTAGCTGGTGGATTCACGTCGAATGCATTGAGCCTGAGCAGGGATGCCTGGCTTATGGACAAGTGAAGTTAACATAGTTGTCTGTTCACTGGAAGTGTTAACCCTCTATACTGTCCATCTGGGTAGGTGCTATAATATATAATTTTAGAGAGTTGAAAAAGTGTTACTATGCTCTTAGAAGTCATGGTAGCTGATGTCACATCTCCATGGTTCACACAACTAGCATGAGCCTGTCTGTATCCCTGCATGGTGGTAGGGTTTTCAAGACAAGTGAAAGGACCTCTTCTCACATTTTTTCTGTCTTTGAAGAGGAGTGCAACTATTTGGATCAACATTCCTGCCTAGTACAAGTACCCCAAGATTGGTGCAACATTTTATGAATTTCTAAATTACTTTGCCTTCTGAAAACTGTTCATTTTTGCCATCTTGTGGATATTGTTTTCTATAGGATGGTGTATGGTCTGAGGTGCTACACTATTTTTTGTCTCTACAAGGCCAATACAGAAGCATTCTGCCCACAGCACAGGGTCCAAATAAAATCTTTGAATTTTGAATTAAACCCCTGTGATGGTCCACACAACTGCCATTTCCATGCATCCCAAAAGGGGCTGCATGTGGAAATAGCCATAAATGTCTACGTTTTACTAATTTTAAGGGACATAAAAGCAGAAAAATAATTATTTCCCTAGCCTCCGAGGTCTTTTAATTTCTGATGGCTTTCTTGAGGAGTAGTTTCCCCTTGGCCGCCTCCAGACTTTAAATGTGCAGTTTAAGGATACTCCGACGTTATCTTTAGTGCAAAGGCAAAATTGACCGTCCTCACAGACGATCAACTTTGCGGTTTCCTCATTGGAGGAACGGGATTTCAGACGCTGCACACTTTCCCTCCCGTCAAGTGAGGGTCTGTAGAGCTAATCAAGTTTCAAGCAGTGCTTCCAGGTTCAGCAAGTTCCTGTTTATGCTTTTCATGGTGAGTCCTGTGTGACGGCATGATCAGGTACTGTGAATGGAACCCACAGTTTAGGACGTGTCTGGATGCACCCCTTATTAGCACAGCAGAGGTGGCTTAAATTGCCAGTTAATGAAAGAAGTGGCAGACAGCTATTCAATTCTTGGTTTGTCAGCTAACTGATGGACAGAAATAAGTCCTTAGCTGGATTTGGACTCAGGTCTCTACACTTTTGTTGGCTCCAAAGGTTCACTTGCATAAGAACCACATACATTTGCACCCCTTAAATCCTTGCTTTTTAAACTGTGTATTGTTTTAAATAAGAGTGAACAGAGATTTTCCAGAATAATTTATGATTTCAAGTGTTCCATCACTAGTTTAAAGGATTAAGGACCAGGCAATTAAAAAAAAACTGTGTAGAAGACTCTAAAAAGTGCTCCCCACAAGACTGGATAATACTCAGTTGGAGAGATATATTGGCTCATCCATACTTGTGGTGTGATTGTTGCATAATTATCCTCAACTATCTAGAGGAAAGTACACAAAGGGTTCCCTGGAGGTTCTTGGGCCTCTGGAAAACATGATACCTGCTCAAGGTGTCCAGAGATGAGGGCATGAAATCATGCTCCAAGTATGAGCACCTCATCCCCCGCTGTCTGGTGCTTGCAGAAATGGATACTACAAAATCTCCACTGATGCAACAGTGGGGACATGGGGTCACCAGCTCGGAGAATCCTCTCCGCAGGGCTACGGAGACATAGCTAAAATGTCCTCAGGCTCATCATTGCACATGCTGCTGAAAATCCTTTCTGGCATCGCAAATTATGGGCTAAACTAGATCTTTTTCTACAACTCGCCCAAATCATAACACCTGCAGTTATAGAGACCAATTGCTTAGCAATTTCAAAACCAGAGCCTGCTTCAGACAAGTCCTAACAAGAAGTATTTCCATGAGACCTTTGCCCTGGACCTCTCTTACAACTAGTGAATAAAACATTTTTAAGTGAACTGAGAAAATGGTGTCAGAAGCATCAACAAGATCTTTTTGCAAAAGAGATACAAGGCTATACTCAACTGAATGCGAAATTGCTTCATGCTTAGAACTTTTTACAGTGCAGGGCAATAGAGAAGGGATGAGGTTCCAGTTTGAGTCTGTTTTGGGGTTTCATTGGATACCATGCAGATCAAAGTACAGATTAAAGGATTTCCAATGAGAGCTTTCAATGTCCTCTGCCATTTCTGCTGCTCACACTGCCTCCATATTTGTGTGCAGCAATGTACGAATTACAGTTTAGTTCAGTATTCGCTTCACCGTGTTTAATTTCACTGCCCTTTGCACTGCAGATCATATTTTTCTTATCTAGTACGATATAAATTAAACTGTATGGGACCTGTCAGCGACAAAGAATGCTGGCAGAGATACCAGAGACTTTCCAAGCCTTACTTAGAAAGGAAAATAATTGAACTTGAGATTTTCTAGATGTAAAGATGTATGCTCTACCACTGAGACAAAATTTGCATAGTGTGGGGACTGGTTTCTCAACATATCAAGAATGCGTTTTTCTTAATGTGGCAGGAGTGCAGGCAGCACACCGCTGCTTTCTATGGCTGCCAAGACTGCAGTCATAGATTCTCAATTGTGATCTTGACACTGGATAATGGGGAGGCTAATCTTGATGTCGTGGGTGTGGAGAGATCATCAATATCATGACCAAACATGGCACTGGATTTCTATCAAACTGACAAGATGGCTGTCAAAGAAATGTCCCCTTGGGCAGCAGTGGCAGCAGCAGAGCCATGGCATGTGTGAGCTCCATGCAGATGCCACACCTATGTCCTGTGCACTGGAGGCTCTATAAGGGGGCAGGGCCACGCAAACATTTCACCAACCTGCCTCTTTACAATACATTCATGGTACCTTAAAGGCACAGCATATATTCTGGCTGATTTGCACTATGGAATCCTAGTCAGGGGCCTATATCTTTAACTGGTACAGCTAGCAATGCAGGCGACATCTGCTGAAATAATCATTGCCTTTAAGCAGATGTGGGAACTAACTTGAATTTCTTAGGGTAACTCTAGTTATGTCTTTTTGAGAAGGATTTTATGCATTTTTGTTTGTCCATCTTCAGCATACTTGCCTGGTGTTAATCTGAGATGCCGGATTAGCTGTTTGGAACCAGAAAGTAAGCTAATGCCCCTTGATTTGGAACATGGACACAGTTGATGTTATCAAGACTCATTTTTAGTAAAATGGAATAAATAACTATAATGCTATAAAATCCTAGCTACATGATTATTAATATGTTTAAAGGCTGTCAGGCTTCCTTCACACTGAAGGCTCAAAGAAATTACCTGCGTAGAGGAATTGACATAATGCACCTTGGCCTCCCGTGATGGTCATTTTTCGACCCTTTATGACCGTAGGCAGTGCCACACAGCCTCAGCACTGGTCAGGGATTACAACTGGACTGCACAGTTATTCCTCATTTATTTGTGGCTTTAAAACATGTACATTTTATGTACTTGCAATGAGGGTTTCCATTCTGCTTCCACCACCACCAACAAAAGAGGTCGCAAACTCTCATATGTGTGAGTGAGATGCCACAGAACTCCTAATTTTCATGGTCAGAGGGATCAAGAGGGGAAACCAGCTGCCTGATTTTCCCTCTTGAAATGTGCAGTTTTTAGGATCTTCAGTGTTTTCCCAGAGTTGAACCTTTGTGAATAAAAATGGATGACTGTACTAGTGACATGAGCTGAGCTACTCTTGCATTAGAAAACTCAGAGATGATCGCATTGCAACCAGCAGTTTTGTGTGAGCAATGAATTAGCTTTGAATTAGAAAGCAGAGGGACCAAAGCCAATGGTCTAATCAGAGGCTGTCCGGACAGATCCCCTCACACGCATCACTGTTGGTTGCAATCCAGATTTTGCCACAAAAATATTTTTTCTTTCAAAAATATTTTTTTTTCTAAAAATAATTCAGAACCAGAGGATCTATTTCCACAAAACATAAACAAAGGACTCAGAGAAAAATGAATTAACAGTTCAGATTGTACAAAATCTTAAATGAGGATTGGTTATATATTATGTAAAGAATGTGGCATGTCTTAAGAATTTTGACAGCATTATATTCCAAAGAGTTTTTATCTGAACTGTATCCTTGTTTCATTACATCATCACATTACAAACAAAGAAAGTACTATGACAAACATGACTTCTCTCTGGACTGTGTTGTTAGTTACACATTAACAAACCATTTTACCCAAATAGGGCATAAACAGAGGTTATGAAAAACAAAAACGAGAATTAGTTTAGATATTAAACAGTGTTTTGAACAGAAAGCCAGATTGTTCATAATACTAAGCACTAGGGTTATTGTTTTAGTCAGCATTTTTTCTTGATTAAACTGTTTCCTATCTCCTAGTAAGAATATATTATGTTTCTGCTCTGCAGAATCTTCAAAGGTAGAAGAAAAATATTAATATGATTTAGCACAGCACAAATTAACTCCTTAAGTATTACTGCAACTCCACCTACTCTCTATAAGGAGTACACATCTTAAGGAGCTACGGAAAGGAAAACAAAGATCAATAAAAACTCAACAATCCTAACAATGTATAATGCATATACAGTTGTTCACCTGCATCCTTTTGATTCTCTATATGACAGAGAGAGAAAGCAACAAGGAGAAAAGAGAAACAAGAACAGATATGCAGAATTAATGAGCAATTGGATCAAAATGCCCCCCAATTATGTGTCATATATGACATTCAAAAAGAAAAAGAAGTTGACCAATATTTCCCACCACCCAGAAGCATGGGGATCATAAAAAGTCTTCTTTTGCTAAAGTAAAAAAATTATACTGATGGAAGAATAGTTGGTTTTTAGGTGACTTAAACACATGAGAACACACCTTAGCTATCAGACTCGTAAAAAGACTGTACAAACTTAGGCCTGTAAGGAAAGAATCTAAGATGGCATTCTGTTGGAAAGATAACAAACGCGAGACATGGAACAGCTGATGTACAGAGAGGTCATTTTTTCCATGGTCTTAAGCATTTTAGAAACCTTTATACACTTTAGGGAAAGATGGTTGTCCCATTTTCCCCATTTTCCACACTGATGTTTGGCTCGTTGTTCCCCCTATAATTGCTACCTTTGATTGTGTACCAGTGACAAGTGTTTACAAATTGGGGTTACACAGAAGCAAAGTAAAAATGCATTCAGGTCACAGACAGAAAGAAGAACTGAAAAAAACTTACAGACAAATTGGAGTTTGTCACAAACAAAAACAGCTTAATTTTTCTAACCTGATTTTAGCCTGATAAAAAGTGACTGGGCTTCTCACACTGGGACTTTCACAGACAGAAGCAACAGACAAGCCAATGCTAAAAGACTTGAAGCAGGGAGAGTGAGTTGGTTTGGTTCTGGATTGTACTGAAGTAATGAAACGGAAAAAGTGAAGACAGGATGAGGAGGGTGGAAAGTACTCACGAATGGTTAAATCCATCACTTGAGAGGCCAAGCAGAAGACAGGATGCTCATACATTTCTCTCTTTTTCCCTATAAAAGAGGATTTGGGCATGCAAGAGGCTTAGGTCAGAGGCAAAGAGGTCAAAGGTCATAGGTCAGAGGAAAACTTTACGTTAGCTTAAAAGAAAAGTAGCTGTAGAGTATTTTGGGATACACACACAGGATAAAAATTAAAAAGGAGATTGGAAATTGGAGGTTTACTGGATTAACCATTCAGCATGCTCATGAGTCACAAAAGAGATTGTGACCATGATTCTAAAGGTTTGTTCTGAATTGTTTGCAGGAATATAATGGTCAGAACACTATGAATAGAAGGAGATAGAGTTCTATTGATTTAAGGCTCCAAGATACTAAAGCAGTTTAGCCTTCAGTATCTAAGGCTTTCACAGGTATTTCTTCATAAACATAGCCTCAAGCAGCACTGCTGCTAATTGTTTACTTTGATATTAATGCATTCAGGCTATTGAGACTGAAGAGGGCATTTTGTTTCCAAATTGGAGACTTCTTGGAGAAATGGTCACACAGTGATTTTAAATTTATTTTTTAAATTTTTAAATAAAAAAAGAAAGAAAAGTAAAAAGGAACTTCATAGTGAGCGGACTATGCTCATGAAAGAAAACCTGAGGCATGCAGCTTGCGGATGTTGGGTTGTTTGAATTAACAATCCCAGCATGCTTTGAAACTGACGCAGCCACTTTTTATAGAGGCAGCATAGAAAAGTGGCTGAACCAACCACGAACAAGGAAGGAGATAAGCAGAAGAGAACAGGTAGTGTGGGATGAAGTACTTCTCTGAAAACAATAGCTGGAATTTAAAAAGGAAAAAGGAAAAGAAGGAAAAGAAAAAGTTTGTTGCTTCAAAGTTTCCCAGACCTAAAAGTCACAGTGCCAATAAGAGGGCAGATAATTAACACAACCAGGAAGAATTGAGGCACAAAAGGAAAGTACACACTAACTGTTCTAAGTTTTGGGAAATGAATGCATTTTTACTTACAGATCATAAAGTTTGATTTTGCATACATATATCTGAAAGAAGAGAGCAAAGCTGGCTGACAGAGTTAGTGCGTGTTATGTAGAAATCTAGGGAATCCAGTGTCCATTCAAGAGGAAAGGAACAATAACAACCCCATAGCCACCTTTGAACTGGAGTTCTCCCTTGTCCTTATGAAGCAGATTTAAACATTTAAATTTTTAACAGAGTTCACCAATTAAAACCATTCTGTGAAGCAGAGTGCTTCGATAAATTGCTTGATATCACAGTGCTCAAGAGACCTGCGTTCCTTCTCTATTTTCATCACTCATTACCAAGTCAAGAGTTGATAAACATCCTTTTAGTGCCCAATTCTTAAGCATTTCTCACTGGATGCATAACAATGAATTCATTACCACTGGTACACAATTTGCATTGTCAACGAGGAAAAACATTGAAAAAGAGAGAGGTGTGTAGTCTACAGACCCTGGACTTTCTGACAAGCAAAGATGAGGGAAGGAAAAAAGATATTGGAATAGTCACGTTGTTTCCTTTAGCATTATTATCTAAGCTTACAAGAACACAGGTTATTTAGTAAAGATTCATGGCTCATACATAGCAGGTAACCAATATCCAGAATGCACAGTTCAATGTATGCATTTGCATAGGAGTTTCAAATACCTTTCAAAAGTAGCCTAAAATGTAATAATGAAAACTGATTAATGAGTAAAGATCTATCTGCGTGTATAGAATCCCTGCCAAAAACCTATCTTCCAGCAAGTTTTAAAATGTCTTTTTGATGGCTACATGTGTCTCTGGTCACTAGCTGTTATTCCTTCATATCGCAAAAGGTCAATAATATCAGCTACAGTGAATTTAGAGTGACAAGAATGAAATATGATGCAAGGAGAGGGACAACTGATTTGACAAGATCTGCTATGCATAAAGGGAAGGTGGCAAAACATTATTCGGGGGGAAAATAGACATTTTAAACTGGTTTATAAGCCAAAGAGCACAGTTAAAATAACGGGATTTTCATTTTTCAGTTCTTCAATGAACTCCAGGGCCCCAAGCAATTAGCTACAGATACCTTTTTTCAGCTATGAAACTGGCACACTATGTCCATCTCAGTATTTAGTAGGGGAAAAAGAGATGAATGAATATTGTACAACTTGTCTAATAATCTTATTTCCTGTGAAATCATTATTTTGTTAAGCAGTTATCTTCTTGAAAGAAAATAAAACATTTTACCTTTACCTTCTAAAGAAAACTGAAAATTATTATTTTTTAAAATGGTATATTCTGCTTTACTCAATCTTTTAAATAAGCAATTGCTTGAACTGTCTGCCTCAAAGAGGACATCACTTTAATTTCAATAATAAAATTACCTTACCTTCAATTTTGGCATATTCTGATAGCCGATTATAATTAGTCAGTGCAGCTTGTTCTAAGCATTTACGGATGACGGCTTTTACCTCCTCTTGAGGGACTGGAGTAACTATGTCTTTCATCAAAACCTTGATACAAGAAACACTGATTTGTTGTGTCACCCTGATTAATATTTTTTTAAACAAACAAACAAACTTTCACCTAACATTTCAAAGGGCTCACAGTGCTCTTTGTCTCCCTCTGCTGGCAAGAATTCAGGAAATGATAATTTATCACAAGGCCCGACTACTTTGACACATCATTTGTACCCTTTTGTTTTGAAAAAAATGTCTAACCTAGTAGAAAGGAGGTAAATATGAGGGCAGTGTGAGAATAACAAGATGGCCTGCATAAGATACACATTTTACAGATTCTATACATTCATTTTTGGTGTAATCAAAATGAAAATGGTTTCTGATTCTAAATATGCCATAAAAACCAATATAAGTTCTCCAAAATGAAAGAAACAAATATGGTATCTGGATTTTTTTCATCAGCCTTTTACAGTCCTTTTGCTTACCCTTTCCAAGAGTGAAAGTGTGGCTTTTAAAGCACCTTCTGGCCGGCCAAATGGAAAGCAATACCTAGGATAAACACATAGCTTTTAGATATTTTGCACTTATGCATATATTAACTGGTTTAACTCTGGCTTCATAAGGAGAATCATTGCCTTACTTGCTGAATTATTTTAAATTCTGTGTTTTCACTGTCCCAGATAGCAACAGTCATATTAAATTAAATAATAGATTTGAGCTTTGGAATTTCAGTAATAACAGGTTTTAGTAAAGAGGGTATCAGTGGCCCTTTTTGTACTGGCCCTTATTTGGGATTATTTTCTGGAATAGAGGCCTGCTGTCCACATGCTACTGCTGACTACAGCAGGCCCCGCGTGGGGTCTTCCATAGTCTGCACCAGCACTTACATGGCAGGCTCCTATTCCAGAATATAATCTGGAATTAAGGCTCCGTGCAGAAACGGCCCTATTCAGAAAAAAACTAATAAAATTAATAGTTCAGTTTTCTAACTTGGGCTTTCATTTCATTCTATTTTGACTATTCTTAAAGATAAAAAAGCATATCAGGAAATTTCACACACACAAAAAGGTTATTCTGAAGCAACAGAATGCGTATTTAACAACAAAAAAATACACATATCAGAAGAAAACCTAACCTTTCTCATTCCATTGGGGCCTGCTCCTTAGTAAGAGGGTACGGAATTGGAATCTCAACCACAAAGACACAGATGTTGCACCCATCTTTTAAGTCTCCCCCAAATAATACCCATGATTGTTACATCATTAACGTGATGTATTAATTTTTTTTTTCAAAGCTCTTATCACTTATGTTACTAATCATACAGTCAGCTTGTGTCAACCTGGGGATAAGGACTGCAGGGCGCTGAGGCTGTGATCAGACACAGCAAAAAAGGAAAAAGTGTCTCAGCAAAAGCTTCAAGGTGGGATTGTTCACACCCCAGTCTGGCCCTCCCCTCTCATCTGAACATTCTGTGCTCGCAAGGGTGGATTAGAGAAGGCCTGGGAATATAAGGGTTACACACACTATCTCTGAGGCACGTCTGAGACATCCCTTTTATTTTGTCTGATCACATCCTGAGGGACGCTGAAGTCTCCCTTTGATTTTCCTGAACTGTGGCTTGACCTAAAGTAGATCAAAACGCACTTTGGGAATATCAAAGGGAGGCTTCCGAATGGACCCTTATCCTCCCCACTACAACCCTATGGGCCAGATCAGTAGGCCGCCACCATATTCAGCTCTGTAACTGGAAAATGAAATATCAGTTACCTAAAATGTGTGATCTGGTTTTCCAGTAACAGCCGCAGCCTCTCTTTGATTTCTTCAAACCGTTCTTTTTCTTCTACTGTCACAGTTCCTATTCCATCAGGCCTGAAGAAGAAAGTCTATGAATGACTTATATTTTACTTCATGACTTTTATGATTATTGGTATTGTCAGCCATCCCTTTTATAATTAGCATTTATACAAATTGTATACAAAAAACCTTATACACACAAATGAGTAGAACACTGAATATTAAAACTGTTGTCTAAAATCAGTTACTTCAGACCACCGTTCTCTCTTTGCTTTATATATATGAAGATCTTGATGTGTATAGACTTCCAGGATATGTAATGTGTAGTTTTGATTATGTTCCAAAGATCTTAAGTATGAGGAATATGTGATTTTGTATTGAATATTGGAGTCCAGATCCTATTGGCCCAAGCCAAAAAGGCCAGTGGTCAGAGGTGACCAGAGTTGTACCTCAGAAACTTACAGAAGGCTACAGAGTTTCTTTCTCTGGATTAAGTCTTATACTGGCAGTCACTGGTGGTATAAAATGCCATACCTCTTTTCATGACCTTTTTCATGCTTGCCTGTAGCACAAGCCTTGGAGGGGTCCAGGGGTCTACCAGCCACAAACTGGTGTAGATGCTTGTGTGCATCAAGCTAGGCTACAGACTGAGATATAGCACCAAAATGATGCCCTGCCCTAGTTCTGTGGTGGACCTTTTCAAAGTGGCTGATAAAAGGGCCACCGTGTGTGCTCCAGAGCACAAAGTGCATACAGGGGGAAAATCCCTATAGTCTGGAGTAAACTTTGGGGAGGGGTTTTATTTCAGTTTGCAAGGAAGCTCTGCCAGAAGTGGCACTGGAATTTGATGCACACCAAAAATGAACCTGCAAAAGCAAGAAACCTTCATTTGGTCCTTCTGCAGGGCAGATTTCTAGTTCTGATGGATTAACTAGAATTGTATCTCCACAGCCATGGGGAGAGGTATCTGGGGATCATCCTGCCCACCTTGTCAGTAGGTGCTTCTACTTATCCATGTCGTGTGTTAGGGTGTCCAAGGAAGTAGAATCTGAGGCACTTGCTTTGAGATCACTATTTAATGCCCTTGCCCCATGCATCAAAAATGATGTTGTGATGTGTAAAATGATCTGCTGGGGCATCTGAATCCGGAAGTGTAGATGTGCCCTAGAAGTTTCCACTGGCTCCAGAACAGGACATGCTAAGGGTAGATAGCTGAAGCAACTGTTCATCCCACCCTAAGTCTATTTTGGCTTGGAAAAGGATCCAGTGCCAGAAAACATATTCCAGCTAAAAAGCAGGCAACAGAAAATTAAAGTATTTATTTGACCTCTTCCCGATTTTCTGGCTCTGGTTGCCCTTGCCTCTGGCTCAAATGTGATCAGGGTGGGCACTACCTATTTCAGTGCTTTGCCTCCCTGTAGCTGGAATGAGGGTTGCACCCTCAGACTAGCATAAATTTCACATCCCAGGAAATGCTACCATTTATATGGTGCCACTATTGAATCAAGTGAGATGTCCTGCAATTACATTTTTTTAAAAAAGCTTTAATCTCACAAAGTGCCTGACATTACTTATTAGAAGAACAAACAGATGGCCTCACTGAACTTTCAAGCAAACATAAAGTCCAGAATCTTAAGTGCTCATTAAGGTCCTTGCTAACTTTCAAATAATTAAAAGTGTTATTAATGTATGTTACAGTCACAACCTCAGGATGGAAATTGTTCCCTGCAGCCTCTTCCTATCTCTTTTTCCTGCAGTTTGGTGGAATAGCTGCTTAAACCACTGCTAAAGGAGGAGTTTGATGGCTTCATGTTATGCTGCGAAGCAAAACTGCAGCTATCACTTGTTAACCTAACTGTGAATTTATTATCTTCATTTATGGTATGATCACAGAGATCTCTCAGATTATTAGCTCTGAGTTTATCAAAGCAAGTGAGAATCCAAGAAATGATCAGCCTTTCACATGTAGCCGCCTGTCCCATGTTGTCAAACTATTGTTAAACTAAATGTGTGATTTTTCTCTGATAGCAGCAAGAATCTACGAAGTGTTTTTCTGGAAAAAAAAAGTCTAGCCATAATGCAGAAGAAAACAAAGTGTCTTCTTTTATTTTGTAAAATTATCAGTTACTAGGCAATGGTGAACTCCACATTCTACAGAAACAGAGGCAATATACAAAGGTGATAAAATGGCAACTGTAATCTACAGTGGGCAATGGTCAGTACTTTCATTTGACACACCCTGAAACAGACTGCCTGCAGTCGGTCAGAGCATGAAGCTTCCCACTAAACTTCATTCCATGTAGCTTTAGTTTAAATGAGGATTGGTAGGGTGGCAGGCCCTGCGACCAGCAGTTCAAACCAGGAATCCGATCAGGTAAGTCAGTCACAGAACATAAGAGAGAACATAAGAGAAGCCTTGCTGGATCAGGCTACAGCCCATCTAGTCCAGCATCCTGTCTCACACAGTGGCCCACCAAATGCTCATGGGCATCTCAAGCAGAGACAAGGACAAACCTATTCCTGCTCTAGAATCCCAGCAGATGGCCTTAGAAGCGCCCCGGTGTCTGCCCCCCCCAAGCCTGAAAGATGCACCCAGGCATTCATTCTAGTAGCCATTGATACATCCGTTGTCCATAAATTTGTCTGGAGGGTGGTGTTCAGGGCACCAAGGAGGCCCCTGTTGGCTGCCGCCAGCCCGATCAGTGTGGCAGCACCCAGCAGAACCCCGGGACAACCCCGCCCCAGTCTCGCCCCACCCCCAAAAGGGGCTGCCAGCCTGCAGGCCCCCCAAAGGGGCTGCCAGCCTGCAGGCCCCCCAAAGGGGCTGCCAGCCTGCAGGCCAATGTGGCCCAATGGTGGTAGCCCAGGGCAGGGCATCCTTCCCCTGCAGCAGCCTTTTCAAGCTGGCACACAGATACACCATTCGTACGTTGGCTGGTAAGGGATGTGTTGAGAATGCATCCCTTACCGGCCAAGCAAATGGTGGATCTGCCCCCGCATGTACCTGCCTTAGCACACTTCAGCCATCAGGCTGAAGTGTGAAAAGGCATCTGCGTGCCTCCCCAGCCTGAAAGATGTACTAAGGCATCCATTCTAGTAGCCATTGGGTGTTTTTCTACTAGCAATAAGTACCCATTGAAGCACCCATTAAGGACCCATTTGGCTGAGAGCCGGATGACTCCATTTCCACTACAGACCCTATTAGAGACACATCTGTTTCCACCACAGCTAGGGAAATTCAGATCATATGGGTCCTTCAGGACCTATAATCCAGATTTCATGTAGACCCCTTGGGGTCTACAATGGGGTCTTCAGCCTTCAAATCCAGATTGTAGGGTGCCTGTTTCCACTACAATTCTGCAATGGGGTCTAGAGGAGGCTTGGGGGGGGGAATGCACCCATGGGGGGGTGCCCTAAACTCAAGATTTCGGAGTCCCTGTGAAGCTGGCTCCGAAGTCCCTCCGAAGTTGCCTTCAGAGATTAGTGCAGGGTCCGCAGAAAAGCCCCGTGTGAAAGCAATGCCGCTAACGTCAAAGATCCTCTGGAGCATTTGACAGCAGCATTGCTCTCGCAAGGGTTTTCTCTGCGGACCCTGCGGTAATCTCCGAAGGCAACTTCAGAGGGACTTCAGGGCCGGCTCTCACAAGCAGTTCTTTTTGGAGCCTTTGCTAATCTCCAAAGGCAACTTTGGAGATTGCACCCCCTGTCCCCCAAAACACCTGGAGTGACAGGCAGACCCCTTGTGGGTAGATCCGGATTTGCAAATGGGTGCTCTGGTGTTTCCACAGCAGACAGGCTAGCATCCATTGCCATTGGGTGCTAGACCACCCATAGAAACATATTGGGTACTTCCCTTAGTCCGGATATACTAGATCTGGATTAAGGGAAGTACCCATTCCTTAGATCGGGATCTTCTTAGATCTAGATCAAAGGAGCTCAGTGGAAAAACACCCATTGATACATCTGTCATCCATAAATTTGTCTAACCTCTTCTTAAAGCCACCTAGGCTGGTAGATGCTACCACCTCTTCTGGCAGCAAATTCCATAGACTGATGATTGTCTGGGTGAAGAAATACTTCCCCTTGTCTGATCTGACTCTCCTACCCATCAGCTTTCTAGTATGCCCCCTGGTTCTAGTGTCTTCGCTCACATGCCTCAAGTGGCTGTAGCCACTCCAGGGGAAGTCCACCCACATGCCATGCCACCTCTGTCAACCTGGAGCATCCTGTTTCCCCGCCCCACTAGTACTAAGTACCCATTAGGTACTGTCCATTAGGGACCCATTAAGGACCCATTAGGCTCAGAGCAGGAAGACCCCATTTCTACTGCAGACCCTATTAGAGCCACATTCGTTTCCATCAGTTCTAGGGAAATCCGGATTGAATGGGTCCTTCAGGACCAATAATCTGGATTTCCTGTAGACCCCATTAAAGGGGTCTACAATGCGGTCTTCAGGCATCAAATCTATATTATATGGAGCGTGTTTCCACTGCAATTGGGTAATGGGGTCTGGGGGTTCTCTGTGGGTGTGGGTGTGCACCCATGGGGTGGTGGTGCCCTGAAACCCAAAGCTTTGAAGCCTGTGCACAATCTCCGAAGCTGGTCCCCAAGCTGACTCTGAAGACAGCTCCGAAGAATAGCACAGGCTCCAAAGGGGCAATGCCAATCCTACAGACCTTCATCAAAGGCTCCAAAGAATCTTAAAAGTTTGCGGCGGATCACTCCAGAGAATCTTCGAAGAATCTCCGGAGTGTCTATGGAGGTTGTACCCCCTGTCCCCCTAAAAACCTGGGATGACAGACAGGCCCCATGTGGGTCGAACGAGATTCACCACATGGGTGCTCTGGCATTTCCACTGCAGGCAGGCTAGCACTCATAGCTATTTGGTGCTGCACAGCCCGTGGGGACACATCGGGTACCTCCCTTAATCCAGATCTACTAGATCCGGATTAGTTGAAGGACCCATTCCTTAGATCCAGATCATCTTAGATTTGGATTAAGGGTGGTCAGTGGAAAGCTGCCCCTGGAGCTTCTTTCAGCTGCCCTGATGGTTGTTAGCTGTGAACTACTAAAAGCTTGTTCACAGCTTCACCAAGAACAGCTGGTGAGTTCCCAGATGAAATTTTTGCACTCTCTTGTGGGTGCAAACACTGCGAGTGAGTGGGGTGGCATGGCTGTGCTGTCATGTGCCATGGGATGATCACCATGGTAGTGAGCAAAATGTAAACAGGCCCATGGCAGCCAACTTCCTCATTTTCTTGCTATGAAGCAAGAAAATGCAGTCAAGCATGTCATGGAGATTGCAGAAAGGATTGGCATTTGTGGAAGTTGTAGAATTCAAACCACCAGGAGAATAGTTTGTGGAGTGAAAGGAAGGTCGCTCACTCAACTAGAGTACCCCAAAGAGACATGAGTTGGGCCCCGTCACTGTATATGTTTAGGAGGGCAGTGAAGAAGGCCACCTCTTTGCCCTGGCCTTTGGTTAAATGGGAATATACTATCTCTTCCCACTTTACAGATACTCTTTTAATATATACTGTTGTTGTTTTCATATATGTTTGATTTTAAATGTTGTTACCTACCCTGAGACTTTTGGGTATAGGGCAGGATAGAAACCCACAAGCAAGCAAGCAAGCAAGCAAGCAAGCAAGCAAGCAAGCAAGCAAGCAAGCAAGCAAGCAAGCAAGCAAGCAAGCAAGCAAGCAAATAAATAAATAAATAAATAAATAAATAAATAAATAAATAAATAAATAAATAAATAAATAAATAAGTTTGACAAAGGTAGATACAAATTTGGCGAAGAAGTAAAAAAGGACAAGCATCTCATTTCCATACACATGCCAAATGGGCTCCCACTTCCTCTGATGTCCCAGTGCTGATAATCAAGGTCCTGTATTCCGCTTCTGTATCACTCTTTATTAAGGAGATTCTTTCTTTATTGTTGTTTCAGTTGGGATGGAAGTAAGATGGCGGCACAGCTGCTGAAAACTGGTGTTTCACCTAGCTGAATGTCTTGGTGCTCTGTTCTCAGGTTTGGTCAGACAGTTATCATGCATTAAAATGACTAAAAAGAAAACATGGACCTATTTTTTTTTAATTTTACAGTCTTCCAGAAACAGACTCTGTTGTTTCTTCTTCCTGTTTAGTTTTATTAGCTACTGGAACAATCTTTTTTTGCCCACCTTCAGTTAGAGCGAGGAGAGAAGGAAGGCCCTTGTTTTGTGCAGAGGGGAACTAAAAGCCACAGAAAATATTAAAAATAAAAACCCCTGTCTTAATAGCCACAAAGTGAGCAGTCAAACTGCTAGATAATTTGCAGGACAAGCAGTGTGTCTGATAGCCATGTAAAAATGTGTTCTGAAAAAGCACCATTCTGGTATCAAAGCAAGAATATGAACTCTGCTGGTGCCTTATGGGTCTGGTGTACAGGTGCAAACTGTTAATAAGAACATAAGAGAAGCCTTGATGGATCAGGCCACAGCCCATCTAGTCCAGCATCCTGTCGCACACAGTGGCCCACCAAATGCTCATGGGCATCTCAAGCAGAGACAAAGACAAACCTTCTCCTGCTCTCAAGTCCCAGCAGATGGCCTGATGAGCGAATGAATCGAATCCTGAAAATTGCATTCGTGCACGCCCCTAGTCCCAACACTATCTCCGTGGCAGGTACCCCAAATCAGAAATGTCACTCTTGCTGTTCAGTATCTATATGAAGTCACTGGGATTAGTCATCAGGAACGTTGGAATAAGGTGCCATCAGTATGCTGATGAGAACCAGGGGACAGTAGCCAGTGATAGGGCATTTTCTGTCATGGCCTCCAGGCTTTGAGACAACCTCTCTTTAGAGATTCTCCAGGTACTGTCACTTACCACTTTCTACAACCTGATGAAATTCATCTGTTCACTCAGACCATAGAAAGATGTGATCTGGAATAGCACCATCTGCAGTTCTGGATACCAGCAAGATGTTACTCAATAGTCTATGGTACCTGCATCAGGATATCCTGGAAATCTCATAATTTCACAGGTAATAATGGGGAACTTGATTTGTTTATGACTTTAGATATCAAAATTAGACTTTTGAAACTCATTCAGCTTAGTGTTATTGCCTCAGTGTAGATGTGATATGTGTACAAGCAAGTACCTGACGCGATGGAATTTGTGGCTTACTGCCATCAGCTTACTGTTAAAATACCACTCCAGATTTCCTGATGACCACCCACAATAGCCTCAGATAACACTGAATAGCATTCAAGACAGAACAGAATCATATGGCACCTCACAAGCTAGTAGACAGAACACAAAAGCATAGTCAGCCAATGTTACCCTCTGAGATAATTCCTGCAGGAGCGGAATCATTATAACACAGTATTTCCTGTTTCCAGACTGTTCAGATGATCCAAAAAGATACTGTGGTCGACAGCATAAAAAGCCTTTGAAGTATCAGACAAGATCAAGAATCACCTTTACATAAGATCATCAGGGAGACCAAACCTGATCCATTCCTTGAACCAGATTTAATTTGGAACAGGCAGATAAATTATTGTGTTTCCAGAAAAAGTCACCATGAAAAGTGTAAAAGACACTATGAATTTCAAAGCCCCTCTGGAATATGGTAGTGGCAAAGAGGTTAATCCCAAATGTTAAAATACATACTTATAATTTCAGCAGGATGGACAGTTCACCAATATTCCAAATTTCTTTCATTGATCTAATACAAAGCAAAGGCCTTCATAATGTTAAGGTTTCTTTGTGAAGTGGGATGGTATTTGTGGGTGTTTTTCCACTGCAGCCCTTAGATCTAAGGAATGGGTACATGATCTAGTACAGTGATGGCGAACCTTTTGAGTTTGGTGTGTCAAAATTCGCAAGAAAA
>MTQE01001141.1:8249286-8259480 GCA_014337955.1 Aspidoscelis marmoratus
CAGGTAAGAGTCCGGCTCCCTAACCACTAGACCAAAAATGGGCCTTAAAAACATATGCTACAAATGCCTTTTGTTTACCTAGCAATTTAGGATTCTTGTAAAGTAGGTTTTAGTTTGATCGTTATTTAAGCTTTTTGGTATATTGCCAGATCATCCCACATGGAAATGAATGGGCATTTGGGATATCTTCAACTTTTTCCTTTTAAACTTTAGAATCTGTGGCTATTATCACCATGGGGCAGGATACAGGCAAGTGTTGGGGCAAGTTCTGCAGCTGTGAGATTATGGATCACTTTCACACCAGACTGGAAATGATCTAGGAAGTTGATCATTTTTGAAATGATATGAAAAAAAAAATATCCCCACTGGGCATGTAAGGAACTTTCTGCCCCCTCATTCCTTCTACCCCAGGAGTCATCATAATCACCCTGTGGGTAAGGTGATTCCTAGGGTGAGCAGAATGGTGAAAGAGCTATACAGAAAGTCCACAAATAAAACGGATAGGAATGAATAAGGTATGAGCACTCAGAGCTGAAGTATGTTTTTCATACTGTAAACCAACCTTTGAATAAAAATGAAAATTAATCTACTACTAATTCTTCTGATCTTCTTTTGCCTTTACCATTGTCCTTTGGGTTCAAGCCAGTTTGCAAAACCCTCTATTGAAGTACAGATATGTAAACTCCATTTCTTACCTTTTGGGATCTGGAGGTGGCTGGGATTTGGAATCTTTCCTCTTTTTGGACTCCTTTTTGGAATCCTTTTTTGCTTCTACTTCAGTAGCTGGGGGATTATTTGCAACAGGCAGAATGCCCCCAAGTATCTCTTCCATTTTTTGACTTAGGGACATGATAGGGTCGGCATTAAATGAAAAGGTAAGGATAACAGAAAAAGGAAAAAAGTGGAAGTAACAAAAAGAAAATGTAACAGAAGAAAAGGGAGGAAAACACTAAAATCAAATAAAAACAATGATCATAATAATAAATGTCAAGAGGCAACAAAGGAAAGAAGAAAATAAAGGACTGAAAAAGAAAATAAAGGATACCATTCTCTATTACTCTGACATGATGGATCAAATGAAATGAGACTAGAGTGGCAGCCTTCTAATGTGAAATATCAGCAATGTGTATAATAATTTATGATCATGTTTACGAGAAAACTTACAAAAACACTTCATTATTTTATAACACTCTGTTATTCAGTAGCATATGTAGAACAGAGTGTGACTTCTCACTGTATAGAATGCAGCTTCCAAAAAGCAAATAATCAGTGCATCAAATATTGCATCTTTCTGTAGAGAAAAGCAACTTATTTCAGGCATACTTTATCTTAAAAGATTGGACTGAACTTGACATTGTAGAATAGCTATTATGGCTGCCAAATTTCAAAAAAAAAACATTTTAAGAATTCAAATGAATTCTTGTTTTCCACCTGATATACCTTAGCACTCTAAACTTGATCTATAGGCAGCTATAGGACTCTGTGAAGATTTGCAGCATTTTTACACACAACAAGACTGGGAAGCTTGTGGCAATGCACACACTTTTAGACCCCAGCTTGAATGGCAGTGAGCAGGAAAAGAATTTTCTTTTCTTTTCTTGGTTTCCTTTAGACAAAGATGGGATCAAAAAACAAACCAACGCTACTGGCAAATACCTTGTTTGCCTGTTACACCACAAGACAGATATAGAGCTTCATCAGTGATTGTATTGTCCAAATAAACCTGAATTGAAGGAAGGGGTTTGTTTTTCACTGGTATAGGCAAGCACTTTGCTCTTACCTGTTGCCATGAACATGCGATGCACAGAAGGCAAAACTGTAGTGAAGCAAGGTGGGGTCAATCATTGCCCCATTTTCTGCTCGCTCGAGCAAATCACTGAGGTAGCAGAGATGCCGGTGACAGCCTCTTACTCCATTACGGGCACAGTATTCGTCTAGCACAAACACCTGGCCAGGACTGAACCAGCCCTGCATGAAAAAAGAGATAATTAATTAAAAACATAATACTCATTTTGCTTTTTTTTAAAAAAATGCAACACTTGTTTGGTCTTAAAATTTAGTGGTTAGATGGCAATAAGTGATTTTTAAAAAAACACACATAAAGCAAAACTTACAACTGCAGCCACATGCTTATGTAAAATAAATTACCTATCTTATTTTAAATAAATTAATACTTGCTGAACAACTTTGGAAATAAAGCTTCATAATTACAGGAATATATGTACAACCAAAGTGATATACTACATGGACTACCTATAGGTTAACAAAAATACCTACACTGACTACCTATAGCCTACAAAAGTATCCGTCCGTCCGTCCGTCCGTCCGTCCGTCCGTCCGTCCTTCCATCCACCCACCCACCCACCCACCCACCCATCCATCCATCCATCCATCCATCCATCCATCCATCCATCCATCCATCCATCCATCCCCACACCTAGTAAGAAGGCCATGGTGCATAAGAAGAGTAATCTAGCCCAAGGTATTGTTTTCACGAGGACTGCCAATGGAAACTGAAGGGTACTACATTCTCTGATTTTAGTAACTGATATTCAGAGGTTCAGTGAGATCCTGATCCTGGAGGTATATCTAGCCATTATTGTAACCACCTGCCATTTAGAATGACATATTTTAATGGTAGCCATGCTACAAATTCCATAATTTCATTGTGTTCTTCTTTGGACTGTTCCCAAATCTTTCAGAACCCATGTTTCTTAAAGTACTGTGACAGGGGGGCGGGGGGAAACTACCACTTGTCTACTTCCTCTACATCATATATACATCTCTATATTCCCTATGATGTCATTTTTTCATAAACTACAAACTGTCAGAACTAGGGCAATGCCTCAAAATATTCCACAGTGTATATATTTTAATCTTAATTTTGTGTGCAAGATATATAATCTTTCATTCAACCAGCCTCTTAATAAGTTTTAATCAGTCAATTGGGTTTAATCTGTATAGATTAGATTAGATTAACCAACGGCAAGCTGTATCTTTTTTTAGATAATATTTTAGTTTTAATTTAAATTACCTTGATTTAATCTGAAAAGTGATTCCTGAAACAACTAAACAAACAAAAACTGTTGTATGTTCAAATTGCACTCCATAGCAAGCATATATAACAGCAGAATGGTAGTGGAAAAGGAGACCAGTAGAAGGCAAAGGGAAAAGGAGACAAGTGGTTTGTTATTCAACTTTGAGGTTCACAATCTGTGGCAAACCACTCTTTGAACTTGAATCAAATCACAATGGTTTGCAGAGTGAGTTGCTATACATTACAAACATCAAAGGTAAGTTGTGAATTTTTGTTCAGTTCTGCTGCTGGGCATTTGGATTCCAAGCCCTGTTGCATATAGTTCCTTGAAATTTTCACACTTTTGGACAGAATAAATTATGTTTGTGGATGCAACTCCAGTTTTAGGTGCTTTTACAGATGTTGCCATTTTTTTGCGATGTTTTGTTATATAATGATCTTGCTTCTTTTACTGCCACCACTACTTTTTTGCTACATTTGTGTAAGCTATGTCTGGAAAGGATGCAACAGATCAGATGCCGCTTCCTTCCCATGATTCTTGACACCGTATGATACTAAGATAAGGCCCAAGAGTGAAGTTTCCCCTTAGTGCATCCCTTCCAGGTTCTTGGTGCAGGAACTGGCTCTTGGTGGAACCAGAGGTCTTCCTTTTAAGAAGAGATGGAAGTAGCTAATCCCTCCAAACCACCTCAGTATGTCAAAAATCAGGTATGACTTTGTTTCGAGCATCAGCCATGTTGGCAAGAAAATGCCTAAGAGTATTCTGGAAACAATTTGAGTCCAATAATCTCCATTTTAATTGGTCTGCTGCCTTGAAAGACGGGAAACCCTTCCAACATCTTCAATCATAGAAGATGGTGGTCTGTCCCTGACAAGAGGCACAGGAGGGGTGGCCCTAATGTGCATCACTTTGCATTCACATTGAAGCTTACTTACCACTTGTTGCCCACTCCCCCAATGTCAAGAAGTCCTTCTGAAGCTCTTGATAACCTATTTCACTTTACACTACTCTGAATAGTTTGGCAACGTAATTTTTGCCAACAATTCAGCAACATTGAGACACTTCAGACAGTGTTGTATTGGCTCAGACACTGAAGAAATAAAAGTCCAGATTACTCCAAGAATAAGGTGAAGACAGCTTTTGTCAGCTTGGGCAGAAAAACTGTTGGGCACTAGGATGGATAATGAACAACAGAATTCTATTTATCCTCATGGTCTAACACAAACTGCAAACACTCCATGACCAAGCTTTCTGTGACAGGATACTTTCAGACAATTACAAAGGTTATGGTAACTTCCCCTCCCTAGCCTCTAGTTCTACAATGATGTGATAATGAATATCCAGATGGACACAGCTGTGAGGGGCACACACCTCCCTTCTATCCATCCGAGTTTTGCTAGTACATAGGAGCTGTCCACTTTCTCCCGTGGAATACTTCTGTGGAAACTAACCTGGCATTAACAAGCAAAATACTCCACATTTTTTATTCTGAATCCGAACTGCTACTTTTCTCTTAATATATTTAGGCTACATCTCCATGCCAATGCAGAAAGGACCTGATTTGTGCAATCTGAAGAGAAACCAGCAATGCCTTCTTTGCTGTGTAACATCCATTTCAAAGTGTGGAGGTGCCTAATGATTCAGTGATCCAGGCTTTGGAGAGCATGATACTGTACACTTTGAGTGAGAGAATCTTCAGCAGTGATTGACACTATGCAGTGGCGCAATTCTTTCAGGGCATCTTACATTGCTGTAGGTCAGTGATGGCGAACCTTTTGAGCTTGGTGTGTCAAAATTCGCAAGAAAACCTAGCTTAACTCAGGTGCTGTGTCACATCTAGAAATATCCATAATTTTGTGATATTTGTAGCTCTAGTAAAAAAGTTACATTTTTGATATGTGTTTTTTAAAAGCAAAAACAAATCATTCTTTACATTAGTGACTTTTGTTGCTGAATTTCATTTGCTAAATCTTCAATTGAAAGGTGGTATTTCGCATACTTCAAAAACAAGCAAGCACTACACGCCCAGGTGCCAGGGTAAGCAGGTGTGTCACCGAAAAGGGCTTGGCATGTCACCTGTGACACACGTGTCATAGGTTGGCCATCACCGCTGTAGGTGGAAACACAATGGCTTAGCCCCTCAAAAACTGCACTCTGGGTGCAAATGGAGACACAGCCTTAAATTTACTTACTGGAATTCATAGTCATATAACTAGGAAAGATGATTGTTCATTATGCCTTAAATGTGAATATATGCTAACATAGGCATATAGTAAGCTACGTTATAAAAGGTTTGCCCTGAAAAGTTAGATACTAATGATTAGAAAGAAAACAGAATATGTAGAGTAATTATCTGAAGGGTTAGATTAATGTACACCTTGCAGGACTGAAAATGGGAACCACCCAATACTGGAGGGTGAGCAGAAGAATAAAACCAAGGTGCTTGGAATGGACATTTGTATTGGTTCTGTTGGTCTTTTCATATACTTTTAGAAGAGCTAAATGAATATAAATGTTACTAAACTATAATAAAATGATTAATAAGATGAATTTAAAACAAGTATACATTAAGAAAATACAATAATAATTGAAATACAGTAATAATTCACATAGACTTCACAAAAACCATTTCCAAAGGTATTCTGAAAAGATTTTTTTTTCAATGCTAAGAAACCAGAACATAAGGAGCTAAATATGTACCTTGTCTGTATAGGGTGACTTACAGTTTGCACTTATTATGATATGTGTATGCATATTAACATGCAACTATATAACAAAACATAATCCACACTTACCCATAATCACAAAATCTTGTGATAATCTTATGGTTCTCGAAGTGGTACCTCAGGCTTTATGTTCAAAGGACTAAAGGACACTCCAAATATTGTTTTATTGTTGCTCAGTTGTTGTCATGTCTGACTCTTCAAGATCCCAAGGACCAAAGCATGCCAGGCTCATGTATCCTCCATTGCCTTCTGGAGTTTGCCAAATCACTATCTGTCCATTTCATCATTGCCTTGTCATTATGTTGCCAACATATTTCGCTTCAACTTCAATATCTGTTCTTCCAGTGAACAGTCAGGGATGGTTTCCTCTAGTATTGAATGATTTGATCTTCTTGAAGTCCAAGGGACTCTCTAAAATCTTCTGCAGCACCACAGTTTGAAAGTGTCAATTCTTTGGTGTTCAGCCTTCTCTAATGATCCACTTTCCACAGGCATACATTGCTACCTTTGACTATAGGGACATTTGTTGGCATGGTGATATCTCTGCTTTTTAATATACTGTCCAGGTTATTAATTAATTAATTATATTTCTATCCCATCCTATACCCTAATATGACAATAAAAACAGATAAAATATGACTAAAACAATGACAGTGGTTGTATCAGAAGGCCAAAGGCCAGGGCAAAGAGGGTTTGGCATAGGTTCCCTGTCAAGGAGCAAGTGTCTTTCAGTTCATGGCTATAGTCACCATCTGCAGTGATCTTTGAGCTCAAGAAAATAAATACAACAGTGCTTTCATTTCTTCCTCCTGTATTTGCCAGGAAGTGATGGGACCAGATACCACAACTCTGATAGCACAACTCTGCACTGGCAGGTATACCAGACCAGCAAGTGTGCTAGGAGCCTCCCTTCCACACAGTGATGCAGTCTAAGGGAGTCCTAGTTGGCTTTCTGGTCTGGTATACTGGCCAGTGTGGAATTTCCCTTATTTTTTATTTTTTATTTTAATGTCAAGCATCAAACCAACTTTTGCAGTCTCTTCTTTCACCTTCATCAAGAGGCTCCTTAATTCTTCTGTCATTAGAGTAGTATAGTATTCATATCTGAGTTTGTTAATATTTCCTGCAGCAATTCTGGCTTTTGATTCACCTAGCATGGTATTTCACATTACTCTACACATGAATTAAATAAATTCAGGGCCAATATACAGCTTTGTCATACTGCTTTTCTAATCTTGAACAGTTCCGTGTTCTGTTCTAACTGTTCTTTCTTGAGCCACACGCAGGTTCCTCAGGAGGCAGACAAGATGATCTGATACTCCCATCTCTTTTAAGAACTTGTCACATTTTGTTGTGATCCACACAGTCAAAAGCTTAAGTGTAGTCAGCCAAGCAGATGTTTTCTCCATAATCCAGCAAATGTTGGTGATTTGATCTCTAAGTTCCTCAGCCTCTCTGAAAATGAGCTTGCATTTCTATTAGTTCTCAGTGCACATATTGTTGAACCCTAGCTTGCAGAATTGCTATAATATGACTTCATTTTAATTAGCATTACATGAAACTCCCATGATGTACCATACTGTACAGAAAGCTGGAAGCATAGGGCAGTCCATTAAAAAAAAAGCAATGGACCAATAGGCTAATAGAAAATAATGCACAGGAAAAAAAGTTGCTCTTTTGAAAAACAGTCACTTCCTCCCTGCTTTTCCCCCTCCTCATTTTATATACTATGTTGTAAAAGCAATGGAAAAGTATGGCTATACTGGTGAAGTAACCCTAGTTATAGAATAGTTTAGTGGATACGATGTATCTCTTGATGTGATAATTACAGGTCTGCCAGCAACATTCTAATTCCGTCAACAGATTAACACTTAATCCAAACTCAGACTATATCTCATTGATAACTACTCTTCCAGCATTACAGGCTTGATCAAAACCTATTTTTATTTGAAGAAAGATGAAATACCAGTATAGTCTGATTTGGCACTCAGAGGTACACCAGGAAATCATAGCTAAATACTGATTTTTGATAGCTTAGTTAGGTGTGATCTGAAGCAATTACACACTTGATGATTCATTGTCTGTCACATTTCTGAGTTACCTTTAGACTTAGACACAACCCTGGCCCACAAAGGTTTTCTGAACACCTTTGCCTGTCCTTTACCCACCCCTCCTGCCCTGACCCTTCCCACTAGTTCCTACTTTGGAAGTTTGTTCCTCCCTTCTTGCCCCTTCTTGCCGCCATAATTTTACAGCTCCCGCTCATTGCTGCTGAAATCACTATTCACCACTGCCAATCTTGCCACTTGGCAAAGATGTCTTGCTTCCTGGCTGCTGAAATACTTATCTGCTACTCAGCAGAACTCCTGCCAAAGTCTTGCCACCTGGCAAGACTTCCTTTGCGCTGCTGCAAATCACTGCTTTGTTTGGGTGAAGCTGTTTCAGCACTCTCATGCCTTGCTAGGAAGGAATAAGCTTAAAGAGCTTCTGATTCTCTTCTCCTGGTTGCATTCTGGTGCCCTTCTGTCAAGGATAAGAGGCTTTTGAAAGAGCACCTGCACTTTCTCTTCCATTCTGTTACTGTCACTTTAGATCTGATGAGGGGCAGAGACCTGAGACAGAGATTTCTTTCCCCCCTTCTTACAATTCTTGTGAAGACTTGGGACCTGCCTTTGGAAGACTGAAATATTTTGCCCTGAGCTCCCTTTTCCTTTGTTTTAGCTTAGCTGAGCGTTAAGTTGGGAGCATGGATTCCTTGCTTGACTTTGAAGAGGACACCAAAGTTCAATGGGGCTTAGAACTGGGGAGGAATTTTTGAATGTGAAGTTGGGAAGTGGATTACTGTTGGGATAGAAGGGAAATCTGGCCTTAGAAATCTTAGAAGGAAAAAAGGAGCCTTAGAAAGCACGCAGAGTAAAACTTAGCTTCAAACACTGCTGCAGAACACAGTAGCCTTTTAAACCCTTTCAGCTACATAATTTTGATAGTGCTTGCAATTAATTAGCAAGTTAATCCTTAATTGACAGAACTGAACTTGCTGACTCTGCTGTAACTTTTGCCTATAAATTGCTTGCTATTTGGAGCACTGTTAAGTAAAAATTGTTACATTTTGAGTTCTGGTTATTTTAAACTGTTTTCCATTCCCCCCCACTCCGTTCTTATGAATTCATGTCAGATCGATTATAATTATGTTAATTCAACCCTTCCCACATGACAAATTTGACACTTCGAACTGGCAGCTAAATCCACAAAACCAGTAAAACCAGTTCTAACAGAATCTTGAGCATAAACTTCTTAGTATGTGAAATAAGTCCTTATAATGACTTTTAGCTTCCTTCTTCCTTCTGCTTCCTGCAGACAAGACAGCTGTTTTGTTGTCTGCATGGTGACAGTTGGGAAGTAAGTCATTGCTGGAAGATGCTCACCCAGTTTTTTTCTTTCTTTCTCTCCCCATGGCAAGATGGTAACTTTAAAGCCTGCATGGTAAGAGTTGGGAGGGAGAGGTTGCTATAACCTTGACATTGGAGTGTTCTTTCAGACTTGGAAAAACCGCTTCACTCTTTCTGGACCTACCTGTACCCTTTGCTTTTCCCCAGTAATGTAACGGACACCTTCCAATCTGAGGGCCTCATCTTCTGGTGTCATATCTTTTAGCCTTTTGATACTGTCCATGGGGTTTTCTGGACAAGGATATTGGAGTGGATTGCCATTTCTTTTTCCAGTGGACCACCTTTTGTTTTATCCCAGTGTTAAGATCAGCAGAGGAGATTCTTCTCTACTGCTGCTGCAACCTGTAGTTTGATGGATCATTGTAAGGGCCTTCTCAGTAGTGGCTCCCAGTTACTGAATGACTTCCCTCCTGAGATATACCAGGCACCATGATGACATATATTTTATTATATATTTTGGGCTCTGTTTAGAAATATATGTCTTTTCACCCAGGTTTTGGCCCATTAGGAGTTCTAAAAAAGATTTAAAATTGTTTTTAAATGCTGCTATAATATTGTTTTTTAACTGGCTTTTAGTGTTAGTTTTTAATTGGCAAAAGGCAGCTAATAAACACAGCCAATCAGTCAATTTAGAGAGGGACACCCAATGTGACTGATTTCCTTTGTCCTCAGAAGTTTTGGCCCATTTGACAATGGTCAGTAAAATGCAAAATATAGCATCTCGGGGCACACTGAGAGGGACAGTTCAAAAATATCCAAAGTTGTTTTGTTCTAGATACACTCAGAAACTGGCTAAATCTCACCTTTGTATTCTTGTTGTAATTAAAGGTGAATTTTCTTTTTCTTTCTAGAAAATCCACTGGAAACAGGCAAAGGAATGCAAGATCATCCTCAATCCTAACTTCTGTATGACTGATTCAGTGCCAATGCCATTACGAAGAAGAAGAAGAAGAAGAAGAAGAAGAAGAAGAAGAAGAAGAA
>MTQE01001141.1:8259571-8282273 GCA_014337955.1 Aspidoscelis marmoratus
AGAAGAAGAAGAAGAAGAAGAAGAAGAAGAAGAAGAAGAAGAAGATTTGACTTTTCTACCCCGCTTTCTCACCTATTCAAGGGGATTCAAAGCGGCTGACAAAGCTTTCTATTCTCCCTACAACAGAACACCCTGTGATGTAAGTGGGACTGTGAGAGGTCAGAAAGAGTGTGTGACTAGCCCAAGGTCACCCAGCTGGCTTCATGGAGGAATCAAATCTGGTCTTCCCAGATAAGAGTCGAGGGGTGTTTCTGCACTAGCTGCAGAAACCAGATTAACTGCCCCCTAGAACACATTAAAGACACTTACCTAAGGTGGCTTCCGAACTGGAGTCCTCTTCCGGAACCCTTTGCGGAAGCTGCGTCCGCATTTCGGTGTGCAAGATTGGTTTTTAAAACTGGTTTTGCTGCCGAAATCCGGATTAAATGTAAGACCTGAAAAATCAGGTCTTACATCCATCACTTCCGCGCATAGCCTGGGGAAGGGCCTGATTCCCTCCGCCTGCCATGTTGGGAAGCGCGGAAGCAGGACTGTCTGCTTCCAAAGCCCTTCCCCCCACATGCCAGTCACCACCAGAAACACACGGTGACTGGCAGCTCCATGCTCCAGTCCTGTGGCTCTGGGGGCATCGTCACTGGCACGCGAGCTGGAGGACAGATTGGAATGGGTGCTGGTGTGGAAGCGTGATGGATCTGGGGAAGGACGGTTCGCCGAAAAGAGGATCTATTTAGATCCCCTTTTCGGCGGCAAATGCGGAAGCACCCCAGCTCCCTAACCACTAGAAAAAATTGGCTCACTGGCTGTGTATGTTCCCAAAAAATTTTGTACAGAGCCTACCAGTGTCTTGTGAAAGATACAAAGATAGGTGGAATTACATGGAGGCTGGTGATGAGATGAACGTGTGTCCCTAGAGTATGTTTCCGTGTATTGGCCTGCATTTACTGATCTGTTAAATGGTTTGGGGGGAGGGCCCCCCAATACTCAGTTCTTTAAGTGCGACTTGAAGGTAACTGAAAGTCACTTTCAGGTGTACTGCAAGCCACATGGCATCATATACTCTTACCAGCCCCAATATGCTTGCCTGAGTTGATTTCTCTGCACAATCTATAAGGGCAGCTGCACAAGATAAGAAGTGTTGTAACTAAAGTTTCAAGGTTACATAGGCATGAATTAATAATGAAGCATCTTTGTAAATGAATCTCAGCATGCTAGAGCATAATATCATCACTTACAGATGATAAAGTCTCATTATGCAGGCAGTAATGGTAGCTTCTCAGGTGCATGAGCAAGCACAGAATTCTGCAAGAACAAATGCATTTGCACATCATGTTCAGGGATCCCCAGTTCTGCTAAAGGTGCTGAACAACTGAAAAGATGTATCTCTATCTTGCTTCAAAACTGTAAAATCTTTCATTTTTTAATTGAAAAGTTCCTGCGGCGAGTAGATCAGTGCCCTGCCCCTTTAGGCAACTTCTTTGCCACCCCATCTGCCACCCCAAATGCTACGTCTTTGAAATGACGCTGCTGTGAAAAGATTAAAATATATTTTCTACCACTCAGATGACACCAAATCTTTTCTAGATGCCAAAATAGCTACTGTTGAGGAGACTTGAAGAAATATCAATTAAGAATTCCGTTGAAGAGATTTGCTTATTCTTGTTGGGCCAACTCCAGAACAGATTGAAAAGGGATTAAAATAATGAGGGGCAGAATCAAAGGCATGGGGAACAGACATCGTTCCTTTCATTACTCTAGTCGCCAGAAAGCGCATGTGTGAAAATGAAGATACCGATTAAGAAAATCGCAGAAGGGGGGTTGTCATGAGAGCCTCAATTCCCTACTTCACTTTGAAAGAGCTGCTGGAATCTGGCTTTTTCTAGCACTGAAATAAAAATATTTTTAATAATATATTCCAGGTGATTTCACCATTCAGGAACAAAATGTGTGTGTAAAGAAGGGAGGGAGGGAGGGAGGGAGGGAGGGAGGGAGGGAGGGAGGAAGGAAGGAAGGAAGGAAGGAAAAGCTAATTTCTAGGAAGTGGATCTCAAATTTCTGGAAAAAAATACACCCAATGAACAACATGTTTATTAGGAACAGAAGTATCCCAAGAGAATAGACAGCTTTTATGTTCCTAGAACTATTCACTGGACATAAAAGGGTGCAAAAAGAAAAGAAATAAAATAATAACAAAAAGCATTCATAAGCATTGTCATCTGAATGTTTTATCATACAATCATCTCATACTAATAAAAGGTAAAGATTATAGCCTATATATGCCTCTGCTGGGGGCTGCAGACATGAACCTAAGCTTTCACAGTACTATTTAAAAATATATGTGATCCTCATTCTTGAAAACATGATTAAAAATATGGTTGCTAAAGACTAAAAATAATTTATCTTCATATGTAATTAGACAACCTACTAATACATGGGAATGATGGACATCTTTGTGAAAGCAATTTATATATCCACCGATATGCTTATCTCAAGGGTATAATTGAATCATTGATCTTGCCATGCAGATTTCTAGTTCTGTTAAACTTCGGGGTGTGGGATAAGTAAGGGCCTTTCCGCACGTGCCGCCGGAAAACAGATCTCAAAGATCCGTTTTCATGTGGAACGTTTTAAAAAGGAATCTGACCCATAAAGGGTCAGATTCTTGGAGGCCCTGCGCGTACGCACACATGTGGGGCAGTGGCAGCAGGGCCTGATGGGGAAACAGATTGGGGTGGGTAATGTGCGGACATAACAGCGCCCATCCCAAATCGGCCCTGACGGTGCATGCCCAGCTGTCAGAGAGGAGGAGCGCATGCTCTGCGTCTCTGACAGGTGGGCGAGTCCGGCGGCTGTCTTCCCTGCCTTCCCCCTGGCAAGAGAAGCGGTGATCGGCCGTTCTCTGGCCAGGGGAAGGGGAATCCTACTCCCACCCCCACCCTGCCGAAAGTCCCACGTTTGCGACGTCCGTCTTACCTTGCCGTCGCCGGCCCAATTCTTGGACTGGCAGGGCCGGCACTGTGTTGTTTCATTTTGTATTCGATTCTTGCTTATTTCTGATCCCTAGCATGTAGGTCCAGATTTGCTTTAATCTTGGTCAGAGATTGTTATTCAAGTCCCTGCAGTTTACAACTCAGAGAATTTTAACATGGGGTGTTACATATTTACAGGGACTATTGGAACTGTATCCCTCGGAGAGTGGTCCAGCTGTCCCAGAACAATGCTGTCTGCACTTGGGATAGCTATTCTGCGGAAGCCCTCATGTTTCTCTAAAGCTCATTGTGTTATAGGGGGCTTTTCCACTGACCTCCCTTAATCCAGATCTAAGGGAGGTACCCGATGTGTCCCCAAGGGCGGTGCAGAACCCAATAGCAATGGGTGCTAACCTGCCCACAGTGGAAATGTTGGAGCATCCATGTGGCGAATCCAGATTGACCCATGTGGGGCCTGCCGGTCACCCCAGGTTTTTTAGGGGACGGGGGTGCAGTCTCCGGAGATGCTCCATAGATTCTTCAAAGATTCTCTGGAGAAGCTCTAGAGAATCTCCGGAGCTTTGTCATAAGCTCCAGAATTCTCTAGAGCGATTTGCTGCAAACTTCGAAGATTCTCTGGAGTCTTTGACAAAGGTCCATAGGATTGGCATTGCTCTCACTTGGGGTCCTCTTTGGATCCTATGTTATTCTTCGGAGCCAGCTTCGGAGCCAGCTCTGGAGCCGGCTTCAGAGATTGTGCACAGGCTTCAGAGCTTTAGGTTTTGGGGCACCCCCTCATAGTGTGTCCCCCCCTGGATCTCCCCTGCGATCCCATTGCCCGATTGCGGTTGAAATGTGTTCTGTATAATCTGGATTTGATGCCTGAAGACCCCATTGTAGACCCCTTTAATGAGGTCTACAGGAAATCTGGATTATAGGTCCTAAAGGACCTAAAGGACCCATTCAATCAGGATTTCCCTAGAACTGGTGGAAACAAATGTGGCTCTAATGGGGTCTGCAGTAGAAATGGAGTCTTCCTGCTCTGAGCCTAATGGGTCCTTAATGGGTCACTAATGGGTACTTAATAGGTACTTAGTGCTAGTGGGAACCCCCCCCCCCAATAGAAACTGCTATGGGTACTCTGACAGCCAAGAATGAAAGTTCCTGGCCTCAAAGGTCCCAGGCGCCATCAAAATGGATCCCAAACCAGTTCACAGATATGTACACACTTCTGCACAGCTGGGCTAGTTCAATCTTGAGTTAAGATGTTGGTAGGCCTTTTTAAAAAGTCCACTATACTGGTTTAGGTGGCCATTTTAGGCCACCTAGAGAGGGCTAAACTTCATCCGATGTGGACAGGGCACACTGGCATAGGGTGTGGCCTCACTGGTCCATTCTAGTGTGTAGAGAGGCCCAGAAATGGGCCACTTGGCACACTGTACTGTGATACCAGTAAGTGCAGAAAGGCCCAATGGCACAAACATGAGTGTAATATGAAACAGGGGTCTGCCAGGAAAACTTCCCAAAAGTTAACGTGATTCTAGGAAGCTATAGGGTTAGTTTGAGAAAATAATCATGCAAACAACACAACTAATAAAAGGGGTTTTATCTAAGACCAAGAATTAATAGAGGTCTAGAACTGGGAGGCAGATATGAAGGTGGGATGGGGGCCATGTAAAAGTTAAATTTTGGAGGGAACAAGTCCACTTGGAAAGACAGAAAATAATACAAGCACACATTAAATTTATTATTACATGGTATTTATTACATGGTATTTCAGTGCTCAAGAGTCCACACCATACTAAATTTCTGCTTCATTATTGAGTATATGCTGCCCTATTACAAATAATAAGGGAATAGGAATTTAGAAAAACTCTAAATAATTGGTTTTCTGAATCTGAAGAATAAAGCTAAAGAAACATATAATGTTTACTTGGAGGAAATGGAAGAATATAAATTGAAGCCAACTTTTTTTGAAGGATGGATGCTATGTATAGCCTTGTTAAAAATTATAAGTGAAGAAGGATTCCTGGAAAAAGAATTTAACTTAAAATGGATCAACTGAGTCTCAATATCTTATGGAATTTGTTTGTTTGTTTGTTTATGCCTAGACTTTCTTCTTGTGTCTTTCTTTATGGTCATTTGGTTGAAACTTGCAGGGGCTGTGGGATGGGGAATTGGAAGCTATCTATGTATTGCACAAGAGATATATTTATTCATACAAGTGTTAATATTTTTGAATTTACTTGTTTTGTTATTATTATTTTTGAAGATCATTTTTTTTAAAAAAATTGTAATCTAGGGGGAAACTGCTTTTCTCTTTCCTGTTAGGCTGCATTCGCACTTACCTGCACTATTCCAGGACAGGACAGGACAAGCCACCTTGTACCTTTAGGCCAAGGTTGACTCATTTCCCCCCTCGGTCACAGTTTTATTAACATACTATTGAATGCACGGCTTAAATCAGAGCTTTTAACTATGTAGCTTAGTTTAATCTGTGACTTGTTTTTAATACCTGTTTTTAATATGCTTTTAAAATATTGTTTGATCCATTGTTACCCGCCCAGAGACCTTCCAGATAGAAATGGAAATAAGTAAGTAAGTAAGTAAGTAAGTAAGTAAGTAAGTAAGTAAGTAAGTAAGTAAGTAAGTAAGTAAGTAAGTAAGTAAGTAAGTAAGTAAGTAAGTAAGTAAGTAAGTAAGTAAGTAAGTAAGTAAGTAAGTAAACAAACAAGCAATCTGTCTCAAACCAGGTTGGATTGCTCCACACTGAGAGACTCCACGCTGGCTCCAAAGCTTGCACCAAACCTGGAGCAGACATTGGGGGGCAGTGGGAAGGAAGGGTCTGAATGTTCAAAAGAACAATAATGAAAGTTCCTGACCTTCAGAGTTCCCTAGGGGTCCATTCTGGATGGTGTTTTTCAGGGAACTGTTGAATCTATCCAGTTGGTGGATCACTCCAAATGACCTGGACTCAGCGGAGTGGTCCAGAAGATGTAAGTGCAGAAATGGCTTCAATCTACCCCATCTCCAGAACTAAATTAAGAAACCCCTCATTTGCCACTTTTCAACTCTCAAGTGACTTTTAAACAAAGCACAAGATGTCCTTGAAGGACAAATGCCCTTGAATTAAGTTTTACAATGGAGGAATTTTGTCACCAGCAATTGATGCAATTTATAACTGAACAGGTTATCTTGACCCAAAGATCAGTGAGAAACATCACTAAAATAAAAATGAATAGCCAAATATTAATTTCTTCCTTCATGAAATTATTTCATAGTTAAACAAATACTTTTCTATTCTAATTTTGAGTAATTTTTAAATGCTGCAAACCAAAAATCTGAACAAACTAAATTAACCAAGAAAAGCAAACATAAGAGATTTATCAAATGTATATTCTTGTATGTTTAATGGTTAATTTTGCATTGCTTTGTATAATCATATAGGAATGTAACATCATATAGACTCACTGGGAACTACCTTTTCAAGCCACATTACATTTGCCAGGCTATAGTTTGGAGATACATCTAATAAAGGCATCTATAGTATTTCATCCACTATTGTGTTGCTAAATCTCTTTGCAATATATGTTTTTGTTATCCTCCTTATTGTGTTATTGTATACCTGTTTCTTTTATACATATTCATTTTTAATATTTATTATATAAGATATTGGTTTTTATGCTAGTAAATTTCCAGACATTTATACAATTTGGTCTTTTGTTATATTTGCATCTTTTGGCACTCAGGCTATCTCCATAACGGTTTTATTTTCTGAGGACCCTGTTTCTTTTCTTTTCTTTTTTTGATAAATCTCTTGTGCTGTTGTTTGATTTTTAAATGCTGACATTAAGAAAATAATTAAAATTCTGAATTTGCCTTTTGAAAACAGGTGTTTAGGTATTACTAAGAGTAACCAGAAAAAACATCTTAGTATTTTCAAGTATTTCCTCTTGAATATTCAGATTGGAAACATTCCGAATTCTTAATATTTGCACAAAGTCATAATTTTTCTAAGTTTCCAATGCAACTTATTTTCCTGTTGTTTAGAAAGCAATTTTACATTAAGATTCTATTAGTGGATATTCTTGCTGTTATGCGCCTACTGTGCAGAATAGAAAGGCAACCATGACAGTCATCTAAGATGAGAGCAGTGATGGATAGGCTCTTCTAAAAGGCCATTTGCAAAGAAAAACTCCGAGGAGCCCATGGCTATGAAGATTGCGGCAGGCAGCATCAGTACATGTGCCAACAACACCTCTGCTGCTTTCCGCAAATGCTTCTTTCTGCCAAGAAGTGTCGCTTCTGTCTTATCAGTGATGAGTCTGTTTCTTTGTTTTCATACAGAATTTTGCCTCTGTGGGAAATCAAGTGAAGCTGCACAACACAGACTCAAGAAAGAGCAAGGATGTTGCTTTTTGGGGAGCCTCTCAGATGCCTTATGGAAATGTCAGAGAGTGAACGAAAGTTGTCATAAGAAAAACAGTGAAGGCACAATTTGCAAGTGAGAGGAGGGGTATAGTATTCATGCTAAAGCCAAAGAGCCAAGGCTTTTCAATTGAATCAAGATGCCTTCATTTTTTCCAATGTCTCTAGAATAGATCTATATTGACTCACCTGCAGCAAGTTTGTTGGATTGCACTTTCTCTTGTGCAGGGAAATGGAATAAGTCTTTCAGAATAACTTCATATATTACAAGCCTCCAGGACTAGGGTACCGGTAATTGCAGACTTCTAGCCCAGGAAGCTTACCTGTACACACATTTACATCTCATTCACAGCATGAAAGCCCTAGTGAGTCAAACTGCATGAAGCTGAGTAAATAGAGAACTTAGCTTTACATCCTTAATGAGGAATTCTCTCTCTCTTTCCCACAAATATGCCCCACAGATGAACTGTGTTTTGATGATTTTGTATTTTTTAATTTGCCATGTTTCATGCAAGAATATAAGACAGCTTTCTTAAGGTTCACTAATTATAAGGGTAAATTATAGCATGCATTAGATTGTAAGGGTTGCTTTTGGTAATAACTGGCTACTGAGAATCTAGTGGCAGGCAATGTCAGTTTAGTGTTGTGGAGTTGCAGAGATAAGGGAACGGTGTGATTAAAACCTTGCTTTCACCTACATAAATCAAGATCTGGGATCCAGAGGACCAGATCAGAGTTCAGGTAGATAAAAGTTAGGCTTTTAGTCATGTTTATTCTCCCCATGCTCCCAACAATGAGGAGGTCAGTGCTGAGAGAAGCCCTGCTGGATCAGGCCACAGCCCACTGCCCATCTAGTTCAGCATCCTGTCCCACCAATTGTGTATGGTCATCTCAAGCAGAAGATAATGACAAAACCTTCACCTGCTCTTGAATCCCAGCAAATGGCCTTTAGAGCAGCGGTTCTCAACCTTCCTAATGCTGCGACCCCTTAATGCAGCTCCTCATGTTGTGGAGACCCCCAGCCACGGGGGCAGGGCAGCTTGGGTGAGGATGGGGCGGGAAGGTGGGAGACTCGTCACAACCCCTCTGAAAGGGCAGTTTGACTCCTAAAGGGGCTGTGACCCACAAGTTGAGAACCGCTGCTTTAGAGGCGTCCTGCCTGTCTCCCCAGCCTGGAGAATGTAGCTAGGCATCAAATCTAGTAGCCATTGATACATAAATTTGTATCTAGTAGCCACTGATACATACACTCATCCATACATTTCTCTAACCCTTTTTTAAAGCCATCTAAGCTGGTTGCTGTCACCACCTCTTATGGCAGCAAATTCCACAGACTAATGACCCTCTGGGTGAGGAAGTATTTCCCCTTGTCTGATCTCACTCTCCTACCAATCAGGTGAAACTGATGCCCCCTGGTTCTAGTGTTGTGTGATAGAGAAAAGATTTTTCTGCCATCTCCTCAGTGCCCAGTGTTTTCAGGCTCAAGTCAGCAAGTGTTATTTTGCCTCTTTATAAATCTATGGTGAGACCACATTTGGAATATTGTGTACAATTCTGGTCACTGCATCTTAAAAAGGATATTGTGGAACTAGAGAAGGTGCGGAAAAGGGCTACCACAATGATTAAGTGTCTAGAACACCTCCCTTACAAAATCAGGCTGCAATGTCTAGGCCTCTTCAGTCTGGATATACAATATTTAAGAGGGGACCTGATTGAAGTAGTGTATATAAAATTATGCATGGTATAGAACCAGGGGGCATTTATGAAGCTGATGGGTAGGAGAGTTGGATCAGTAAAGGGCAAGTATTTCTTCCCCTAGAAGGTAATCCGTTTATGGAATTCGCTGCCAGAAGAGGTGGTAACAGCTACCAGCCTAGAAGGCTTTAAGGAAGGGTTAGACAAATGTATGGACAACAGATGTATCAACGGCTACTAGAATGGATGCGTAAGTACATTTTTAAGGCTGGGGGGGGGAGTGGGGTGCTTCTAAGACCATTTGCTGGGATTCGAGAGCAGGAGAATGTTTGCCCTTGTCTCTGCTTGAGATGCCCAAGGGCAATTGGTGGGCCACTGCGTGTGATGGGATGCTGGACAAGATGGGCTGTAGCCTGATCTAGCAGGGCTCCTCTTATGTTATGTTCTTATGTTCAAATAATGCCTTTCACTCTAGAATGGAGACAATGAGGTGCCCTGTCAGGCAGTGATCATGGTGCCACGCCTAGTGAAAACCTGGCTTCAGGTTATGAGCTTTTTCTCTGAGATATACCAGATGCAGCATTATATACTTCACAGTGCCTGATTAAAACTCAGCTCTTTTACTCAGGCCTTTGATGTTGAAGCTTCCGTCATATGTTTTACTATAATTTGGGGGGTTTAAATCTTTTAAATTATGACTATATTCTGATGTTTTTCTATATAATAATTATTATATTTTAATGGTTTTTTCAGTCTGCCCCAGTGATTGAGCAAGTCACAGATGGAAGATTTTTGCCTATGTCTTTACATTCTGTAAACAAAAATCTAAAGAAGGTCTTTGTGCAAGGTAGGATTGCAGTATCACACCCACACCCATGTCCTCATGCTCCTACTCACACACTCATGCACCCCTGCCATCTCCTCAGTGCCCAGTGTTTTCAGTGTGTAAATCAATGGTCAGAATATCATAACATTTTGAAGTTCTTGTTATGTAGCACATAATACAATCAGGTACAGATTCTTGCCTTTGCATACAGTAAGAAAGACAATACCAAACCACAAAATCTCTCCGGGACAAAATCAGACCTGGAGTGAGCAGGCCTACTTTCCACTAATGGCAGCGGCATGACACACACTTTCACCAGATCAGACTTTGGTGCCCAGCATTTGTATTGTTTAGACCAAAGAATATACTTGCCAGACAAGAATAGGAATCATTAAGTCTGTGGTCCAAAGTGAGGCGCTGAAGCATCTCAAAAAGTGCAGCGTGGTCAAAGTTACAGGGATTGGAAGAGATAAATTCATCCATGCCATGCTTTTGAGCTCTATCAGCATCTGTTCATTTATACATATAGAGAAAGACACAATTTAGGGAAACATGTTGCATTGTATAAGACATATCAAAAACAGCTCATGAACCTTGTGATCTACGTCATATCTCTAGAACTTAGCTGAATTTCAGGCTTTACAAGATAGTCTTCAGCTTCCATTGTCAACTTGCAACACTTACTGATTTCTTTTTTGACCTTTAGGCTAATGGTACCAGAACCAGTGTTTTATCTCCTATTTCCTCAGAGCATCTGGCAGTGTTCTTTGTTTTTACATTACTTGTTCTTGGGGTTACCAGCCAGCTCTGAATTACCTGTTCCTAAACATTCCTTTCAATTCTGCTATTCTAAGGGAATGTATTTCAGCATGTTTTCCTAAATTTACAGTGTTTGGCTAAGCATACAATTATTTAGAGTTTTTTGGGGAGAATCAAAATCCTCCCCATTATGCTTCCCCACTGAACCTGCCATCATCATCACAGTCATGTTCTTTTATTGAGAGATTTAAAATCTTTTCTCATAAAAAAATAAAAAACCAAGAAGGACGTGGATCTAAACACTGTGTACAAGTTAGATGAATATGTAAGCCCTCTAAAGATAGCATATTGCTCCAGAAAATTTGAGGATTATTTGGATAAGATATGGGAAGATGCTGTTGTCTATAAAAGAGGGGACAAGCGAAAGAGGCATTCTTAGTTCCACTTACACTATCCATGCAAATGCATAGTGTGCCCCCTCCAGCCATCCCAGGTTCTAGTGGCTCAAGTGGCAGAATACCCATGGGCCTGGGTGGGGCATATGTTCCGATGCCCTACCAGCTCTGGAACCACCACAGCCACCCTGTGAGCTGCTGTTACCTTAACCCTGGTTGAACAACTTTGAAGGCTGGTTGAGATGCCTAACTAACCTTCCTTTCCCTTTGTAGATAGGAGTGGGAGTGCAATTTCTGTCCAGGCCACTCAAGTGAATGACTGGAAATGGCCCAGCCCTAGGGCCATTTCCAGTTCTTTGAAAAGTGGGTTATCTAAAAGAGAGAGGTTCTCTGATAACAGCATTTCTGAATTGTTATCTCAAGACCTTTTTAGCATTTTGATGATTGGGATGGCCTGGGGATGCTCTGACTCAGAGTATATCCCACCACAGAGCTGCTTCCATGCAGGAGCAACTCCAAGCTTGCATGGCTGTTCCCTATCATCAATAGCTGGGGAGCTGTAAAAACTGCTCCACATCTGTACTAGGAGTGCCTTTTGTGTTCCTAGTACAGCCCACATGCAGCATTTGCATGGCCACAGCACAGCACAATCATGTGCTGTGTCACCAGATCGCTGTAGCAATGGCCAGCTGTACATGGCTGTTGTTGCGGTGAGATGGATGTGGCGGTTGAGAGGCACACACCCACCTCCTGCCTAATGCCCCAGATTTGATCTGCAACCTGCTCCCCTGTGGATGCAGCCCTAGTTACAATATTATCCTATACATGCAAACAGGGAAGAATGTCTGAATGAATTCAGTGAAATAAATGTTTACAGGACTACAGTCTACACATTATCTCAGGGTTTAATTTCTGGCAGGGTGCATCCTGATTCTACTCATATTTATACAACCTCTTCCAATTTATCCAATGGGACTTTCCCGCAACTAAGATCCAAGTTCGACTTTGTTTAATGGGACTTACTTCCAGGTGCACGCAGCACTGAAAACTTAATTCCTTTAGTGTACCCACTTGTTACTTTCTGTGATTGTATCCTTTAGCACAACATCCTGGACACTAAAATATTAGCACTATAACCACTTTAATTAAACATAACCTGAAGTATAGAAAGTAAGCAGGGGCAGAGTGGGCATTTGAAATCCATTTCCATTCTTGAGATTCCTCAAAAGGACCAGAGGTATGGACAGAAGTCAGCCATTTTTTCTCCATAGGGGGACTTTCTCTCATGGAAACAACACAGCTGAGAAAAAATATTTACCCTCACACCCGGATTCCAGGATTGGAATGCAGGAGGAGGGATGGCATTTGTATCCTGGGACACTTGTCCCACTGGTGGGATCCATGACTCCCACTTGAAAGTGAGACTTTTGGATGCTATACGGTGGCAGCCATAGCAAACATAGCTGAGCTGTACTTATAGAGAAAGAAAGAGGAATTTTGCTGAAGATTATTTAATAGTGGCACACCAAAACTATTTACACAGCTTGCTTTTTGAATGTCTGCCTGTATATTGAGGGGCCACCAACATGTCCTTAGAATAAAACCAACTTTTCTAGTTGTGTAAAAGCTTCTTAAAAAGCTATACATGTCAAGTATAAAAGCATGAAATGTCTTCATTAACTGCATAGAACAGCTAATTTAGCAACTAATAACATGCATTGACCTGGCATGTTTTGAACTGATCCTTCTCTACGTATGCTTACCTGATCCCATTCACTTCAGAGAACTTTAATTAGCAAATGAACTTGCACATGACTGCAGTCTAATGTCAAGTATATACTCCTTTCTGCCACGGTATAGTTTTCTTTGTTCAATTTGAACACATTTTGAACATATTTTATTCAATAAGTGGTTTCTGTTTTAATTTACGCTTTGTCAAGTGCACTCTCTGAATACCTAGCATTGAATACTGTTTGATCTAATTGAATGATGATGCCATAAGATTATTTTCATGTATATGATTAGGGGCATGGGACATCAGCCCATGAATTAAGTCAGGCTATGTGACTCTAAGTCTGTATGGTTTCCTACCAATATCCAAGAAACTACGCTGTCTTTCATCTACACAAATTGGCTAAACAAAATAGTGGATCAGGCAGTAAGTCTACTTTCCCTTCTGGCATAAGATCTTCTGTTTACTCCAACCTAGCCTTGTGTTTCAAATTGCAGTACGTTATGAACAACCAATCAGATGGTTTCTATCCTTTTTGACAGATGATGTACCATCCCCTCTGTCCTTCTGGGCCAAAATCATTTTGATTAATATGAATACACCAGCAAAGGTTTTCCCTCAATCCTATCTGCCCTCTTCCAGTTTCTAATTCCACGACAGGCAGAATAAGTAGACAAATAAGCAAACGCAAAGCTTCACAGTTTTAACAGACTACATGAAGCTTTTTTTTTTTAATGATCTAAATAGACTGCAGCTTCAACTTCCCCAAGTGGGCTGCAAGCTGACAAATTGGCTGGAGGCTTTCATTTGCCAGTTCTGTTCAGATATTTCATGACTTTTTCAATTATGAGCCATGGTGCCTTGTCAATTCTGATGCTTTAATAAAGAAGCCAGAGTAAGCTGAATGGGAGCTGAATGTGCCCCTTAACATCTACATGGGTAAAATCCTGACCTCACAGGAATCAATCATCATTTTATCAGTGTGGTTTTTAATTATGCAATCTATTTTCAATAGCTATTAAAAACTCAACAAACTATTGCCAGATTTGAAATGAAGTCTAGCTTTTAAGTACGTTTGCTGTCCAATATATAGTGCGCAGAAACTGCTCTTAGGAATGGGCTCAAGGCATATTGCATGCATATTCATGCATAAAAATAAAGAAGCCTATGCATGTATTTGAGGATTCCCTCTCCTCAAGTATTCTTGCTTTGCCATGAAGAAGAGCTGGCTAATGAGAGGTCCAGTACAATATATCTAAAGATTGCAAGGTTGGAGAAAGCTGCTGTAATTTTTGGAAAACATTGCTTATGTTCCTGACAACATGAAGAACTCAACATGTATCAAATCAATTCAAAATACACATCATGATTTGACTATTACAAGGTGACAACAAGTAATGTGATGAGGTAGCTATTCCGTGAATATGGCCTAAGAACACCATTTTAAGGTACATGGAATCTTCTGTAAATATAATGACTTCCTTCTACATAACTCCCAAACTATAAAATCCTCTATATCACTTGTGTTTCATGCCTAATGACAACTGTTACATTATCACCTTGGGAATGCAACAAATCATTTTCATGTCAGGGCTGGGCACATAATGCAGTTCATTTATATAAACCAGTGTTTCCATATGGGATCTGTATACAGAAGCACTGGCAAGATTTGTATCTAGATCTTATCAGTGTTTCCATATAAGATCTGCATACTGACAAGATCTGTACATTGATCTTGAGGCATTATCCCCAATGCTGCAGTATGTTCTCTGCATACCCTCTGCTGTCCCAGTAACCAGTGCAGTGTACTCTTGGTGCACCCTTTGCTGCATTGATCTCAATAAATGGGGGAGCGGTAATCAATAATTGTATTCAATAATAACTGTATTCAAATTACTGCTGAATAGACTGGTACGTAGCCACAGGTTGCACCAGTGCTTATGGTGGCATGGCGGTTGGGTAAGTTTAGCAGCCACACTTATGCCGCAATTATTCTGTACAATGATTGCACCACAATCAGCAGGGGCATGTGAATTCTGCCCCCTTACGATGCATTCATTGCATCACAATGGCTCTATGCAGATCCTTCCATTATATGCTCAGTTATTGTGAACAACATATTTCATATTCTATGGCTGGTCCAGACAGAGCTAGACTAACATGACTGTCCTCTTACAAATAAAAGCTTTCTAATTGTAGTTTTAAAAAAATATATCTATCATCCACATTTGAAGATTAAATATTAATTAACATTCTACTTTGGCAGTGTGTTTTAATTAAAAAAACTCACCATAAAATAAAGGCGCCAGCAAGCTGTTTTAGGGTTTTTGATTGGCTTCCATTTTTAGCAAGTGTTGATTTGGCTGGGGCAGGAATATAGACTTACACTAAAACATTTTTCTTTCTAGGAAAAGCAACGTATTGCATCTAAAACCTACTGTCCCTTGTTACCTTTCCTCTTGTTTAATTTAAATTACATATGGAACCAATGGTTGAACATTCCTGCCTGTTCTATTAAAATATGAATATCCTATATAGGGTGAAAAGTGTTTATAGAAATTCTAAAATGAAATTGGGTAGATTGTATTTCTTTTCTAAATATACTGGTAGTTATACATCTTAAATGTTTTTTTGTAACAGTCATATTATGCATATAAATCTCTGAGATCTTGTTATCAACTGCTGCAATGATATATCTTTTACAGTCACATCTAATCTCTTTCTAAGGAAACCGGGCTATGAATTTGACAGACTTAAGATTTTCTGATTTGGAACTATGTTTACTCAGTGCTTCTACACAGATAAATAAGACCCCCAATAAAGTTGTTCCAGAGGGTTGGAAGACCTTCAGGAATAATATGGGACCTTCAAGAATGGGGGAACACAGACTTTATCCACAGCTGTGGTGGCAACGGACAGTTCCTGATTTCATCCTTAAGGTACAACTCTTAGTGCTGGTCTGTACATGTTGGTAAAAGAAATAGGCTCCACTCAGTCATTGCTTCTAGCACAGCATTCTTACACTGTGATGCTGGACACTTGAGCCTGTCTCTATGCTTGCCCATCTGCCTTAGTTGGACACTAGAATAACTAGCCAACTAAACCTACAGTGTGCAAGATGACTAAATGGACAATGTTCCCAATATCACCAGTCACACAGAATGGTCAAACTGAAAACACTGCCTTGGAGCACTTTGAAACTAGTTTTTAAAAAATCACAAAGGTTGAATGCTCCCAGTGGTCCATTCCCAGTGCATGCCAGTTCCAACTGCAAAGGGAGGCAAGCCATTCTGACCTCACAGATTTTATGCACGATAATATGTATGTTTTAAGTCATTTTGTTTATTTTATTCTGTTTCATGTACGTTCTCTTACAGAAATGTGATTCTGTAAATTGATATTTTTTGACTAATCAAGAAACTTAAGTTTTAATTTTAACTTGGTATCCGTTCAGACCTCCAAGTGCAGACACAGCCTGAAGAGCCTCTCAACCCTTGACCCAGGAATCCCTTTGTTTACACAGGGAATCAAAACTGGGTTCCCAACTAAGAAATTTGTTCATTCAAGGGGAAAAGCCGGGAGTGTCACAGAAAATACAAACTTTCTGGCAACATTCGGTTCTCATTCTTACTGCATATGCTTTTCTATATACATTTTTATTTTTGTTGTATTTGCACTGTTCTAAAATGGCCCTTCATAAAAGAGATCCCAGAGTTAACCTTGTGTTTGCATTAAAAATACATAGAGTTGTATTCATGTTCATTCATTATTAATTTTCTATTTTCTATTGGCATATGCCTCTTCGTATTGTAGTGTAAAATGTTCAATAAAATGAATAAACAAACAAATACATTTAAATTCAAAAGATCTGAGTTATTTTCTCTTTTCTGTATCTTCACTGGGGGCCTTGAGTGTATGCCCATAAAACTACCCCAAACAAGGGAAATTATAGCTATGTTTATAAATTGAGGAAAGGCATACAGAACATACAAATTTGTACCCTGAATGTCACAGGCTCAGTATATTGCATCTTTAGGTAGGGCTGGAAAAGGTCTAAAAGGATCTATTGGCCCATCTAGATAACTATATAGAGTAATGGTTTGACCTTATAGAAGTCATTTCCCCTTTATAACTATGGTAATTTCAAAGCCAATCAGCAGACATAATAATCCTAGTGATGTCTATAGTAATAGAAATAGATAATGTTCCTCTCATGCTATATATAGGTTAGCTTTAGAAGGACCACTTTTGGTAAGGAATCGACTCACCAAGCTGAACACAAAGATGAAACATTCTATATTATTTATTTATTTAGCTTCTTGTTGCTAAGTGAAGAGTTTAGATATTCTGATGGAGCTTTACAAATAGTGGTAACTATACATTTTTTTGTTTATTCTAAGAGGTAACAGCACATCCAATCATTTGTAAGGATTTGAAATCCTGTTCATATTAGGAAGGAAATAAGTAGCTTTGTTTCAGCTCAAATGGCAAATGAGCATCCAAGTAGATTTTTAGAACATACTTGTTTATTAAAAAGAAAAAGAAAAAAAGCAACACCACCGAACCACCAGCATCCATCTAATAGTAAATTAAAAGGTGACTTTGTATTTTATTCATCTGGAAAATGTGTGCTTGTCATATCTGTTTGACGCTGCAAGAATGAAGTTATGGTTTGGACAGTAACAAACAATGACACTAGTCAACCCCATCAGTAGACATGAAATAAAAGAATGACAATGATTGATGGCAGCTACTCATTTACAGATATTTCTAGAAGATTCCTTATTGGCATAGTCAGCTCAGCACACTTAAGTTTCCCCCCCACTATTCTTAACTCTTCTTTAGCGTTGCACAACAATAGATGGGAGGGCAAAAGGGACTGCGGGCTACACCAAGCCTGGTGTACACACACTTGACTGCATGCTTTGAAGACCTGCTATGTCGCATCACAGTCTCATAGGGTTAAGCCAACGAGGGATGCACAAAACACTAAAGCAAAGTGGATATGGGGGGGAAAGCACACATTATGTTTTCAAGAAACAGAAATCCTCAGCCGCATAAAATAGGATTTTAAACAGCTGCATTGGCTTTCTTGGCAACTGGTAAACCCAATCTAATTACAGGACAGCTGCTCTCTTCCTTCTTCTTTTAGAGTCCCTTCTGATTTGATCCCAACATGGGCATTAGGCCTGCTCACTTCAGTTAAAGTTTATACAATGCTAATTCCTTCCTCTGACATAATTTCAGTAAATTTTAATAAAAGTGACGGTGCTTTATAAAGTGCTTTTCTCCCTGTGGCATAGACAAGCATATCTTTTAACATTTGTTTTAGTACTGTAGTTTCTCTTCAATAATCCATTTGACTGTAAATCACTAAATATGTTATTGCAATGAAAACTTTGTATTAAATGGGCACTGTGTTACAAGTAGTACATAAATAAAATGATGTGGTCCATTCAGTCAACAGGCTTTTTTTCTTTTAAAAGAGTGTATAATTGACTTCATCTTGAAATTAGATGCTTTCTTTTGTACTGGGTTCTTTTGCATTGCTGGTCAAAAGTCCAGAGAGTGATTTACAGTACAAATATCATGCAAAAATATGTGAAAATTGCATTTGTATAATAATACATTATTGCATTCTTGTAATGGAGCATCTGCAAGTTGACAATACAAGGAAACATAGCAGTGTAATGTTCTCATGAGATATCGACTAAAGCAACTAAAAGCACACACATTATAGAAAATAAAACAACTCAGCTTGCAATGCATTCTAATGCAAGATACATACAGTACTTTCAGACCAGAATTCATTCAGTCTTTCTTTTTTTTTTCTTAAAAAAGAAGCAAAGTCCAGATTTTCTACCAACTCTGTTCTGGTTCATATCTGTTCTCTTTAGATCTCCCCCATCAACGTATATATATAAATTTATATATATATATATTTAAAAAAACTAAAGAGAAAAATAAAAATTGAAGAAAACAAGAAGAAAGAAGAAAACAAAAGTATTTGCTAGAAGTGGTGAAGAAATTCTGCCTGGTATCCAGATTATGCTTATGGGAAAAAAGGAAAAGGAAAAGGAAAGGAGTATTTCACTGTGGATAGGAGGTATATGAATCCATCCACCTCCTCCATCTCATTATTGCAATTAGAATACTCCAGATACATATTTGCCAGCTCTCGTGACCAGAAAATGCTCTATTCCCTCTTGAGTAAAGATGCACTCACCATATTTTTGAGGAACAGCTTTTTTGAACGTGATTAAACAATTAGAACAGCATATCATTTCTCTGACAGTTAACATGGAGGGTAAAAAGCTTTTAATAGAAAGGATTCATCATTTTACTAAGGAAAAGTAAACAAAAGGTGATTTAAAAATTATTAATTTGTTACATCTTTTTTTTAAAAAATTATTACTCTGTTATAATGGAGGTGTATTTCATATGGCATGCTAGACATTCTTTTTTGAAAGGCTTTTTTTGCGCGGAATGATGACATAAAGGAAGTTGTTCTACCTTGGCTAAGCTATTTCTTTCTTATGCAGCGATGCATAATATTTTTTAAAAAGTAACTCTGTCAAAATGATCACTTCCCCAACACCCATTTGCGATTTCTGAACAACTGGAAGCCACTAATAAATAAGGATTCATACTAGCACCAGCAGGAAAATGTCTATTATTGTTCTTGTTTATTTTCCCCCTTTCATATAGCAGAATCTTCTCTCATCAGGCTTAGTTACTACCCTACCTTTCTATTCTTGGAAGTGTCCAGGGTTAACACTATTCTGCTGGTGCTAATCATTGGAACGGAAAAACAAAACAAAAAAAACAAAAGAACGGTAGATTGGCAAAGTGCAGAATGATCTGTTTTCAGGCATTAAAGCAGTCAAACTAGATGTCAATTCCATGAACAAAAGAAAGGTAATAGTTACGGTCTTATTGTGATGTTAATTCATATTTACAACCTTGGATGAAAAAAAATAGGAAATGTTAATGGTTGGCTTTTACTAAGAGGATCAGTTGATGTCAGTATGAAAGCCAGGGAGAGAAGGCAATTATGCAAACACCACATGCATCCTAGCTTCAGTATGAAAACTTACATTTCAAACCTAAATTCAGGAAAATAATATGGAAAATTTTACTACGAAATCTAAACATGAGAAAGATTTAAGAGGAGGAAAAAAAAGCACATTGCATGTGTCAGATAATCGACTCTGATTATCTGAGCTGTGCTAACTACAGGGAAGCACTTACCCTTCAGTCCAGCTAGAAGTTAGCAGGGTAAGAAGGAACAAACCAGAATAACATAAAGACTAGCAACAAGGCTCAGGAAAGCAGACAGGAATTCTAACCTAGCAGCTAGAATACTTGGGTTCAAGCAAAGAATGAAACCAAAATTGAGAAAATTAAACACAAAGGAAAAAAAAACTTTAAAGAAACATGAACAAACAACACTTAACAGCTGAGAATTTCTTATGGAGCTCAATAAACCTTGTTATATAAATATATTAAAATTATGTATATATAAAATATATAAAGGGTGGAACAAAGGATCACAGAACTTCTCAAAAAAGAACAGCCAAATATTGTGCACATGATGTGACTAACATCATTAAATAGAACAGGTATCACAAATAAAATAATATGAAATACAGAAAGAAAAGCACAGGTGATATGTGAAACAGTTACTGAATAATCTTTCATGTTTAACAGAATGTTAACAAAAATGTGTGTTTTGTTTGTGTGTGAATGTGCACATATGCACAGGCACATAAGCATTTTGGTTAATGTGCCAATAATAATGAAATTGATAGTAACAGACCAGTGGCCGTTTTGTGAAACTTAATAGATTGCCAAAAGGTGTGGAATATCATTTTAGAAGTAAAGAGCAAAAGTTTGGGGGTGGGTTTTTATTTCTGCTGAAAGCATATATGGTATCAACCTTTTCAATGACTAAGACTACAATCCCATTCACATTTTTCCAAAAGGAAACTGAATACAGAACAATTTATTTCCAGAGAAACATGAACAGGAGTGCAGTGATGTTTTTAAGTTAAAACAACAACAACCCAATAACACACAAAAGAATTGCTGAACTTAACTGATGATCTGCTGTTTCTGTATCTAAGAGTCACCTAGAAGTCACTTTTAAAAAGCTATCTGCTTCATTCAAACAAACATAAAGTTGAATCTTACATAAAGTTTACATTTACTTAGAGACGTTAAGTGGGAACCAAATGAATTCAGTATAATTTCCAAGTTTCCCAACTGCAAAATGTGTTGTTCTCAAGTTTCTGTTTTACAGCCAGCTTAATATAAGATCAGTATGTGTGTGGTGTTTTTTCCTGATTGGTAACACAAAGCAGTTCTGCCATCTTTAGGCAATTTATGTCACCTATAAATCATTAACAAAAAAAATTAGGGTGATTACACACTTGCCAGCAATCACATGAGGAGTCTCCATTCTGCACACTGGTGCAATCTAAGGGAGACCATACACCCTGGGGTCTCCCTTAAACCACATCAGCATGAAGAAGAGAGGCTCCTAGAACAACCTGCTGATCAGGAATACCAACCAGTGCAGAATCAACCCAAGACTAATGAAATATGCTACTAATGTGTGTTTTATTTCAAGCCTTCATGTTATCAAGAACTGTACACTTCTGTGAACAAGTAAAAGTAAACAAAAACAATATGCAAGCAAAATGCACAAAAACAAAAACATTTCTTTGAGTAATCCTTACCTTTCTGTAGATGAAGAGGAACCCCCCCTTAAAATGCAATACTTGATTTATATAAAAAGTTAATTGTTTGTTCTTTTCTCCTATGACTTATGACAATTGTCATCATGTGTGCATAAAAAGGACTCACTTGATGTGCTTATTTATAAATCTGCATTATTATATTTCTCAGTGATGTGTCTTTACAGGAACCTCTTATCCTGACATAGGAAAACATATACAAGTATGCAGGCATTCATAAAGCATGGACCTTCTCAGCCTGAAGGTACTTGTATTTTTAGTGAGGAAAAAAAAAGCAGTAAAGCATTGGATGCATCCAGACTAAATGCCTATGTGCATACATTATACTTTTGCAAGATTTATCCCTTGATTTTGTTTGATTCATTACATAACTGCACATTATCACAATAGAAAAGTACGGGTGGACACACTTTGGCGATTTCTCACTTGTGAGCTTATAAATTACCTTTAGCAACACCTAGTGGTAAATTTTCAACTATTCAGAATTCCTTGTAGCAAAGCATGCTATTTATTGTTATATGACCAAATCAGATTGTTTTTCCTGTCATAAGAGTTTGCTATGGTTGTCTTGTGTCTCTACTTTTTCATCTCTACCATATATGGGACAGCAGAGAACCCATAAAAAATGGAACTAGAAAAGAGTGTTAGCTTCATCTTCCACCTCCACTTGCTAAATTATAGCACTGAACTCTTTCTTTCAAGTCAGGATTCTGGCAGAGAGTGGCATTTCATTATCTCAATGCCTTTTTTACTAGATAGGACTTTTTTTTTAATTGAAAGTAAGAAGAAATGTATTAAGAAAGACCTGTTTCACAATGCGTCTATAGTTTTGTATTCTGATGTACAATGGAAACTGTCAGTTCCTGTCAGTCACTGACAGGTTATTTTATATCATTTCTGTTTTCTGCCATATTATTGTATGTTAATCCCTCAGTCACATTTATTTTAAATTCATATCTACTTCTATGTAAGTAGATATGAATAGATATCTATTCATATCTACTTCTATGTAAAGTATTATGCATGCTGGGTATGAGGGAAGGGGAGAGGAGGCAATATGGTTATATTTTGGGCAAGAAGAAGAGTTGGCGTTTCTACCCCACTTTTCTCATCCCTTTAAGGGGACTCAAAGCAGCTGACAA
>MTQE01001141.1:8282283-8295384 GCA_014337955.1 Aspidoscelis marmoratus
CCACTAGACCAAACTGGTTCATGCTTTATGATGTGCAATTCAAGGATGCCAAATGGCTGTATACTACTGTTGTACTATAAGATCAAGAAGATACCAAGTGTTCTGAGGTAAGAAGAGGGAGACATGAGCTTTGGTATAACTGAGGTGAATTTTGAGAGAGAACTGTTTCTGCAATTTTAGAAGATTCTTTGCTGCGGACGTCTGAATAAAGGCCAAACTCTTGCACTGTAGGAATCCTTTATTCCTGCCTGAAATCTGGAAGAATCTTACAGAACCTAATTGGAGTGGACAGAACCAAAAGGGACATACTAGGATCATCTATTTTGATGCTATTCTAAGACTTTCCCAAGCACAGTAAAGTTAAAAGGACATTACCGGAATATCCCTTTCTGGAACAAAGTCTCCTTGAAGCCTTTCTTTCTTTCTTTCTTTCTTTCTTTCTTTCTTTCTTTCTTTCTTTCTTTCTTTCTTTCTTTCTTTCTTTCTTTCTTTCTTTCTTTCTTTCTTTCTTTCTTTCTTTCTTTCTTTCTTTCTTTCAAATGTTGGAGGTAAGGGACAGTTTATTTCTGTCTTTTCATATTGTGACCTGCCCTGGGACCTTTTGGTGAAGGGTAGAATGTATATTATTAATAAATAATAGTAGGTTAAATTCTCTAAACATCTAAAGGGCTTTTGACGCATTTTTGTATTTGTTCTATTGTTTGTTTGTTCCTGTTTTGTATTGTCTTAGGTTTCTTATAAATGGGATAAATAAATCAAATGATACTGCCAGTGATGATGATGATGCCGCCTGAAAGAATAATATAATCCTCTGAAGGTAAGGCTTTTATGCATGTGAAAGCTGCCATAGATTTTGCAAGAAGGTAGACAACTGATCTGACATAATGTTACAATCGTAATGTCTTCTTGTACCTGGTACAATGACGGAAAGGTAAGTCAGCTTGTCATGCATTTATTCCAGAAAATTCAGAAAACTACCTCATGCTGCAGTAGCTATCAAAGTGTGAATATGGGGAAAAAAATCATGATTGCACCAACTTTCTTTTCGTACTTGGACTTTTTCTGGAGTATATCTTAGGAGAAGGGTCTGTGGTGCATATGCTAATGAAGACTCTGGTAGGCCTCACCCAGGGCTTGCTATAACCTGCACTATCATATGGACAGCAGGCTCTTTCCAAGGATGTATTCCAGAATAAAGCCAAGTGCAAACAGGCCCTTACAATATCATCCTCAAATGAGGTTAAATATATAGTCTAGAGATGTGCCAAACCATAGGGCAATTTGCACTTGGCCATGCAGTTCACAACAGGGTAACATATGGGCAGGTGAATCTCCACTTGCAGGAGTCATTTCCAACCGAGAAATACCTCCTGCCTTACCAGACATTACCCTATTGTGCACCACATGCAACCCAAACTTAACTAAAAGCTTACCTGTTGCTGTGGAAGCGCACTGGCACCTCAGATAGCCCCAAATGCAACGGTGCGTGTGCAGAGTGTCATCGTTGCCATGGTGATGGTGCACGTGCAGTTGTGCCAGGATCCACAATCAAGATGACAGCACCCTTCCAGCGATCCGACATGTGCCCGGACATAGGTAGGTACGTCTTCAGATGTGTGGGGGTTAGTGTAACATGTACTAGCATTCCCAAGTGTGAATGGTAGTACACATTAGTCTGTATCACAGTTTTCCCATCCAGCGGATGGGAAGCCAAATACAAAAACAGCCCGTGTCTACAAGTGAACTGGTTTATTTTGCATATACGTGGTTTGAGTATCTCACTGACAATGCAGACCCCACTTAAAATTCAGGGTTTGGTCCAACAGTGACATGAACTGGGATGGTTGTGGTGAACAGTCTGCTTAGTTCAATTCCTCCTTCTCCCTTTGCCTCATGGCCTCTCCTTTTCTCCCCGATAGAGAGCTTCCCCATCTTTTCCCCTAATGCCCATGCCTCACCTACTTGCTGGCCTGTGCTGGCCTCTTGCCATCACTTGCACAAGGTTCAGTTCATACACATCCCTAGTACAGATCCCAATGAATCACATAAGCTCTCTGCTAACCCTAACATAATCTAAGCCATGTAACAAAAGACCTCCTACAGCTTTTACAGCTAGTACAATTGAGCTTTATATTGAAGTTTCAGCTTCTCTCTTTCTCTTTCCCTTGCTGTGAAAAGGATAGGATTAAAAAAAAATTAACATATCCTTTCCAGAGCAATGGGAAGGTTATAAGACTTCAAACTATTCAATCAACTAACCAACTAAACTGAACACTAAGGGCTTGTCCCTATGCACTACATACTCCGAAGCAAACCTGAATTTGACTTGGAGCATCCCCATGCAAAGGCTCTAATCCGGGCTACGTGCAGAACAAATCACCCAAATCTGCAGTAAAAACAACAACACAACCCTTGCAAACTGTTCTCGCTGCAGACTGGGAGGCAAGCATGGATTATCTTGGAGGCATGGGGACGCTCCTGGGTTATTGGGTGAGGAGATTGGTGATTGCATCATTAGTGGGTGGGGCTTTGCCTGTGCTTGCCGTTCCTATCCTGCACATTGGGGATTGCAACTGCTGGCCATTTTTAAAGATCAAACAGCGTAAAAGAACTGATCACCTGAGTAAGATGCAGCAATGGGGGGGGGGGTCATTTGGCCCTTGCTGTCCCACAAGCCTCTTCCTGCAACCCTTATTCCACCCCCATTCCCTGATTGCCGGCAAGCAGCTTCTAAAGTCAGAGACAGTTTATCAGAGAAGCAGAAAAGTGCTTTTCTGGTAAACTGCCTCTAAACTTTGTAGCGGCTTTGGTTAGCTTTTTAGCTGGCAGGCAAGCAGCTTCTGAAGTTTACCAAAGTTAATCTGTCTCTAATCATTGTAGCAGCTTTGTTAGCTTTTACCTGGCAAACTTCAGAAGCTGCTTGTTAACCGAAGCTGCTACCATTGGCTATATCCCTTGCAAACATGTGTTGTATTTGAGCTTCTATAGACTTTCATGGTCAGTGTGGGAGATGTAGCAGTGGTAAGTAGATGACAGTGTGGCAGCCCACGTTCCTGTACAAATTCTCTGCTAGAGTATGCCTGCACCCTGGCAGCACCCCCAGCTGGTACAATGCTGATAGTGTCACTGCCTCCACACCAAGGAAGTGACCACATATGTGACCCAATGTGAAGGGAGATGAAAGTCCCATTCACCACCATTTGAGACATTTCTGCTTTGACTTGTGAGTCTTAAGTAGCCTTACTACATTTATTGTGCATTTATTTTTACCCAAACCTAACGAGTGTGATATGACTGGTTTCATCTAGAAGAAGAGAGGTGGAGGCCACTTGTAATATTTAATTACTTATTCTTCTTCTACAAAAATGAAACTGCAATCAGACAGAGGTGCATATGTGGGCCTGTTGCACATCAAGTATGTTAGTCATGCAGATATGCTTTTTGTAGTAACTTATTTTTTAAATATTTTTAAATATTTAATTAATAGTTTATTTTATTATTGTGTTCTACCTTCGGACCTTTTGGCCAGAATATAAATTCTTCATAATTAATGGATAACTAAAGGATGTAAGGTGACTGCACGTATACATTTATATACACTTACTTATTCTAAAGCAAAGAATAAGTAATTAAATATTACAAGTGGCTTCCACCTCTCTTCTTCTAGATGAAACCAATCATATCACACTCGTTAGGTTTGGGTAAAAATCAAGACTGGTGTTTTCAAGACATATGTTTTTAAAATTGAGTAATAAGCTCATTGTAACATTGTTCAGTTTAGCCAATTTGTAGAGGGTTTGCCTTAATAGCTTGTCCCAGAAAAACAATGAAATAATGAGGACAAATGAAAATAGATGACACTATGTAGATGCTTGTGAAACTGTTGAAAGAACTAGTATGGAAAAGTCTCCTAGCCTTTTCGGCTTTCTGTAATAATTCCCATCAAGTATTGCATTTTAGACTCTATTCTGCATGTTTCCCAATAGGAATTTTTTTCTTGGTTCACTGTGCACATCACTCAGATTCTTCAGTAAAACTAATGAAAAATTTATTATTATTATTATTAATATCATTATTATTTAATTGCATTATTACTATCATTAAAAAGGCTTTTACCCTTTGCATATACATATCTATGCATAAGCAATGTTTTGAACCAATATTTTTACTTTGATGCGAGCAGGTTTTACTTACAAAATTGAGAGATCGGAGCATCTAGCTGGGGAACATTCCCTCCTTTAGCGTTTAGCTTTTGAACTTGGGTGGGTGGAACAGGCTTATGGGATTGGCCAGTGGCTCGGTACATGGCTTGGACCCACAGGATACGGTCCTGTTCATCGTCACTTGCAAAAATCACAGTATCACCTTCTTTCACTGCATTGAAAAATGCTCTTCCACCTTCCAAACCTGAAAAAGCCAAACAAAAAAACAAACAAAAACCCACCATTAGAACTAGTGGGTAGAGACATTACTGATATTCCACATATCAGTGGTTAGAAGTAGAGAATAAAATATTTCATTCTGTTCAGCCAGTAGGGCTTTTTCTTTTTTCTCTTCTCTATAAAAGTCCTTCACATCTATTGAAAGGCCTGGGAAATACTCTAGAATAAAACGTGAAGTAACTCACGGGACTGGGGACAAGCCCTTCATTGTAGAAGCATTTGTGAAAAAGGATCGCTAGATCAGAGTCACTTAGCACAAAGAGGGAGAGGAGTATCGTGGACCTTAGTGGAGAAAATAGTTGGTTGAAGTGTTATAAATATTGACAGTCTGACAGTCAATGAGGATTCAAAACCATAAGATATCTTTTGAAGTATTAACATATTGTACATTTGTTCCAACTTTTTCAGGAAACAAATGTTATTCCTGTGTCATGATGACCATTCTAGTTTTCATTTTTTAATCATGTATGGTGCTGGAATCAAATCTCTCAATTATTTCTGCTCTTTCTGCAAGTTTCCATGGGACTTTCTAGTTATTTGTTATTTATCCGTTTAGTTCTATTTAGTTCTCAAGCTCTTGACATTGTCCCACATATGTACTAGACAAAATTCTGTATCTTTCATCCAAAGAGAAAGTTTCATGAAAGAGCATTTTGTCTGGGAAAGCTGACATAAGTCTTCTTAACAGGGATAAAGAATATAGGTGTTAACCTGGTATAACAAAATCATAGAATATGGTATAAATGAACTCATCACTTCTCAGTACTATAAATATGTAGATAGAAAAGAAAGTTACATATATTTAGAGGTATGGAAAATATTACTAGATTTCCTAAAAACTAACCTAGATGAATATGCTATATTGGAGATGGCCATAAAATTTTTGTTGGGATAACTCAGAATGTTATTTACTCATTACATAATGATATATGTATTTTATACTGGTTATTGCCAGTGCCAAATCTGGAAACATGTTTATGATAATATTATATGTAACACAATCTAAGTTTTGTAATAGTTGATATAGTTGATCTGTTAACTTTGATTATATATACATAGTTTCTGTACATTGCTATAACTTGTTTAAAAAAGAAAAAACCTTAGCTAAAAAAGAAAAAAGAATATCAGTGTTGGGGGATAGCTGTAATTGCTTGCTCTTATGGATTTATTAGAAACAGTTAACTTTTTTCATGGCCAAATGTGACATTGTTTGAGTTTCTGAGTCCACCTTCTCAACCATACTGAAGAGTTAGAATTGCAAGGAGTTGTAGTCCAATGAACCTGGAAGGGCATCCAGGCAATAATGGCACACACAAAACAGGAATCCTATAATGATTTATTAAAATATGGATGACTAAAAATGGAATATATTGGTGCTGGGCTCAGCCCCATGCATCTTCAGTTAAACAGATAAGGTGGTTAATAATCAAAATAATCTGATTTATAGAAGCAAGTCTAGCGTTGACATGCTGCTAAATGCTTGATCATCAAATCTATGACTCGGAAAGTGCAAAAAAGTTAGGAAATATTATATGGACAAGATGTATGTATACATCAGTGCTTTAAATATCAGCTGATTAGATAGGCAAAATGTAATTAAACAATTAATTGTGTCAGGTCAAACTGTTATGGTTATTGGATGGGAAGATAAGAGTAAATGGGTTTCACTAGGTATTTGAACAAACTGCACTTGAATATGTATGAGGAAAAAAAACCCATGAGAAATATGGGCCAGAGGATATAGACCATAGCATGTGTATGATGGGTTAAAATAATCAATTATGAATGGCAAATTCAAGTGGAGAGCAAAGATTTAAAAGAGGTAAATAACCTGATCTTGCAGTTTAAGTAAAATGCTTATAAGTTAATAGCAATTATCTGTTCTGGGATGGGTTGGGATACAGGTAGCAGAATGTAGAAGCATGGATGATCACAATACCTTATATATGTAAAATATTTATGTGTGATTTTTGAACTCTGTAAGAAAATAAAATATATTATATTTTAAAAAGGAAAGTGCAAAAAAGTCTTTGCCCCTTAGTCAGGTAAGATTTGATGAACATTAATTAAAAATGAGTAGTTATAGGGTGTTTTTCCACTGTCACTAAAAGTACCCATTAAGTACCCATTAATGGGTACGTAATGGCATTTTTGTACCCATTAATGGGTACTTAATGGGTATTTCTAGTGACAGTGGAAAAACACCCATAATCGCTGCTTCTGAGAGATGCTGTACTCACACTACCCCTGGATAATTCTTTTACAGTTCCCTTGCATAGCAGCAAATGTAAATATAGCATACATACATACATGCATATGTTTAATCTGCATAATTTATCCTAAATGTAACACATTGAGTTTCTAAGTCTACCTTCTCAACCAGACTTCACCGTACTGAAGAATTGGAAATGAACAGAGTAAACAGATTTTATCATGGAAAATCAACTAGCAAAATATATTCAATTGTACGTCTTTCACTCATTACATCTAAAATTTTGAATCGTATGAAAACATTTAATGTAGGCATTTCACAAAATAAGCTAAATGTAAGTTTTCCTCAAGAAGAACACCTTATGGCATGGCAAAACACAATAGCTCTCCTTGTAATCTTTCCCTCATGGGTTGGACAGTCTATCATTCCTAAGGTATGGCACCAGCTTTTCCTAATAGTCATTCAATGCTATTTCACCGTGACTGTGATTTTGATATTGTATAATTTATAATTATATAGAAAGAAAGAAAGGTAGAAAGAAAGGTAGAAAGAAAGAAGTTGTTAATGATATCAAAAGACAACAGGATTTTTCATATTATGCATGAAAATGTTGGTGAAACTGCATTAGAAGATTCATAGCGTGGCAATTCAAACACCCTTCCGTTGTACAAAAGGATGAAATGCCCCTTCTTGACTACTGCAAAGGACCTTCTCCACCAAGTTACCAGTTCTGGTTTGTTGGCTGGTGCTGATTTCCACCGAAGTCACTAGGAAATTGTTTAAAAACTTATTTTGTTAAGTTACAGCAATATTAAATACACTAACCATTTAGCTAATTCTGTCTATAATTATTCAGCAAAGAAGGTCAGGTAAAGATACAGAACAAAACCCACAATCATCTACCTGGCTGTGGGTCTGTGTAGTCCACTGTATAACCATCAAGCTGCAATAGTTCTTGGGGCTCGGCCTTTTTCTCTCGGTAGCTGCACATAGCAAATGTATATTGGCTAACCTGCAGAAGATACATAAATAGCATCAAGGAATGTTGGCAAATATTTATTCATTCTTTATCTCAACTGAATTGCAAATATCTGAAGTACTCCCACATTTATAATCTGGCATCCTCTCCTCTTGATATTCAATATTGTATTCAAATATGATACCCCCAAGCTTGACTTCTACAATCATCATTAATACAGGGTGCAAAACACTCCTGTGTCCTAGGAATGTGCACTAATTCCCCCCCCCCATTCACTTCACATTGAAGCAAATTGGACCAAACTTTGCATTTGTGTGAATGGAGCCACTTTGAATGTGCTAGGCTTCAAATTCCCTTTGAATCCATGCCACCACTGGTCACACCTTTGAATCCGTTCCGAATCCACTCCGAAGCTTTTAATCAAAGTGTGCAACCTTTTTTTTTTTCTATGCAAATCTCAGTCTTCAAATATAGCCAATATTCAATTTGAATGCAAAGGTTCGAATCTTCGCAATTCGTATGAATTATGAAGACGATGAATGTTTTTTGCTCATAACCTATTCTTTTCTGGCAAGTAGCATTTGTAATGTTCTTGGATGCTTGATATGATTAAATTTCTGTGTCTGAGCCTGATGAGGTCCCTTAAGTAAATTCTTCTGGTCTTCAAAAAACCCACCAATGTTGTCATTAGTGGCAGAATTGGTGTCAAAGCCACTAAATATATTGATGGGGATGCAAATAGGTCCCGGCACAAGAGACTGACAATTAACAAACAAAGGCCCTTTCTGCACAAAGCCTTAAGGGTCTGATTACAGTGCAAGGGGCATAGAGTGAGAAGCATGACTCCAAGAACATCTGTCATCCTTAGTTGCTCACACCAGCACTTTGAAAATGACTGGAGGTGATGCGAGCAACCTAACTATCTGGCACTCTGCAGGGCCGTATTTTGTGAGGCACAGAAACTGGATAGCTTCTGGCACGATTTCCTAATGTTCCAGAATAGAACTGTGGAGTAACTTTGAAAATGGGGGGTTTTCATTCCCTGGTTTTGAGGTTTGTGAGTACTGGGGTATGTAGCTATTGCTCTTCCCACCTTCAGTGCTAGGCAGGCACTATTACTGCCTGACAAGAAGATGCAGGTCTAGTTATAGTACAGGGCATCTTTACTCACAAGCAAATTTGCTTAAGTACAAACAGAGAATTTGCTGTCAAATTTCATCTAAAAAGTTCTTTATTAACCTGGATATATAAAAAAGACAAGTTATCTTCCATAATAAAAGTTCTTAAATGGTAGTGTAATGAGTGGAAAACCAATCACTGCATCAAAACAGTTCTCCTATATCCCCTATCCTATTTTAACAAAAAGCTTTCAAATGGCTACTAAATGGTGTTGCACACATTTAATTTTTCTCTCAATAATTAATGCATTTGGAAAAACAACAACAGAAAAGCATTTGTGACATTCATAACAGATGTCTCACTTTTTCTTATTTACCCAAAGTTACCTGCTGCTGAGGAACCAGGTATCTTTAAACAAGCAATGCTTTCCCCACCATTGGGGGCTATGGAGAGGAGGAGTTGGCTTTTATACTCCACTAGCTGACAGATCTTTCTATTCTTCTCCCCACAATAGATACCTGGTGATGTGTGTGTCTGTGTGGAGCTGTGAAAGCCCAGAAAGAGAATTGTGCCTAGCCCAAGGTCACCCAGTTGGCTTCATGGAGGAGAACCATATAGAATTATAAAGAGTCAAATGACTCCCATCCCAAAACCTTATTTTCAGTGAAGTAGTCTTTAAATATTCCTTAATTCAGTCGACTTTTTGGTCTCTGAATTTATTCCAGGTGCACACTGAGATACACAAATTCCAAAAGATGGAATCTGTACCCTTTTGAAAATAATCATCATTCCTTCTGCTAGGGTCAGAGTGACACTCTGTCAGAAACAATGTGAGCTAAACTGCTTGTTGCCAGTCATATTAAAGCAATAATAAAACTCTAGAGATGTGTACATTTGTTGTCACCAGTCCTGTAAATGGCAGCTCTCACTCCTCTCTGAGTTACCACCCATCTGCATGACTTGATGCACTCAATGTCAAATTCTTGATGGCAGGTTTTTATTGGCTGCAGGCAGCTTTGACATGGCCTTCAGGTTCCCACCAGGCTGCATTGAGAGCCAGCTTGTACTTAGCAATTTGAAAATCAGGATCAGCTATGAGAAGGCAGACAGAAAGGATTCTCCTAGGCTTCGGGCTAGAAACTACAGGGAAATTTACTGTCAAATGATTTAAAAATGACTTTGTTAAGGTTGTGTCACATTCTGGATTCCTCACACAATAATATTGGTTTTGACATTCCCTTGACCTCTGTAGGAAACTTTGACTCTGTTGCTTCCTTAAAATCCCATTATATGTGGATTATGTCTGTCATTTGGGATGAGCTGGGATTGGGGGTGGAAAGGTCTCACACCCATGTAGTCTGACTGAACAGGAAAACAAGAGCTATGAAAATTCCTCTTGCACTACTCTGAGCAGAAAAACACTGAAAATATGTGTGCACGTATGCATTATGCACACACATAGGTGCATCACTGCCAATCACAATAAAACATGATCTATTAAGAATGGGAGACATATATTTTTCCGCACTGCCAATATAATTTGATGCCATGCTGCCCTCCACTGGTGTGAAGCTAGTATTTATAATTTCCTTTTCATCTCCTTCCAAAGGCTTTAGTTTCATTTTCCTCTTGTAGTGCTACATTAGGGGTGTGCACGAAGCCACTTTTCATATTTGATTTGGTATGAATCGAATGTGGAAAAACTCGGCTTCAGCCACCCCCACAAATTGATATTCATGCACAAATACTGAAATAAATATTCATGCAAGAAATGAATGCAACCTCCCCCACCCCTCCCTTCCTGCCCCCCACTTACCTGTCCTTGTCACTGCCACACCTTAAGAACATAAGAGAAGCCCTGATGGATCAGGCCACAGCCCATCTAGTCCAACATCCTGTCGCACACAGTGGCCCGCCAAATGCTCATGGGCATCTCAAGCAGAGACAAGGACAAACCTTCTCCTGCTCTAGAATCCCAGCAAATGGCCTTAGAAGCACCCCGGTTCCCCACCCCCCTGTGCGCCGGTTCCCCCCCCCAAAGGTGCAGACTCAGAAGTGCCTTTTTGGACTCCAGAAGGCCTATTTTGGCCTCCAGAGTGTGCCAAAATAGGCATGGGGATGCCACCAGATGCCCCCCAAAAGGTGTCCAGAGAACTGTCTGGTCCAGTTACTTTGGATCAGTTTCAGTTATTGCAGCCTGAGGATGTGGACAAGCTGCTCGTAGGGGTGCGGCCGACAATGTGCTCTCTAGACCCTTGCCCTTCCTGGCTGATCAAAGCTAGTTGGCAAGGTATGACTGGGTGGATTCAGGAAGTAGTCAATGCCTCTCTGAGGGATGGGGTGGTTCCACTGGCCCATAAACAGGCTGGGATACACCCCCTCCTAAAGAAGGCTTCTCTGGATCCAGAAGATGTAAACAACTATCGCATGGTGGCCAACACACCGTTTCTAGGCAAGGTGACAGAGAGAGCTGTCGCTGTTCAACTGCAGGCATGCTTGAAGGAAGCGGAATATCTAGACTCATTTCAATCTGGCTTCAGGCCTGGTTATGGCATGGAAACTACCTTGGTCACCCTGGTTGATGACCTCCTCCAGAAGAGAGACAGGGGGAATACTACCTTGTTGGTTCTCCTGGACCTCTCAACAGCTTTTGATACCACTGACCACGTATCCTTTTGGAAAGACTACGGAGTTTAAGAGTTGGAGGCAATGCTTGGCATTTATTTATTTATTTATTTATTTATTTATTTATTTATATTTCTATCCCGCCCTATACCCGAAGGTCTCGGGGCAGATAACAACCTTAAAATCCACCATATCAAATAACAGTATAGAATAGAACAATAAAAACCATCACAACGTCTAAAATCCAACATGTTAAAAAAAAACCATATCAATTAAAACAGTGGTGTTTACATTTGGGGCAACATGGCTGACATTTATCCAAAGGCCTGAGTAAAGAGTTGTGTCTTCACTTTCTGCCTGAACATGAACAGAGAAGGAGCCTGACGCACCTCAAGGAGGAAACTATTCCACAGCCTGGGGGCCATTACCGAGAAGGCCCTTTCCCAGGTGTCCACCAGCCTCGCTACTGAAGGTGGTGGGACAACCAGGAGGGCCTCTGCTGCAGATCTTAGGGCATGGGCAGGTCGGTATGGGAAAAGATGTTCCTTTAGATATTTGGGGCCCAAGTCATTTAGGGCCTTAACACCTTAGAATTGGGCCCAGTAGTGAATTGGCAGCCAATGCAATTCTTTTAGAACCGGCGTGATATGTGTCCGGCTAGCTGTTCCAGTCTGGCGGCTGCATTTTCCTCTAGCTACAACTTCCGGATAGTCTTCAAGGGAAGCCCCATGTAGAGTGTGTTACAATAGTCCAATCTGGAGGTTACCAGAGCATGGATAACTGTGGCCAAATCATCTCTGTCCCCAAAAGGCTTCAGTTGCCGCACCAGCTGTAGTTGGGCAGAGGCACTCCTGGCCATGGCATCCACCTGAGCTTCAAGCATCAGTGTGGAATCCAGTTGTACCCCCAAATTATGGACCTGTCCCTTCCAGGGCGCTGCAACCCCTTCAAGGACTGGATGTCTCCCAACTACACAAACACAAGACCCTGTGACACACAGCACCTCTGTCTTGTCTGGATTCAGGTTCAATGTATTGGCCCTCATCCAGCCCATTGCTGCCTCCAGGCACCTGTCAAGCACTTTAACTACCTCTCCTGATTCAGATGGCACAGAGAGATAGAGCTGGGTATCATCAGCATATTGATGACACCTCACTCCAGATCTCCTGATGACCTCTTCCAGTGGCTTCATATAGATATTAAGTAACATGGGAGATAAGATTGACCCCTGGGGAACCCCACAAGTGAGATCCCAGGGTGCCTATGCCCAACTATGGCTTGTGCATCAACTGAAGCCTTTTCTGAACAGAGATGACTTGGCCACAGTTATCCATGCTCTGGTAACCTCTAGTCTGGACTATTGTAATTTGCTCTACATGAGGCTGCCCTTGAAGATGGTTCAGAAGTTGCAGCTAGTGCAGAATGCAGCCGCTATGTTGCTGACCAGGACAGCTATCATGCCGCTTCTAAAAGGGTTGCATTGGCTGCCAATTCACTACTGAGCCCAATTCAAGGTGTTAACTCTGACTTATAAGGCCCTAAATGGCTTGGCTGCCCTTGAAGATGGTTCAGAAGTTGCAGCTAGTGCAGAATGCAACCGCTATGTTGCTGACCAGGCAGTAAAGATGCACCTCTGCGCCCTAGCCTTTGGCTACATGTGTTTACTCCTCCCCTCTTTTAAGTAGTACTGTTTTTAATATATATTTGGTTTGTTTTAACATTCT
>MTQE01001141.1:8295509-8314283 GCA_014337955.1 Aspidoscelis marmoratus
TAGGTATTACTGTTTAATATATATTATGTTTTAATGTTTGGAATTTTTAAGCATTGTCACCTGCCATTAGACCTTCAGGTATAGGGCAGGATAGAAATACAAATAATAAATAAAATATAAAATAACTAAAAGTATGGGGCCACCTGGGACGCCTCTGGTGGCATCCCTGGGCCTATTTTGGTGCTCTCCGGATGCTGAAAGAGGCCTTCCAGAGGCTGAAATATACCTTCTAGTTCTGGGGCCACATGACCCCAGAGCCGGAAGTACTTTTCTGGCCTCTGGAAGGCCTATTTTGGCCTCTGGAAAGCACCAAAATAGGCTTGGGATGCCACTGGAGCCCCCCCCCCCAAATGTAAGGAGGCATGTGCGAGGCAGGCAGGAGGCCTCCAGTGCCATCCCCAGGCCTATTTTTGGCACTCTTCACAGGCCGAAATAGGCCTTCTGGAGGCTGAAATAGGCCTTCCAGTTCTGGGGTTGTACAAATTTTCTGGCAGATTTTCTGAATTTCCATTTAAAAGTATTTTCCCAGTCAACCTAAAGCACTGGCCAGAACAAATTACAGAAAGGACTGATTGAAGCTGCTAGACAAGGAGTTTGAGCAACACTGACACCGTAATCATCTCAGTCAATGGGGAAGTGTTTTTATTCTGCCAGTGAACAGAGTTTTTGGTGAACAAAACAACCAACCAACAGAATACTACCTAAGGGTGAGCTGCTTAATGCATTGATGCTATTAAATATACAGAATGAGACTTAGGAGACATACAGTACTATTCATACTGGCAAAGCTAATACTACACTGCAGGCTTGCTTGATTAAGCAGAAAAGGCTGAACTTATATTTATGAAAACAGTTCTTGGAGGATGAACTGCCAGAGAACTCATGCACTGTTGGGTTAGCTCTGCACATGGAGCTTATGAAAAATAAAACTGAATGTTTTGCTTCTATTTTCCAGTTTTACTCAATGCCAATGACTCTAGACCAAGCAGCCCACCATCATCAGATGAAGAGTAGAACAGAAAAGATAGGAGAAAGAAAGCACAGGAGAACACAAGAGACCTAACAGACCACTATCATTTAGCATGTCCTTCAGGGTAGGTCTATGAGTCCTTTGGCCCTTCACTAATCAAGAATGACTGTCATTAGTGAACTCAGCCTTTCTACCTCTGGGAGAGAAAGAAGGTCAACTTAGGCCCTTCAGACATACAATTTGTAATGCCTTGAGAAGATCAATGCCATTAACCATGTCACATCCCCACAGATCTCATCTAATGATCCACTATGGAAGCAGGCTACTGACGTTGCCACCGACTGTGTAGAATGCACTGTTATTCCCTGCGGAATAAGCCCTTGTGTCTGAGTCGTCAGATGAGAAGTTTCAGGCAGATGCACCTCCAGACACTGACAGCAAAAGCAAGACTGGATCCTCAGCTGGAACCTGCCCGATCTAGCACAGGCAAGGCAGATGCTAGACCTGCTCCAGAACAAATGGACCTAGCTGATGGTAGACAACAGTTGAGTCCGCTCCATAGAGAGAAGGCACAACTGCATCTTCATGAGAAGCACCTTAGTGACAATCCATTAAGGCACCTGCGAGCCATCCCCAGTTGTTGCACAAAACAGATCAATTCTGGCAACCTTTTGGACTTCAGCTTGTGTTCTGACTTGACTGTTCTTTGAAATCTGATCCCTGGACTGGTTTACTGTGTTGATGGGCCCTTTGAAATGGTATCTGACTTCCCTGGCTGACTTCCCTTTGCTTTGCTGCTGCTGCGTTTGTATGTGTGTGCATCCCAAGGGCTGCCTGTTCTGGACAGGAGGACATCTTGAGGCCAAGCTACATTGGGTGAAGGCAGACAAAGAGTGATTACATCCTAGGTATAGCCTTTGGCATCAGTAAAACTTAACTGAATGTAAGAACTGAAGAAATGACCCTTCAGAATGGATCCACTGAATTAAGAAATAAAAAGCTGTCACAACGTCAAAAATACCTGGTGGTTCTCATTCTTGAACTCTATAATCCACCAAAGAGTAAAGAAAAGGCCTCCACGCTAGCTTTGGCACTGTGAGAAGATTGCCAGCTTTCTTCTTTGGCATCACTACATTTTGAGCTCTTACTTTAAAACTTTTTATATATTGAATGATGTGTTATTTTCAGCCATGGTTTAGAGCTTTATACAGGGGACACATTGAATCAGAAGTAAGTTATGATCAAATGCACAGTATGTTGCTGCCACCTCATGGACAAACATTGCAAGTAATAATATTTACTATTTCCAGCTATTAGATGCTCAGCCAAAAGATTATGGCCAGAGACGTTTTCGCACGGGGGAAAACGGAACGCGAAAAAGCCAGCTGTGGACACGTCATCCGCATTGGCCGCGCGCGCCTTGCGTTCCGACGTGTCCGCAGCTGGCTTTTCCGCGTTCGAAATGTAGAGCACTTCGAAGTGCTCTACACGCGTTCCAACGCGGACGAGCCGCCCGCAGCCGTTCGGGAGAAGAAGCGTTCGCGCTTCTTCTGTCTCCCGAACGGCTGCCGGCGCGCCTCCGACGCCGCGCGGCTTTGACAATCAGCTGTTTTTCAAACAGCTGATTGTCGATCTGCCTCGGCGGCTGTCTGCGCGCCCCTGGCCGGCGTTTGCCGGCTAAGCCAGCTTCGGGCGCTTTCCCCTTTCGCACACAGACGCTCCGGAACGCGTTTACACGCGTTCTGGCGCGTCTGTGTGTGAACGGGGAAAGCGCCCGAAGCTGGCTTAAGCTTTCCGCCTGAACGCGTTCCGTCTGGAACGCGATGCAGTGCGGAAATGCCTCAGGTCCAGGTGCTGCCTGAATATTGCACTAAGAAGCAATTTTCTAGAGAAAGGTCTTCCAGAATAATTGCTTGCATATTGCTGGCATAGTCTGTGTGAGATATAGTGATGTGCATATCCAGGTATTTCAAAGCTGTAAAGCTCCCAAAAATCTATCCTTGCCACCACCACACACACACGGCAATCGTTTTTAGACCCTGCACATGTATGGTCATGGCCAGGATTGCTGCTTCATCAAGAAGGTAGGTTCTAGAGCCGTTTTGGGAAAACCTGCAACCAGATGCTATAGCAGGTTTTCACAGTGATACAGTGAAACTGTGGTGAGGTTGCCATAGATATGTGTGGCAATTTCACCATAGTTCAGACATAACAGCATTATATATCCTCTGTCTGGACTGGGCCTGCTTTTGAATTACTAAGGCCTTTTCGCACTTCAGCCTGATGGCTGAAGTGCTCTAAGGCTAGTAGAGCTGGGGGACAGTAAGGTGTGATTGGCCAAGCTGCCTCCCCAGCTGTACCAGCCTGAAAAGGCTGCAGTAGGGGGCGGATGTCCCTTGCCCTGGGCTACCACCATTGGCCTGCTATTGGCCCACTGTCTGGCAGCCCCTTTTGGGGGTGGGACAAGACTGGGCCGGAGCTGTCCTGGTGTCCTGCTGGCTGCCACCGCCCTGATCAAGTTGGCAGCAGCCAGCAGCGACCTCCCTGGTGCTCACACCCACCCAGGGGTGCATGCTACATCCCGCTGCATGCAAACCACTGGTCACATGGCTTGATGGACTGTCACTCTCTGCACAGGCGCACATGATGGCAGACCACTCCCACACTGACCTGACCCAATGGCGGTAGCCCAGGGTGGAGCCCCAGAAGTGTCTGGCAGGGAGAGTGCAAATGTTCTTGTTAGATAGCTCTGGGACAGCTAGGGACAGAAGTAGAGCAGCCTTGGGACGGGACAGGACGGTTCCGGATGGAACCGCCTGGTCCACAGAGCAAATGCTCTGTCCCAGGGCTTTTCTACTTCCATCCTGAGGCCGAAGTATGAATAGGCCTCTATACTCTATGAATGCATAGCAAAGAATCTAACCATGCAATACATTGCTATTAGCTTCTAGAATTAATATCTCAAGGTAATTGTGTCTACTGCTGTTTTATCTAAAATATATTCACTAAGCAAATGAGTTCTTAATTTGCTATCTATTATAGGTTTTTTTCAGAAGCAAATGTGTGACAATTCTTGGCTATAATACAATTGCTATATTTTATGCAACTATATACACATAAGAAATATAAATGTTTCAGCTTAAAGTTTGTTTAGTTAAATGATGGAAATTCTTCAGAGGAAATATGCAGGCATGAATCTGCTGAATTACTGCCAATGTGGATCCTTATAAGGTTTTTCTTTCCTGTTACAGACTTTAATTTACTTAGAATGTTAAGATGATAATGTGAATGGAAATTATTATGTGAAAGATCCTTATACACAAATGTTTAAAACTTAAAATTTAAGCCTTAATTAAATAACCATAGGTGGCATTTTGCATTCTATCTTAACTCCAGCTTTTTGTTTCTTTTATTCACAGCCATGCATATATCCACATAAAAATTAGATTGTAACCCAGTAAAAATTGTGTAATAATTTCATGTCATGACAGTGTGGATTTTAGAGGGTCACAAATACTGATCAGAAAACTTGAAAATGCTATCAAGAATACATGGGCTAGTCCCAACAGCTGATACACACTTCAGCCATGTCGTTGAATCAGGGAGAGCTTTTGACCTGGGGATCCTAGACCCTTTAAGGATCCACATATGGTTCATAAAGCACACAGTCTTGCTTTGAAAAATCACACTAAACAAATAAAAGTGAAAAATGTAAAACAACAACAACACTTTTCTAGGAATGGATCCATAACTTCCCTCAGATTCTTAAAGGAATATGTGACACAGAAAAGATGAAGAACCTGTGCCTTAAATGAATGACTGGTGTAAAATCTAGACATATATGCATAGGAGTCAATGCAATTTGGCAAAAGCCCTAAACAGAGGGCTTCTGCATTACAGAGAAACCTTTAGGCAGGATCCACACTTCACATTCTTGTCACCGTGGAGAAGCCCAAAGGCACTGGGGTAACACAATGCTACAGCTATTTGGCCACCATCCCACTATGGAAGAGCGGAAAGTGCCACCAGAGATGCTTTCATGCATGCTTCAGAAGAGCACTCTGGAAGCACTTGTTGCTACCCTTCTCCCCACACTATGGACTTAATTGTGTTGTTTTCTTTCTCTCAGCCTGATTGGTCTATTTTTGAAGAGGCAAAAAACAGTCAATTTCTGGGGCCACTTTCTGTGCCTTTTGAAACAGGCCAGGCTAGAAATGTCAAAGCCAGAGAACTTTCATTCCCTGGCTTTGATGCTAGCATGAGCAAGAGACGGACAGTCTTGCGGAAAGCATAGTGGCTGCTTCCAGGACTGAAGCAAGAGCTTCAGTACATGAAGCACCAAGATCCACTGTGGTGTGGATCCTGCTTTAGATACCTACAGCTATTTTCAGAGCCAGAAGGACCATCCATCTCTCAAACAGGCATTGACCACTCCCTGAACTGACTTGGACATACCCTGCCAGCTAGGTTTTACTAGCGAGGAAGTCCAAGGATATAGAGAGCATTTAGTCAGCAAACAACCTCATTAGTTACCTTTAAGAACATGGGAAGTTGCCTTATACTGAATCACACCATGGGTTCTTCTTCAACATCATTGACAATGAGTTGGCAACAAAGAACTTCCAAGGTTTCAGAAAAGGTTCCTTAACATGTTTTATCCTCATTTATACTGAGCTGTAAGCCACTTGAAGATATATATATATATATATATATATATATATATATATATATATATATATATATATATATATATATATATATATATATATATATATATATATATATATATATATATATATATATATATATATATATGTATGTATATATGTATATATATGTATATATATGTATATATATATATATATATGTATATATATATATATATATGTATATGTATATGTATATGTATATGTATATGTATGTATATATATATATGTATATATATATGTGTATATATATATGTATATATATATGTATATATATATATATATGTATATATGTATTCAAATAAACAAGTAAGATACAGAGTGAATCTGAAAAAAAAGCTTAACTACTGAATATATTTTCATTTCTTTTCCGTTGTATCTAAGTTTTAATGATATACAGACTAGTAGTCATTGTGATATGAACATAAAGGCTGAACTCAGCAAGGATAGATACAGAACTTGCTTTTGTGATGTCGTTTGGTAAGAAGAATAAAATCTTCATTGAAAGAGTAATATCTCTTAATAACATATTTTTTCAGTCTAGATTTTGATGCAACATCCCTTTCAAACAATTCAGGAAGAAGAGATTGGTTTATACATTCTAAGCACACTTCTCTGAAGGAGAAAACAAGAAAATGCATATATGATTGGCATGTGATCGCAGATGATTGAAATTTACATTTTCTATTTATCACAGTAAAACTGCTGAACTTAAAAGCTTCCCTGGCATTCTGCTGCCAGTTATGAGCATTAGATTGATTTTGCCATGTATTTCCCCTGATTTATGAAGCGGTGGACACATTTTCATTCCTAACCTTGGGGTCATACTCTGCCATCAGTTTCACGCTGCATATCTCAGAATTTACAATGAGAAGGATAACGAGAGTGTGCCACGAAATTTGCATGCAATTAGCATTCTGTTCATATCAAAGGCTGCATTTGCTACACAAGTGGCTGAGAATGTATTAAAAAACATAGCAAAATCACAAGAGAATGTTCTCTTTTCTAGATGAACAAACAAGATATATACAGTACGTACACATTTCTACAAAGACATATGTCTGTTTGGAACTTAATGCCTCTAAAACAATGAAATAATTCCCACCAGTACTAGACTGAGGATGGTATATTATAAAAAAGGTAAAATTAGGTTCACGGAAAGGAGGCCCAGTCTGAGTTTTTGAATATATAAGGCTAAAGCAATAACAATTTCTTTTTAGAGATTTCAGAGAACAGAGCCAATAGTTGGGGTATTGCAGAATTTTCCAACTCTAGTTCAGCATTTAAGGTTTGGATCCTCTGTTCTCACTGTGGAAGAAGACACCCACTGGTATAATATGTGGATACAGTATCTCATGTGTATATGCATTTGTGGTTGTGTAGTTAGATGAAGACGTTGGGGTTCCTGGAACTTTAATAGCTGTGTTGAAAAGGGAGTTTTGCTAGGGACAGCTTACAATGCAGCATACACCTTCTGAAATTTTTTCCCATATAGCTGTCAGAAGGACAGAGATCTTATTTTTTGTCATCAATCTTATGGATGCAGATGAACATGCAGGGAGTGATGATGTTGATTCTTTCCAAGATGGCGGTACCATGGCTAGACAACTAAAAGCACAGTAGCCAAGAAAGTTTCACAGAGGGAAGATTTTACACCAGTTTTAGCCAGTGGTTAGGGAGCCGGACTCTTATCTGGGAATACCAGGTTTGAATCCACTCTCCTCCATGAAGCCAGCTGGGTGACCTGGGCTAGTCACAGCTCTCTTCTGAGCTCTCACAGTCCCACCCACCACATAGAGTGCTTTGTTGTGGGGAGAAGAATAGAAAACTTTGTAAGCCGCTTTGAGTCCCCTTAAATGGATGAGAAAGGTGGAGTAGAAAAGCCAACTCTTCTTCTTCCTATTGTCTTTTGTTAGTGAATTTCAGATGGACAAATCCAGACTAGCCAGACTATTCAGCCGTTGTCTTTAATTGTTACCATCCACTGGTATCCCTTCCCTCAGTTCCTCTAATACATTATCAATTAGGCATTCAAATGAATTGCAGACAGATGCCAAAGTGGTCTATTAACTCTCTTTTTAATTAATTTGAGTGGCCACTAAGGGCAATAGAGACTAATTTTCTCTGACATCCACAACTCATTCCTGTGGCAATTTTGTTACCTTAGCCCTGTGTTAAAAACCAAGAATAATGGGAGGAAAGCCTGAGAGGGATAGAAAAAGCTTCACATCTTTCCAGTGGATTTTGATCAATCTTGGCAAATGCAAGGACGTTTATCTGGTGGAGGAGTGAGTGAAGGTAAGGGAATAGGCAGGCATATTGAAGGAAAGAGGTTTGAGGGAGCAGAAAGGCACACCTTGGGTATTTGGCCTAATGCTCTAAAGTGTGGAGGATAACAGGACTCTGCTGTGGGCCTCAGGATTCAAGAGGGGGAAGACTCTTTGGATCCAGTCCTGCAGTAAACACAGCAACTTGGGCTTGGCAGGAATGTTGCCACTTGGCTTATCTTGGGGAGGTACCATGGTCCTGCAACTAATCTGATTCAACATCCTGCCCCACACAGTGGCCCACCAATTGCTTCTGGGCATGTTAAGTAGAAGACAGTGGCAAAACCTTCACCTGCTCTCAACTCCCTGCATCCCACCTCTCCCTCCAGTGGGTATATTCTCCCAGTCTAACTATGAGGGTTTTAGTTTCCTACTATACTACCTGACTTTTGCCATGATCCTGCAAAGATATAGGAGTTTTCTTTGGGGGCAGATTGACAACATATTTTTGGGAGGTGCAGGATAAAGGCAATGTGTGGTGGAATTATTCTCTTGTTGCATGCGTTGAACAACAGCTGGTTAACTTGGAAGAAGAAAAAGTACCCTTTGCCGCTATTACCACTGCAGCAGTAAAGTGATTGTTCATAGGGTATACCCTTCTGCAAGGGGGCATGCAGTGCTTCAAGAAAAGCCCAAAGTGTACCATTAAGTACCCATAAAATAACAGTTATTTTAAGCCATGTGGTTTCAGGCTACTTAAAACTACTTACAAAAGAAATGTATATGTTTTGTTTAAATGTTCACTGGGGGTGTTTGTTGCTCCTTGAATTGAGCCAGTTAGGTCTAGTGGTTAGGGAGCCGGACCCTTATCTGGGAATACCGGGTTTGATTCCGCACTGCTTCACAAAGCCAGCCAGGTAACCCTGGGCTAGTCACAACTCTGTTTCTGAGCTCTCACAGCCCCACCCACCTCACAGGGTGTCTGTTGTGGGGAGAAGAACAGAAGGTTCGTCAGCTGCTTTGAGTCCCCTTAAATGGGTGAGAAAAGTGGAGTAGAAAAGCTGACTCCTTCTTCTTCTTAAGCATTGGACTGAATTAACCCAGATCAGCTCAATTTCACACCCAAGAGAGAATCAGAATCATGTTTCTCTGCATATGTGATGATGTTGCACTTGTGTGGAACGTGGCACCACTCATGAGGAGGAGGCAGCTCTGGGTGATGTACAGAGTTTGGGGCTCTCAAGGGAGGTACCCCACAGTCCTGGGCCTCTCAGAGTTTGACACATCTTCATTTAGCTTCTGTGGGATGTACAACATAATTTCTGAGATATAGCTGAAGTATTTGGTCATTAGAGCAATTACCAGTATGTAGATGGAAGAAGTGAGATTTGTTCTGTTAAAGACAGCCAGAACAGATGCACGGAAAGCTCTGATAACATATATTAACCGATAGATTGCTCCAGACTATCTGAAGGGATTTAGTAAAGTGAATAGATTGTTCCATAGTGTTTGATGTTAATGTCTGTCTGTTTCGGGGAGGATGGGAGCTATATAAAGAGAAATGTTGTTCATAGCTTTTAATGTTTAATATTGTTTCTGACTTGAATAATGTTAAATTTATTTAAAAAAAGATATGAACTGTTAAACTTTTTGGGTAATGCCCTGAGTTACTATGCTATATTAGCTCTGCATTATTTAATGTAGAAATTTAAAAATATATTAATTATTCAGATAAGTTAGTCAAATCATCCCACTGTGCTAGAATGAAAAATAATTGTTCTTGTTGAAATATTACCTGCACGAGTACAAAGAACCTTTTCTTCCATCTCTTCCATACATTTTTGCCAATTGCCCATAAATAGCTGCAAAAAGAACCACGACAATTTTATGAAAAAAGACAGTGATTAGCTATAAGTATTAACTATATCTGTTACTGAAGACCAAGATAACCCTTTGTACAAAGGTTCACCAGAACCCTTATCTCAGAAACTTTGCTTAAGGTGGTATCCTGAGCATTCCCAGGTTCTGGGCTACTACCTCATGAACAACCACAGGGCATGCAAAGCCTGATGAAGATAGGCTAGTTTTTGCAACAGTGACCTCCTCAGATTGTGCCCTGTTCCTGCTTTGAATCGACTGATGATTTAACTGTAAAGGATATCAAATTTCTGCTTTGACATGCAATATGTAGATGGAGTAAGTCATAGTCAGTGTAAATGTATAGTATGGATTTTAAGTATTCTTCCTGTAAAAGGAACCTTCATTAAAAAATTTTGGAAAAAAATAAAAAGCAGAATGTATAGATGAATATTCTGATAAGAGTTACAATTTCCTTTCAGTCCAATAGACCTGCAAATCCAAAAAGTATTTCTACTGATTTAGCTGTTTTCACAGCTTTAATCCAGCTTCAGTTTACCTCTGGAATAAAAAACACATCAGCAAAGTGACTGATCATTTTCTTTCCACATTACCTAACCCAAAGGTGGATTTTCTGAGTTAGATAATGCCAAAAGAAAACAGCTTGTCACTTAGCTCATGTGTTCACTTACTCTGAAAGTGGACTACAGCAGATATAAAACTTGTTTAGATTGGCCCCTAGAAACATAAAATGGAGTAGATTTACATTCTTTTTGTAAGTAATAATAAATTATGAATATTCTTTTTGGAAATACAGTTAAAAACTAAAACATCATGGTGTTCTAGAACAAATAGTGCAATTTCATTGCTTATTTTGCCACCCCCCACCCCCCATCCCATCAATTGAACAAAATTCCTAGATATTATATTAGAACAGAAAATGTATTTAAACTATTGAAAAGGAAATGTGCCAGTTATATTTAAAGTTCAAGGCCAAATGCACTGGTTTATCTTTTATCTGTGGCAGCTGGCATGCGATTGCAGATGGGGGATGGACAGACTAAATGGCATTTTGCCCATGGTCTCTGATTGGCATCAAGTGTGTTAAAGCCATTCCTGTCATACTAAATGGAGACCAAAATAAAATGGAAAACTGCTTTTTAGCTTCTCCTTTGCATTTCATGTTACTATCCACTGCTGCCTTTTACCCACATGGAAAAACAAGGTATGGGAAATTAAAATATCACACAAGAAAAATTGTTGCAGAGAGAGTAATTTTAGTGATTTTCATTTGAGATAATGAGGCAGGTATTTATAGAGCTCACTGTTAAACAAAGATGTATAAAAGTTCAAATTCACAGACTTCTACCTATTCATCAACCAGAGAGGGAGAGAAGACACATCTTAGCATATCAGAGGCTATCTGGAGATTTATACAAATTTAGAATAAGGAATTTAACTAGCCAAGCAGCAGCTATAGTCTATAAACTAAAATAAAAACCTATATAGACAAGAGTTACAAATCCAGCAAGCAAACACAGAATAATTCCAACAGAGATGTGGCCATAGCTCTTACCCAGAATGCTTCATGTTTTGAGGTTTATCCATTCGGACTGCAAGCTTGATTTTCAGATCTTGATCAGGACAGTTTTTGGAAACAGTCATTTTGTGCCACTCTGATTGCTTTGGGCTGTTTGGGGTAGGGTGAAGAACAACCTGAATGAAACAAAAACACTTTTAATATGCTGAAATATATACAGTACAAACATGCAAAGAGGCTTATCTGACTTTAATTTTTCCAGTTGTGCTGTGGCTGGACATGATCACTTTAAGAAGGTTACTATTTTGCTCAGAACCCTTCCTTTGGATATAAGGTAGAGGGTACCCTTGGTTATGGGGAGTTTCTGCAGTGGACGTTACTCTGGTTTATGTCCCAGAATAGTGACATATTCTGAGATATAATCTGCAACTGTCCGTAAATCTAATCCGCCACGCCACACAGGTATGTTGTAAAACATTTTCAAAAATATGCTTTAATGTCTTATTATGCGTTGCAACCCACCTTTGGACCTTCAGGTGAAGGGCAGGATACAAATGCCATAAAACAAAAACAAACATGGACTGTTTTCACTTCCTTGGAGAAATGTGCATGTGTGTGGTAATAAATGGAATAAATAATTTTTATTAATTAGAAGCTGTATTTATTGACACTTTCTATATGAGTGTGTTTGCATGCATAGCAATTACCAAATGTTCATTTAGTTCCTTTGCCTGCAAGAATGATTTCCCCTTGCTCCTTTAATTTGTTTTGCCACTGCGGTTTCTGAAAGTAAGAACATATTTTTATTTTTTTGTTTCTCATTCTTGGTGACTGTGTCTTTCTAAGCTTAGCTCGTTCCAGTGGCTGAGGAGGTAAAATCTCATTATTAAGTTTCTTCATATGCTGTACCAAGATTAATCTCTTCCTGATGCATTAACCTTTAAGGGCACATACTCTCATTACTTAGATGGTTTCTATCTTTTTCCTGACTACTTATATCTGCCCAGTACTGACACTCAACTTCATCTTCCTAATATTCCATTGATCTTAAGTTCTACTGCTGGTTCAACAGTCTGTGACTATAAAGATTTCTGCAATGCGATTAAAATATCTCAAGCACCAACTACAACATGCATATAAATGTGCTGGAATCAATCAACCTTATTCTGACTACAGCAGACTTATGCCTTTATATAATTTGCTGCATTTTTATTCTGCATAATAAAAGTAATATTCCCTTCTCCTTTTTCATACCAAAAACTGAGCCATGTATTTTGGAAGGCACCTTCGCCTTTTTAACACAATAAAGGGTCCTTTTCACATGGCTCGGAGGGGAGAGGAGGGGGGGTGAAGGGCCCGCCTTAGTCCACACTACGTGGTCAGCAAGCCCTTAACAGGAATACTTTCCAGAATGAGGGCCTGCAGTCATGCTTTGTCTGCAACCCAGGCCGTTACCAACATTATGCTAGTCTTGCATGCCGCGATACTGCTTACACACATTTATTGAACCTGGAGTACAAGATGCTGTACTCCAAGGCTGTAATGGCACAGAGAATATAAAATTGATGTACTGTACCTGAGAAATCATGTTTAACAGTTTATAGGAAAAAATCCTTTTTTTGCTTCAGACTTCATATATATAAGAAACTAATTTCTGCTCACAATAGAAGTGCTTCTGGGCACCCAGCGCAAACAACAGTAACATGTGATTAGCAGACAGCTTTTTGTTTCACTATAAAACAGAGTAGACTTTACACCTTTTTGATTAAATTAGACAGCTGCTATCTATGTAAACATAATGTTGGCATCACATATCAGAGTACAATCTATTGTTTTAACTAAGTATTGCTGTTCACAGTTCTGTCCAGTTCTGACTCATCCTGCCCCTTGATTTATATTCTAGTAGACATGTTTACATCTGTCAAGTCATATCTTCATCTCTGATAGCCAAACTTGTGTATTTCAGAACCAATCAGTTTTGTATATTTGGATCGATTAAAACCTGCGGTTTTTCAACCATGTTTGAGCTAATCCCCTTCTTGCTCCTTTTCTAACTTAGCCAAAATGGTATAAAATGCTCAGTTTTGTCCTATTCAATAAGTAGTTTTGCCTCATCAATTTATTGAACATCCCACTGCTGAAACACTAAGCTGAGACTCACTTAACATCACTTCCTCTGCTAAAGAACATGGAACCTCAAGATCATCGACCTGATCCTACTGTTGTGGCTGAGATCACAGGCTAACAGTTGGTAGCCTGCCCCCTTCATTGTTGAATAACTTAGAGCCTTGAGTGTATTCTCTCTTCCTTTTCCCCACAGCAAGCCTGGTGTTAGGCAGAGATTTGGGAAGCTGGGGAAACTTGTTGCTTCCTTTAGCATTCTGCCTCCTGCTGTAACTGGAGAGAAAAGCCCTAGTTCTCAGAAGAAGCCTGTTGTCGTGCTGTTCTGCAGCTTTTCACTGAATTGACTTGGCTACCAGGTAACCAAGGTTGTATTTCTGCTGCAGGCATGAGGATCACTGTCCATGGTTCACAACGTCTGAGTGTTGGCTTGTCCAGGGTGTGTACTATGGATAAATTCAAAATTCTGTAGTAGTGCCCTCCTTCATTCTGCTTGAAAAGCCTCAGTTTCCCAGCCTATAAAGCTTAAAGAAAGGGATCAATGAATGGCTACTAAAGTGTATCAGCTACTAGAATGGATGCCTAGGTACTTCCTTCCGGCTGGAGCCACAGGCAGAATGCCTCTAAAGGCCATTTGTAGGGATTCAAGGGTAGGTGAAAATTTTGCCCATGTCTTCTGCTTGAGATGGCCTGAAGCAATTGGTTGACAGGATGCTGGACTAGATGGTCTATGGCCCAGTCCAGCAGGGCTCTCTTATTTTCTTATGCTCTTATTCTCAGGGATTTGAGTTCAGCACATAGACAGCAAGTAATGCACTTCAGGGGAATGCATTAATCAACAGTTATGTGAAGGGCCAAGCAACAGAATCCTATTCCATTGTTGAAGGAGGACAATAGAGGTGCTCTCATCATGCAGAGTAGAATCTCCTCAGATTGTTGATAGGAGCTGAATGCACCTCTAGTAAAAACAGGATGGCCTTTATGTTCTTTTTAGAAACAGGAGTGGTGAATGAGTAGACAGCAGAAGCAGACAGGGAATTTATGGCCAATTATGTCTGCCACCAAGACAAATGGTGTAGTGGCAGGATCTGTCAGCAGGGAAAAATCAATGATGATGAACTGAAGTTCCATAAAGCAACAAAGAAGGTACATTCAGGAAAACTCCGGTACGTGATACTACCAGAGAAGAAGCCGAATCACAAAGAGTTGGTATCAAGATCATCAGCAGCCAGGGCAGTTAGCTGTTAATTCAGCTGTCACACTGCCAAACCTTTATGTGAATTATTTATTATCACACAGCTGACGAAATCAATGCACAAACATCTAAAGCAGACTCCTGAATTCCAGGATTTCGGAAAACAGTAAAATAACCTACTTGCCTGCTACTAGAACCAGACAGGCTAGCTGAATCTGAGGGTCAAGCTACACTAGGGCCCTTTCTGGGCTTATGGTTGATCTGGATTATGGAACCTCTTAATATGGATCAAGGAGGTCCTGCCTCTTGCTGGTCCACCTCCATCTGCACTGGATGGAGTCAGATCTGGATTGAGAGGCTCTTAATAAGGATCTCTGGTAGACCCATTTAATTGAGTCCACAAGAGATCCAAGGGCCTTGTTCTGGAACATGGGAAGAGCGCAGATGACATGCCTCCATGTTCCAGAAGTACCAGGGAGTGCTTTTCAGTGGTGTGCCATAGCTTCAAGATTTGGAGGCATGGGGGGAGGGGCTGTAAATCTTGTGGGAGCCTCACAGCTGTGTGGAGACATGGACTAGGTCAGTGTCATCACAGCAGATAGCACTGATCTGGTCCACGTGTCCACACAATCCAGATCCATGAGCCCAATTATGCTAGACTCACAGATTTGAATCAAGGATAGGTAAGTGCATAAAGGGCCTAGATACTTATGGCACAATAGTTATCATTTTCATAGATTAAAAACTTTTTCCCCACTATCATTTTCAGGTTTTTTTTTAAAAAAATCTTCATTCCAAAATATATGGGTTCCCTTTTTATCCACTCTGAAAGCACAGTCTTCTTCCTACTGCGGTGAGTTCTTGTGAGTATAAGCAATTGAGCAATTGCCTGAATCCCTGTGTATTTGTGCACCCAGTAGAGCAACTACCTGCCTGCTAGGCCATTCCACAGGAAGAGTGGAAGGTGTGTTCTTTTTCCTCAGATCCAATCAAGAGCCAGGAAGAAGCAGCTCCTGTGCGGCTGAGAAAAGCTAACCATGCCCTGGTTAGAGATTTCCAGCGGTAAAGGATATATTGCTCTCAGTTCCTTTATTCATATAAAGTAAGAAACTGAACTGCACTGCAACACCTGGGATTTGTGCAGAGAAGTTTGGAGGAAAAGAAGCAGCCAGTAAGTTGCCAGACTAAACATATCTTGTTCTGAAGCTACTTATGACTACCCTTTGGGTGCAATCATTAAGCAAGTTATGGATCAAACCATATTATCATGGTTCTGTAGCGTTTATAGTTTTTATGTTTTTTAATCTTTATTTTGCCTCTGTCATAAAAAAAGATATGAAACTAATCTTGTATGGCTTACTTTTCACAAGTCCACAATGGCTTCTCTTAATGATTGTATTCCTATCCATGTATTCATAAGCTCACTGGTTAATAATCTGCTCAAGAAGCTTGCACAGTATCAGTGTTAGGCTCACAGGCACGTAGTTTCCTGGCTTTTCTTTCCCCCTATTTTGAATATAGGGTCAACATTTGTCCTTCTCCAGACTACTGGGGCCTCTCCTCCAAGATTAACTTATTTACTATATCTGGTTCTAAATTAGGCTGGTTCCAAATGTAAATGAGAGGGTTCCAGTTGAAACAGGAAGTCTGGGGCAAGATAAACAAGTTGACCTGGGACTTTAAGTTTTGAACTCAAATTATTTGCTTGCCATTTACATATGTATTAGACATAATAGCTTCTAAAGATGTCTCTTGCCTGAGGTCTGAATATACATAACTCTGATTTGGAAAGCATTTTATAGTTCCATTGTAAGAGGCTTCTTTTAATTAGAACACATTAGAATTTGAATCAACATCCTTGGCTGCTTCTATATAAAAGCAATATGGTACAATATCTTATTCATTAAGCCTTGTCATCTTATCATGTTAAGCTGTTTTAATCTTGTTTCCACCAGAAACAAAAGAATAAAAGACCAGCTTGGTTTTAGATTACTTGCTCAAAATTAAAGTTTCTACCTTTGGATAGGTACATTCTTAGATCACATTTGGTCTGGAGAAAACTAATACTGTAAGTTAACTTGATTGCGGATTTGTCACCAACTGTTACATCAAGGTCCCAAAGGGCTAATCTCTGAGCAACAGAAATGTGTCATAGGCCCTTTCTCCACTGGGCCTTGTACCGGAAAATATCCCAGAATAGGGACCTGCCATCTGTATACTGGTGCAGTCTGTAGCAAAACCTATCTGCATTAGCATACAGATGGCTGGTCCCTATTCTGGGATATAATCTGGGGAAAGATTCAGTGCAGAACGGGCCTTGACAAGCTGCTCTATAACCACACTGTCTTAATGACCTTTAATGAGCTGAGGCCAGAAGACTGCAGCCTGGGCTGAATTCGCACTTAGGACAGCTGCCCCAGTTGCATACCAGAAGCATAAGTGCCAGTAGGGCCCTGAATTCCACACCCCTTACTACTGGACTGGAGCTACAGGACATTTATGCTCTGGAGTGAGATATCTGAACAGCTTCCTTGTAGTCCTTTTTGGTAGACAAGAGGTGAAGCTGACTGGATATTATTAGTATTATCATTCTAATAATGAAAATTATTTATTTACAGTTGCTGTATTCTCAAGTTCTTATGCCACTGTTCAGTTTCTGCAAAGAGTACATGCTACAAATTCTATCACAACACTGTGATTTTTTTTTGTAGCTGTCCTTCACTGCTAATAGGTATTCTGCAATCCTCTGTTTTGCTTAGTTTAAAACAGAGTCCTTCTCAACTTCTTCTCATACTTTGTTTATAGCAAAGCAATCCAGTTCATGCATTCTTAATCAATTTTATTTTCTTTGCTTTTGGTTAAAAGTTTGCAATTTGTTGTGCGAATCTGAATTTAGACATGCTGTTTTAACGGTTGAGAAAAATGCTTTCTTATCTGAGACACATTCAGCAAACAGCAATTCTGCCACAGAAGAACTATGAAAAAGTGATGAAATGTTCATATTTCTATCATTGCAGAGCGTATATCTTGTGTTGTTTAGTGACTTGAATTCATAGTACTCCTATAACTAGTATTGACAGAAGCATATCCATTATTATCCAATTTAAGCTGAAGTAGAATTACTGTCCTTACCCGCCCAAGTTCTTTGTCTTCCAAAGCCAATACACCGGTGCTCTCAGTAAACAGTTTCACCTTCACTGCTGGAAGGGCATGTGTTGTGCTAAAATCACCTTGAGTTCCCCACCTGTGGGAAATAAAAATCCAGAACACAGCCATTAAACAACAGATGAAGCCTGCTAACTCAGCAGCATCACCTTGGGGTTGAAAAGGTTAATGCAAATATTACCAATTGTCACAGGCATTAAAAAAGAACAACAGGGCTGAATGCCCATTGCCACTTTAAAACTGTTTCAAAATGGTTTGGATCCTTGTCCTTCCCACCCCCAAGCAGTTTCAGGGGTGTTTTGAGGATTATTTGGCTTAAAAACGGAATAAATAAAAACCTGATTTTTCAGGTGTTTTTTTCCCTGGTTTTGGCTTTTAAAATGCTTCTTCCTTATTGCTGTGGGAACGCTAGAGCAGTATTTGGAGAAATACGTCATGAAACAGGTGGGCTTTCACCCTGCAGGACAACCCCTTGTCGGTTAAAATGCCAGGTTTCCCCTCTACAGCAGCCGGTTTCATTGTAATAATTCACCCACTTCACTCTTTATAACAGTGTTTCCTTTCTCACCCACGCATTTTACAGAGCTAAAGGTTGCACTTGTGGAAAACTGGGTTACATTAAAAGGTTTACTTCTGGCGGCTCTCAGTCCATCTCTCCATCTTACCCGTCTGCCGCGGCGGCAGCACTGCTCACTTGCTTGCTCGCTCACTTGCACAGCTCCCATGGGGAGTGCGCAAGTGTGTATGTGTGTGCGTGCACAGGTGGCGGCAGCAGCAGAGCGAGCACTGCGTTGATCCAGGGGGAGCCTTACCTCACCCCGGTGGGGAGGAGGAGGAGGAGGTCGCCCAGCCTCCACTCGGTCTTTCTAACCAGCTAGTGGAGCCAGTGAAGAGAGTGGGTATCCCTCCCTCCTTCCTCTCCCCCCCCCCCCGCCAAGCCAGCCAGGATGCTT
>MTQE01001141.1:8314293-8345480 GCA_014337955.1 Aspidoscelis marmoratus
TCCCTCCTTCCTCTCCCCCCCCCCCCGACAAGCCAGCCAGGATGCTTTTTTCAGATGGAACCCCTGCTGGGGATGGTGGGTGTGGAGGTGAGCGGGCGAACTGGCTCGAGTTGCAGCAGCAGCCATGTGCCCTGGGCAATGGGGAGAGAAGGGTAGGAAAAGGCTGAGGAGGGGAAAGAATCGCTTTCCTCAATCCACTTTTGGAAGTGTTTTAAGTGGTTAAGAGTGGGGACACAAAATTGGAGTTGAATCCGATTGCCAGATTCTCCTTTGCTTTGTTTTAATGCGCTTTACATATCGATATAAATCGCGATGTAAATAGCTTGTATATTGCGCTTTATTCCTCGAATGGGAATTCACTCCAGGAGTGAAATTGTGTTATTAATTAACTTGGTAAGAAAAACTGTTAGACAACAACTCAGCAATGTCATGAAGCTTCCTTCAGGCAGGCCACAGAAAAGCATGAAGCGGAACCTGTTTTTTTTGGTTTTACAAGTTAGAAAAATAAGGGGGATGAAAATAATTTTGCACCAAAACTTTGCACATAGAACTTGAAGACTCCCATAAGGACAGTCTTTGAATGATTGCCACCAATGGGATGTGCAGAAAATGAGGTCCCTAAGGCAATTGCTGCATGGCAGTGGTTGTAGTGAAAGCTGCCCTGGTAGTGGTCTTTGATCACCACATTGACAGGCGCTGTTCGCATACCTGCCAGCCCCAGTGGCACTAAACCATCAAGACTCTGGTGTTTCCACCTGTTTTGCTGAACACAGGAAAGGGACCCAGAAGTCAATGCTTTTCTGTGTTCAGCAAAATAGGCTGCACAATAAGGTCAGGGTGCACAGTGGAATATATGAGGAAAGAGTAGTAAGGAAAGCTGTCAGAACTCTTTCTGTCCTTTTGCTGTTTTGATGTTCTTGTGGATTCTTAAAGTGGATTCAAAAGGCACAGGGATATGTGTATCATCATCATCATTTTATTATTATTATTATGATGATGATGATGTAAAACAGCAGTTACACACAGCAAATGAGATGACTATGCTGGATTTCGTATTATATCACTAGTCGGGCACTTCCCAAGCACTTAGGACTGCGTGATGTATCGGTGAATTATGCGAGCAGACCCCAGTAAAGTGGCTTTTTGTAGTTGGCAGATGGATTTTTTGTCAATGCCAATGGTTTTTAGGTGCCCGCTGAGATCTTTTGGCACCGCGCCCAGTGTGCCGAGGATGACCGGGACCACTTTCACTGGTTTTCGCCAGAGTCGCTGTAGTTCAATTCTCAGATCTTTGTATCTGGTGAGTTTCTCCAACTGTTTCTCCTCAATTCTGCTGTCACCTGGAATAGCAACGTCAATGATCCACACCTTCTCTTTCTCAACAATATCAAGGGTGTTATGCTCCAATGTTCTGTCAGTCTGAAGCCTGAAGTCCCAAAGTGGTTTTGCTTGTTCATTTTCAACAACTTTTTCTGGCTTGTGATCCCACCAGTTCTTCTTCTTCTTCTTCTTTTCCTTCTTCATTATTGTTGTTGTTGTTGTTGTTGTTGTTGTTGTTACAAGGTAATAGAAGTGTGGCAAATAATTTGGAATATTATTTGGAACCTTCATGAAAGCAATTTTTAAAAAGAGAGAAATTGGGGACAGAATATGAAAATGATGGTGAAAATTACAAAAAGTGTATTCAAGATACATGAAAATCATTATTTATTACATTTTCATGTTAGAACACCCAATACCCTTGTCAATCAATGGGAATTTAAGGTGTGAATGAAATAGATTTTCCTCATCAGGAGCTACAGGTACAGAAGATACTCAGGAGCCACAACACAAACTGTTCTCTTTGGTGATACGAGACATTCTTCAGAGCTGTTCCTATAGTTCTATGAAACGAGAGGCTGCTACAGATTTTCACATGTACAGATATCTAAAAATAGTGAATCAGTGGCTCCTTTTGTATGTGCATCACCTGAGAGTATGCTACGCTTATCTCTAGCATATTTTCTCATCTTTATAAAGTATAATTTGTTTAAATTACTATACCAGTGAATTCTCAATAAAAAAGGGGCTTGAGTGAGGAAGTTATATGTGATGGCCTCAAAAAGTGTTTTAAATTTGAAACATCTATAGATTGCTTCCTCCATGTCTTTTGAAAGAAGGTCAGGGAATGAAAACTGTTTGATTTCTTCTTTATGTATTTGCATTTTTATCCCCCTCTATACCCAAAGGTCTCAGGGCAGAGTAAAAACATTAAAAGCTAAATATAAAAACGAGCATAATAAAAAATACAGCACCTGAAAGTGAAGTGGAAATATTTCCATATTTAGCCAAAGGTCAGGGCAAAGAGATATGTCTTCACTAGTCTCCTGAACATTTAAAGTGAGGGTGCCTGATGCACCTTAAGGGGGAAAGTATTCCATAACCTGGGAGCCATCACTGAAGAGGCCCTATCCTGGGTACCCACCCATTTTTGCTACTGTGGATGGTGATGTAACCAGGAGGGCATCCCCTATAGGTCTTAAGGAATGGGGCAGGTTGATGTGAAGGATGTTATGGCTGCATCCCCATTACAACCTTATTTTGGTTTCAAACCGTTTTCAATCCTCGCAGACTGCACGTCAGTTTGGCTTAACACGCTTTCCGCGTGTTAAATCGCCCCAAAGCATTGTAAATGGTAATCCTCATTTCAACAGGCCTCACTCCAGTTTGTGTGCTTGAAATGTTTTTCATTTTTTAATGTGGGAACCGTTCCGTGTTAAGGGATGAGAGTTTCCCTCCACCAATAGCTTGCTTCCAAAGCAAGCTGTAAAATCCACCCCTTAAAGCAGCAGCTGCTACACTGTAGCAATCCAAGCACTTCACACCTGATAACAATCTTGCCATTTTGAAAGTTCTGACCTTTAAAAAAGGGAAAAGAAAGAAAAGCAGCTGCAGGTTTGGGGAGGTGTGTGAATGTTTTAAAGGCTGTGACGGTGACGGGCAAAGGGGGCTTGAGTTGCTGCTGCTGCATGCCCTGAGCAATGAGGAGAGGAGGGGAAAGAACTGCTGGCTCTCCGCTGCCATTTTTCTTCCATCCAGGCAAGCAGCAGCCACCCAGCCACCCAGCTAGGCTCTGTGAAGGGGTCCCTTATGGGTGGCGCGTTCACGCCAAGAGGAAGAGGACAGGGCAGCCCCAAAAAGCGGTTGTCAAAAAGTAGCCACTGGATTCCCCCCTTGAGTCACGTACGTCCTCAGAATCCGGATTGAACGCGATTCTGGCTGAAAGTAATGGGATCAGGCAAATTTGGGTTTGCATCCGGTTCTGTTATTTCAGTTTAGGGAAACTGGATTAAGCTTCTAATGGGGATGCGGCCTATGAGGTGTAAGGTTGTTTTTTGGTAAGTGCTGAAATGGCCTTTGTTTTTACAAAACTGAGGGTGTGTTCAGACTTACAGATATCTGATACTGCATAGGAGTGGTGCATTATGCCGCTGCTACTTCAAATTTACCTGCTGCAGACTATGAGCACTCACTCCGCAGTATCAGGCCAATTATAGAATGTTCCTGCCAGTCTGGGCAGGGCAGCAAGGGCCGTGAATGAGAGCTGAACCTGCAGCTCAGCTCCCATTGGCTGCCCTGCACCACAGATTATCACACCTTTCTCTGAGAAAGCTGTTGGGATGCTGCTAAAGTCTGGATGGCACGTGGTGACTTTGCAGCAGGTAAGCTGTACTTTTTCCTCTAACAGCTCATTTTATTCAGCTAATCTGGATACTACCTGCATTACACAAGGAATGATTATATTCTGAACTGCATCCCAAAATAAGATGGAAATCAGTGCTGATGAGAACAGCATGCCATATTCTAAAGAGACAGCAGGAAGGAGTACTTGAGCTGATATACTTTGTTCTCCATAGGCAGCCCCAGCAACAAGTCTGGCTGTGACCTGGGCAAAAATAAAATGTCACAATATTTAACAGAATTATTCAAAGCACCCTGGGCTGTCCTGCCTCTATGTGGCCAACAACATTCATAATCTCCTTTGGTTTTAGAGACTCTTTTGCCAGGAGGCATGTACTTAAAAACTTCAGCCTGAAAATTTTCCCTAAGTTCAATTGAGTTTAACTATTCCTAGCAGGTTTTTGCTCTCCAGGTCTGTGGCAACCACAGGGATTTTTTCATTATGGTGGTGATAGATTTTCAATGATCTTCACAGTTCATTTAATTTTGTTTCTTAAACTTTCAAGCTGAGCTACCTTTAAAAAAATAACAACAAATGGAACGTTTGCTCTTATGAACATAAGCAGTTTTCTCCTCTACTTATCTCTCACTTAATGAAACACACACAGAACCTAATAAATCCCGAGAAAATTGCCATAAAATTGCCGTTTTGTGTTAAGAGGCACCATGGGGAACAAGAGTCAAATATAGAAAAATTCTCAACTCATCCTGTGAGTTTTCTCCTGCCTTCTCCTCCTCTCCAATATTTCAGGTTGTCAAAAAAGGGAAGTGTAAAAGCAGATAGGCTATCACCTAACTTCTCAGAGGGAAGGTCTAGTGGACAATCTAGGAAACAGAACTGACAAATTACCAGAATCCAAGGTTGTGATCAGACACATTTTTTAAAAAAAGCAGCTGTGAGGCAGCTTACAGAAGGCTTTGAGGTGGGATTGTTCACACACCTGTCTGCTCCTTTCCTTCTCCTGAACATTCTGTGCTAGAAAAGGTTGATTAGAGAAGGGTTGGGAATGTGAGTGATACATCCTGTCTCTCTGAGGCACTTCCAGGCTGCCCCTTTCTGTGGTTTCTGAACACAGCTCTAATGACTGTGAGATCCTAGTTTGGCCCTCATGAATGGGGAATTTGTGGAGTCATTTGCTAGAGGTCCTGTGAAAGTGCTGTTTGATGGAAGGCTGAGAATTCAGCTTTGCTGAGATATTAAAGAGGGATGCATAAGGAACTCCAAGATGATTTCTAGGGCCCTCTCTCTGAAGTGTTTCACCTCTCAGGAGGTAAGACTGTAACACCTGGTAGAAGAAATTTTCTGTTACGATTCCTCTTTATTTATTTATTTTTTTATTTTTTGTAACTTCAACAAAGCATAGCTGATGATGTCAGGACAGCATCTCCCTCATAAAATTCTAGCTTTCCGCATGTTAAATCGCCCCAAAGCATTGAAAATGTTAATCCTCATTTCAACAGGTCTCACTCCAGTTCGTGCGCTTGAAACGTTTTACATTTTTTACTGTGGGAACAGTACCATGTTAAGGGATGAGAATGCATGTTTAGGGTTTCCCTCCCCCAATAGCTTGCTTCCAAAGATAGTGATTTTACTGTAAAAATCCACCCCTTAGGCACTTCACACCTGATAACAATGTTGCAATTTTGTGCAATTCTGAAAGTTCTGACCTTTAAAAAAGGGAAAGGAAAGCAGCTGGAGGTTCTGTTTTTGAGGCTGTGGCTGTGGAGTCAGCAGTCGAAGGGGGCTCGAGTTGCCGCTGCTGCTGTGTGACATGAGCTATGAGGAGAGGAGAGGAAAGAATTGCTGGCTGCTCGCTGCCGTTTTTCCTCCATCCAGGCAAGCGGCAGCCACCCAGCCAGGCTCTGTGAAGGGGTCGGTTATGGGTGGCGCGTTCATGCCAGGAGGAAGAGGGCAGGGCAGCCCTGAAAAGCGGATTTTTAAAAGTAGCCACTTGAGTCCCTCCTTGAGTCACGTAAGCCACCTGTGATCCTCAGGATCCTGATTGAGTTGAAAGTAATGGGATCAGACAAATTCGCGTTTGCATCCGGTTCTATTATTTCGGTTTAGGAAAACCGTATTAAGCTTATAATGGGAACACGGCCTATGAGTCTTTAAAGTAAAATGGTCGCCCATGAATTCTCCTAATGTACTCTAATGTATTGAATTACTGCCTTGGTGATGTTTTGAAGGTATTTTAGTGTCTGTGTTTTATCATATCATGTGACCTGCCATGGGATCTCCAAGTGAGGGTCCAGAATAGACATGCTATTAAATAAATAAATAAATAAATAAATAAATAAATAAATAAATAAATAAATAAATAAATACTTCAAGCTTTGAACTTCTGAAATGGAACATTTCCTATTGGAAAACAAAACCCCTTCATATTCTGGAACAAACCTCAGCCTGAACCACAAATAAAGGATGTTTGCTTTCTTCTTTTCTGATTACAGGCCAGCATGACTGTGCAGTTTGGTTCATGGGCAGACAAATTCAATGCTTCATTCTCTCATAGGTTTTAATCTCAACTCAGCCTCTATGCAGCAGCCACTGAATGTCACTTTATGACCAAGTACCACAGGAACTAATCTTTCATGTTCAACCATCAAACTGCCAGAAACACCTATGAAAAAACAGCATCAATTCTTGCAAGTCTTCAAACTATAAAGCCTGTAGTTTTGAGTTAAAATATGTACTGGTATTTCATTTTCTAGTGGGAAATAAATAGTGATGTTTCATTGTCCATCAGTATCAAATCAGAAGAAAGTTTTTTCCTCTCATTTAAAAAGATGGGGACTAGTTTGTCCTCTGAATGGAATATTCTTTTCTCCTGCTGGTGTTCCTTCTTCCCCTGATCCACTGACATTGTTAACAAAGAAATCAAGAAAGGGGAAATACATTTAATGAAGAGGAGGCATATAAAAAGTACAAAAGGCAGAAAAATATCTTACAACCCTGTCTTGTTCATTTTAAAAGCATTTGCTTTATACAAAGCCTACTGCTCTTGCTTTTAATACAACCTTATTTGATGAAGCATTCTGAGGCAAATTGTTATCAACAAATGTTAGGGCCTTTCCACACTGAGTACTGGACTGGACCATGGTTCACTTCTGGGCCTCTTTCATCTGCACCTTACAATAGACCAGAGAGGCCTGCAGTGGTGCCCCCAGACTATGTAATAGTCTGTACTTGGACATGTGCTAGGCATCTTCACATTGCATGTTTAGGAGAGCAGTGAACACACCTATATACCCTGGACTTTGGCTAAGGAAACAGCTTCTCCTCTCCAGTTTCAGACACCATTACTGTCTTCAGCATGTTCATTTTACATCTTTTTAAATTGCTCTAACCTGCCCTGAGACCCTTGGGTAAAGGAAGGGATAAAAACAGAATGAATGAATGAATGAATGAATGAATGAATGAATGAATGAATCCAGAGCAGGGTTCCAAAATGGTGTTCTGGTCTGGTCTGTCAGCATACTGGGGATGATCCAGATGGCATGCGTCCATGTTTCAGAATATCATGGAGTACACATTTCAGCAGTGCAAGGAACCCCAGAAGTTGGTCCATGCATTGAAGTTGGTGTGGGAAGGCACAGGCCATCCCAATGCAGGTGTTCTTGTTCCACATCAGTATGTTTTAATACATACTGTTTTTTTAAATAATGTTTGATTTTAGATGTTGTTACCTACCTGGAGACCTCCAGGTATAGGGCAGGATAAAAATGTAAATAGATAGATAGATAGATAGCAATCTATCCCAACTTGGGATGTCCTGCTTTAGTTTGGTCTACTGGAAGCAAGAACAACTACAGCCTGCCTGACTTTGCCACCTGACATATTGGTGACCACATCATCACTGCCATTTAAGAAGCAACTTATACCTACCACTTGTATGGCATACCCTTGGTTTCAATGCTGCCACCCAACAACCATTTTTTTAAAAATTATTCCTACACGTTCCCCATTCTTCTTGTTTAATGTTTTTCTTTTAATTCTTATTAGCTCTTGACTCATTATGATGTAGATAGAATAGAAATATTCAAATAAATGAATAAAAACTAAAAGGAAGCAATAAGAGGAATAAAAATAAGTGAGCTACATGTAGGCGAGGTGCAATTAAGGCTGTAATTCTATGAAAATCCTCTGGAACATAATGCCCACACTGACCTCATGAAACACAATCCACACATTGGTCAGCCCTGGGGTAAACATGTATTAAGCAGAAAGGGACAGTTGGTGCAAGTTCTGAACTACTTGGTGTGATGGAACAATGCCCACCTTGCCCTCATGGTCCAGCTGCCCCAGCAGGAACATTTTCTGCCTGTGTAGAATGTTTTCCACATGACCTTTACGCCATGTCCTAACTGGTGATAACTGACTTTTTTTTATATATAGTACTTTATGTATAACCCAACTTCCTTCTGTCTGCAAAGATTATGATTTCATGTACAGCTAAACTCATGTAATGTACTAACAACTCAGAAACACATATTATGCAAGAAAGGTCAGTGTTTAAAGTTTGGCTGTATGTATGAGGAATTCCATGACTTTGTGAAAGACAGATTGCTGGGAGTCTCATTGGATACCTATGAAAAATGTTCCACTGAATTTACAGATTACATACATTTTTCCTGCCATCTACAAGGTCCTTTTTAAAATGTTCTCAACTATAAGGTAACACTGTGTGTGTATGTATATGTGTCCCCTGCCTAGGATGCCATCCACAAGTGTCATCTGCCCAGGATATCCGATTTATGGTTGTTTCTGCACTTATCCTTGCCTGGACAACTCGAGTGATACCAGATCAGCTGGAGTGGTCCAGATGGTATGGAACAAGGCGTTCTGTGTTTGGATGGCTGTTCCAGAACAGGCTCCAAAGCTCTTGCAGGCTTTGCAGCTGGCCTCCAAAATCTCTGATGGACAGGAATGAAAGTTCCTGGTCCTGAAGCTCCCTTAGTAACCATTTTAGCACTGCATTCTCTTCCCCCACCAAAATAGGTTACCCAGTAAACTGGAACACAGAGGGATGTCCTTCCTACTTGTACACCAAACTAGGCACTTATATTGAGTACCTAGAGTGACCCACATTCCATTCAATGTGGACAATGCATTATAGCAAGGGATGTGGAAGGGAGGCCTCTGGACCCTCTGTAAATCCCTATATCCATTGACAGGTTATATTCAGACATAACAAAAGGAGCACCTCAGAGGTGAGAGAGAGCCTGTGGCCCTCGTGTTCGCAATCCTTCTCTAATCCACCTTTTCCAGCACATAACATTTATTAGAGTGAGGAGGAACAATCCCTCCGCAAAGCTTGTCCTGAAACACCTCAGATATGTCCTCCTCCTCCTCCTCCTCCTCCTCGCTGTGTTTTAGCATAGTCTTACTATTATCCCTGTGGTATGACAGACAGTTTTAGTTTGGGTATTTGATACTTGTTTCAGATACATGTCTTATGTGAAACTTCTTTAAAGTTCTAGTGTGGGTTTTATGATGGTTAGTTTTTACACTGTTAATTTTATGGAAGTCTTAGACTACATAAGATGGCCCCATCTGCAGTACTGTTCATAAAATAGGTATCCTGTGTTTACTAAATTAGCAAAATTGTTGCATGACAAAAATCCAGAACAGTCACTCTAAAGCAGTGATGGCTAACCTTTGACACATTTGCAAGAAAACCTAGCTTAACTTGGGTTCTGTGTCACAACTAGAAATATCCATAATTTTGTGATATTTGTAGCTCTAATAAAAAAGTTATATTTTTGATATATTTTATTAAAAGCAAAAATGAATAGTTCTTTACATTAGGTACTTTTGTTGCTGAATTTCGTTTGCTAAATCTTCAATTGAAAGTTGGAATTTCGCACACTTCAAGAACAAGCAAGCGCTACACGCCCAGGTGCCAAGGTGACCATGTGTGTCACCCAAAAGGGCTTGGCGTGTCACCTGTGACACGCGTGTCATAGGTTGGCCATCACTGCTCTAAAGTATCAAACACAATCTTCAAATACAGTATGGCCTTCCAGCATTACAACCAGGAGTGAGATAAAAGGTGGTGGAAAAGACTCTGTTAGTTTACTGGGTTGGTTTACTGGGCCTCCTTTTCTTAGACTTCAAATGTCTCTGCTTACCTCTGCCAGCTTCTTTGCTCCCATGCCAATTAGCTGCATGCTTTATCTTGAAAGAATGTCTCAAAGAGTTGATATGACAATGACCTTTAAACCAAAGAGGCTGAAGTGTATTGGCTTATAACTCATTTTTCAGTCTTAACTGTTCACCGAACTGTTACCATGTGCACAAAGACAGAGGAACAAGCAATCTGTACGGTACTTGACATAACATGTATTATTACTTTTTAGCACTAGATGGCAGTAACAAGCTGCAGATGTGCTTCACCCCAACTACGTGCCGTTAACTGCACTCATAAACAACCTTCAGCTCTGGTAAATTTCTTGACAGGCTTTGCTGCAGGAACACTTCATACAGCACCAAGCCAACATTACATTTCAATGATTACAGCAATACTGATTTTTCAAAAGTTACTAGATGTTACAAGCAAAATTGAATATGAGTGCTGCCAAGAGTTTCCAGTATGCACTGAAGCCCTTATATCACACTGGCTGCGTCCTCAAGCCCTCCATTTAGTCTGAACTGGATAAAATTTAGTCAGTATACGGAGCTGCGTCTGAATTGACCTGTCCCGTGTGCTTGACGAAAGCACGGGCTCAAGTCAAATATGCCTGTCGCCATGCAAAGTCTGCTAAACCCCTGCTCTGGGAAACAGCATCATTTGCTCTCTGCCCCCTCTCTTCTGATAGGAGCCGGGTTGACGTTACCTACCCCTGTGCCACCCGCTGTAGCGAGGGCAGGCAAATGCCACCCAACACCCCTTCCCCGATCGCAACTGCTAGCCATTTTTAAACAGTGATCAAACAGAAATAAGCCTCTTCTCTCTGTAATCGATCGCCAGGCAAACGTAAAAGAACTGATCGCCCCAGTTTGACACTTGATGCAGTGGTGAGGGAGGGAATCTGGCCCTTGCTGTCCCATGAGCCTCTTCCCACAAGCTTTATTCCACCCCTGCTCCCCGATCGCTGGCAAGCAGCTTCTGACGTTTGCCAGCTAAAAAGCTAACCAAAGCCACTATAATGTTTAGAGACAGTTTAGCAGAGAAGCGGGCCTCCGCTAAACTGTCTCTAAACACTGTAGTGGCTTTGGTTAGCTTTTTAGCTGGCAAAGTCAGAAGCTGCTTGCCTGTCATAGTCTGACAAACTTCAGAAGCTGCTTCCCAGCTAAAAAGCTAACCAAAGTCACTACAATGTTTAGAGGCAGTTTAGCAGAGAAGCACTTTTTTGCTGGCAAACTTCAGAAGATGCTTGCCGGTGATTAGGGAGCAGGGGTGGAATAAGGGTTGCAGGAAGAGGCTCGTGGAACAACAAGGGCCAGATTACCTCCCTCATTGCTGCATCACCTGTCATACTGGGGCAATCAGTTCTTTTACATTTGACCAGCAATCAGATCGCAGAGAGAAGTGACTCGTTTCTTTTTTTAGCACCGCTTAAAAACGGCCAGCAGTTGCGATCCCCAATGCACAGGACAGGAATGGTGAACAAAGGATGTGAAACCCCACCTCCTAATGATGCCAGAGTCTATCCCCTCCCCAAATACCCTGGGGGTGTCCCCATGCACAAACCCGGCCCCCAAAATAATGCGGACTTTGCTCCCAAACCGTAGCGAGAACAGTTTTCTAGAGGACTAAATTTAGCACGGATTTGAGTGATTTGGTCTGCATGTAGCCCAGTTTTGGGGCTTTGCAGGGGATGCTCCTTGCCAAATTCGAATTTGATTCAGACTTTATAGTGCATGGGGACATGACCACTGCATAGGGAAGATATTGTACATTTATTGAACAAGCTCAGAAGGATTTGTTTTTTAAAAACCATAATACGGCAACTATGATTTAACTATTGTATAACAGAGCACAAATATCTCATAATTCAAGCTGTAATTTTTGTTGGTAAATGTTACCAATAATAGACACAGAGTCTTCTCTCACTTAACTTCTGCGGGATACTGTCTCATAGCACTTAAGATCAGGGACAGAGGCTGGTGTTTGCACTGGGAGCACCATCCCATCTTAAACTTCACCCAGACCTACCTGGATCTGGATGAAGTGCAAATGCTCATGTGTGGGAGCATCCAGCTTGCCGCAGCAAGAGCCATGGGCGCTGGGCTGTTGCTATGGTGATTGGGCACCCCAGTGTGTGACTGTGTAGCTACAGCCACGCTGAGCTGCACCCATGTTGCCTTTGCATGGAAGCAAGACTATACTAGGAGTGCCATAGGCATTCCTAGTTAAGCTGTGGAGTATGTTTTACTGCTCAACAGCTTCTGAAGATCAGGGATGGCCAGGCATGCTGGGAGCCATTCTGGGATGGAAGCGGCTCCATGGTGTGTGAATGCACTGCTTTCAGAATGAGCATGACTATCCTTGGGGGGTTTTCCACTAGCACTAAGGACCCATTAAGGGCCCATTAAGGACCCATTAGGCTCAGAGCAGGAAGACCCCATTTCCACTGCAGACCCCATTAAAGCCACATTTGTTTCTACCAGTTCTAGGGAAATCCAGATTGAATGGGTCCTTCAGAATCTATAATCTGGATTTTCTGTAGACCCCATTAAAGGGTTCTACAATGATGTCTTCAGGCATCAAATGTGGATTATATGGAATGCATTTCCACCACGATCGGGCACTGGGGTTTGGGGGGGAGGCGCACCCATGGGGGGGGGGGTGCCCTGAAACCCAAAGCTCCAAAACTGGCTCTGAAGCCAGCACCAAAGAATAGCACAGGCTCCAAAGAGGATCCCACATGAGAGGATGCCAATCCTATGGACCTTTGTCAATGGCTCTGGAGAATCTTCGAAGTTTGCAGCAGATCACTCTGGAGCCTCTTGGGATGGCATTTCAGGGCGTATTTTTGGGCACCGCCAAAATTGTTTCTTCATAGTCATGAACACAGAGTCATGTCTCTGCATCACGTGCCTATTTTTTGGGATTAGGGCTCATTCGTCTGCCTGGTAGTCACAATTAATTGTGACCACAAGTGTTCCCCATTGCAGTCTTCCTTAAAGCAGATGGCACATTCCAGTGGGGGGCATTGCCACTTCAAATCTTTCTAGGTGCATCCTTAATTATGCTTAAGGGCTGTGCAGAAAGGGCCTTCATTCTAGCAGGAGAGCTTAATAGTGTGGTATCCTTTTCTTTAGATAAACACAGAGCTGCAAAGAATCACGGGCAGGACAGAGAATTCACAAATTCCATCTGATTGATACTTTCAGATTTTAACATGCACACATACAAAAATTATATATTTTTTATTTACTTTGCTTCAACAAATATTTCAGGATAGATAATATTTTATTTTGTACACCATATTACAAATGTTTACTGACACACCCACAGGTTTGATTATTTCTCATATCACATGCCATAAAGGCAACAATGTTACTGGAGCAGTGCATGAAATATGGTTGCTGATAAACTTATGCTCAATTAGTTGCAAAACATAAAGAATTAGAGCTCCTTGATTTTTTTAATATGCTAAAGCAGATCCATATTATACGCAAAAATTATACTTACAAGGAAATGGGAATTCTAAAATAATAGCTAAATTGCTGAAAAGGAAAAAAAGTAATAGAAATATTGGAAGTGTTTATATGAAACATAGCCAACAGACTCATTAGAGTCTGAGGGATTTCTCAGAGACAATGTATTATCTGAACTTGATGAAGATCAAAAGCAACAATTAACATCTCCTGTTACTCAAGAAGAAGTCAGATGGGTGATTAAAAATTTAAAACCAAATAAATCTCCTAGTTTGGATGAATTCACTGGCCTATTCTACAGACACATCAAGATTTATTGATTCCACATATGATGGAGTTCTTTAATGCCACTTCTGAAAGGAGAAATTGTCCTAAAACATGGACTGAATCTATTATAACTATGTGTCTCAAGCCAGGAAAACCAGCAGAATCAGTAAACTCCTTTAAACCAAATTTTTTATTTAATGTTGATTTTAATTTTTTTACAACTTACTTGCCAATCAACTTAATATATCCATAAGATAAATAATTGAGCCGAAGCAATGCTTCATGTCAGGTTGCTCCACATATGTTCCAACTAAGTAATTCTAAATATTATGGAAAACAGTAATCAAATTAAATTCCCACTGGCATCATTTAACCTTATATAATTTGCCCATAGCCCGATTAAAGTAAACAATATAAATTCACAAAAGCTTACATTGTCTAAAAGCATGGAACAAGGCTGTAGCCTCTTTCCCCCTCTTGTTTGCCATCGCTATCAAACTTTTAGAATGCAAGATCCATGAAAATATGATTATTGAAGTCTATTATATAGGATTAGGAAGAAATCAAAAGAAACTTAATCTTTATGCTGATGACATTATTTTATTTTCTGGTGACCCACTTAAACCAGTCTTCAATGCTTTAATTGTATTATCTCAATTTAAAAATACTTCAGGTTTGAAAGTTAATTTGAAACAAAATGGAAATGTTATTCTGAAATGTTCTACTCTCAATATAATTGAAAGTATGAAAATAAAATATTTGTGGGTGATGATATGATATCTGGAAATCTTAATAAAATATTCTGTGAATTATACCACACTCTGGTGTAGAATAAAAGGACACCATAGTAAATTGCAAAAAGGACCTTTTACTGTTAGGGCATATAGCAGTCATCAATATTTTTTTAAAAAATCCACACAATTCCTTTTTTGATCTCAGAAAAGACCATGAAACATTGGGGAACGTTTCTAGAGAAATTTGCAGAAAATCATGATTATCTAGATCCACTTTAGTTCACACTTCAAAATTATGAGGCTGGGACATGCCAACGTTATCTATGTAATTTGATGCCTTCCAAAACTTTTATCCACTCAATGTATCCCATTCCCAGTCTGGAACGAAATTGAGTTCCCCAGTGTTCCAAGTTGTCATCAAACCCAATTTTGTCCAGGATATGAAAAACCTTCCTAAAACTAAAAATCCAGTGTTAAAATCCATTATTTCCTTACCATTGCCAGTAATGCCACATAAGATCATCTTCACTCCCATTTGACCCATGAGCAATAGGTAGTACTAAAAAAACCTAAAACTCCTCAGAGAGCTATACTAGCCTGATAAAAATTATAAATCATTCCTAGCTCTAAAGACAGTTTTTGCCCTGAACATCAAATATTTGCTGAGTGTATATACAATACATAGTTTAATAAGTAGCCCAGAGCATTTCCATGCTATTGTAAGAACTGCTACACAGTTTGAAATTAATTATAAGGCTTCTCTAAAAACAAAGAAAGTGCAGTTGCCTCTTATATAAAAATTGCTCTTTCTTTTAAGGTGCCAAAGTAGCTTGAGAGATCAATGTAAGGGGAGGAAATTGCAAAAATAATTCTTACACATCTGAACGTCTGGCACTTCACTGCTAAAATAAGGGAATTGTTGCTCAAAACTATTTTTAGGTGATACAGGACACCTTTGATACTTACCTCATATGTGTGATAGGATTTTTCTTAATTGCTGGCATGGGTTTGGGAAAATATTTTCATTTATGGTGGGCCTGCTCAATTGTTTATAATTTTGTATAGGATAAGAACAAAAAGTTATAGTTTTTGTTAATTATGAAGACAATGTACAAACTTCATAAAAGAAATTACTGAAAATTTTAATTACTGTAGCAAAAGTTATTGCACAGTGATCAAAACAAGATCATTAAAATTCTAAGATATTTCCATTTGCCAGCAAATGAAGCATCAAGCACAATATGGCTCTCTTCAAAGAACCTGACCATCACTATTTAATTTAATGCTACAACTCCAGAAAGAAAGACTGGCCAGCCTGACTCACAGAGGTTGGAATGGTGGTTTAGACAATGAGACTGTTAATTGTTCTATTTGTTTTGCTGGATATGTTTGTTGCATTATATATAAAGTAAAATAAAAGTGCAAAGAAAGACATGAAAATGAAGTCCTCAGACTTATGCGTAAAGCTTGTAAATTAATTATAGACTTTTTTTAAGAAAAAAATTCTGAATTATAGGAAATGCTTATTCAAGTCAGATTCCATAATTTTGAAAATTTCAGGGCAGCCCTAAATCAGGGTGCACCAGAAACATGACTGGCAGAAAAGCTTCTGTACAAAGCTATACTACTGATTGACAGCTCAAATGAAAGTAGGATTTAGCTGAAGGGCTCCAAGATTGTTCTTTAAATTTTTTCTCTTTGCTGCTTCTGTATTAGCAAAGAGGGGAAGGAAATGACTGCAGAATCTGAGTCTGAAATGAAACGACTGAGTTAGGATCGGTGCTACTTACACTTTTATGATGGATGAGAAGAGGCTAACAGATTTAGGCTGTATTTGCAATAAATGGCTGTTACCCTGTCTTGGAATTAGCAACTGATCTCAAGTTAGGATAAGTTGCTTCTGGTACAGGACATGGCTGTCCACATTGGATTGGATTGTCCTGCACCAGTCGCTGCAGCAGCCTCAGAGCCCTCATAGGGGGCTCTGAATGCTCCAAAGAGCTCCTGGAGGGCCCATTTCAGCAGAGCGTGCCACCATATGCCTCAGTGGTTCCCTGTACTACCCTAGCATGTGGGTAGACCTTGGTATCACCATTTTGGTTGCTCTAACACAGCATGATTGGAGAGGGAAGGGTCTCCCATAATCCATAGTTGTGTGCAGAGAGGAGGCCTCTTGACCCCTTCCTATCATAGGGCAATGTTTGGCTAAAAGAAACTTGGTTAGACCAAATGCTTTGGAACCAGGTAGTTGAAAGATACACATAGCTTAGAGCAGAATACTCATGCGGTGTGCTTTGTTGTTTGCATATTCAAGAGCAGGAGCATATAGAAAAACTTATAAAAAATATCTCGCCACTTCTAATAATAAATAATAATTCCACTGCCATTGTTTTAGTCATATTTTATCTGTTTATCTGTTTTTAGTGTAACCAAGGTATAGGGTAGGGTAGAAATGTAAACAAACAAACAAACAAACAAATATGATGGGGCATTTTTCTGTGTGATAAAATTTAATAAGTATAGGTTATTACTTAGAAAACAGATCAAATCTTTTTGATACAATTTTATAAACTATGTCTTTAAGATTAGAACTTAGAGGGAAAAGCAGAAGAGTGGTAATATTCATTTTTCTCTATTCTGGGCAATATCATGAGGAAAACTGTAAAAAGATCATCTCATTTTTTTCAGGCATCCCAAAGTCAAATCAGTAAATATAAGGACCAAGGCCAGATTTTTATTTATTACAGCACTAGAACTTTGAGCTATGTATGTGTAAAGCCTCTCCCTAGTCACAGAGATGACACATAGCCCACAATTTTTATAATGAGCTTCTCAGCCATTGTTCAAGAAATACCCACTGTGTGAGAAATAAGATTTAAAAGCCAAGGGGCATAACTGCTCTCCAAGACAGAAGACAACTGGAAATGAGAGTCCAAGCTCCAGAACTTTGAGAGACAAAAGACTATCACTTTGGTCCAGTTAAATGTGAAGAAAATAAGCAGACTTAAAGACATTATCAACTGGTGTGCACAGAGGGTGCAGTGATGCATTTTTTTTAAAAAAATATATTATTTATTTATTTATTTATATATCCCCCCCTATACCCGACGGTCCCAGGGCGAGTAACAACCTTTAAAATGCAGCATATGAAAAAACTATATCGAAACAAAAATAACCATCACAGCATTTAAAACCAGCATGTTAAAAACAGCACAATATCAGTTAAAACAGTAGTATTTGCAGTGGAGGAAACATAACCACCATTTAGCCGAAAGCCTGAGCAAAGAGGTGCATCTTCACCACTTTCCTGAACATAAACAGAGAAGGAGCCTGACGCACCTCAAGGGGGGGACTGTTCCATAGCCTGGGGGCCACTACTGAGAAGGCCCCTTATTATACTTAGTATGTTTGGTTATTAAGTTTTGTTGATATTACTTTTTGGTTTGTAATTTTTTTTTTTCAAAAAAAGGAATAATCTACTACTTTCTTACATGGGTGAATGGAAGTATGGATCGCATCTAATAATGTCAGAGAGGAAAAAAAGATTGGGGAAAAGGGATTGTCTTTTATTAGTGCCTTCTGGGTGGGTGGTGGGTGGGATAGATTCTAGCTAAAAATTAATAGTAGGTTCTTGAAAAATGTAACCTGGACAAGCTTAGTATTCTATACACACCACATTTTGGCATAATTAGGTATTGCTCTAAATTTTGAAACAAATCATTTTCATTGTGGCAGAACAATTGAACATGCATTTAATTTTAAGCACATATAACATAGCTCACTGACGTCAACAAGGCACCTTATAAGTTTTAGTGAATGATGCATTAAAATGTATCATCACAGCTCAAAAGATAAACTTTCGGACCAGTGACAGTGAGGGTGGCAACTCTGGAAAACAGTGAGAAATAAGATGACTGAAAATGGAAACTCACGTTGGTTTTGATGCCTCGGCCTGATCTGTCTGTAATTTTTCTCCTCCTTCCACTTCCATAGTGCAATATACAATACGGTTGGGTGCTAATGATTTGAGACCTTGAACTTCCATTATAACAACCTGGTGAAGAAGAAGAAGAAGAAGAAGAAGAAGAAGAAGAAGAAGAAGAAGAAGAAGAAGAAGAAGAAGAAGAAGAAGAAGAAGAAGAAGACATTCATTCATTTATTTATTGAACATGTCTGTACTACATTATTATATAAAAAATCCTGCAGCACTTTCCAATATAGCATTTTTAAAATGGCTAAAGACAATTAAAACAGAATATTAAACAGTGATAAAAGAGAGTGATAAGATGGTAAGTACCTTGGGAGTAGATGTGGCCTGTGAGTATAGGATGGGAATAATTAATTAATTAATGGGGATAGAGCTTTTTCTCCTCGTTTTCAGACACTGTTATTGTTTTAGTATGTTCATTTTTATATTTGGTTTCAATGTTGTTACCTGTCCCAAAATCTTGGCGTATAGGGTGGGATGAAAATAATAATAATTAAGAAAAATAAAAAGCAGTCAGCTTTAAAAACAAGATGTGCTTGTACAAAAACACTGCCTTAGGGTACCCCGTTATTTTATCACATGCCAGAGGCCCCTAGCCTTGAACCCTCAACTCTTCTCTTACCCAGGACATACTGCAAAGCAGTGTCAAAAAATTCTCCAAATCTGACTTTTCCTTTTCCAAACATTGCTTCCAACCTTTTTTATTGGAAGCTGGGTGCAGTGTATTCACTTCACAGAAACCAAAGTGATGCTGCTGGGCAAGGAAGATCTAGTGGGAACTGGTCATTGCCCCCGGCAGGGTTGATTCCCCTTTGTCTTTAGGGCCCTGCAGGGGCACAGGGAACCTTTTTGCACTTACTGTACTGATAAATGTGGGGGATGCTCTGGCATTGTGCTGCTGCACCTGGACATTTGCTGCCTGAGCCCCACCCTCCCTCAAGGTATAAGAACTGTGGCTGGAGGAAGAAGAACAGACTAGCTGCCGCACTGAGGACAGTATACAAAAATGGAAATGGACTGGGACCTTTGGTCAGCTGCTCTGGATTCCATTTGGCCTCAACTACCTCAATTTGTGTTTGTGGTTTGGCTTATCTTGCAATGTGTTGTATAATGTATTTTTATTATGTTTTTATTATTACTTTGAAAATAAATAATAAATCCACACATTACCTCCAAGGAAAAAGACAACACAACATCTGATTTTGAAAGCTGGTTTTCATTTTCTTCTCCCATGTCAATGATGGAAGTATTGTGACTGCGTTTTAGCTTCTGTAACTTGAACTCAGAACCACCTTTGGACACTGGCATGCTTTCCAAGTTTGCCATTAACAAATTGACAGATGACTTTAGTTCCTCAATATACATGTTTTCCATTTCTTTGGATACAAATTTAGGAAATTTGCGCTCCTGTGATTTAAATACAAAAATAAGGCATTATTAGCAACATAGAGCAAACATTTATGGTCCTTCTTTAAGTCGAATAAATTTAACCAAAGGAATGTAAGTAAACGGATAATCATTTATGGATCCAAGCATTTACATCCCAGCTGTTCCAGTGAAAAGTGTCCTTAGAATCTCATGTAAGAGAAAGCTACTAATTAAAAAGTTGGTTATTAAATCCAGCGATAAAAACAGTGTCTGCCTCACAAAGAACAATATCATTCAACAACTGGATAGTTCAGCCAGATTTCACAGGATATGGTGTTCCATAATTTAAGAACAGTCACTACAAAAGCATCAAGAATACAAATATACAAAATTCCAGTTGAATAAAAGAGCAACGTTTGGCTTTTTTAAAAAATATTTCTCTTTTCTTCCTTGTTAGAAGTTTGGCTTTAAAATGTTTTCCTAATTACTAATGCATCCTGTACAGATTGACTCAACACTTCAGTAGAAACAAAGTGCTTGAGTACCATGATACAGAATGCATGTAAGACTACATAAAGCATCTCTTTGAATGTGCTTTCACAGGAGAAAAAAATCCCTCTAAAGAACATATCAGAAAAAACGGGGACAACTTATGCTGTTCTCATTAAGTAATAATTCAGAGGAAGCTTTTAGAAGAGTCAGGTACCAACATTTAAAAATCTTCTCTTTCTTGATTTTTAAATTTTACAAAATTTAGCTAAATTAAAACTGGTATCAAAATTTGGGCTTGTCCCTATGGAATGGGCTAAGCTCCAAAATAAAATATTCATTCTTGGACAATTTGATGGTCTGCCAAACATTGGACTAAGGCATACCTGCATTCTCAAGCTGTGTAGTCTATTTTATCTTTTCATTCTAGAGCATCACCATACTCAGACCTGTCGGACATGCAGCTCCTTAGCAAGTCCTAGTTACAAACTGTAGGTGATAGAGCCTTCTGTCACTACTTCAGAAATCTGAACTTAAGGAGAAGTGGAAGGAACTATTTGAAAATACACTACTTTGGAAGATATGGGAGAATAGAGGCCTTTTTGCAAGAGGGCCTATGGAACATGTGTAGGATGCTCTGGGACAGAGCATTTGTTCCGCTGGGCTGGTAGTTCTGTTTGGAACTGCCCCATCCTATCCCAGGGTGCCCACTTGCATTCCGGGTGTAGAGCACGAAATCATGCTCTATACCCAGCCCAGGGCATTCCCAGCTGTCCCATAGCTGTTCAGGAGGGAGTGCATTTGCACGCTCCCTCCCTGACAGCTGTGGGCCCCGCCTCCAGCTGTCCCCATTGGGTAGGCCTGTTGTGTTCCTTCCCCGGTTCCCGCAGGCTCTAGGGGACTAGATCGGGTTCCCTAGAGCCCACAGGAACTTCCTCACAGGCACAGGCCTATACGGGGGTGCACCCACATGAGGCACTTACCTCATGGTCGCCAGTTTACCAAGTGGCCGGTGTGGCCAGTGGCACTGTGTGTCTGTGCATGCCACCGGCTCTTATTGGCTAGCTACAGCTAGCCAATAACAGCTGGCAGTGTGTGCAGATGCACAAGGCTGCTGGCTGTGCCGGCCACTTCAGACCCCGACAACCACGAGGGAAGTGCCTTGTGCACACGTGTGTCCTCCTGTATGCCTGTGCCTGGGGGTTTTCTGTGGGCTCTAGGGGACCCAATCCGGTCCCCTAGAGCCTGTGGGAACCAGGAAAGGAATGCAACAAGCCTGCCCACCCCTGGGTCAAATTCAACCCAATAGGGACAGGCCTTGGAGGGGTGTCCTTTCCCCACGCCAGCCTTTTTGGGCTAGGCCACATGGGGATAGATTCCCCTTGTGCACCTAGGCAAATATGAACGTATGCCCACGCATTCCTTACCTGCCTAGGTGTGAATGGGGAATCTGTCCCCACATGTCCTAGCCTTACTGCACTACAGTCGTTCGGCTGTAGTGCGAAAAGGCCTTAGGTGAACCCAAGGTAGGAAGATGAAGATTCACCACCTGCACATATTCAAACATAGTAACTAAACTCTTCTTTGTTCTTTGCCTGTCCCTGACATACTTTATGAATAGTTCCCACAATGTAGACCTAACAAAGCCCTGGATCTCCTGACCTTAAGAATTTAATCTAGGATTTGGATGTGAATCTTACAACTCTCTCTAGTGTTTTTAACACTCTTGACTCGATAATCCTATTATGCTTTTCACAGACTAATGACAGATCTAATAACAGAAAGAAGAAGGTAACTGGAGGACTACTTAAAAATGCTTCCAGTATGAAGAAATCCTTCACATTCTGCTGAAACAGCTCCTTTTCCATCATGAACACATAAAATGGCCTATTTCCGTCACCATTTCCTGTATTCCTGGTGAGAGTCCACAGCAGAAACATAGAAGCTGGGGAACACTGAAACAAGCACCTCCACCTCTGCGTACATCCTGCCTTCATCTTACAATACTCACAAAGAATAGGATGTCTACAATAGTCAGTTTTCTAGTATTAGAATGGGCATATTTGTGTGCATGCTGTTCCCTCCCACACCATTTTCCTTTTGTTTCTTGTCTCTTTAGATTGTAAGCCTGAGGGCAGGGACCTGCCTAAGATTAATATAATATTGTAACCCGCCCTGAGACCTTCGGGTATAGGGCGGGATAGAAATACAAACAAACAAACAAACAAACAAACAAACAAACAAATAATACAAACAGCATTCTAGTAACCACACTTCATACTTTAAGGCCCAGTTCAGATAGGGGGAATGTAGTGCCATTATAGCACTGCCACGGTAGGGTTGCTGAGGCCACCCTACCACAGCCCTACTGTTCCCTCCTGAAAGCACTAGAAGCTATTGCTGGAAGAGCCAGCCTTAGTCACGGAGCTTCCAGCAACAGTGCTTTTCACTTAGCACTATCAAAGATAGTAATCGTGAATATTCAAAACATTCAAAATTGGATAAAATTCAATCAAATCTGGACATCTGAATTTGAACTGAAAGTTTATACATTCAAATTAAACATTTGAACGAATGTTCAAATCTTTTGAATCATTCATGTGAATTATTCAGACATCTGTATGTGCGCGGATATGGATGCATTACATACTTATCCGTTTGCATCTTATTTGTATTCATACGCATTTGTACAGATATGTATGGGACGAAAACGGGACGCATACGGGATAAAAATGGGATGTGTATGGATAATTCGGACAAAGAGATTCAAATGTATTCGAATCAAATACGTGCAAATTTAAAACATTTTGATGATTCCAATCTTCAGATATTCGATTCAAATTGAATTGAATCGCAAAAATTGCATTCGTGCGCAACCCTAATCAAAGCTCCATGCACCATGTGTGCATGTGTGGGCATGCTGATGTGCGCATCTGACCATTTGGGACAACTGAATTCCAGCGGCAGTAAAAGGCTGCAGTGCTGTCTAGCTAGGAGGTGGTAACTGTGAAGGGAAGATTTCCCACATTATCGCCTCCTAGTGGTATATCCGCATTATCTGGAGGCAGCCTAAAAAACAAGCTTAGTTGTTTCTGTTCCAATTGCTTCAAAGACAGCAGCTTTTCAGTGAAAGGCTCTTGTACTCTGAAGTGCTGTCTAGGATTTTGTTGGATCCACTCCAAGAAGTAAAGCACCTCTGGAGTTTCTTTGTCCCTGCTCCTAGGAGGGCTTCAGGCTTCGCTACTTTCCCTCCTATTGTGCTAACTGTGGTATACACTGCAAAAACAAATTGAAGTCAGTTTGGATGTTGGAATTCAGCTTTGCATGCACTGACTTTCTGGGTCAAGTGAAAGTGACTTTGAGAAAGAAGCCCCGTCATCATTAAGAGAAGGGAACATGGCTGAAAACATCAAAGAGCAATTGAAAATTACAGAACTGCTCCATTTGATAGCAGGTTTCCCAATCAAAATCAAACACAGAACTGCTGGTAGCAGAACTGCCTTGATTTTCATCCCTGTGAGAAAGCCATAAAAGCCAAGGGAAAGGATCTTTACATCTATCAGTGGCACAAAAAGGTGCAGATATCATTCTGTCCTATTGACTCAGCCACTGCCTAGGATGAACACACAGAAAAGGCATTTTTCCTGGCAAAACCTGATTTGTCCATTGTCTGTGCTTTATTTACTTTTACAGAAAATCACTGAGCCGCTGAGTCCCAAACAGTGACTTTGAAGGATCACCGGATGTCTAGCTTCTTCTGGGTCTTGTTGACTTTAGAGAAATGTCATGTGAAACTGCCAAGTTTTGGATGCTGCAAATTTTAATTAAAGGAACAAACTTATAAACCTACAGACTGTTAAAGATTTAAAGATAGCATAGAGACCCTGAAATTCCAATCTCTTTTTCTTTTCTAAAAGATGTGTGGCACATAGCTCTGTGTAAGAAGTCTCCTATCATTTGGATTGTTGCTCTCAAGGCTTTCATTTAGGGATGTGCATGAATTTCCCCCTCCTTTCGCTTCGCTTAGCATTGAAGTGAAGTGAATGAGACGCAACTTTGTATCTGTGCAAATGGAGCCACTTCAGATGTGCTAGGAGGCTCTGAATTAGTTTCAAATTCTTGCCGTCACAAGTCACGCCTCTGAATCCATTCCAAATCCATTCTGAATCTGCTTCAAATGAAGGCACAAAGGCTTTGTTTGTGTGAGGTTAGTCTTTGAATATAGCTGATTTGCTCTGAATGCAAAGTACAAACTGTGAAGGTGACAAACATTTTTCGCCCATCCCTACATTCATTACTTTCTTCCACACTGGATTCCCTCCTCTTGTCTTTGTTTCTTTCTAACTCTGACCTATCTAGTTCAGGTGCTTATCTCACTGGGTCTCTCTCCATGATGGAGGCAAACATACCACAGGTCCTTTAGCTATAGACAGATGCAAGTAGCTTTCCTATCACTATGTTATTTCCAAACTAAAGACTATGTTTATTTTATTTCATGCAAGCACCAGCTTCAAAAAAATTATGTTATAAAAGTTATACTTTTAACTTCAGTGTTTATCTCTCTACATATTAATTATGATGGATAAAAGCGATCTGCTAACCAACAGTTGATGCAAGCAAGGGTGTTTCCACACTAGCTGCTGAGAAACGGATTAAAGAAAATCTGTTTCCGGGTCATCTGACCTCCCGAGGATCCGTCCAAAATAGGGACGGATCGGAGGAGGCCTCCCGTGTCCGCACATACGTGGGGAGGATAGATCCTGCCAGCTAGATCTTCTGGGTGCTATGCGGAGGCCGCAGCACCCATTCCAAAAGGCAGGCAGCCTCCTGCGCTGCCGACGCTGCCCCCAGAGCTGCAGAACTGGAGCATCCAGCTGCCAGTCACTGCACGTTTCTGCCAGCACGCAGCGCATGGGGGAGGGGCTCCAGAGGCAGACCGGCCTGCTTCTGCCCTTTTCAAGATGGTGGCTGCCAGCACATCCGTCCCCTTACCTTCCTGTGTGCGGAAGGGTCCTGCTTCCAAACAGATCGAGGCGAGGGGATGGACTGAAGACCTAATTTTCCAGGTTTTCCCGGAGGCTGGATTTTTCAGTGGCGAGACCCCATTAGGGTCAGATCTCGCGTGCTGATGTGTGGAAGCGGCCGCCTTGTAGGGTCCTGGTTCTGCCCTCCAGTGCAGAAGGTAAGTTTTCTATGTGTCTTGAATGTGTCTTGTATGTGTTTTTAATGTGGTTTTAAGGCCAGTGTGGAAACACCCCAAGATTCAACTAAGCTATGATTTATAACCCTGACGTCAATCAGCAATGTAGCTAATGAAAGTTTCTCAATATAGATACAGCCAGAATCTGGCATCGTTTGTACCAGACAACAGATGCAAGTTTCAACTGGAGTACAGTACACGAGTGAGGAGGTATTTGCTCTACTAATCAAATGTTCACACACACTTGGTATTGGGTATTCTACAGAGAGGATTGATCCTTTAAAAGGCTGCTCCAGAGAGCATTTTAAAAATCCTTGCTTTACTGATAGTCTGGAGCAGGGGTGTGCATGAATGCAGTTTTCGGGATTCAATTCGATTTGAATCAAATACTCCAAAATTCAATTCGATTTGAATGTTTAAAGTTCAAATTTAACCAAATTTGATTCGAATAAAGCAAATTTGAATCTATTCATTTGAATTTTAAATTCAAATTTGCATTTATGAATGTTGACATTAGCAGATGCCCGTAAACATCCGTACACATCCATATGCATCTGTATGCATCCTGTAGGTTATCTAGTATGCAACCCGTTTTCATCCCATACTTATCCATACAAATGCATACAGATGCAGGAAAGATACAGATCTTCAAGTATGCATCCTGTACAAACCCGTACACGTACGAATGTCTGAATATTTTGAACAAATAGATCCAAAATTCAAATCAAATCTTTAAATTCGAATTTAAGGACGTTTGATTTGAATTCAAATGTTGAAATTCAGTCAATTCAATCAAATTTTGAATGCATTTGAATATTCGTGCACATCCCTAGTCTCAAGTAAAGTTGTTCTTGAGGGAACATGGTGTGCCAAGATTCACTACTGATACTCAATGTTTTAGCATTTTGTGATATTGCAGTAGTGAGATTTTCCCGATGCTGATAGGTTTGCACATTCATGGGTGGAGGCCAGTTCCTGTGCAGTTCGCCCACATAGAAAAAAAGTATGGAGTAACACAGTACTCTGTGGAAACCGTGCTTAAAACCTCTGTTTTTAAAACCCAGAGTTTTGGGTGTATGGATGTTCAGCTACTGTGGAGAATAATTAAATGTGTCTGTCCAATCAAATATTGCTATATGTTAGACTCAGTCCCGTCTGGATGCAACCGCTATTACAAGTGTGTTTGGGGAAGAATTAAGATGGCAGTAAGAGCAGATGATTCTCTGCAAGCAAACTGCTTTTCGGCTCTGTGCCATAGACTTCAAAAAATGAGACAAACAGGTGTGCTGTAGTTCCAGCACATCAAGGTGTGCCCAGGGCTATTGTCTCCCACTGATGGATATCTCAGATTTTCCAGCCGTGTGATGAAAATTGAGTAATCTAGCCCCAATATGAGAGCACTAAAAAAGTATGCAATGTCCCTTATGTATCCCTTATTGCCGAGATAGTTTAAAATATGTTAAATAACCAAAATATTAATACAGGAGTTTAACAATCAGTCAGCACAATAATGCATGTTGTTGTTGCTTTTAAATCCCACTCTTCTCTCAGCCTGCACAATTCTGCTGTCTTTGTCATGTCTGATTTTCATCATGAATTGTTAGCAAACTACATACTGATCATTATTTGACTTCTGTGATCATGCCTGGGGCTAGATGATTAAGTCCTTATTTCCAGAGAATTTTTCTTTTAATAAAGAGACATTGCACAGGGCCTAATCAACATGCCATTGAACAATGTGAAAAATACCCAAAGTACATCAGAGGGCTATAGTAAGATTTCTCATTAAATGGCTTCTTTGCAAACTGCAGGCCTTTTATATTTAGAAACGTCTCCGTATTGATGCAGGTTCTTGTCTTTTCAGATAATGTGAAGCAAGAAATGCAGATTAGCCCAAGAATATTTTCATCTGTTTGTGATAGGAAGTCTCCAATGAATGCATAGCCCCTTGTGCGTTTTTAAAGTCAATTTGACATACCTGTTTATTTTATTGCCCAGCAAACAGCACAGCAATAAATAAAATAAATCAGATAAAAGATACCCTTTATGAAAGGCCTGACCTTTGGAATTCTGTGTATCATCATTCACTTGCTTTCCATGTGAGTATCTCTGTGCAGGGGCGATTTTGCACTTCCCTTCCTGTATGCTGGATGGAAAAGGAGTGTAATCACCCAAATGTGAGTGCTAGTCACCTACAGTCTAAGCCCTGTGTGATCAGTCACTCACCTGTGACTGATCCTGGGGCCGGTCCTCTTCTGGGCACTGCCATTTTGGTTGTGGCATCCTCCGTGTCAGCACCAGCACCAGCACCATGACGATGCTGATGCTTTGCACACGTGCAGTTGCATCGGAGGTGTCAGTGTGCTTGTGCAGTGCCTGAGACGACCCTGAAGCACCAGAAGAGGTGCTAATGGCTGCTGTCTGGACACACCAGGTAAGTTTGATTAGAAAACTTCTGGGAAGGCAGCGGGCACCTGGAGGCTGTAACAGCCTCCTCAAGGTGCAGATGCTCTTCCCCAGATGTGATGCCCTGGCTCCAATGCCACTTTTAAGACAGTTTTAAAAAAATCATGGAAGTCCTTGTATAGCCTTATCATTCTGAGCAATACAATTTAATGTCTTAAACTCAGTAATTTCCCTAATTTTCCCTCCACCATTCTAACCTGAAGCAACATAACAACCCTGAGTGAGAACTAAAATCCAACATGATCGGCTGTATTGGAGTAATAAGACCTTTCTGCACACATCAGCCCTGTTACAGTTTGAGGGAAGCCCTGCTCCCTCCTAGTGTGCTCTGTCCACAAAGAATAGAGCATTGACCAGACCAGGCACCCAAAATACCATCCTGGTCCAGTCTACTTTTAGCCCTCATACTAAGGGTGGTATATCAGACTTCAGAGGCATGCAGATGATATGCCTCCATGGTTTGTTATACTACAAGAGACACATTTTGGTGGTACAACCAAGCATAGTGCTGAAATGGTCCCATGGGAGCTCTGAAGGCCAGGAACCTTCATTCTTGGCCTTCAGAGCATTCAGGGGAACACCTTACCAGCTCTGAAGCTGACATGAGATTCAGAGCTGGCAGGAGGTTGGGATGGAACAGGTCATGGCATCTAATTCAAGATCTCTTCATGACCTTTCCTACCTTCTGAAGAGCAAGGGAGATAACGTTATCTCTGAGGAACAGCCAGGTGAGTCCCTGGGTGGGGGTGGGGGACCAGATCATCAATTCCTGGCACAAACAGGGCTCTCAACATGACCCTCACTCTGTTTATGCTAACCACATCATTTACACTTAATGTTAAAGAATTATTTATTCACTGAATCCACCCAATCTCACTTCATCATGCACTAAAAACATAACTCTAACTCTAGTACTCCTACTAACAGCTCTTCCCACAAACCTTCTCTTGAATATTCTCTCAGCCACCTCAGTACTACCTTGTGGGCCTGCAATAACTGTCACACCCCAAATCCATGGAAACAAATTAAAAGCCTTTAACCTACTATTATGCTAAAATTCTCAGACCAAAGAATCTACTTATTCTGTCTACTATAATATCGTATCCTAATAACCCTTTCAATCTTTTTACTACCTACTCAATAATTATAGCATCAGTGAGCCACATGTGACTAAACAAAGCTGCATCCCATACTTATACTTAGCTCTCCACATAGCCACAGACATAACCTCAACACCCTGTAGTATTATACTACTGAATTCTCCCATTAATAGCTATAGCTTCTAGGGAAACACAGCCACGACTCCAACCCACCCTAATCATAGCTTTCTTGCCTTCAAATTAACCCTGTTTAATATATTTGTGACAACTTTAATCTTAACACTAAACCTCATCTGATGAAGAAATCAAATAGAATGCCTGACTGTGGGAGTTTACTTCTTGTTTTACATATTTGCAAGCTTTATCCCACTTCTAGTAACAATCCTAAAATGTAAGAGGAGCCCTGCCTGATTGGGCTGCAGCCCATCTACTCCAGCATCCTGTCCCTCACAGTGGCCCAGCAATTGCTTCTGGGCATCTCAAGCAGAAGACAAGCAAAACCATCATCTACTCTCAAATTCCAGCAAACAGCTTTTAGAGGCATCCTGCCTGTCTCTCCCTCCTCCTGTCTTCCATAACCAGTTCCTCCCCTAGTTTTATCAACAGGAAAAATGCACTTCAAGATATCTCTCTCTATATCTTCTATCTATCTTCTATCTATCATCTAATCCATCCATCCATCCATCCATCCATCCATCCATCCATCCATCCATCCATCCATCCATCCATCCATCCATCCATCCATCCATCCATCCATCATCTTGTGTCTTTAAACCATATAGACATTGTCTTAACAGTGGTTGATGAGAAGCCCGCAAAGCACACACACAGCCAGCAGTGGTCTTTTCCAAGGTGGTCTGCTCTCATGTGAGCAGGGAAAAGTGGAAGGAAGTCTAAATTAGATCATTGGACTTGTTGGATCACTTGCTCACAATTCATCTCTGGAGTTCAAATATAAGAAATGCCACCAAGGGGATCCGTATATTTCTTTGAGTGGTGGCAGTGGTTTCAACAGTTGAAAGCCCTTTAACATCTTTGCACTTAAAGCACAGTAGTGGTGCTTGAATCAACATGGCAGAGGAAGGTTCCAGTGTCTGTGTGGACGCTGCATTCTTCCTGCACATCAGATGCCCAATGATGGTGCAGTGTTGTCTGGATCCAGCCTTTGTCAGCCTAAGAAAAGGCTTTTAAAATTTCCCTATCTGTGATGTGTAAAAACATATCACGAGAAGCATGAACAAAGAAGGGCGGGAAAAAAACTGTGTCTGTATTCCTATAATTGTTTCAGTGCTGTTTTAATATTCTACACATTTTAACTTTTATCTCTGGATGTTACATGATCCAATTAACAATTATCACAGACTGTGCTGGGCCCAAGTCAAGTAATCCAACCCAACATGGGATGGGCTACCATTGGCCTGTGCCAGCCTATGTTCCAGCTTACACAGTTGCTAGCTATGTGTTCTGGCTGGTCTTAGTCATGTTTTCCTGAACTGCTCACCCATGTGCCATCTGCTCATGGGCAGGTGATACAGAATACTAGTCTGGAAAGATGGGGAGATTTGTTCTTTCATGGGCAGGTGATCGAGAATACTAGTCTGGAAGGATGGGGGGATTTGTTCTCATAGTTGTACTAGGGGGTTGCAGTGTCATTTAGCACCATGGCCTGCTCCTATGGCTCATCCAATGAAGCTGGCATTCTAGGGACTCCCACTGGACTACTCCACTGACCCAGCGTGGAAAGGCCCTAAAGTGTATGGTGTTCTGTGATTCCCTACTATAGGAGCCTTTTTCTAACGGGTGAACTCCAAGGATAAGAATACTCCTTGTTTCAGACTAGAAGCCTCAGACACCAATGTATTCCAAGACTTCAGCATACAGTATATCTGTCGCGAAGAGCTGTTTCCTATAAAAGAACCGCAACTCCCTAGGAAGGGGTTTGGAGGAGTGACACCAAATATGGTACATTTTTTCTAATGATGGTTGCTTGTGTCATGGCAGACATGTTGGAATGTTTTACTGTGTAAGGAAGAGGCTACTATAAGTGCAGGAATGAACTCCTGGGAATGGAAAACTACAAGAATGTCAGGAAGAAAACTTGCTGGCATTCAGAGTTACAACCCTCACCCCATTTTGACAGTGTATCCTGTTGTGTCACTGAAAAGAGCCCCCCAAATCCCAGAACAGAGGACTAATGCCCTGTCCCCATGGAATTTAAAGTGTGCCAGGACACTCCTTTTGCCTC
>MTQE01001141.1:8349123-8361295 GCA_014337955.1 Aspidoscelis marmoratus
GCCAATAATATCAATCCTATTTTCCATAACTAAGCTTTCTAGCTCCACTAATACTGCTGAGTTTAACCATTAATGAGCATAGAATTCCTCTGTGCAAATAAAAGTATAGAAGTCTGTGAAGTTAAATAAATACAACATTTTATGAATTTATAATCTGCAAGTATTTATTAAGTTACGTTTTGACTTACTGTACTTTATTTCTGAAATGTAGGACCACAATATTATACTTAATGGAAGAACAGAGCAAATATTTAATTTCAAACAGGGTAAGAAATAGGATTTCTTCTTGAGTAATTTTATTTTATTTTTACATATACCTTAATCTACCTCAGCTGTAATATATAAACTCCATTTAGGGAATACAACAGTACCTAGTTTTACTCTTTTTTTTTCTTTTTTCACAACAATGGAAATTTATAGTAGTTTTATCTTCTGAGAATTACTACTTGCTATGACACTGTAAAAAAAATGGAATTCATTGTGTTGTTGGGGAAAGAATGATAGTTTTCCTCCTCCCCCAAAAATGATAGTGATGCTAGCTAGTAAATAAGTATTAATGATATACAAATTCACAATTCATGAGTTGTTTTCCCAAGAAAGGAAGGCTAACAAATACACACATAAACATGAAACTTGGCATTTATTCTTTGGGGATTTGTTGTTCAATCTGGAGAGACTTCTTGTACATCTGTTCTTTTCTAAAATGATCTGGAGAGATCTGGCATTGTTAATAGATTTGGCTGCATAGTTTGTCAGAAATGATAAAGCTACACCCTATCCTTGACAAGGAAACACCATTTCACCTTTGATGTTGCAGATGGGGAGTCTTGTGGGAAGACTGAATTTCTTTCTACCATAATTCCAAGAAAAATGATGAAGTACAACAGCTGGTGGGCTCCCTCTATTGTACTTCAATTTTTTTTTGTTACCTCACCAATGTTCTATGGATGGACAATGAGAAAATCCCCCAAACAGCAATGACATGGGTACCACCAGGTGGTCACAGGAAAAGAGGAACTCCAAGTAACACATGGGGTCAAACATTTCTAAAAGATCTTGAACAGATGAATGTAAAATGGGAAGAAGCCACATATCAGGCTGCTGACCAGAGTCACTGGAATAATCTCGTTGCCTGATACGCTACTTAGCATGAGAGGAGCTAACTAACTAACCTCAACAAAACCTCAGTTACTCATACCACACAGCTTGCATGGTGTGGCCTATCCAATGCTCAAGGCAACATGGCCCCACATTGGTCAGGCTGTTGCCAGAGCACTCTAAAGGCTGTCTGCTTTGCATGTGGCCCAGCCCAACTTTGGAAGTTAGGAATGAAATTTCTTAGCCTCTGAAGTTGCTGATTTCAGTCTGGACTGGTATATCAGAAAAATTGCTACACGGACTGCTTCCAAGTGGTTGATGCTTGGAGTAGTGCACAGTATCCTGCTCCAAAGCTCTATCCTGTTTCAACAAAGTGGTCTAGTGGGAGGTGTGATCTTCTGACCCAAAAGCAGAAATTTCCTTCCTTCCTTCCTTCCTTCCTTCCTTCCTTCCTTCCTTCCTTCCTTCTTTCCTTCCTTCCTTCCTTCCTTCCTTCCGTATCACACCTCATACCAAAGAAACCCTTTACTTTCTGGATCTTCTCAGGTTCCTCAAGGTGGTAACTTACAAAGATCACCAGCAGCCCAAGCAGCATAATCAATGGTCAAGAATTATATAATTTGCAGATCAAGGCATCTAGGAAGAAATTACATGGATTGTACTATAATCTAAATATCTTGTCTTTGCACTGTAGACACTGGGGTGCTTTCTCCAGACCTAAAGGGAGAAATCACTGCCTTCATCCCTCAGTTGGTTCTCAGGCAAGCATCTAAAAAAGGACCCATGTTACTTTATTTTTCTTGACATCTTTCTGGATAATGTTTCTTTAGTCAGAATATATTATTCTAGACATTATACTGTATACTATGTTCATACGTTCACTTTCTACCAGAATATTGTCTGGAATAAGGCCCAGGGCAGAAGGGCCTTAGTTTCTGCAAACCTGCATCAATCTTATGATATCTAGCAGTCCTGCTCCACCCATTCTTGTTGCTTTGAAAGCTAATCTCTTTACTTCATTGAATTGCTTTCTCCTAATGAAAACAGGTAATCACTGACTTCTTGCCTAAAAAAATAAGGGCCTCAGCAGGGAAACAGTAAAAACTCTATTTTTGCACCAGGCTCTCAACCTTGCATTTATGATTTTGAGGTCTTCATACTTAGGAATGGGTTGTGAATGACAACTTATTTAGTTTAAACCCAAATGATTTTGGCATTTTGCTGGAAGCTGGGCTGACTGAAGGTCAGCAGACAGCCTGCAGAGTTGCAGTAAATAGAAGCAATCTTCTTACCTTGGCAATCTGATCGGCCATTTGCAGTCGCCCATCCAACTCCCGTCTGATCTGTGCTGCTTGCTCATCTGGATTGTCCAGCTGCACAAAAGAAAAAGAAAGCATTTAGCAGTAACAGGCAAAAATAATTCAGTCACCAATGAAAAAGTGGTGGAGGAAAAATAAATAAATCCATCCCTGATGAAAAATCAATAAAATACAATTGGGGGGGGGGTAGGGAGAAAGATTGCAGCCTTTTTATTTATATTTCTTTTGAGAGGATCAAGAGGCATAAACAAAGGTTAGGTCTGTGTGCATATATGTGCATATGCCACTTCTCAAGGTTTTCTGCACTACTAATCTACTGGCATGCAGTGCAACCACTAACCCTATCTACTCAGAAAATGTTGGATTGTACTCAGTGCTGCTTACACAAAAGGTTAGAACTGGGAAAGTATTCATTCAAATCTGTGTATTTATGTCACAAGGTACTTCAAATTATTTTATTAATTTGTAACAAAAGTGAAACATAATGAAATTAAATAAAATCAATACGTAGAAATGCTTTGAAATAATTTTTTGTTATACAGTATATTTTATTTTCTCTAAGTATGTAAGCAAATATTGAATAACAACCAAATACACACAAACTATGGAGAACATACAGACAAAATGAAAGAAAAGCTTCCCAATATTTTAAAAATTTAAATAATTTTCACTGAAGATTATGGATGTGCTACAAACTTTAGAGGGCCAACGCTATTCACTAACAGTCCTGGCCATAATTGGTTGCACTCACTTACTCACAAGTAGAAATGCTAAACAGATACTTATTCACTTTCTGCTGTTATTATTATTGCAATTACAGCCCCCTTCATGATTTTGGCATCATTTCCCATGTGTAGATGGCATGTATCCATGTATGTGAGGTGATGCATGCTGTGGCACACAAAGGACCCTAAAATGATAGCAATGAGGAGTACAGAAATTAGGTAAGTTCTCACTTTGTGATTCTATTCTTGAGTATTACAGTCAGGACTGTTAGTGAATGAAATTAAGAACCTGGGCCTCTAAGTGCATCCCTAAAGGAGATTGTCAGAAGAGGAATCAAGAGTTCATTCACAACAGTAGTAGATGCAATTGTATTAAAATTTCTGGAGCAGAAAGGGCGACAGTCTTGAGTTCGTGTGTATTATGGACCAGTGGTAACTTCTGCACAGTCTGAGTGACCATCTGTTATTTTCTGTACTAGATCAAGGCAGGAAAATCTGTGAAGGATTAACAGGAAGCGCACAAGGTTGGCCTTGCAAAAGTGGTTTTCAATACAAATTTAGACACAAGATTAAAAGCAGATAAAAGCAACCACATGTTAAAAACAGAATTAAAAGTTGATGAGCTATATTCATTCACAATTAAGTAAGACCCATTGAATCCCAAACCACCAACAGTCTGTTTCCTCCCAGTCCTCACCAGTTCATCCTTAGCATCTCCAACAGTGTATTAATACACAGATATCAAAACTACTGCCTGATGGTTTTATCCTCTGTTAATTTATCTAATCATCCTTTGAAGTCTTTCAGGTTGGGGGGCAGCAAATTCCATAGTTTAACTGGAAGACCTGCATGAATGCTATACAAAAATACGTGATTCCACTGTTGGAAATGCTAACAAACACAGAAATTGATGATCAGAACCAGGCTTACAAGTCCTCTCCATCCAGCTGAGTTGGGTGGTGATCTATTGGAAGTCCTCATGGGTACCAGCTTAGTTTCTGTCAGCAATTGCTCTAGGTGTAAAGAGTATTACTGTGGAGCAAGGGGAACTTGGAAACATAGGAACAAGGTTTTCTTAACATCACTTCCCAGGATGTGGACTGAGGATTTTTGTAATATGCAAGGAGTTTGTGCAAGGTTTGTGTTTTAAGTGAACTTTCAAGGCAACCATTTTAAAGTTACATAAATTGGGTTAAGATATATGTAGTTTTATTCCACTGCACATTTATCGTGATATTACTACTGTGATTGATGATTTCAGAGTTTGCTGTTAGTAGCCTTGAATTTTATGAATGCAATCATATCATAAATATCCTGCTATTTCACCCAGTCTTGCCGATTATTTATATGCATTCCAACTTCTGCATCAGCAAGTCTGAGGAAGCAAGTTACAGATTTTGAAAGTGAAGAGAATGCAAATCTGTGTTCTAGTGTATTAGGAAAACAGTTGATTGATATTCTGGACGCTAGTGATGCGTTTCTACTTTGCGCTGCATGTGCTTGTAATAGTTACATCCAGGAAAAAAGTGTGCATTTGACATTTAGAGTTGTGGAAAGCATTGCTCTGAATACTTCATGAAACCATTGAACCACTCCATTACTGTGGGCTTCATTGTGTTTTGTTTTGAGTTGGGAGATGGTCTAGCAGGCCCAGAATCTCATTAAGCCCCATGATAATGTCATCATGTGGCTCAATAGGGCTCTAGCTGGTCTTCCCAATTTTGGCTCAACAGAAGACCAGGAGGTCACTCAGGAGCTAATGCACAAAGTTTGCTTGGTATTCAGCCTGGTAGAATCAGCTCCCAAATAAGAGGGACGTGGTTGTTTCAAATGTACTACAAAGCATTTGAATCAATGTTTTGCACATCTCTACAGTCTACATTTCGTCTGCTTGACCCTTTGTCTTTTATCAATAGAAGCCAAGATTCAACAACGTATGCGTGAGTGGTGTTGTACAATGAATAAGAGAAACAAAAAAGTAATGATTCTGAATTTCCTTGCTATAAGAAAACCAAGAACTTCATTGTCTGCTGCAGGAATTCACCACCACAGCCAAGTTCTCTGTTACTTTCTCTCTCATTCTCTGCCGTACAGAAATGGTTTTGTCCAATCCCAGGGAAACTAGCCAAAAGCATACCAGCTATTTTGTATGAATACTTATTCTTCCAGCATACCTCCTGAGTCAGGAAGTTAATGTGGCCCTTTAGGAACATTTTTAGTGCCCTCATAGACTTTTTGATTTTGGTAGTGGCAAAGGGAAGGAGGATATTAATGAAGCCTTTTTTCTTTATTCATTCAGAATTTTATTTATCATTAAATAGGATCACAATAACCAGTTACACATTAACTAGCTACACATTAACAGATAAAGACAAAACATACCAACAAGTTTTGAACATAGCTTTAACAAATTAGCCATACAGAAGGGAACAAAATATAATGATGCATGGCAGGAATTACTGCATGTATAATTAAAGGTTGGACTGAAATGTGTGATGTTAAAAGACCAGATGGTTGGTAAACCAAATCTTTAGGAACTGATGCAAGGGAAAGCCAGATAAGGTGCAATCATTAACAAGCATGATAAAGGCTTTCCATGTTTTATAGAATTTTCATAGAATGTCATCTCTTGATTTTTTTTTAATAAGCTGAGCTCTTATAAATTTGTTCATAGGTAGATCCCAGATTGTTCCTTGCTATTCTTTTAAGCTGAGAGCAGATTGATAAAAAGTAATGAAACTTTATCATGTAATAAGGCTAAAGTAATACCCACATTTAGGAAACAGAGCAATACTGGAGCAATCAAAAGTCTTTGCATCCCATGAATCACTTACACCAAGCCTTAGATCTGTCCCAAGAATCTGAGAAAGCACTTTTTAGGCAGAGTAGGCACTCTTAGGCACATTTGTGGGATGAGCTACAATGAATTAGCTGGCCTCTGGGCTGCCTTGCCTGCCTGTAGGTTTGCTGGATGGAGAGGAAGAAAATATCAGGTCACTGAACTCCAATATTATAATCAATGCAAATATGTGATTTCAAAATGAACGTGATAAAATTGTGTGTGTGTCTTGAATATCTGTTTTTTCAAAAGAAAACCAAAATTAAAAACCCAACAACCCATCAACAGAGAGGCGGGATTGAGTGCCTAATTTCATGGGGAGCGTCTGAAATGAATTAACAGAAAAAAGCTTAAGGTTACCTAAGGTATATTTAATTTTATAATCTGGCATTCTGGCATGAAACGTACCATGGAAACTAAGATAATATTATTATTGGTGCAGCTTTACCAATTTAAGAAATGCCTATGTTCCCCACTAGTTATATTTGGGAATGCCTAATGAAGCAGTAATAGGATGATTAGGAATAACAATTAGATTGCAAATTCTTAACCTTTTCAGCTGTGAAATATCTATGAAACATACTTTCTGTATTATACTTTATATGGCGTTATTTCTTTTTCTCTTTAACAGATGGCTTTATGATCCTTTGCATAACTATTAGCTTTATATGTTCCTTCACTGCACCCTAAAATTACATCGGAAAGGAGGGTGGAAGATAGCGAAGAAGAAAAGTTGGCTTTGTACCCTGCTTTTCTTACCCTATAAGGGAACTTCAAGTGGCTGACAAATCTTCAGTTCTTCTCCCCCAAAAAGAGACCCTGTGAGGAAAGTTGAGAGCTCAGAAAGAGAGCTGTGACTAGCCCAAGGGCACACAGCTGGCTTTGTGTAGGAGTGAGGAATTGAATCAGGAGGCTAGAAGATAAGAGTTCAACAATCTGGAAGGAGGCGGAATGACCACGTAAAGGTTATCCAGCTAAGAACTGGTTTTATCTTTCCCCATATCCTGGTATGACTTATCGTCCATCCCTTGACACCTAAAATGAATCCTGGAGATGTTTTAAATAGCTGCTATCATCCCTCGGTATAGAGCCATGCTGGCTGGGGTTATGCAGAGTGAAGCATCCAGATAGTAGGAGTTTACTGTGTAGTTCTTTTATCTCTCTCTATCTTTCCCAGCTGTTTCAGCGTGCTTTATCTTAATTACCAGTCAATTCACTTCTTCTCCCCTTGGACTATGCAACTTCCAAAGCGATCAGTGGTTCTTTTCTACCTTCAGCCAGGGATTGGAAAAGAGTGCTTTCTGTATGGTAGCACTATCTGTGATGACAGCTCTCCATAAAACACTTTTATAGGCTGGTTTGGGGTTGCTGTAAATACTATCCTATATTTTATCCTCCTCCTGAGACAAATTGCTCTACACAGACGGCGCTTGCTTGGTGCAGTGCAGTCTGGAAAGTTACAGCTGCAGAAACCATTACAGTTTCAATTCCCAGTCTAACTAGACATGAATGTTGAGGTTATAGTTCCCTGAATGTATTAGACTAGCCTGCCTATCCATCAATTCACTGCTGAACCTGTGAGATGTACCAGCTGCTCAGGAAACTGCTTCTTTACACACGTGTCCACGGAAGAGTGTGTGTCCTTATTCATAAATTCACCTTGTATTTTAAATGAGCTTTATCATCCTGGCTTTTCCTGAAACATCTTTCATTGCAATGGAGATGTTGATGTTGATGTAGGATCCACATGCAGAGGAAGGAGGACTACAAGCTCTTATAGCGGTAACAGGCTGTTTGTATGCTGCTGCTGCTGCTGCTGCTACTGCTCCTCATCGTGGTAACATTGCAGCCAGGGGGTTGCTGAACACAGGAAATGTCTCTATGGGCAGGAAGTATTACTGCTTTGCCATTCAAATATTCTAGAGATTAGGGATGTGCACCAAGCTCTTCCTCCAATTTGCTTCATGTCAAAGCAAATGGGACAAAACTTTGCATTTGTGAGAATGGACCCACTTCAAATGTGCTAGGCTTCAAATTCACTTTGAATTCACTTCAAATCCCTGTCACCACCAGTTTCACCTCTGAATCCACTCCGAAGCTTTGAATGAAGGTACAAAAGCTTTCACTTCAAATGCCCTGATGTGTGAAATTTCAAACTTTTGCAATTTGTACAAATTGTGAAGGTGACAGGCATTTTTGCCCATCTCTACTAAAGATCTCTTATGACAGTATGATGGCTGGGTCATTGTGAGAGAGCAGGGTCATCCAAGAGATCCATACGGCACCATATGGTGCATTAATGGTACCATAAAGGTGCCATATGTATCCGTCCTTTATCCTGCCCTATAGTGAAAGGTCTCAGGCGGAGTAACAACATTAAAAAATGAACATATTGAAACAATAACAGTGTCTGATAGTGTGTAGAAAAAGCTGAACCCCCATTTATCCATGGCCAGGGCAAAGAGGTGCAACTTCATTGTCCTCCTAAACACATAAAGTGAAAGTGCCTGACAGCTAAAGAGGGAGACTATTCAATACTCAGAGCCATCACTGAAAAGACCCTAACCCAGGTCCCACCTCTTTTGCTGCGGAGGGTAGTAGAAAAACCAAGAGGGCCTCCCCTACAGATCTTAAAGCCCGGGTAGGCTGATATGAAAGAGATGTAGGAATCAAGGATCTCCTAGAATTAGGTTCTAATTAATTAGAAGCATCAACTCTTTTCTGTCATGAGATTCTTGCTGCTTTACGTAAGAATATATTACCTAGATGAGTTTTTGTTGCATTAATAAGATAAAAGAGAACATTGCTTTCTATGTTCTCTGTATTTCAATGGTGAAAGATACACAACAACAACCCGCAGTCATTATTATCTCCCAGCTTATGTAATTTTTTTTTTAAAAAATGAGTTGTTATTTTGAGCTGTATTAATTGAGGTTAACCGCATTACCCAAAATAACTCACAAGCTATATTTGGAAATGAAAAACGCTGTTTAGCTTGAAAGATGTTCTATTGGTTTCCATACAGTAATGAGTCTTGTTTTATAGGTATTCTCCAGAAATGGAAAAGGACAGGTAATAATTTGTGTAATGACCTTAACTGCAGATTCATTTTCAGCTATCTTTCATGAGACACAGCAGCATTCTGTTTATTTTGCATTGCACTTTACTAGATAATAAAAAGCAAATGCTTGCATTCAGGGAGTACTCAGCAACTCATAGAAAAGCTGAATTAGATGGTTCTGCATCACAACTGTGTCATGGGTATACTTTGTTTGAATAGAGCAAAGATAAAAATCATTAGGATTGCTCTAATCATTTAGATCTGGTGAAGGGGAAGAGGATTTTAAGTTCCCCTTACCACATTTACCTGGAAGCATTCAGTTTTGCTTTTGTTTGGTAATGTGTCACTGGTAAACCATATCTTAATTGGTAAAATTGTTTTTTTTTCCTTCCCTAGAAAAAAAATCCAGTTATTATACAGCTTGCAACCAGTTAATAATAAACAGTTTTTGAACTCAGCATGGTAGGGAAAACCTTTTGGTCCCAAGGATGATAATGGGCTATTTTTTTTATCCCCAAATGCCCAGTTTTCTCCAAGCTACCAGCTTCAAACTGAGATGCTTTGCATTTAAATGATACTATGTTATTTATTTGCTCTTTGCAAGTTGGAACACTGTTCAGGTAATACGGACCGGGCAGGAACTACCAAAATCTTCCATCTATTTGAAGCTATAAGCTTCAGATCAGGATCTTTGCTTAAGGCTCACCAGTATTGCAAGCAATTTCTGCAACATTGTAGAAGCAATTTAAATTCTAACATCCGCTGTTTTCCCGACAGTATAAGCCAATTTCAACAATCACGAATAGCTTTGTGAATGTGCCATTCATACACTTAGAAATAGCACAGTAAATGTCATTGATGTTAAATATTATTAAAGCAAAAACAGTATTCAGCAACTTTACTGAAGAAATAATTTATTCATACCATGGATACTGTTATAATGGCATTTGTCTGTCATGTCATGACATGGAGACAGTTGTATAGCTCCTGCTATTATGAGAAGAGCTTGATGTTCCCTAGCATTGATGAAGAGCTTCATGTCAGGATGGATAAAGGACTGAAACAAGGAAAAAGGTGCCCTGTCACCCAGGGAATTGGCAGTGATGGGGAAGCTAGAGTGCTAAACTCTAAGGCCGTTCTGCATGGCATGGGCTGTTCCACACCACACTGGGCCAGACTATCTGTAGGCCACACTATGGGTTGTCTGCATTTCAGACTGCCTGTCTAGTGGCTAGCCCCAACTGTTGGGGTTAAACACTGGGATCAACCTTTGAAGATCAGGAACAAATATTCATGGCTTTGCAGTTCCCAACCAGAGCCTTTTCAGCCATGTGCCCAGGAATAGTGCATTTCCTTTATGGTCTAGCATACTGGCAGTAGTACAATTGTCAATTATATTGGAAGGGCAGAATATGGGCCACCTTGATACCATATTCTGCTCCATTGCTCTGGTCTTATCTGGGAATAAGAAGCCAGCTGGATAACCTTGGGCTAGTCACAACTCTCTTCTGAGTTCTCACAGCCCCACCTACCTCACAGGGTGTTCTCTTGTGGGGAGAATAGAAAGCTTTGTTAGCCACTTTGAGTCCCCTTAAATGGGTGAGAAAAGTGGGGTGGAAAAGCCAACTCTTATTATTATTATTATGATGGACATGATAGTGGGGTCTTCACTATTCCACATCAACATGCAAAATACAGATCCCTGGATACCACCCTTGGCTGATATACTAACCCATGTGGAAACATCGTAAGACAGGACGGTGTGTAAATCTGTACTTCCATAAACAAGTAATTAGCCCCCTTACCCCTAATTTTTGTATCCGTATGGGTGATCATAACAGATAACTATCATTCCTACTGGCATGACCTTTGATTTTAAGTCTTGGTCTGTCTGATAACTTTAGAAGATAATGGGCAATTCTTCACTGGCTGGTATACAAGACCAGCAGGTTTACCAGGAGCCACCTTTGCACATGCTGGTATGATTTTAAGGCAGGGCTCTTAAACAGCAACAAGCTCCTACTATGTTTTCAAGGCTGTTTTTGTACTTGGCTTCCCATCCACTGGATAGGAAAGTGCTCGACAGATTAATATACTAGTGTTTGCACTTGGGAACACCAGTACACGTTACACTAAGCCCCACATACCAAGTGTCTGGATGCATGTCTGATTGCTGGCAGGATGCCGCCATCTTGTGTCCAGAGTCTGGCATGACTGTACATGCACTGTCACCATCACCATAGCAACAATGATGCTCCATGCATGCACAGTTGCATTTGGGGTCATTTGAGGCGCCAGCATGCACCTCACACTGGAAATGGCACAAATTGTCACAGCACTGGGTGTTGCAGGTAAGCTTTTAGTTAAGGTTGAGTTGTGTGTGGTGCATGATTTTGTGCACCACCACTAGTAGATGATAAGGTAATCTCTGGTAAAGCAGGAGGCAATTTTGTGCACCACTGCTAGTAGATGATAGGGTAATATCTACAAAATTGCCTTCTTCCATACCAACCTGCCCATGCCCTGAGATCTGGAGGCAACATCTCCTGGCTGTCCCACTACCTTCAGTAGTGAGGCAGGTGAGCACCCAGGAAAGGGCCTTTTCGGTAATGGCCCCCAGATTATGGAATAGTCTCCCCCTCAAGATGCATCACACCCCTTTTCTGTATACATTTAGGAAGGCGGTGAAGATGCATCTCTTTGCCCTGGCCTTTGGCTAATGTGACTATGTTTTCCCCCCACCATAGATATTACTATTTTAATATTTAGCATACACTTTTAAATATGTTTGATCTCTTAAGTGTTTTTAATGGATATTATTGTTTTTAATATATATTGCTTGTAATTTGTTGTTTTAAAACTCGTAACCTGCCCTGAGACCTATGGGTATAGGGCGGGATATAAATATAAACAAATAAACATCTCATAAAACAGGAGGAGTGTAATTGCACCTGCCCAGATGTTACCCTGTCAAGAACTATGGGCCCATGTATGAACTGGCCTCTCGTCTGGTATATCAGCTAGTACAGAAATACAGAAATGCCAAAGGATGCTAGAAGCAGTAAGGATTAAGAATTCCTATCAAAATTATTATTATTATTATTATTATTATTATTATTATTATTATTAT
>MTQE01001141.1:8373015-8392000 GCA_014337955.1 Aspidoscelis marmoratus
GAGGAATCATACACATAAATTGAGGAGAGAAGGGGAGGTGCCTCACAAACGTCACGTGTGCCGATTGGCCGAAAGGAAAGACTGGACCCGCCCATCACAGAACAGTTGAGCCTCCTTTAGCCCATCCCCTCACTCAGAACTGAGGAAGTGAAGATGGCCTGGCATGCCAGGATGGGCTGAGTCCTCCTGAGTCCTCCAAAAATGAGGCTAGGAACGTGGAGGAGTGCGCGGTGGGAGGCTGAGGCTGCGTCCCCATGCACGTTTGGTACAGTTCTGAATGTGGGATCGGTACGGGGCATCCCCATGCATTTTGGATTTCGTCTGCAGAAAGCGGACCAAATCGCCCCAAACCGTCCCAGACGAGGGCCAAATTTGGTACCTGAAAAAACAAGTCTTATTTATTTATTTATTTATTTATTTATTTATTTATTTATTTATTTATTTATTTATTTATTTATTTATTTATTTATTTATTTATTTATATTTTCATTTATATGCCGCCCCATACCCGAGGGTCTCTGGGCGGCTCACACCATTTAAAAACAGACATGGTTTGGGGCACCAGCACACATTGGTTAGCAAGCTGAGACTGCGCATGGGGACAATCACAGGCTATCCAGGGAGGAGATTGGTGCTTATGTCACTAGGAGGTGGGGTGTGCTTGCCATTCCAGCCCTGTGCATTGGAGATCGCAGCCGCTGTCTTTTTAAAATCCCAATCACCAAGGTAGGCAGGATACTGGCTTAATTTTTGTGCATTTTCCATGGAAATATTTCCACCCCCATTTTCCGATTGCCAAGGCAGGCAGGATAATGGTTTGATTTTTGTTCCAGTTCCAAAAATTTTCAACCTCCATTTCCCGATTGTTGCTCCCCTGTGCCAGGCTTTGGGGCAGTTTGCATGGGGACACCTCCGTGCACAACCTGCACCTAGCCTGCATTGCCGGGAATGGCATGGGGACAGCCCATGAGTTCTGGTCCCGCTCCAAATGGCTTGCGTGGAGGCACAGCCTGAGAAGCTTGCTTGAACTTCACAGCTATGATGAAGTGTGGGCTGGATCAGTGCATATGGTGCTGATCTGGCCCATGCCTCTACATTCAATCTGGTTACTCCTAATCAAATTGAGGTAAGTGCAGGAAAGGACTAAGTCTGCAGTCTAGACCTCTTTGGAGTAAATGTGGAATTTAAATACAACAATGAATTATTTTAATTAATTTGATAAATTATTTTAAATTTATTCAGCAAGATTAGATATTAGGAAAAACTTCCTGACAGTGAGGGCAATCAGTCAATGGAATAGGTTGCAATGGGAGGTGGTTAGCTCTCTTTCACTTGGGATCTTCAAGCAGAGGTTGGACCTACACCTGTCTGGGATGGTTTAGGAAATCTTGCATTGAGCAGGGGGTTGGACTTGATGGCCCTAGAGGTCCCTTCCAACTCTGTGATTCTATGATTCTGTGATTCTAAGTAACATGGTAAAAATAACTGAATAAAATACAGAAAACCTAACACATCAATGTACAAAACAACAGCAAACTGAAATAACCTAAAATACAATTAAAAAGATCAGAGCAAAGTATATACCACAATGCCATGAATAGTATCTACACGCAGGAAAAAGCAGAATGCAAAATCCTGACCAAATAATTTTTGGATCCCGGAAACAACTCATGATATGCTTCCCTTCAGTATATACATATTTGCTTTCCCGCCTTGCAGAAGTGCATGGCTGAAATGCAACCTTAATAAGCCTATTGCCGTGTGCGCTGCCTATTAGTGTAAGCTTTTCCAATATCTCTGGAGATGACAACACTGGCAAATTAGAGAAATGAAATAAACAGTCAGCTACTGTTGGTGACATGCACAGGACCTCTAAAGGAAATGTCTGTTCAGTTTTTTAACCTTGAAGCATTTCAGAAAATAAATGGGAAAAACAAATACAGCATCAGTCAGTAACCGATGGCAACGAGCACACTAAGTGCTTTCTTTCTTTCTCATCACTTAGACAGAAATATTACAGACCACACAGGTCCAAATGCACAATTATGAAGGGAGGATAAAACAACATTTCTTAGAAATAATATGTCATCCTCTCAGATATCGGAATATTGGTCCAGCCCTACCAAATCCCTTGTACCCGCCCAAAGGCAGAGCAGCTACCTGGAAAGCAGAGGGTTGTTGGTTTAATCCTTTGCACCTTCTTAGAGGAAATTTTGTCAAAGCACTTCTGTATCCCTGCTGTGCAGATCCTTGGAGGGATGGTGCAAAGCTTCCTTCCTTTTTTGCTAATGTCCCCATGGCACCAAGTGACTACAATGGCTTGAACAAGCTCCAGGTTCAGAGACAGAATGATCACCTTGGACTCTTGTCAAGCCTCCATGATTATCATGATGGCTGGGGTGACTCAACTCAGAAGTGAGATTTTTCTTGCCTTAGCAGAATTCTAATTTTGAAGGTCTTATTTATTCTTATTACCTCTTACTTGTTGCCTTATTTATATCCCGCCTTTCCCCCTAAGGGACTCAAAGCAGCACACAAAATTTAATAATTCAATACAATATATAACATTCAAGCAACCGCATTGTTGCCTCTGCCCTCAGTGTTCTGATATAGACTGGCACTGTGTGTTAGAATAGGAGTTGGTTTTTACACCCTGCTTTTCTCACACTTAGGGGGACTCAAAGCAGCTGACAAACCTTCTGTTCTTCTCCCCATAACAAACAACCTGTGAGACAGGTGGGGCTGTGAGAGCTCAGAAAGAGAGCTGTGACTGCTCCAAGGTCACCCAGCTTCCATGTAGGAGTGTGGACTAGCAAAAAAGAGTCCGACACTAACCACAAGACCAACCTGGCTTAGTTGGAATATGTAGAAGTAATGACGAGAAATTGGGTGTTTTTCCACCGCAGCTCTTAGATCTGGATCTAAGAAGATCCGGATCTAAGGAATGGGTACATTCCTTAATCCGGATCCAGTAGATCCAGATTAAGGGAAGCACCCAATGTGTTTCCACAGGAGGTGTAGCACCCGTTAGCAGTGGGTGCTAACCCCCCTGCCGTGGAAACACCTTTGCACCCATGTGGGGAATCCGGATTGACCCACAAGGGGTCTGCCTGTCATCCCAGGTGTTTTGGGGAACAGGGGGTGCAATCTCCGAAGTCCCTCCGAAATCCCTCTGAAGTTGCCTTTGAAGTTTAGCAAAGGCTCCGAAGTCCCTCCGAAGACAACTTCGGAGATTAGCAAAGGCCCCGAAGGCAAACCCCTTGTGAGAGTCTGCATATGAATTAGCTCTTTGTGAGCAGGGATGAGTCAGCCTCATTAAATATGTACCTCTTCTATGCCTGAAGGTAACAGTCTGCTTTGATCTCCTTTTGTTATCGGAGGTTTGTCTTCGGAGTCTGTGCTAATCTTCGAAGGCAACTTCGAAATGACTTCGAAATTATTTTGAAGCCTAGGTTTTGGGGCTCCCCCCCAAGGGTGCCTCCTCCCCTAGCCTCCTCTAGACCCCATTGCCAAACTAATGTGGAAACAGGCTCCCTTTAATCTGGATTTTCTGGCTGAAGATCCAATTTTAGACCCCATTAATGGGGTCTACAGAAAATCCAGATTAAAGACTGAGATGTACCCATATGATTCGGATTTCCCCAGCGGCGGTGGAAACAAATGTGTCCCAAATGGGTGCCGTGGTGGAAATGGGGTCATCCGACTCACACCCAAATGGGTCCTTAATGGGTGCAAAAATGGGTACTTTCTGCCAGTGGAAAAACACCCATTGTAAGGCTGGAATTCTATGCAAACCGGGTGAAAACTAGCCTTGCCTAACATACTTTATGCATACCTTAGCTGGCTCAGTAATGAAAAATGCATGAAGGATAAAATTTGCAATCTTTGATTCTTTGTCAGCAACACAGGAATTCCACCCATTCTTCAGAATTATTAGACGCTTTAGAGTAACATTATTATTGCCACTGCTAGTCAGAAAAAAGCTGTATTAAATATCTTTTGATGACAATAATTGTTTCCTTCTCTTTCAGGAGCATAATTTACTGGCTTTTCGAATGGGTTTGCAGGACCGGAAGTTACACAACACAGCTGAGCATTCACGGGGAGCGACATAACAGGAACCTCCCGAAGGCTAGAAAGCTCCTATACAGCATGGCTTGAGAGGCAATGTAAAATTACTTCCAAGGTCATTCATTCAGGGATCCTGTGGTAAAACTGATAATCAGATCTTCTCTCCATCCAGTTATGAATCATAACCCTCAACCATACCTGCACTGAATTTCCTTTTGTTGGGCAGGGCTGGGAGGTGAGGTTTTTCTGATGCTGTATTTTCTGTGCTTTTTTAACATGAAAACTGGGAAATGTGATTAGTGCATTCCTTAAATCCTCTTCCTGATGTTTCCACCACAGGGATCTATTCACGGGATCTGTAGAAAAACTGAGCAACATCAATTATTAGGGATGAGGCACCAGTGGGATGATGGATGACCTGGATTCTGTCATTAGCCAAGGTCATGTGGTCAGTGATTGCTACTGATGGGAACTGCAGTTCTGCACCATCTGAAAGAGCTCTCTCTCTCATACTTGGCTGCTGAGTGCTGCAGCAGGATGGCATTGGGCTAAAAATATTTTAAAACTGAAGCTTTTTGGTTTGTTGGCATTCCTTTTGTCTCAAGTGAAAAGAGCCGGGTACGAAAGTACGGGAACTCTTGAGTTGTTCAGGCATGAAACTTTCCTTCTGAAACCTTGTCAGTGAAACCCAAAGGAGTGTAAGCATGGCTTTGGGCATTGGGTTGGTGGAGGAGCTGCCAGAGGGATGTTTTATGCTCCATCCAACCACCTTAGAGGCGGCAACCTGGATTTTCAGTCAGGAGTTATTTCCTTAGTCTTGCTTTTTCCAAGATCTTCACAGGGTAGTGAAGCTATTCTGACCCATAGCTGAGAAAAGCTCATAGAGCTAAATACAGCAGACTGCCATACAGAAAACCATTTCCTAGGAAGTCTAAAATTATCTGCTCAGTAAATCCAGTTCTGTGAAAGAACCTCATTGTGGAACAAGTGATAAAGCCTAGGAGTGGCAGCAATGCAAAATACCAGAAAGAATTAGGGAGAGTGAATGAGCACTTCCCTTCTAAAGGTTGCCTTTACCTGGGCTGTGTTCAAACCTAACAAAATGAGCACCTCAGAGACAGCAGTGTGTGGCCCTTGTGTTCCCAACCCTCCTCTAATCCAACTTTTCCAACATGAAGCAGAGCGGAAACGTGGTATTCTGAGTCTGGCTCCATTCATATTGAGCCTGAACATATATTAGTCATCTTTGCGCACAAGGTCATAGCCTTTCTCCTCTAAGGAGTAAAATAATGGGTGTGTTTGCGCAAGAGAGGATAGATGCATATGGAGCTATCAATGGAAAAATCACAAATACTTAGCAAGTGTTGAAGCTAAGCTGGTCACGTTTTACTAGTGCCTTCTCTTTTTATAAATCTCTTTTAATAATAATGTCTGGTACTGATATTAGCCTGACAAAAAAAGGATTTTTTTTTTTTACATTGATTCGTCTCTGTGTGTTTTGATGTCTCTAGAAACTGAAAGAAAAGTATGTGGGGTCTCTCTCTCTCTGTCTGTCCTTTTATGCACCAGAAACAGTCATCATTATGATTTTGCAATTAAATCTCTGGCTACCTAGGTTGCTTTTGGTTTGCATAATCTCAGAATAACAGTGGATTCTTTTCTATTAGACGATGAATAATCATATTATATTGCAGTGGGATTGTAGTGATCTTTTGTGTTTTGATTTGTTTGTTCTTTACTCTCTGGGGGAATAATTCTGTTCCTCTATTTGTTACAGCAATCTCCAAAACTGTACTGAAATGAACTTCTATCCCTTACTTTCCTTTAAATGCTATCTAGCGTTTTTCTGCAAATTTATTATTATTATTTTAAAAATTAATTGCATGGAGAAGAAAAGCACATAAAAAAGAAAGGGGCATGGAGTTAGGGGAGCAGGCTTAAAAAAGAACCACAAACGCACCCTCTTCTCCCTTGAGTGAAACAACAGCATCCAATAACAAAAGAGATAGATTTGACGAAGCAAAAGGGGTGGAGAGCAAAGAATTCTGTGGAGGAGGCTCAGATCAATCACAAAGGCTGAATCCCCAAAAGACTTATTAGCCCCTCTCGGATTCCTCTGCAGTCACTCTGTTATAGCTGACTTTAAAAGTCCCCTCCACTTCCAGAATAAGCGTCCCCCTGGCAGCCGCGATCTAAACGGACTTTCCGTCCCCATGGTAGCAGTTTTCTCTTTCCGGGCATTCCCCCCCCCCGCCCCCTCTCTTGTTAAAAGGAAAAATCGCCGGATCTCCGTCTCTTGAAACTGCTTCCTGCCTCTAGCAAAGCAGATGAGCGCTCATTCTTAGTCACTTTCATTCACTTTCAGCAGTTACTTTCACTTTGTAAAGTCAGCGGCTGCAGGATCAGGAGCGCGATCCTGCTCCCATTCTGAGCAATTCTGGCTCTTTTTACAAAGGAAAGGAAGCGAACCTGCTGCATTTCTCAGATGTGTGAATGCTTTTTGGCTGTGTGTGCAAGCAAGCAATCCCCGCCCCTTTTGCCACGGAGCGTCCCCAAGGCAGATATAGCGAGCAAAACCCGCGAATCGCCGAAAGAGCGCTGAAACTCTTCTTTAAAGTGCACGTATTTTATCGCGGGTGTCTCACTTTGCTAAGCTCCCTAAGCGCCTTGTAAAGCCCAGAATGGGGACGCTCAGAGGCAAAAGGAGTGTCCTGGCACACTTTAAATTCCATGGGGACAGGGCTAAAGAAAGGTTCGAGCAATGTAGCCCAGAGTGAGGACGGTCTGAGGAAGACCTATAATGATCTATGTGTAAACAGAGCTGGTATGATCTAAGTTCAAATTATTAATAGGATGTCCTGTCTTATATAGGTGTGACCAGGGCCTCTAGCATCCAAAATGGGTTCCCTCTTGCTAAGCTCTCTTGCTAACTAAAATGGCTTTAGTTATGCTAGGCTTTTCCCAACTGGCCTCCACAGACTGTTCACTTTGTATTGAAGTGATGGGGAAAGAACCCTGCATTCATGTGATGGAGCCACTTCAAATGTACTAGGCTTAGAATTTGCTTCAAATCCCTATTGCCACCACTTGTGAAACCTTTCTGAATCTCTTCTGAATCTGCTCTGAATCCTCTCTGAATCTGCTCCAAAGCTTTGGACAATGTCACAAAAGCTTTCATTTGCACACAAAGGTCATAGAATATAGCCAATATTCAATTGGAATGTCAGTTTCAGTTTGAACATTTTTCACCATCCCTATTTCACTGTGAACTCAGAAACAGTGAATGGCTGCAACTCTTATCACTTCCTCTCTCTTTCTGCTCTTCTCCCCCACCCACTAAAAAATAGCCATATAGAAAGGAACAGAGGAAGAAGCCCCTCCATCCTTCAGTTTTACAGCCCTGGTAGCAATGAGATGCAACACACACAGCTACCACAATGAGTCACCAAGCATTAGTCAGCCCTGCCTAGGAGCTACCTGTGGTGAGCAGAGGAAGCAGGCTCTTTTTCCACTGCCATGCCTTGCACTGGGGATTGAGTAGTCTTGATCGTGGAGAAGTAAACCCCACCCATTGGCTTGCTTATAATTAATATGACTTCCCAGAGCTATATTTTGTTTGCCTCTTGATTTTCACCAAGAGGGGGCTGAGCTGAAGCAGAAAGCCCTATCTGGAGGCCACGCATTAGTCACAAACAAACCTTTTTGCGTCAGAAGAATGCTCTTCTTTATAGTGCATGAATTTATAACCTATTCTTCACCAAATGGTCTCAAGGCAGACCTCCGAGGAAAAATAGATAGAGATTTAAATCTATAAGCTATTACAATACAGCTTAAAATCAATGAGCAAACACGAAAGCTCATAAAAGGAAGTTTTTTATGCAGCACAACAGTGTGGAAGAGGAACAGTGATTTTATCTTTGTCTTTGAAAAGCCTGTCAAAATAGATGAGGCATCAAAAAAGCCACAAACAGCACATAGTCTGTTGAACTGTGGATATGGATGAATGGCTCTTGCATTTTCCAGTGCCTGTGAACAGGTGTGATAATAAGGGTCCGTTCTGCACTGGACAGTATTCTGGAATAGTGACCTCCCATCCACATGCTAAAGCAGACTGCACCTGAATTATATCCCTGGCAAGGCCTGCTGTTGTATGCACCAGCATGAGGAAGCCAGGTCCCTATTCTGGAATATAATCTGGAATAAGATGCAGTGCAAAAAGGGCCACGATTTGCCAAACATATCATACTTGATCACTCACAAATATGGCAGTGATATAGATAAGGTCTGTTGTTGATTGCTCTTTGGCAACAATTCTGAGACGTTATGGTTGGGTAGCAAAATGAAAAGAAAAGTGCTGTCATTAAACAGCTTTACAGTAACAACAGCACAGAGAGACATTTGGGGGGCAGGCTGTACAAGCCCATCCATCCCAATTCTGTCCCCTTGGCCAGTCCTGATAGTGGCCTAAGTGCAAAATAATATAAAATTCTCAGGGGGCTTGAAGGGGGATGAGTCACTCCTTCCCTCCCGTATGGATGCATAAAGGAAGGAGAGACTCCCCTGGCTTGCTCCATTGAGGCCAAGAAATGGCCAAGTTCCTGCCATATTTTTGAGTTGCCCCATGGGTTTTAGTTGTATGAGCAATTTGGGTTCAACCTGGATGAACAGTTTTGCTTGCCATGCTATTCACTCCAGCGGTGGGTCCTATGCATCCCACTTTGTATTTTCTGCCCATGTGGATGCAGCCATAGGCTCTTTCTGCACTTGGCCTGGTTCTGGATTCTGTTCTGGGCAGGGATTGGCCATCTGCAAGCTGGTGTACATTTGGCCTCAATGGAGCATGCCTAGAAGCATGCCCACTTTCACTAGAGGTGTACTAATTGCTGATTAGGTGGGGAGCATGATTTTGTCAGATCCAGACAAGGGAAAGTGTTTCTTCACCCAGACGGTCATCAGTCTATGGAATTTGCTGCCAGAAGAGGGGGTAACAGCTACCAATCTAGATGGCTTTAAGGAAGGTTAAACAAATTTATGGATGACAGATGTGTCAATGGCTACTAGAATGGATGCCTAAGTACATCTTTCAGGCTGGGGGGACAAGCAGGATGCCTCTAAGGCCATTTGCTAGGATTCAAGATCAGGAGAAGGTTTGCCCTTATCTCTGCTTGAGATGCCCATGGGTGGTTGGTGGGCCACTGTGTGAGACAGGATGCTAGACTAGATGTGCTGTGGCCTGATCCAGCAGGGTTCTTCTCATGTTCTTAAGCTCATGATACAAAGAAGAGGAATTAGCTTTTATAACCCACTTTCCTCACCCTTAAGGGAACTCAAAGTTGCCAACAAAGCTTTCTGTTCTTCTTCCCAAACCTGACACCCTGTGAGGTAGGTGGGGCTGTGAGAGCTCAAAAGAGAGCTATGATTAGCCCAAGGTCATCCAGTTGGCTTCATGGAGGAATGCAGAATCAAACCCCATGGCTGCGCGATTAGTCCAGCACTCTAACCCACAAGATCAAACTGAGTCACATGTGAGTTTCCATCATCTTAAAGAATTCTTTTGTGAATGCACACAAAAAAAATGAGGTTTTTAACTCCTCTGCCCCTTAAGAATCAGTAAACAAAAAGCAGGGCTCCAAAATGGTATCTAAAACAGTGCAACCTAAAAGGAACTATTATATTGTTTTGAGTTCAAGACACAATTTAATTTTTAAGCGTTTTCTATTTGAAATGCTTCAAACAACCCATTTCAGCCTGAAACATTTGGCACTTCCGTACCAGGGGCAATTTTGCACTTCCCTTCCCATCCCATGGACAGGAAAGGCATGCGATGAACCAATATTGACTAGCGCTCGTGCTTGCTAGCACTAATCGCTAACAACCCGCCCCCTATGTGACAGAAGTCCAAGTATGCTCACACTATAGATTTGGATGCAGATGTCCATCTTCAAGAAATGTGCAGTACTTTAGGTTTTTACATTCTCCATGGAACAATGTTCACCTTGCATATTTGGAGTACTGTAATCCTCCCCAACCCCTGATCCATTATTGTATATTTCAATTTAAGCATCTGGGTGGTACAGGAGTTTCCAGGAGGCAGCTAAGTATGTTTATTCAGAATGACACCAGCCTGACAGGACTTCCTTACTGCTTTAATTCAAATGAAAAGCTGCCCACCTGTGTCAGTTTCCATCATCTTAAATATTAAAAAATGAACATTTGTGTTGTCTATCTTTACATCATTTAAAGGGCAGGGGAAAACAGCAGTGGTTTTAAAGCTCAGCTGAAAGAGACTGTAAGGATGGTAAGTGAGAATAGGATTAGGAAAGACCAGAAGCCTACATGTCTATTTCTGACTCTTACCTTGCTTTATCCCATGACCTCTGACTGCTCAATTTACTGCTGTGTTCTCTGCTTCCTCCTTCTTTGCTTTTAGCATAACAAATAACAAAACCTTATCTCAGTGTAAAGTGTTTGCCGAGTAGATGTGAATAATAATAATGCTGTTGCTTCTTTTCCTTAGATAGAAAAGAGCAGCCAAAGGAAAGGAGGAAGAAAAGAGGAGCTGACTTTGGATCTTGCCATGCAAACAAGCCCTAAATGTTTGACACTGAGGGGTTAAGCTTTGTTAATGCTAAATGCACAAGGGCTTTGACTAACACTTTTGGATGCAATTTAAAATAAAAAGCTATTAATATTAGCCATCTTAATCTAGAGCTATAACTGATACTTACCTGCTTGTGTCTAAGATTTGCTAGTGAGGTCCTCTTGAAGCCCCAACAACCTGCAGTAGTTAGGGGGATGGAAATGCAATGGAGGGCATTCTTGGTTGCAGCCCCTAGATTATGGAACAGGAGCTACATTCCCTCCCCGTGCAGGTATTGATATCAACACTGTTATAATCATGCTTTGTAATCTGTTTTTGTTATGATTGTACTGTGACCTGCTCTGAGACCTTTGGTTATAGGACAGGATAGAAATATAAATAAATAAAGATGGATGCTACAACAGTGTTCACTCAGAATGTTCTCTTGCTGCAGGATCTCATGCCCAATCACACTAAACCTCACATCTTATAGAATTAGGAAAGACTGTGGAAAAGAATGAAATTCTAAAGGATGCTTATCTAAGCATAAGCATTATGCCAAGAGCTATTCAGAAAATTATGGCATTCAAACTCTGTAAAGTATATGGTTTTCTAACTATGGCCTGTATAAATCATGCCAGTGAAAGTCAAAATAAAATGAGCATGCTTTCAGAATATGTTATACATTGCATCAAACCACTCATAAAAAGCCTCATTTCTCTTTTCAAGTGTCAGATATTGCTACCATAGAATCTTCCTGTTGATTCATGAGCTTTACTGAGCTGATTTCTTTAGCTGATGTTGCAAATTTAACTGCTTAAGCCATTGATCTGCTGTTCATTTTAGATATTTATTATTTATAATTTCTCTCTTCCAGCCCAGCTTTCATCAGCTAATCAACTGAGTGTGGATTACAGCACGCAACAAGTGTTAAGTTATATAAAAATTAATCCCTAATGTGGTGTCAGCAGTGCGGAATTGACAGAGCATTAGACTAGGAACTAGCACTCAGCAAACCCAGAAGTGGCTCCAGAGATTGCACAATCTCCAGAGCCAGAGTGAGTGGCTGTCCCAGACCAGTCTTCCAAATGCAGAAGGCTAATGCTGGGACTATGGAGCTGTTCCTGCCACTGGAGTGGCCCCAGGCAGGCCCACTACTGCTGGATGGGTTCAATAAGGTAAGAGGGAAATGGCCTTATTTTGCAGGATTCTTCAAAAGTCCTCTGAGCCAAATATATATTGAATAGCTGCATTTCAGGATGAAATAAAAGTTAAGGAATTATGACACTATATTGTTCATGGTTTATAACGAGCTCGAAAGGGATCCCTTGGCATTGGATGAATGGGCAACCAAGTGGTAAACACACTTCAGTCTTAGCAAGTGCAAAGTGGTGCATATGGGGACAAAGAATCCCAGTTACACCTATAAACTGGTGAGAGTTGAGTTTTCTGGGACAGGGCAGGAAAAGGATCTTGGAGTTTTAGTGGACAGCTCAATGAAGGTGTTGACCTAGCGTGCAGCAGCAGTGAAAAAAGCAAATTCAATGCTAGGGTTAATTAGGAAGGGAACAGAGAACAAGTCAGCAAGTCTATGGTGAGGCTGCACTTGGAATATTGTGTACAGTTCTGGTCACCACACCTCAAAAATGATACTGTAGAACTGAAAAAGGTTCAGAGAAGGGGAACTAAAATGATCAAGGTGCAGGAATACCTCCCTTACAAAACCAGGTTACATCTATGCCTTTTCATCCTTGAAAGGCAGTACATCATCAGTCTATAGAATTTACTACCAGTAGTGGTAATGAAAGCAACTACTCTGAATGTCTTTAAGAAAGGATTGGATAAATTCATGGTGGATAGGTGTATGAATGGATGCCTAGGCACTGCCCCTGGGTTGGAGAGATGGGCAGGATGCCTCTCAAGAGAGAGAGAGCTGAGAGTGAAGGCTTTATCTTTGGCTTCTGCCTGAAGCCCAAAAACAGTTGGTGGGCCATTGTGTGAGACAGGATGCTGGACTAGATAGACTGTGGCCCAATCCAGCAGGGCTCCTCTTATATTCTTATATAAGGAATACCTGATACATTTGTGTGCATAAAATAAGGGGATTTTATGTAAGAATTACAGAATCATACATGTAGTAATCAAGGCAGCAAGTAACATACAAATATCGCAAATTAGAGTAACGGTATCAATGAGAAATTTCATTAGGTGAAAGATCATACTGTAAGCAATCAAAAAGTAGTTTAAAATGTTAGGCCATTAGTGAGTTCAAACTGGAAGTGTTTGCTTAGGCGAGACAGAGAGTATGATGAACATCTGGATCCTCCATATTCAGATAAAACCATGCACACATTGGGAAAATATTATGAAGAGAAGGGGGAAAAATAAAGCCAGCTTTCCATTAGACTACCTTAGTAGGATCCCTTGGAAAGAGGAACAGAAAAAGAAGGGGAAGGAAAAATGAAAACGAAGGGAAAAGGATATGCAGGATCCACTAACAGAACCTAGTCTAGGACTGGATATACCTATTCTCCCTTCCAGCAGAGATCTCTCCCTTATGCCCTGCTTTCCAACCATTGGCCACACCGTCAGTCAGTCAAGAGAACCTCTGTTCCTGGTTCTCCACGGATTTGCACAGGAAAGAAGAGAGTCAAGGTAGCACTATCAGGAGTGAATAATAACATGGAGTGAAAGAAGGAAGAGGAGGAAGCTGGAAGTACAGAGTAGAATCTGCACCAGTTTCCTAGTTCTTGAATGTGTTATAATTTTGGTGTCATGCTTTGTGCCATCAGCCAAAAGGCACCTGGCCTCCCACACCGCTGACTCTGCCCCCAGAGCTGTGGGACTGGAGCATGGGGGAGGGGCATCAGAGGCAGACTGGCCTGCTTCCACTCTACGCAAGATGGTGGCCACCAGCACATCTGGCCCCTCGCCTCTGTGTGTGGAAGCATCCTGTTTCCGAATGGATTGATGCGAGGGGCCGGATGGAAGACCTAATTTTCGAGGTCTTCCCGGAGGCCGGATCTTTCGGCGGTGAGACCCCATTAAGCACGGGTCTTGCGTGCCGGAGTGCGGAAGCGGCTGCTGCAAAGGGTCCCGGATCTGGCTTCCAATGCGGAAGGTAAGTACTGTATGTGTTATATATGTGTTCTTAATGGGGTTTCCGCAGCCAGTGCGGAAACACCCTTGGAGTGGACTTGGAGGCATGACTGGTGGTGGCAGAGATTTGAAGCAAATTTGAAGACTAGCACAATCAAAGTTGCTCCATCCACACAAATGTGAAGTTGTGTCCCATTTGCTTAAATGCAAAGCAAATGGGGGGGGGAATCTTGCACATCCCTAGGAGACTATAGTCCAAAATGAGAGGGAGACACTGCTCCAAACATTGCAGTTGTTTCATGACTGTAGAGCAGACTTCTCCTTTTGTAGAAGACTGTCCTCTGTTTTTGACATTGTCCTTGTCTTCTTTTGAAAGGTATCTTATTTACTTATTATTTATACTTATATCCAGCCCTATACCCGTAGGTCTCAGGGCAGATCACAAGTTTCAAAACAGCAGGTTAAAACAATAAAATCCATAAAAACACTTAAAAGGAAACAAGCAGACGAACAAATGAAAAAATCCAGCATATTTTAAAAAAGTATTCTCAATATTAAAGTACTAATCTTTTATTTATCCTATATTTGATAGGCCTTATTTGATAGGCCTTCTAGTCCATGGTATCCTTAAAGATCAAGAACCATAAGAAGAGAGAACTTGGGAGGTCTTAAGAATCACTGTCAGCCGTCAGCACTCAGGCAGCCAAGTACAGGGACCATCAGTAATTACCGGAGCAGATTTGTCTGCTAATCTGTGCAACCAGCCTTTTGACTTCCCTTTTGACACTTGATATGTTGCTTGCTTTCTAAAATGTTCTTTATTTTAATTGTCCTCTGCATAGCTTCTTCTTTTTTAACACCCTGTTTTCTATAGTGTAGTATTTCTTTGTGTGTGTTTTTCTCCCGTAAGTAACAGCTCAAGGGCAAAAAGTCTTGTTCCTGTTCTGAACTTTTGTGGAGGGGGGGGGAGGAAAGAAAGAAAAGAGTTTGTCGATTACTGCTCTATCCCCCAGCAGTGAATAATACTAACCAGGAAGGCAGGAAGATAAGCTGTTATGACAAGGAAAAGCGTGGGACTTTGATCATTAGTGTTTGCAGAGCAGTCTGGGCAGACTGTAGAGGCATGGGTAAGTGAAACAGTGACAGCAACCAGCCTGCAAAGCTTTAAGGAAAGATTGAACAAATCCATAGAGAACAGGTGTATCAATTAGGGATCTTCACAAATGGTTTTGTTGACATTTGATTCGTAATGATTCAAATATTAAAAAATCCGTATTTGTATGAATAGATCCCCTTCGAATGTAGTAGGAGTCTATTTGATACAAATGTATGTGTATGTATTCATATGAATATCCAAAATAAATGTAAACGCATCTGATACATATCCTATAACAAATCTGCTCTGAAAGCATCAAATTTGACCTGAACCCACTTTTAATCCACTCTCGATCCATGTCGAAAGCAATCTGGATCCATTGTAGATGTGACTAGTCAGCCACTTTCCCACCTCCCCAGTTTAACAAATGTCCAAACTATTTGTATGAATGTTCAGAAACATTTGTATTAAATGTCAGTGTATGAATATACTGTAGCAACATTGGATTTGTGTACAAATGTCTGAATTCGTCCAAATTCATCTGAATAATGAATATTACAAATATCTGTGCACATCTCTAGTATCAATGGCCACTAGAATGGATGCTGAGGTGCTGCCTCCAGATTGGAGAGACAGACAGGATTCCTCTAAAGATTATTTGCAAAGAGTCACAAGCAGGTGACCATTTTTCCCAGAAGGAGTTGGTGGGCCACTGTGCGAGACAGGATAGGCTATGGTCTGATCCAGTAGAACTTCTTTTATTTTCTTTTGAGAGGACATTTCTTCAAACTTTCCTTTACCTTGGTGGCCTGCTGCTTTTTTTCTGGAGATGTATATCTGACTACCCTTCCATGGCTTTGTAAATAACAGACAAATATCTAAGGCCCAATCAGCAAACCTGTTAGCACTCTACATCTAAAGTATTTTTATTCACAGCTCTTGGAAGCAATGAAGGAAATGAGTTGAAGGAGGCAGAAATAAACCAGTTCTGAAATATAATGAGGAAGAAGGCCTGTGGCAAGCACTGGGATTGGCAATCTGTAATCATGGTACTCAGTTTTTACTGGGTATTATCATTTTAATCTCTGCATACGTTGATTTGCAAACATCCTTATGAAGTAGTTAAACCCTTCCTGATAGGACTGGTGCTGTAAGCTACATTGTACTTTCTTCAAAGTGATGGCTTATATAAGATGCTTTTTCTCTAGGGAATCTTTGGTAATTATCATCCTTATCATACACGTATTAAAAATAGCCAAGTAATCCTTGGTTAAGTGTTTGCATTCTCACTGAAATGAGTACTTCTAACAGTTCCATAATTAATTGTAGTTTTGCTGGTTTAATGAGCAATAAAAGACCATAAATAAAGTAATGCATCATGCCCAAACATTAAAACCAGTAACAGAATTTTTGTACTTGGAACATGGATGAACTCAGCCCCATTGGGAGCTCCTTGTAGGGCAGGTAATGTAATCACCTGCTTCCATCTATTCTAGATAAGACAGAGAATGAGCAAATATTATTCCTTATAAACCATTTTACTGTTTAAATAGCTTCCTCAGGGTGCTGTTCTGTTAGGGAGGGATGGTGGGGGTGGGAAGGAGGGTGGGGGGTGGAAAAGGGTTATATTATGTTTTACCATTTGATATGTTTTAATCTCATTATAACCTGCCCTGGGACCATGCGGTGAAGGGAGGGATATAAACTTTCTAAATAAATAAATAATAAAGGATTTTCAGCTGTGGCTTTTCAAAATGCAAACAGATTTTAGAAACAGATAAGTGGAGGACTTCCAAGCCAGAGTAAACAAGAGCTTAAGGTTTCTCATTTAGAAGGAGGTCTGGATAAAAAACAAAATGGGATGGGATAAAGTACTAACAGCAATTTTAACAGAAGAGGATAATATAGTGGTGGTAGATTCTAGTCCTAGCCTAACTCATTGGCCAGGAGTTGGAGCAGGATTGGGCAGCAATGCCAATGAGGGACAGGAAGCCCCACTCAGATTTCAAAACTGAGTGGGCTGTGGTATCATTATAGTTCTACAGGCTGCTCCAGTGTCTTATCTCCTGTGAACAAGGCATTCCACCAGGGCTGCTGAACCAGTCCACCAACCCAGTGTGGATGCAGCCATTCTTTCTACATTATCTAACCCAAAGGTGGGTTTTCTTACTTGATAATGCTAAAAGGAAACAGTTTGTCATTTTTCTGATGTGTTCAGTCACTCTGAAAGTAGACTGAAGCTGGATTAAAACATATTCCAACATAAAGCTGGAATAATCCATCCCTGAATGCATGAAGTTCGTTTGGTTCCCTTTACATGAGTAAAAAGGCTCCTCCTGAGTCAGGCTTCAGTGCAGACTGGATGACATTTCTGTAGCAAAGTACTTTGAGAATGCTTCTTTTAAAGGAGCAGTTTGGGTTGTTATAAGATTCTCTTTGCTATGGCCAAGTCAATCACCACTGCCTTGAAAACAACCAACAATCAAAACAAAACCCTCAAGGGAAAGGTAAGAACAGCATATCTACGCACACCTTTTATTCTTTCCTTGTCAGTGTGCTGTGATGATGAATTGTCCCATCCATTCTCCTTCTCTTGATTGGATAGTAAAGCTGTATGTCCATCTATCATCTTGTACATTGGAAAACAGGGCTTGAAACATGAATGAACTTGACTATGTGTGTACAGATCTTATGCTAAATTTCCCTTTAGCTTCTTCCAAGTGAACTAAGTTATACCTCCTGAAGATTACTAGGCTTAAATCCACCCCATGCAAGTATGGAACTCAACCCGAGATCAAAGCTTTCTTTCCAAAACAGCTTGCATGATTCCACCATGAAAAGATTGGAGGCAACAAAGAAGGATAGGGAAGACAGAGACTACAAGTTGGTGTTTATGTGAGACAAAACTAAATAAGTCTCTTGACATATTAGCCCATAGCCATGCAACCACAGGAAGCACTGATAAAATTGGAAACAGATAGATGCACACCATTGGATGATCAGCAAAACTTAGATGGTGGAAGGAATGGGTAGGAGTAAACCTAGGTGCTCTGCCATAAAGCAGCATTTCTATAAGAATGTTAAAAAGAAAGCTGACTTAGGCAGCCTCCATATGGCAAGGGGTAAGTTAAGTTGGATGCAATGGAGATGCGGTGTGTGCGGTGTGTGACCTTCCAAATATACATGGGGCTCCCTCACCATGTAAATGACTATTATTAAAAACAAAATAGTGCGCACATGGAGGAGCAAGCATCGCTGAAGGAAATTCAGCATGGCTTATGCAGGGGTAAATCATGTCTTACCAACTTGTTGGAATTCTTTGAGAGTGTCAATAAACACATGGATAAAGGTAAAGCAATTGACATTGTCTATCTGGACTTTCAGAAGGCTTTTAACAAAGTCCCTCATCAAAGGTTACCGAATAAACTCATCAGCCATGGAATAAGAGGACAGGTTCTGGGGCCTTTCTGCACTTGGCCTTATTCAGGAACATATCTCAGAACAGGGGTCTGCTATCCACATGCTAGTGCAGACTATGACAGACCTCAAATGAGGCCTGCCATAGTCTGCATTAGGATGTGGACAACAGTCCCCTAGCCTGAGATATATTCTGGAATAAGGCCAAGTACAGAAAGGGCCCTGGTCTGGTGAATGGTGTAAGGATAGGAAGCAGAGAGTAGTAATAAATGGTCAATTCTCAGAGTAGAAAGAGGTGAAAAGTGAGATCTCCCAAGATTTTAATTTATGCATAAATTATCTAGAAGTAGGGCTATGTAGTAAGACAGCAAAGTTTGCTGGTGATACTGGAGAATATTTATTTTCTCTATTGCACAACACTAGAACCAGAGGGCTCTATGAAGCTGATGGGTAGGAGAGTTGGATCCGACAAGGGGAAGTATTTCTTCACCCGAAGGGTCATCAGATTATGGAATTTGTTGCCAGAAGATGTGGTGACAGCTACCAGTCTAGATCACTTTAAGGTAGCGTTGGACAAATTTATGGATGACAGGTCAATGGGTACTAGAATGAATGCCCAGGTACATCTTTCAGGCTGGGGGCGGAGGCGAAAGCAAGATGCTTCTAAGGTCATTTGCTGGGATTCAAGACCAGGAAAAGGTTTGTCCTTGTCTCTGTTTGAG
>MTQE01001141.1:8394879-8415744 GCA_014337955.1 Aspidoscelis marmoratus
TAAAACAAATAAGAAGCACACAAAGAATACCCACCCCACAGTGTGGTGCCTGAGCAACCAGGAAGCTTACCTGGCAAGCATTGTACAGCAGCTGATGCTCGAATTTCTTGATTCCCAGAATGTTCTGGAACATCTCATACAGCTGCTCCTTGCTGAGGATCAGCTCTGAAGCAGCGCTTGCTGTCATTCTGGCTTGTGCTTTGCGCGGATCCTCTTCACCTCGATATATTGCATCAAATTTGGCCATCCAGGAACTCAGGACAGTCTCCTTGCTGAGGCCATCAATCTCAGGGAGGCTCCGTACCCTCTTTTCAATATGCTTTTTGAAGACTTCCCGAGAGTCATTTGCTGAAAACCCACCGCTTTGGACCATTCTGGCAACTCGATCACTTTTCAGAAAGACCTAGAAGCGGGGCAAAAAACAGTGATCAGAGCCCCCTAGTTCTGAAAAGCCCAGAAGCAAAAGTATCTTATGGTTTCTTTTGTGCTCTTGTCAAGGTATTGGGTGCTCCATACCTCCACCTCTTCTAAATGTTCATGTCATAATTATATCATTTTAGTAGACACTACATACAAAAAAGCACAAACAAGCAAGCAAACCCAAATCCTTTTCTTTTTTTTACTTATTACTTGATGACACCATAAACTACAACATTTTGAGCTGAATACAGATATTCATCAAAGTCACTAAATAAACATATTCATCATATGCTCTTTTTCTTCTTCTTCCACTTCTCCTTGGGGCTATTAAAAAAAAGCCTACTGCTTACAATGAAGGTGTTTCAGTGTAGGAAAATAATGAATAAATTATTGTCACTCATAACTGCTCCTGTATCTGTTTTTCTTCAGACATGTGTGCTCGGATATTCGGTGGGTATCCATGGGTTTTTCAGCAAAACCTGTCACAGTCATTCCAGATGAAATTATGACCGTGGTCACATCTTCATTTTAAACCTTCTTCAGTTCATCTTTAGGTCTGCCTATTCACATCTTTTCAGTTCTATCCATTTTATTTGTGGACTTTCGATCCTCCATTTGTTGCTTCCTGGCCATAGCCCATGAGTCTTTCTAACTAGTACTGAAGCCCTTTCGGCACTGTAGATCTGAATTTACTGGAGCCACTGATCTGGATCATGGGGAGGTGAGGGCCAGATCAGTACCATCTACACTGATGGTGCTAATTTGGTTCAAGCCTTCCAGAGGCAGCAAAGCTTTGCAGCTTCTCCCCATCTTCCAGTGCAAGGGTTTTCCAATGATATATCAGGTCTACAAGAGATCCAGATCTAGACCCTCTTCATCCAGATCTGGCTCCATCTTGTGCAGATGGAGTCAGCCTAGTGGGGGCAGTGCCTCCTTGATCTAGATTAACATATGGATCAGGAGACCCAGAATCCGGATCAGAGGCCCTTTGATACGGATCTAGAGGCTAGTGCAGAAAGGGTCTGAGTAGGCAGAAGAGGTCTTTTAAAATCCCAGAGGTTCCTGTAATACAACTCCAGTAGGCCACTCACTCCTGCTAAGGCAAAAGTCTGGGAGTGGAATGCTGGGAGTTATAGGCCAGAAACAATCTATGGAGTTGCAGTTGAGAATCCCTGGTTTAGAGAATGGTCTGAAGCCCCCCATAATTTGCTGCAATTTAGATGGTTTTGATACATATAGAAGAATAAACAAATAAGCCTGATTCTTGATCGAACTAGGGATCTTTAACATGCAGTGCAGGCCCTGACCATGCCACTGTGCCATGTACCTTTTCCTTTCTAAGGGTTTTAGTGTGTGTTTTTCTCAGTTTCTCCTATATGGAAATCTGCTACTAAACTAGAAGGAGTCAAGAGGACACAAAATGCTTACGGATTTCTGAACAACTGAAGAAAGAAGAAATTGAGAAGAAATTGGTTTTCACGAGCTTATCCAACCCACTTTCATAATATTTTGATTCTACCTATCTTATTGTGACTCAAAACATATCTTACAGTTACTGAAAATGCAAACCAAAATGTTTCTGATATGATCTGAATATCGCTATAATACACAGCTTACTCAGCAATAAGGTTTCTAAATGAATTCACGATTAGAGGCACTGCAAATACAATTAATTAAGCTTTGTGATGGGTATTTAAGCAAGTCATCTCCCTATTATTCTTTCAATCTGTCACTCACTAATGTTGCATTTCTGTTCTATTTTTCTTTAGTGCTTTGGTTAACAGCAATTCCTTCTGGGCATGGAGGAAGGATTGAAATTTTATTGTTTAAAAACATTTCTCACACATCCAGGACAGTGTAGAGTTTGGTTCATTCCATTTCTATGCCAATTTGTATTTTTTTTTTGAAAGTCACCTTGAAAACCATTTCATATAAGTATATTTTAAAATGAAGATTTAATAAATACATACATTTCTAGAAGTATATTCCCTTCAAGTCTGCAAGTACCCAGAAAATGTGATTTGTTCTAGTCTCTGCAGTTTTCTAAGAACAACTTTGCGTCTATTTCATTGTTCTTTCCTAAATATTACCTTTTTCTAAGCATCTGATTACTTGGACTATTTAGATAATTGTAGGTCAGTATTTAGGATATCTGGGGCACACTGTGTTCTGACATCTTACAACTGAACAAAAACAATGTAAAATATTGTAAGAAGGTCACATTTCTTATAAAAGTGACCTCATGCCATAGTGAGAAAAGCTGGGATTAGAATGTTCATCTTCCAACTTCTCATATGCAGCCAAAATAAAATTTCCAATATATTGTGACCACTACTATAGCAACATTTAATCAAAGAAGATGATGATGCAGTGCGAGTGACAAGGTGCTATTTCAGAACCGGTCACAGTTCAAATCCCTTTTACTTTGTAGGGTTGGTGTGAGAAAGGCAATCTGTGCTTCTTGCTATTTCTGAGGGTCTCTTTTCATCACTTTTAGCATACATATGGAGTAAAAAGCATAGGTCAGATGCTGAGGATGAAAAACATTTGACATGATGACAGCCACTCTTGGGAGGGAAAAATGTCATTGTTTTTTCCTCCCGAGGAACCACCTGTCACCAGTAACCTCCTTCTATCAGGAGTATGAAAATACTGTGAGGTGAAAGAAAATGTCCACCCAAAAGGTCATATCTTTCACCTGCAGAATTGTATGAAACACATTTCCTTTCTGTGAAGGCACCCATCTCTCACCAAGGCCGGGGATGAAGTGAAACATGGTGAAAGCTCAACATTGGGCATGTCCCTGTGCACATTTGGTCCCAAACCGAAATCAGGTTCAGGAGGGGCCGTCCCCATGCACTTTTTATCTGGTCCAATTTTCTTGGACCAAATCACCCAAGGAAATAAAGAAAAACTGTTCTCGCTATAGTTTGGGCGATTTGGTCCGAGCCGAGCCTGCACATGAGGACGGTCCTGGGCTTGGGTTTACTCCCTTTTCCAGGCAAGCAAACACGATTGTGGCTTGCCTGGAAAAGGGAGTAAACCCAAGCCTCTGCCTTGTCAGCCAAGATCATGAACCCCCTGTTCATGATCTCGGTTGACAAGGCAGAGGCTTGGGTTCGTCAACCCTTGCCATGCATGGGGATGGCAAGATTCAGGTTCATCCCACGTTAGTGGTCATGGCATGGGGCTGGGCAAGATTTGGGTTCAATCCTGCACCTGGTCACATGTGAGCCAGTCCCACCCCAAATCTCTTGCACGAGGATGCAGCCATTGACTTTCAAATTTAATTTTATTGAGATTAGTATACCACCTTATGCAATGGCTGCAAGGTGGTGAATAAAAATAAAATTATTAGAAATATAAAGAGCAATAAAACTATCAAACCACGACAATTGTAACCTCAGTCACCAAATACCTGTATAACAACTTGGGAGGTTTAAACATCTCCCTTGCTGTCCCAAAATGGCATCATGTTCCCACTGCTACCTTGAGGCAGACATAGGTGCCATCCCTACCTAAGCCAGCATGGGGTGGGTCACTCTCCCATCTGGCTGCCCATTGACTTGTGGGCAAGTGGCCTAAGTGTGCTGTTACTTGATTGTAGCTAATTGAAAAGAACCTTTTCCCCTTTGTATCCATCTTGAAAGTGCAAAGCTGCTAGACTTGTGGTGGATTAGTTTTTTAAAAACCATTCTACCAAAAAGGCACGTGGAGGAACTGAGTTGAGGATTAAGACTTCCTTAATCTTCCACCCAATCATTAGCTCACATATGAACTCACTTGCATGGAAATTTGGTGATCTATGGTTCTTAGAGCTGGACTATTAGCTGCTTAGCTATTTAGTGTGGAGCTGCACATTCTACTGTGAGGATAACAGGTGGAGGTTTTGCCTTTGTCTTCTGCTTGAGAATGGCCCAAATAATTGGTGGGCCACTGTGTGAGATAGGATGAGTTGTTGCCCGGTAGTATATAGTTTTATGTAGTATAGTTTTACTGTCACTAGCAACCCACAATCATACATGACTGTGGTGTTAAATAAATAGATTATTCCAAGATAGGAGCAGCAGGGATGAATGGTGATTTCCTGTTTGCCTTTGATGTCTCTGGAGCACAGTGAATAAGGCTTTGATCCAAGATGGAAGGGAACACAGGGCCTGGGGGGAAAGCTGCACACAGACTATGAACACATTGGCAATATTCCTTTCTGTTACTGGAGGAAATGCATACTCCTAATCAGAGTCTAGCCACTCCACATCTTACCCCCTCAATGTGTGAGCAATAATCACTTATACCTATGTAGCAATTGGTCCAGGGACAGGACGGGACAGTTACTCTGCAGAGGCCGTTGTCAGTCAATACTTTTTACTGGACAGCCAAGGGATGTCGGACTGTTCTCCTATATCTGCGGTATTTGCACAGCAAGCTTTTAGTGAACAGGTGCTGGGGGATCACAGGGAAAATGCTGTTGTGCTCATGTTCCTCCTGGTGTGAACTGCTTTCCTCTGTTTGTTCAAAAATGCTATTTAGTCTTTACTGTGGTTTCCCCCAAAGGAAACCAAAATGGGTGTGGGCTGGAGTGATCTCTGGAATATTTAGATGCTGGGAGGTGGGGCAGTTCAGAATATATATAATTTGTTCAAACATAAAATAGCTCAAGTCCTGGTATTTTCTGCTTGCTTTTCTATTCTGTTGATTCAGATTTTTAAAAAAATTATTATTCTTTGAAGCTGTTTATTGACTTTTAGAACAAAGCAGAACCTTAGAGAAACCACACACAGGCTCCTGGTGGAAACAATAATTTAAAAGGAAATAAAGAAAAATATAATGGGGGGCCTTTCTGCATGGACACTTAATCTAGATTAAGAGTTCATGTAGAAGACTTCTTGGCCACATAGATCCACGCATTAATGTGAATCTGCAAGGCCATAACCCCAAGAGGACTAAGGACATTGCCACATGAGGCATTCAGATGGCATGCTCCCATGATCAGAAACTTTCATTGGTGTGCCATAGCATTGCTGAAATCAACCCCCTCAAACTCAGAGAGTGAGAGTATGTGCGTGTGAAGCAGTAGTTGCAAAGCTTCTGTGATCTTTGCACCTAGGGGGGCATGGGCGGGGGGGGCATGAGTCAGTAGCCTAACCTGATCTGAGGTACCTCTTTAGGTTACTTAACATGCAACCTTGGGTTTATTATAGAGGCAGAAATTGTAATTCTACGCAAATATGAATCTGCAAGTTTTGTGCAAGGGCTCCCATCTAAAATATGCAGCAATTGTTAATGCTAAAATACACCCGTTTCCCTTTCAAGTGAAGTGAACGCAACCAGGATATGAAGATGTCAAATGAGGTGTCTGACAACTTGTAAACAGTTGTAGATGCCACAATGGTTGGTCTCACAGATTAATTAGTGTACATTGTTCTTTCCTCAATCTAATTAACTGCCAAAATATTGACTCTTTTAACAAAGATATTTTATATAATTGGAAAACAGTATTTCATAATTGAAAGTTGTGACCTCTGAGATGAGAAAATGACACGAAATAATTTAATAGGATGCATACTTCCTCAGTTCCACATTAGCTTTTTAAAATTAGCTTCATGTTAGTTTGCTGCTTGGAAGAAAAGAAAAAAATTGAAGTCACTTAAGTCTACATGAACTCAATACAAATTCTTAGTTAATATTTCTGTGCTTCTGTGTATCTTTCTGAATACAGCCTGTGGGGTTGGCACAGTGGTTGTAGTCTTCTTGCCATCTCTGTAAGTGGCTTGGTGTGTCTCTCCTGGCAGGTGAGGCCATGATGCCAAGGCTTTGCATTTGCCTACAAAGGGCATTTCCACACTTGTGCACAGATCCTTGCATGAACATGAGCTATTTCACCATGGTGAGGGCCTATAAGAAAAGGGCATGCTCAAGCAGAAGACAGGGCAAAACCTTCACCTGCTCTTGACTCACTGCAAATGGCCCTTAGGGGCATGTTGTCTGTTTCTCCGGGCAATACGAAGTACCATTCTAGTAGTCACAGATATCTGTCCTCCAGGAATTTGTCTAACCCTTTCCTAAAGCTATCCAGGCTGGTTGCTGTCACTAAAGCTATCCAGGCTGGATGCTGTCACTACTACATCTTCTAGTAGTAAATTCCATAGACCAATGACCCTTTGGGTGAAAAAAAATACTTCCCCTTGTCAATACTAATTCTCCTACCCATCAACTCCATAGAGTGCCCCATGGTTCTAGTGTTCAGAAGGAGAAAATAATTTCCCCCGATCCACCTTTTCCACATCGTGTTTGATGGAGCAATCTGAGAGTTGCTCTTTGTGCACCAATGCATTGGAACTCAAGTCCCTCATGGTTTCCTCAAGGGGGGAATGATGGTCAAGGTGGACACATGGCCCACCTGTATAATATGGTTTTTCACTGAAGGATAGTTTGTGAAAGGACTTCATCGTCAAGACTGAATTCCTTTAACAAATGGAAGTCACCAGCATTAAAGACCATGCTGTTAAAGATGCAGCTACCCTGGACAGGGCACGTCCCCGGGATAGAGGATCATCGACTGACTAAGATTGTGCTGTCTCATTGAGAGTATTAGCACCAAAGAAGAGGTATAGGGATTCCCTGAAGAAATCCTGTCATTTTAATCACCACCAGTGGCCTGCTTTAGCCTCTGACTGCAATTAACATGGAGACAAATCACCGACCAAACCATGTCCTCTTTCAAGACCACATTTAGGGCTGTTCTCAAGGACAAGAGGAGATGGAAGAACCGTGACACTGCAGCACTGAATTCAGGCAGACTTTTCTACAACTGCTGTGGCTGGGTTTGCCTATCCTGAACTGGACTCAGTGAGCCACCAGAGTTCTCTATCTAAATCTTTGTTCATGAAGCCAAGACAGAGAGGGAGGTTTGTGAGAACCAAGCTATAGATTATACAAGAATGACTGTATTACTTTTGGTCATCAAATTTCAACTAGAAGGCCAGGCGCTCTCTGTTATAGAGTACAATCTTCTAGTCTGAATAGCATCTCTCTTTCTCTTTCTCTTTTACTTGACCTCTATTTATAGACTTCAAGTCCATTCAAAATATAAAGAACCATAAGAACTGAGACTGCAGTGTCTCAAGCCATCCATCTGCAATTAATGCTTTGACTTTGCTGCATAGGTTGCTGTTTGTCCTCAGAACATCCAATGTTTTGACTATGCCATGCTTGTGCTCAGCAGAAAAGACTTTGACATATCTCTGCTGGAGTTCAGTGGGATATTGATGCTCTGTTGCACATGCTAAGAGCAAAGAGGACTTTTATTTTTGATCTGGAACAAATCTGGTCCTATATTGTTACTGATAGGAAAAAATGATGAGACACGATGAAACAGCTGTATTCCTAATTGGGTGGTAATGCAGGAAGCAGGGGAAACAAACCAGAATGGATTGTATGTAAAGGGAGCAATGATAATTAGCATTTGGACAGGAAACTGAACAGATGCGAAGGCTATCTGAACACTGCCTTTTCCTCAGTGGCATGAAGAATTTCTGTTTTCTGTATCTGCATACAATATATAAAGGTAGGTAAATCCAATGCTCTTTGTTCTCTTATCTCAGCATTTGACCTTTTGTTGCTGATTTGGGATGCATCCACACTGGGCAAAAAGTGCACCTGGTAATGGAGCAAGGGGCCGGTATCTGCACTTTGGCTGCATGCCTGGACTTACAGCATGTTTCTGTGGGCTGGCAACCACCCTTGGAGATGTCCTTCAGACACAGTGAAGGATGACTTTGAGGGTGATCACTGCTCTGAGACACATGTACTGCCACTAAGAAGATGGGCAGTGGCAGTGGAGAGACCTACTCATTCCATGCTTCACATGACCATATTTCATGATGCATACAAGATGGCTGACTTGCAGGGCCATTTCCTGTTAGTTCTGAAAAAAGGGCCATGCTTTGGAGTTATGAAGTTTGTGAGTGTGGGAACTCAGAACATGTGATAACCATGCTTCTCCCCTTTGGGCTGGAACAAGCACTCTGGCCTGACAGGCACCATTATCTCATGCAATGGGAATATAGTTTTGGGGCTGATTCACACTTTGGCCCATAGTCAACAATTAGCCAACATCTGGAGAAGAGCATCTGCACCTAGAGGAGGCTGTTACAGCCCCCAGGTGCTGCCTGCCTTCCCAGAAGTTGTCTAATTGTTGATTAGGTGTGGAGCATGAAATCGTGCTCTACAACCTTCCCACAAAGCTTACCTGACATGTCCAGCTGTGGAGCATTTGCTCTTCTGCTGGACAAGGAGGGCCACAGAGATGCCCCGCAAGCGCTCTGGCAGCTCTGCTGCCCTCCTGATGCAACTGCAACTGTGCAGAGCATCAGCATTGTCATGGCAACTGTGCTGACACATGCAGTCGTGGAGGGTGCCACACTCAAGATGGTGGTGCCCTGAAGAGGACTGGCCCTGGGATCGATCACAGGTGAGTGACCGATCACGCAGGGCTGAGGCTGTGACTAGTGCTTGCAAGCCAGTCTTGGGTGATTGTGCTCCTTTCCTGTTCAGCAGATGGGAAGGGAACTGCGAAAACAGCTCTGGTTTGATCTGAAATGCTAATCAGGACTGGTTCTCAATGATAGTTGAACAGGAGACTGTTTAGGAAAGCTAGGTATTGCCATGGTCTACAGAAATACTAGAAACTCTCTCCAAACAAGGCTGGCTTTGAGCGCCTTTGTTTGATAGTGTGCCAAAAAGACAGGTAGAGGATGCTGGCATACTGCCTCCTCTTCTATCCAACAGACTTCTTGACCAAGTTGGTGGAGGTGGTCTTTAGTATGGTACTGGTAGTCTTGCAGGTCTTCCAACAGTCCTGAATCTGCCTTTGCAGGACTAGCTTGGAATTTCAGAATTGTTTTGACATGCCTCCACATGCATTTAGTGGGCTTGTGTGAAACCCTCCATGTGTGGCAAATTTCTTTTTGGTACAATGTGCTCTAGGTTTAATAAAAGAGAAATTTACTAACAGAAGAAGTGGTGACAGCAATCAGCCTTGATAGCTTTAAAAAAGGAGGACAGGTATACCAATGAATACTAGAATAAATGCCTAGGTGCTGCCTCTGAATTTGCACTTCAACCCATAGTATGCAATTAAGCAACCTCTGGGCAGGGGCATCTGCATTGTCTGGAGGGCTGTACAGACTAGAAGTGCCCCCTGCTTGCCCAGAGGTTGCCTAATTGCATACTAGCTATGGATCACAAAATTGTGCTACACAAGCATACAAGCCCTAACCAAAGACTTACTTTTAGCATCCAGCTGGCAACCATCTGCACTTCTGCCTGCTTGGGGGTGGGGTCATTAGAGCTGCTCCACAAGCACGCTGGCACCTCCGATGACCCCCTGACATGACTGCAACTGCGCAGAGCATTAGCACTGTCATAGTGACGGCACTGATGGATGTGCTGAAGCAAAGGGCACTGCACTCAAGATGGCGGCACCCAGAAGAGGAGCAGCCCAATATCAAACACAGATGTTTGATCCTGCATGGAGTGGGCTGTTATCAACTAGCTCTTGCGCTAGTCAAGGTTAGCTTATCACACACCATTCCTGTCCATGGGAAATTCCTGTCCATGAAATTGCCCCAGGTTGGGGAGACAGGCAGGATGCCTCTAAAGACCATTTGCCGGGATCTGAGAGCAGATGAAGATTTTGCCTTTCTCTTCTGCTGGACAATGTCCAGAAGCAATTGGTGGGGCACTGTGTGAGACGGGATGCTTGACTTGATGAGGGCTTTTCTTATATTATTATGTTCCTACGGACCTTGCATGGTGAGCTTCTAACAAGCTTGGCAAATCCAGGTGTTTTTCCAGGTACTTCTGGTGTTATCTACACACTGTCCTTATAGTCTTTGTCTCAAATTGTGATGGGGATGCTTACTGTCCCATAGACAACTCACCATTTGGTGAAACTCAGACTTCAAATGGCACTACTTTCCCCCAAGAATATCTTAAAATGCAGCAAAGTGTGGGATGCAATTTTATTGAACTGGTCTTACCGTGGCTTTTGATATGATCTTCTTGAATTGTGCCTGTTGCTTGTATTATAATGGTTTTCACCCTCTACCTGCAGAGATGATCTTTGGCCCTTTCTGCACAAGGGTGTTTATCTGGATCAGAGAGCTTCTGTTCTGGACCCAGGGCCTATGCATCCAATGTTAATCCATATCACGAAGGCCCCATCCCTATTAGGCCAGATCCATCTGCACGTGACAGAGCTAGATCAGGATGAAGAGGCCTTTGGTCTACCGCAGATCCCATTAATGGGGTCTACAATCCACCCCAACAGCTTGATCCAGAATTCCCAGAAGTGATTTCCAACATGGTGCACCATAACATGACACAGAAAAATCACTCCCCACACATGCCCCACATCTAGGAACTGTCATTCCTAGCTCTGGGGGATGGTGAGCAGCTGCAAAGTTCATGCTGTGTCATGCCATGTGATATTTGCAGTCACAAGAGACTTGGTCCAGACTGGCACCATTCATGCAGATGATGTGGCTCCCCCTTGCCCCCCTCCCCCTGCCCATGATCAGGATCCATAGAACCTGGGAAACCTAGATCTATAGATGTGGATCTATTGCATGGCAATGCAGAAAGCATTCTGGAAAGTAGTGTTGTGTGATTATGCCTCTGTGTTTTGATTGCATGGCCTAGACCTCTCCCTATAAATAGTTGCTATTCAGCGTAAGAATAAAATTCTGTTCAGTGCATGGGAATCTTTATGAGAACAAGTGTGATCAGATTCTGACAAGATAAGATCCTGAAATAGAAAAATATATTTTCCTTCTTGCCTTTGGGATAGATAACTGTCAACCAAACCTAACTTGCTTCCCCTTAGAATGATGGATTTTGTTCATGAGGATAGATTTTGGGATTTCCGGTCTTTTTCCTTACCTCATAGTAACTCTGGACGGCGTTCATGAAAGCCTCATCTGCGACAATTTGAGTTTCTCCATTCAGGAAGGCTTGAAAGCGGTCTTTGACTGTCTGGAGCTGCTGTTTACTTATCTGAAAAACATTTTGAGAAATCATAAAAAAAGATGATTTGGAAACAAATAAGGGCACATTTAGAGTCAAAGTAATCATGTCATACTGTTGTAAATTGCCAATAATGACGAAGGTAATAACAAGATTGGCATTATAACTGGCAACAAGTTGAATCATTTAATTAAAATCATGACCAGTAAAATAATATTTGCCATAGGGAGAGAGGGTGAAAATCAATTTTGTAAGAGTACAATTTAAACCAAAATTTACACATTTTCTATTATAGTACTATACAATTGTAATTGTTTCTGCCAGGGAAGAATTAAAAAACTAAGGCAGATTCTGCACGAGGGCAGAACTCACACTTTCAATGAAAATTTCTGTTAGAGTGATCTTTGTAGTTTTTACTCTAGCTTGCAGCAACAGTACTGTGCTGTTCACACAGCTGCTACTGCTCCTACCAATGAGAACCCTGAACCATTGAACTTGTCCAGATGGCTCCTTCAGAAAACACAGGAAGTAGAGCTGGATGGTAATGGAGCGCAATTACCCAATGTTAACTAGTGCTTGCACTTGCGAGCACTAGGTAATGACAGCCTAAGCCCCACATGATTGGTCACTCACCAGAGACCAATCCTGGGGCTGGTTCTCTTCTGGGCGCCATCTTTGTGGTTGCAGTGTCCTCCGCAACTGCACATGCATCAGTGTTGTCACCATGACGATGACGCTCTGTGCATGCGCAGTCGCGTCTGTGGTTGTTCAAGGTGCCAGTGTGCTTGTGCGGCACCTTAGATGACTCCAGAGCACCAGAAGAGATAATGGCTGCTGTCCGGATGCTCCAGGTAAGCTTTTGGTCAACACTGGTAACAGCCTCCTCCAAGTGCAGATGTCCTTCCCCAGAACTTCACCAATCATGCACTGCTGGCTATAGTCTGAATAGGGCCCTGGTCTGCATCCATGCTAGCACTCTTTAGCACACATCTGCTATTCTAAAGCCCATTCAATGCAGATGGTTCTGCCTCTGGTTGATCCAGATCTAGCTAATATGGACCTTGCTGATACAGATTAACTAAGCGCACAGCACAGAAACCTCGACATCTGTCTTGAAACATTGTGATGGGGGCTCACATAAGAAAAGAATATAATAAATACAAAAAATTAGCACCTTCAAGATTTTGTTTTTCAACCTTTCAGTTCCAAACCTTGAATTAAGACAATATTAGGCTTATGAAATAATAACAAAACAATGTGGGGGGCCTCTAAAATGGTTTATAAGACCAGATGTTCAATGAAATGGGGAAAAGGAAAGAAAAACATAGCTGATGGTAAAACCATAAAACTACATTTATTAAGAACCTTAAGGCAGAAGAGCTGGTATCACATCCTTCTACATGCTGAATTAAAACTCTTACCAGATCCAACTGCAAACTTGCTTTAACTTTCTCCCTTTATGGTTTTTATATAGTACAATGGTGTGATGCCTCGTGTCTATTTAACGTATTTAACGTGGAATGTTTGTAAATGTGTTTAAAAGTATTTAAAAGTATTTATTGTATTTAATGTTTATACTGTGAAACTATGGTAAGAACAGGTAAGCAGAGGGGTTAGACTTCCCTGATTAGCATATTAAAGGGGGGAGAGAAAGCCCACAGGCTCAGTCAATCCAAGGTTGGCTCGTGCCAGGTGTGAGGTATATAAGGCATCTTTGGAGAAGGAAGTTTGTTCTATGCTTGGGATTTTTCTGGGTGGGAGGTCTGGGTGAAACCGCTCTGCATCCTGAGGGGAAAATTGCCAGGACAGTTCCATATAGTTCCGTAGGGTCTTAGGTTAGGAAGAGCCAGGAAGAGACCTATAGATAGCCTAGGTTAGAGTAGGTTGTCAGAAGCAGTGTGTGTTATCTGTGAAACTGTTTATCATTTCTCTTTGAAGTGTCTGCTGGACATTTTGTTTATTTATTTCACTGACTTATTTATTCATACAATTGTTACCAATAAAGAACAAGTACTTTTGTTTGAGAAGACTTGAGCCTGAGGTGCTATTATTTCTTATACGGAGGATTCCTAGGAAAAGAAACTCTGTGATTTCAAAACTAGTGAAAGCGAGTGGGAGAAAGAGAGCCGAGAGCCGCCAATAAGGATGCTTTTCCACTAGGGGGTTTGCTTGCTGAGGCAAGGGAGAGTGGTGTGCTCTTTGGGGCAGGGCTAAAGACTGGCCCAGCTGATGCAACCTTAAAGGGAAGCCATTATTTACAAAAGTATATTTTAAAAGCTCCAAGCAGTGCAGTAAAGCAGGAGAGATCTGCTTGGGCTGAAGGGCGTGCCACAGATGGCATGTTTGTATACAAGAAGTTCTAAAGAAATGCCTCCTCCCATATCACCCTGCCTGTGCCTTAAGATCTGCAGGGGTGGCCCTACTGGTTGCACCACCAACTTCAGTAGCTAAGGGGGTGGGCATCTGGGATAGGGCCTTATCAGTGGTAGTCCCCATATTATGGAATATTCTCCTCCCCAAGGTGTGCCAAGTATCTTCACTTTACATACCTATTAACAGCTAGCTTCCCTTCCCCAGTTTCAGGCACTGTTACTGTTTTTAGGATGTTCATTTTACATCTTTTTATTGCTGTAACTCATCCTAAGACCTTTGGGTATAGGGAAGGATATAGATAGAAATAAACTAATGAGATGCAGTGAGCTACACTGGCTCCTTACTCTCTCAACTATGGGCCTTTCCAGTCCTTCTGGGCCTCTTATACTAGAAAAGAACAAAAGAGACTCTTCTCTTGTCTGCATTGGAAGGATCATGGCCCAGTTTACCAGCAATCAGGTCTTCTGTAATGAAATGTCTCCATGTTCTGGTTTAGCAGGGGGACCCGTTTCAGTGGCACACCAAATTGATTAGAGATTAGGAACTTTTGATCCTGACTGTTGGAGCTGTAAGGGATGAACGAGGTCAGTGTGTTTGCAAACAAGCCATAAAAGACTGATAAGGCTCCTTCAAGGGAGTAACTAGCCTGGGTCGGCCAACTTGAATTATACTGAACTGTCCTTATTTTGCCTTTACTGCCCATGTCAGAGAAATCTGATATGTACTTTTCCTCCTTACTTGGAAGGTGTTACCAGGAATATTGTAACTTCCAGCCAGGTTAGGTATAAAGGTCAGGCTGGAATGTGACAAGTTTTGAGGTCTGTCTTGATGGGGTTTCTGGAAAGCAGGCTTCCTATGCTGCAGCATAAAAAGTAAAGGAATTTTTTTCTCTCTGACCTTTCTGCTTAATAAGAAACTAATACAGATAGTATTTGCTGACAGAGCAGCAACTTGCTTTCATAATAGTTTGAAGTTTTCCAAACAGAGCTCTCATAGCAGACTCCAAAGCCCTGAAAACTACTATAATGTACTCTTCTTGTGAGTGCCTTTGAAAATGGTCTGGAAACTGGAGCTAGTGCAGGATGCAGCACCTTGATTGCTGTTGGAAGTTTATGGATGGGCACCCAATACCAGTCCTGAAAGACTGCCTGTTGGCCACCAAGACAATTCAAGGTGTTGCTGTTAACATATGAAGCCCTAGACGTCTTGGGTTCTAGCTATTTGAAGGAACACCTACTCCTATGTAGGCCTGACCAAATACTGAGATCTCAAGGAGAGAAGGAATTTTTGTAGTTCCTCCTCTCTCAGAGGTGCAAGTGGCAGTAGGGGTGTGCACAAATGCAATTTTCAGGATTCAATTCTATTCAAATACTCGAAAATTCAATTTGATCAGAGTCTTTTAAATTTGAATTTAATCAAATTCAATTCAAATTAAGCAAATTTGAATCTATTCATTTGAATTTTTCATTTGAATTTGCACTTATGAATGTTGACAATCCTGTATGGATCCATACAAATGTGTACAGATGCAGGAAATATGCGAATCTTCAAGTACACATAGTGTACAAACCTGTACACATGCGAATGTACAAATAATTCAAACAAATAGATCCAAAAAGTGAAACGCGAATCAAATCTTTAAATTTGAATTTAAGGGCAGTCAATTTGAAACTGAATGTCGAAATTCAGTCAATTCAATCAAATTTCAAATGCATTCAAATATTCGTGAACAGACACACAAAAGGGCCTTTTCTGTGGTGGCTCCTACACTTTGGAATGGTTTTCAATGCCTGGCTAAAACATACCTCTTCACTAAGGCTTAGCTTCCTCTGGGAGTATGGCCCTGCATGGGAGGCAGAAAAGGAAGGAGGATGGGAGAGTTATATTTTAAAAATGCTTTAATTTATATTTTTATTGGTGTGACCTACCCTGGGACCATTGGGTGAAGTTCAGGATATAAATTCTTAAATGAAATAAAATAAGATGCATTCATCTGAAAAGTATAAGTTAAAATTATCAAAAGGTTAACATGCTTCTTTCTGGATTGATCTTCAGAGAATTATCTAATACAAAGTAATTAAAAACTTAAAAACCTGTAACACAAATATGTCTCAAGAATGTTGGGATAGGCAGGCATGTAGGCAGACTGGCTCGATAGATAGACAGACACACAGACACACAGACAGACAGACAGATAATAGATAGATAGATAGATAGATAGATAGATAGATAGATAGATAGATAGATAGATAGATAGATAGATAGATAGATAGGTAGATAGATAGATAGATAGATAGATAGATAGATAGATAGTTGTTTATAGACTACATTTTTTTTCCGTGGAAGCCCAGGACAACAAATAAAGTTACGAAAATGTTATAGAAAGATAATTACAAAAATATGTAGAAAAAGGCATCATATCACAGAATCTCTCTCCCTCCCTTTAAAAGGAAACCCAAACTTTAGAATTATAATATGGGAGATTTTGTGAAACTCCCAATATGGCCGATTCAAAAGCTGACTTGTATAGTGGAACAAGCATGCTAGGACTATGTTCAGACATAACAAAAGAGGAACCTCAGAGAGAAAGTGTGTGTGTCCTTCATGTTCCCAACTCTCCTCTAAGGCTGTATCCAGATTAGTGGGAAAAAATCTGCTGTTAGAGAAAAAAGCGCAGCTACCCTGCTGCGAAGCTTTGATGCATTGTCCGGACTCCAGCAGCCACCCCGCAGCTTTCTCTGAGAAAGCTGTGATACTTCCCTAGCTCATGCGTCATGGGGGATGTGGCAGCCAATGGGAACTGAGCTGCAGGCTCAGCATTCATTTGTTGTTCTCGCCGTCCTGTCTGGACTGGAAGGAAACTTTGGATTTACCTGATATTGCAGTTCAAGTGCTCATCATTCTGCAGTAGGTAAATTTGAAGTAGCGGCAGCATAAATGCACCACCGCTACAAAGTATCAGAATGCACAGTATCTGTAAGTCTGGGCACACCCTATCCCTCTTTTTCCAGCACACAATGTTCAGGAGGGGGGGAAGGGGCAGACTAGTTTGTGAACAATCCCACCTCAGCGTCTTCTCTGAGGAACCTCAGAGATTTTATTTTATTTTATTTTATTTTATTGCTGTGATTGATCATAGCCAAAGTGTTCTTTCCGCTTGCTGGGAGGCTCCCGGTATGCTTGCTGGTCCAATATACTGGCCAGTGTGGAATCGCCCATATATCCTTAATGTCAGCCTCCCATTTCAGAAGACAGAAAGATCAAGAGGAGAGGCAAACAGGACAGAACATATGGCTGGGACCATATGGTGTCTTTGGTGAACTACTCAAAAAGAGCCCTGATGTATAATAAGTGCATATTTCCTTAGTAATGCTGAGTTGTTCCATTTTATCTCTACATGTGGGGAGCAGAATTGATACATTTAAGTGCTATTCATTAATCTTGCAAGTGGTGCAGTGTTGCCATTATGAAATTGGGTGGAAAATAGAAATAAATTATCAAGGAAAATTGTAAGGGAGGCGAAAACCGAAGAGAGGAAAACTGCACAGGACCATAAAATATGTAGCTTGTTTTCTGTGCCACATTGTGGTTTGTTTGAAAATGATTTTGCATATAAACTACGGTCACCACATGAAAAAGAGATCATGGTTCCTGTTTCTTATAATACTTTCATAGAAGAGGGAACTTTAATAGGTACAATTTGGCACCTGCTGAAATCCCCTATTTTATGTTACTATTAAAGGAGAAGGAAGAAATCCTCTTTTTTGGGGGTAGCCTTAGTGAAAATATCACATTTTAAAAATAACATTTTGTAGTCTTATGTTCCCAAGTAATTCAAGCTCTGGCTCTTTTTTCTTCTTCTCTAGTATAAGCAGCTCAACTCAGAAGAATTTTGTGGATGCATTTTAATTATACATTGCTTGAGCTGCTAAGAAGACAAGTGATGTTGGCTGACCTTTGGAGATCTTATTCATGCATTAAATTCCTCAACCTGCATGATGGCAAAACCTTGGGATACTGCAACTTCTTGTTGTTTTTCTTTCAAGTATTTTCTTCAAGTATTTTTCCAGGGTGGATGACCCCTTTTCCCAGCCGTTTTATCTGCAGCAGCAGCATTTTCCCCTTACCGTCCTTTTAATGTGATTATTTTGTAGACTGCAAAACAGCAACAGCTTACTGATCTCCCCAGCCTCATTTCCAACAGCCACCCCATCCGTGTTAAGAGAAGAAGCCAGTTCCTAACAGGAAATTAAATTGCTTCCATACTCCTCTTAACTTTTGCACAGCAACAGTAACAGGTTGCTGGCAATGGTTTCCTGGCTACCCTACGCCTATATTAAAAAAAGAAAGAGAGAGTCTATAACTTTGCATCCAATTCTGTGGATGAAACAAAAAGGCCAGGATCTTTTTGTGATGAAAACCATTTGTACACTTGTGCAAGTATCTTCACTCTACAGCTCCTGTCTGCTTTAGCATGCTCAGCTGCTGTGCTTTGACTAAACTTCTGTGTCACTGACATGGTTACTCCTTTACCAAATCCAGTCGTTTTTTGTTTTTTTAAAATCATATTCCTTTTTTTCCTGAAGAAGCCTTTTATCTTGTTCCAAGTCTACTAAAGCTGGTTGCCATTAAGATTGCCTTCTCTTGCTTAAGCGCTCCATCAGATTATTCTTCTGACAGTGGATGAAACTGCAAAGATGAAACTGATTGGATCCTTGCCTTTTACCCCTCCAAATCACATTTTGTCCACTGCAGCCTGAAATGTGGCCCAGAGAGACCAAGGCAAAGCTCCAGGAGGGGTTTGCCTCTCCACCACTGCCCTATCTGATTCACAAGTCATTGTACCTTGAAATGCAGAGGTGTGGCTACTGTTGGGCACAACAACTTTTTTGCTAACGGGTTTGTCTGGTATTAGAGACCAAGGTGATATCTATCTAGCTCAAGCAGGTCTTTTCCTGACAGCTTCCCAGCTTCATGCTCCTATTATGTGCCTTGCAGACAGCCATCAAAAGCAAGAGTTCTGAAAGGCTAGGAATGAAAGTTCCTAGCTTTGGAGTCCCTGGGGTCCCATTTCAGGGATATGCCTCTATATTCTGGATCAGGGACCAGTGGTTCCCCAGTATTATTTTTTCACTTTTTCCTCTTTATTAATTAATGTATATCGATTTATATTTACTTATATATCCACTATTTTTCCTGCAAACCCCCCCTCATCATCCAGCTGGGAGATTCTTTTTACTAATACTTTTATGGTAAAGTCCTCTCTTCTAATCTCTATATACTTAGATAATTTCTTCCAGTTTTGATTGGTCCAATGCTCCACCTGGTCTTAATCAGTGCTTAATCAGGTCTACTGGCAATCCAGATCAAGGGCTGCTTAATCTGGATTACACCCCATTCTGTGCAGATATTGCATCCCTTGGAGTGGCCTACATGCAGAAGAGAGCCCTGTAAAGACTGGCCCAAGGTAAACACAGAATGATCCTATACCCTTTCTGCAGCCCAAACCCAGACAGAAGTTGAGAACTGTTTTTTTTAAAAAAAAATTCCATTACTCATTTCTTGAGAATTAACTAGGAGAACAGAACAAAGCAAAAACTGTAGTTGCTTCTTGGACTAAATGGTAATTATAGCAAAAGTGGAATACAGCACAACATCTAAAGGCTCAGTCTTTGAAGAGACAAGGAGCCTTTTCGCACAGGGGTTTTTCGAACGCATGGAGGGCACGTTGGAATGCAGCATTCGCTCTTGCGGGCGGCGGGATCCATTCCAGGCCGCCCGCAAGCGTCCCGACGTGCCCTCCATGCGTTCGAGTTTCAGAGCACTAAAAAGTGCTCTGAAACCGTCTCTGTGCGTTCCGACCCGTCCCTGAGAGAAAGCGTTCGCACCCGCACATGCTCAGATGGGCAATAGAAGCCAGGCAGGTGCCCAGCCAATGAGGGGCCGCCCCCTCGAGCGTGCTCAGAACGGCCCGGCCTTTCCACACAGAATGGAGCCTGCAGGAAAAGGTAAGACCCTTTGGATGGGTAGGGGGCTTTTGGCTGGTGTTCCTGCCCACCCCTGGAGCCCGATCTGGGGTTCGGGAGTGAGCAGGAACCTAGGGACAGAAGGCAGCCGGCTGCCCACCCTCGCTCCATAGGAGCCAATGGGAGCAGCCCGGGGGAGGGTCTTCTCCCCGAACGGGTTGAGAACACTTTCCCGTTCGCACTGGCAGGTGAGGGAACTGCTCTCAAAGCGTTCCTTACCTGCCCTTGTGTGAACGGGAAAGTGTTCTCAACCCGTTCGGGGGGAAGCGTTCCGAGGCGTCTTCGCCTTAGTGCGAAAACGCCTAAGGAGTTACCAAAATGTTTAAAATGAAAGCAAGCAGAGACTATGTGATGGCCAAATGCTCAAATGCTCCAAATGGAAGGATTTCAGTAAGTTTATCCTATAGTTTTAAATTAGATTATTGCTCTGCTACTTAGCACCTACTATAAGGCCTACATTCACATGTTCTGAGAGATCATTATTTCTGAAAATTACATTCAACTCGATTTTGAAGAGCCCACAGCTGCACATTTCTCACTGAGTTACATTCAATAATGTGTTATAAATTAGATCAAAGCAAAACGATGTAGCAACCTGGATGAAATCAATGCTCTACATCAATGTCCTTTGCAACTCTCTTGGGTCAAGTCAAGCACTCTACGGCATGAACTGTACAACTTCAGTAGATTTATTTGGAAGAGTAATACCCAAGGAGAGAAATGAAATATGTAGAAGATACAATGTTGTGTTTGTGAACTAGCACCTTTATAAGACACAATACTGTGTTATTTGTTTGCATTTGCATTTAATGATGATGATGATGCAAGATTCATTACTGGAACAGTAGATTCTGCTTGCAGCAATCAGAAAAAGTGTGTTTGGTGGAATCCTCACAGGATGGCATACAGCCTAATGCCAGGGCAGCTTGAAGACAAGTCTTTGCTCTAGCAGAAAAAGCAAAGATTGGAAAATAGTTTGTTTTCAGGAAGCAAAGAGCTGATTGAATCTGCATCAGCC
>MTQE01001141.1:8415791-8432844 GCA_014337955.1 Aspidoscelis marmoratus
TTGTTTTCAGGAAGCAAAGAGCTGATTGAATCTGCATCAGCCTAGGAAGAAAGATAATCCCATCACCCCAAAGACTGGCCACTGTTTAGAGAATTCTATACAAAATAAGATAGAAAATAATAGCTTTATGACCACAGAGACCAACCATAAGTTCTGATTAGATCTTTTGTCCTACTTGATTTGATCATTGTTTGCAGTGAAGCCAGATCATCAGCTCAGATACGATGTAACCAATGATGCCCTCAAGTCCTTTATTTCCTTGCCCTTCATTTACCCATTCATCTGAATGGAACCTTTGGTCCCCATCTATGGATGGCACCCTCCCTTTAACTTTATCACCCAGATTTGTCATTGGTTCCTGACCTCCACCCCCTGGGCTGGACCTTAGGGACTTTAGTTTGCCTTTTATTGATGTTTACCTATATTCTGGACTACTGTGTCTTATTTACTCAGCCTTGTTTCATTATTGAAGAAACTACCTCTGAACTCTTATCTCGCTCATTGTTTGCTTGATTTTAACTGAGCCAATGCCAAGTTATCATTATTAAAGCCAGGAAGTAGAAGTGCTAAAGTTCTCTTTTCTGTTTGTGGCTGGACTAGGCTACTTTCCCCACACAATCCACACGTGCAGGCCACGCCCTATAACAATTCTGTTGGAACTTTTACTCAGTAAAAGTGATAAAAGTGCAAGTGTTATCTCAGAGCTTTGTTTCCTGAGAAAAATGAAATCATATTATTGGGTACCATTTTTGGAACTGAAATTTAATGATTGTTTCATTTCCTGTGGGCAAATGACTCACCAAATATGCATGGAACCTTAGGGTGAAGTCCCAAACCATGACATCTGTCACAACCTCTCTATTCTTTGATCTCAAGGTCTGGCCAATATCTGCCTAGAAAAGTTCCTTTGCTCTTAATTATTGTCCTTCAGGGCAAAGTACAATTTTGTTCTTCATCTCTACAGCGGACCATAAATGAACAGAGAATTCCTATACAAAATTTCATGATTTATAGCTCTTGACATATGAGAGATTTGGTGATTAAAGCCTTTTCCTGCTGTTATTTATAGTGTAACCCTGTAACCCTGTTCTAACTAATGGCAGTAAGTGGCACCAATGCATATAGGTACCATTCATACCACTCAGTTGTAGAGGGTCTAGATATCAGAAAATACACATATGTGTTATTTGAGAGAGGGAGAAATCATTCTGTATTTTATTTTTGATTTAAAAAACAGATAAATAATAACATAGGAGCCAAACCCCATCTAGTCCAGCATTCTGCACCACCAATTGCTTATGAGCATCTCAAGCAGAAGACAAATGAAAAACCTCCACCTTCTCTCGAATCCCTGCAAATGGCCTGTCTGTTTCTCCAGCCTGGACATAGTGCCTAGGCATCCATTCTAATAGCTACTGATAAACCTGTCCTTCATTGGGATGTGTACAATTTTCTTTTCCCCATTCACTTCACATTCAAGTGAATGGGATGGAAATTCTTATTTGTGCAAATGGAACCACTTTGAATGTGCTCAGTTTCAGATTCACTTCTAATGTTCATCAGTCCTGGACATCACCAGTTGTGCCTCTGATGCTGATTTGAATCCACTCTGGAGGAGACTGGGCAGCTGCTTTGAATGTAACAAAGCTTCAGACGAAGGCAAAAAAGCTTTCATGTCAGTCTTTGAATATAGCCAATATTCGATTCAAGTGCAAAGTTTCAAACATTCACAATTCATACAAACCATGAAGGCAATGAACATTCCTAGTCCTGCATGATTTTGTCTAACCCTTTCTTAAAGCTATCTTCACTGGTTGATTTTACCACCTCTTCTCTATCCACCTTTTCTATACTTTGCATTATTTTATATACTTCAGTCAGGTCCCCAGTGGATTGGAAGAACTAAATCATGAGTAGAAACATATGGAAATAACATGGATATGGTGTCACCTTAGTCACAGACGTACAACGGAAGAATTAAAAAGTTGTAAAATATGTTTCACAAGAAGCAGCAAGGAAGAATGTGAGTAAGGAAGCAATTAAAAGGTAAAGTAATCTTCTGATTGTACAGATAATTTAGTATAAGCACAGCTCAGGTGCACCTAAGTATCTACATGGCTTTGTGTAGATATGCACTCAATGGATTCCTATTTTTGCAAAAACACATGAACAGAAATTGCAGATTTGGACAGAGTGCAAATTTCACAGGAAGTTCACACACATTTGTGTGTCTGTAGAGAACAGGAAAAAATAGGCTAGAATATGTCTTTTGTTAAAAAGTGAAGACAAAAAACAAAGAGATTTTCTCAATTTTCTCCATCCCTTGCAGGCTCACTTATTTCCCTTGCAGAATCTCTGCCCTGAGATTGATGACCAGTGGGAATGGAGGGGCTAAGACCTCAAATAGTTTTTCTTTGAAGCTTTACCAAAAATGTATTCTCGGTATGACTCGTTGGACAACATCAAAAACAAAAACTCTCCAGGCAGGATTCTTTCTTTTTATCAAAACAAAAGTGTGGGAAAAGCAAGATGTTCTTCTAGCCTAGAGATGCTCTGTTGGAGGGGGAAAAAAAGCTTTACCTGCTTATTGCATTAAGCCAAAATCAAAGGAACCAGAGACCTGATGGAAAAATGTTATATTCTTGGACGACTTCGATATGACTTAGGTTTCTGTGGTGGAATCAGAAAGGTACTATTATGGCGCCTTGAATGTTGCAGTCTCTGCATGACACTGGTTATAGCTTGAATATGCTTTAGACACACTCTGTATATTTTATATTTGCATTCTTGTGACCTTCCCTGGGGACTTTCAAGTGAAGGGTGGGACATACATACATACATACATACATACATACATACATACATACATACATACATACATACATACATACATACATACATACATACATACATACATACATACATACATACATACATACATACATACATACATACATACATACATACATACATACATATGCCACACTCTTCATCTGCTGTGCTGCCATAAGCACCACTAAGGTGATTTAGCAGCACAGCTATCTGCAGATTTCTCAGAACTCTTCCAACAGCTCCCTCCCTCTTATGACAACAGCCCTGTGGCCATTGCCACTTTTGCTTGAGGGAACTTACTAGTTTACTTATTTGCCCATTCAAACACAAGGTGTGGGAGAAGACCCAATTTTGAAGGTGAGGGAAGAGACCCAGAAATGCTAGGACTTACTCTATAACGTGTTATAGGCACGTGGAAAGCCCTAAAACCTGGTAAAAGATTCTAGACTAAAAGCATCACGAAGCATATCCATCAATTTTCCCTCACTATTTTCTTACTTCCCTCTCCACCATCTTTTTACAATATACTTGGCAAGTGTCAAATATTTTTTACAAGCTGCTTAGCAATTCATGTATTTTTCAAGGTCCCCCCCCCTTGTGGACTAATTTCAGATCCAGTACAGGAGAGGAAAGGACATTCTGTTCTTCTAAACTTCCCCTGTTGGCAGATCCTGCCTGTATTTCAAGGAAAAAAACATGCCTTGGCATGCTCAATTCAACTTCTGAAATATGATGGCAAACAAAGTGCTATACAGAACCTCATCGATTAATGGGCTGTCAGAACAAATCCATGTGAATGGGTGTGTTTATGTTTGATTTATCCACCTATGTATCTAAGAAGGTCTCTCCACTGTCAGATCAGTGAGGCTGGGCTGTACCCACGCAGTCATTAAAAAGGTAATCTTTCCAGTGGAAGGCTACAGGTACAGAAATCAATTCACCTCAGCCCACCGCTTGGTAGAAAGGGTGAATGAGGGTCTTTGTGCAAGGTGCCTTTAATGGCGGCTTTTGTGTCCCAAGAGCAGCTTGCAGGCCAGTGAGTGTTTCTTGTAATTCCTCCTCCCTCAGAAGTGCAAGGGACAGGAACACGCAAAAGCGCCTCTTCTGTGGTGGCCTCCAGATTCTGGAATAGTCTCCTTCTGGAGGTTTGCCAGGTGCCTCCATTGTATGCTTTGGGGTGCTTATTTGCCCACGCCTTTGATATTTAGCTCCCTCTCCCCAAAAGATGTTTTAAGAATATTTGCATGTGGTGTTGGTGGTGGTGAAGGGTGGAATATTTGTAACAAATCAAAGATTTGAAAATCAGAATGTATCCAAATAATGAAAAAATGGATGTCCGAACATTCAATTTGATACAGATACATACGGCTGTACTCATATGAAAGATTTGGACATCCATATCTTATGGGTACATATGTATCTCGTACATACCTGTGTATGCCGTTTTCATCCTATACAGATGCATACAGGATGTGTACAGGTACATGCAAGATGTGTATGTACCCATACAGATACAAAGTCCAAAGTATTCATACAGATAACTTGAGATATTCGTATTAATTCATATTAGGAAATCCAAATGTCTGGACATGCGATTCATATAAAAATGTCCGAAATTGTACAAATTCATACCAATAATGAGTATGTTGACTATTCATGCACATCCCTAGTGGAACAGAAATTCTTGAATGAATGAATGAATGAATGAATGAATGAATGAATAATTCTTGGTGTGCCCAATATCTATTGTGCAAGTGCAGCCTTTGACAATTCAGTATATTACCTTAGCTCTTTTTGGTACTGCAACAATTTTCTTCCCTTACTTTTTTGCTACAAATTTTTGTCTATCCACCCATATAACCTTTCTGCACATTTTCATCACTCCTAGAACTGGGATGTTCTTGAAAACAATTATTTGCTGTGGTATGATGCTTCTGCATATCTTTATTTAAACAGATAGGAGTGCATTTTTATGCCATACAGCTCTGGCACATCTTTGAATAAGGCTGCATCCAGACAGGATTAAAATTTCACAGGGAATGTGGAGCACCTTTCAACCTGCTAGACATATTTTTGCAATGCTCTGCAGTCCTGGAACATTATATAACGATTATCCAGAGTACAAGGTCGTTTGCTGTGAAGTTTTCTTTCTGCTACATTTTTCCTGGGTGTTTGGGCAAGATCTCATGAGAGTTCACTACCACCCATGAAGTAGCAGGCCTATCAGAGAGGGGAGAACTGAGAATGTGGGCTTAAGAAGCTTTTCTGCTGCTTCAGAGTACTGACGATACATTTCCCTGGGGAGCAACTTTACTGTGAAGTAAAGGAAAGCTCCACATTTTTAAGTTGCTGTTTGGAGGCACCCTAAGTTACTTGATGTCAGTCCCTTAGCATCATGCTGATCTTGGATATTTCTTAAATCTAAACTGTAAAACAATAATCTAAATCTAAAATAATTTAAATATAAAATAATAACAATAATAAATACTACAAATAAATAAATAGTGATTTATAGATTGAACAGAACTTGTGAATGGTATGGCAGAAGTTATTTATTTATATTTCTGGCTGACAAGAATAAGTAAAATCATTAAAGGAAGAACATTGGGGTAAACCACAGATATACATCCACAGATATACATTTAAAACAAAGCATTTAAATTAAAGGTAAGCCAGACGGAAGAGGTGGGTCTTAAGCTGCTTCTTAAGCTGCGGCAGTGATGTTATCACTCATAATGATGCACCTGGAAAGGCTAACCATGGCAGTCAGCATCCCAAAGTAACAATTAGGAAGCAACTATCAACATGTGGTTGATGGAGTTGTTGACACAATGAACAATTCTCCTGTATCATTTTGCATGTTCACTGTTTATGGTTTCCACTAACTTGAATCTCTGCATGCAGTTATCATTTCCTTCCTTCCTTCCTTCCTTCCTTCCTTCCTTCCTTCCTTCCTTCCTTCCTTCCTTCCTTCCTTCCTTCCTTCCTTCCTTCCTTCCTTCCTTCTGGTTGTCTTGACGTTTTTTAATAAGACATGGAAAAGAAGCCAGATATTTAATCAACCAGAACTTCAGGAATCTGAGATGTTGTACAAATTCCTCATGCCTTGGTTCACTGGCCAACAATTAGTCATAATTTGCAATCCAAACAAGCAAATTAATCCTCCACTTTTTTTCTGAAGCATTTTCTCAGTGACTGTAGAATGTGACATTCCTTTAGCCTGCTATTTCTTTTGGTATAGGAGCTCACATACAAATATTTCACAGAAAATATAAGATGTGGGCTTCCTCACGGATTACTGATATTTGTTGGTTCATCCTTCACTATCTGCCTGGTCACGTGGTAGCAAAGAGTATAGATAAAAGGGATGTAGCTACTCTGCATATCAGACTGATGACCAGGAAGGCATCAGTTTACATTCCTATCTGGATTCAGAGCTGGATAAAGTTCTGATGACTATCAGTTTGCTACTACTCAGGACTCCTGGGTTTATGTCTGCGACTCACACTGTTTAAGACATCCCTCCCCCAAAGGTGCTACTTTACACTTGCTGGGTTGGCACAATATCATAATAATACCATACCAGGCCAGTAAGAATCCAGTGCAGTGATGGCCATTTACACCACAGGCATAAAACCAGTCCTACACCTGGCAAGCAGGGCTTGAGATGTGAACAACCAGCCTGGATCTGGCTGGATCACCAAGGTGCATACTCAGATCACTGAGCTGCATGTTTGAACGTTGCTGGCATGGCCAGGATGCTGTGTGTGACTGGGCAGCCACATTCACTCACCACACCACACCTGGAAGAGGGGGAGCTCACAGTGTCCAGGAACAACCCAGCCACTCCTGGTGGCAAACCACAGCTGGATCGCTCTGCGGAAGTCTATAACACCTTCTGATGAGTTGCTGCAGTTTCCCAGTGTGAATGGAGCAATCCAACGAGTGTCCTGAATCACTCCATCACACAAGTATGAACAGGGCCAGAGAATGTGAATAAAGATAAAAAAAAAAAGGGAAGAGATTAGGGAAAGGAGAGGTAAGAGTTTTGAAGGAGTAGACAGATGTGTTGGAAAGCGGAAAAATGCTATTTCTGAAGACACTTGCTGATCACTTCAAATGTTAGTGGAAATACTGGCATATTGATTTCCACCTACTCTTCCGTCAAGTCCCATGCAAAGCAATTCAGAAAAGATTTGAACGCCCTATGTATTCACACACTTTTTTTCTTTTGCTAAAGAAGCCATAAAATTCACTCTTTCATCCACACCTAACCAACCACAGCCAAAATATAAAGAGGTAGCATGAAACAACAGCACTATTGAGATTAAAACAAAACCAGAGAACAAGTGCAGATATGCAAAGTCTGCATAGATTTATGCTCTAAGGATCCCCTTAGAAGGTTTGCTTGAAGTCCATACCACACTGGTAAATCTTCTCTGACACTTCTAACGAGGGGAGGGTAAGACTACTCAGGGTCTGACAGCCAGCTCAAGCATCCTTCATCCAGCCTTGCAGGTAAATATACCCCTGGGTTGATTGGGGTTGCCCTGGAGCTAATTGTTCTCAGATGGCTCAAGCAGAATATGCATGGGTTATCCTCTTCATGCTACAACCAGGAAGGACTGCTAGGGGGTGCAGCCTCTAAAGTATAAATAGTGCTCCAGCTGCAGCCCCCCCCCTTGACTATTCCTCGGTCGCTATCAACCAGACGCATCACTGCGTCTCAGCTCATCCGGAATTAGGCCTATAGGCAGCAGAGCTCAAGCTAATAGAAGCTTAGGCTTCTAGTTTTCATTCAATTAGTTTTCATAGGGTGTGTGTGTGTGTGTGGTTTTCTAATTAGCTACCTAATTTCATGATAAGGGGTCAACTCAGTCAGAGACAAGAGTCTCCACCATGATGATTCCCAGCAAACCAAACTTCTTTCAGACTCAACCACTTTGAGTCCCCTTAAATGGGTAAGAAAGGTGGGGTAGAAAAAGCCAACTCCTCCTCCTCTTCTTCAGCAAACTGCATGTTGGCTGGAAGAGCTGGTGCACAAAATTAGAGAACCAGGGTGACTCTAGCAGCTCTGCAGTTTGCTTAAGGATTAAGAGCACAAAGTAGGAAATGGGCTGTGCCAGCTAGCTGGAAGCCACTGCCACTGTTGAGCTCCTATGAAGGGATCCGGATTGGAAGTTCTGCTTGTAGTAATAGCAGCTGTTCTATTAGCAGGGTTGTACAGGAGCCCACTTCTGCATTCATTTAGGGTTGTCAGTTTTCTGTTCCATGCAGGATTGCATTTCTGCATTCATTTTTGGATAGGGACACTCTTGAGCATTAAAACAGTGAAGAAAGGTTATTGGTGGTTTGCAAGCTGTTCTGTTCAATCAATTACAGTGAGAAGAAGAAATTTCAGACATAGGCCCTGGTCAGATGAGTCCGAAACAGGTTGGCCTATAAATGAGTTTGAATTGAGATTGTATTAGTGCTGGTCAGACATGGATCGATATCAGCCATTCTGAGGCCGTCCCCACTTTGGGCTGCGTAGGTCACACATTTCTACAGAGTTTGGCCTGGGGTTCCTCCATGGAGCTCTTCTCTCTCTACCCCTTTTGCTACATTACATCTATCTCGTTTCCTATTGGATGGCATTCATGTCATTCAAGGGGAATGAGGGTGTGTGTTTGCAGTTCTTTTTAAAGCCTGCTCCCCCACTTCCACACACATCCTTCTTTTTTATGTGCTTTTCTTCTTGCAATTAACCTTTTTAAAATAGTAAAAATAAATTTGCGTAAAAATGCTAGAGAGGAATCATACACATAAACTGAGGAGAGGGGGAGGAGCCTCACAAACTCCATGCATGCTGATTGGCTGAAAGGAAAGACTGGGTGCCACCCACCACAGCACAGTTCTGCCTCCTGTAGGTTGTCCCCCTACTCACGCAAGAGGAAGCGAATGTCAGGCTGGCCTGAGTCTGCATCAGTCCTATTTAAAGAGGACTAAATTTTAGGACAGTCTAATGGGTGCAGTCTGGCTTGGAATTCGGATTAGCTTATATTAATGTGAGTGACGTGGCCTGTGGGATGACTCAGGTCAAATTAAAACTTGTGTGCGACCATGGCCATAGCATGGTATAGTGGAGCCGTTATATTGAAAACTAGTGTATTAGATGTGCTTTAACTATTCACATCTAGTGTGCCTTGAATTAGCTGCAATGAGCAGCCATCACCTTTGCAAGAAACTGATCAGTTCTTGAGAAGGGCTGTGTAAGTATATGCGTGTGATTGTGTGAGTGAATGGATCTTGGTACCAATTATGTTATATGCTTATATGAAATAAAAGTTACATAAATAGTGCATAAATCCAGATCTGGTACTCTTTGTCTTATTGGTGCCTCTGTCTATGAAGACACTTTTGCCTCTCTGAATCAATTGCTCTGGATCCATAAAAGAACCTGGTCCCTTTGTGACATTCAGGACTGGTCCCCCCTTAATGCAGAATTCATACTGAAGTGTGAGGTAAGCTTCATTTTGTGAAGTATAAGGTAAACTTCATTTTGAATCATGTGTGTAATGAACCTTTCTCTCTCCTTTCATATTATGAACAATATTAAGAACAGAAGAGGATTAATTTTTTAAATGGATTTGTTAGAAGAAAGGAACATTTGTGGGCATACTGTTGAAGGCTTCAAATAAAGCCTTGAAAGGCTATGTAAAGGATGAAAAAAATGGACTGATTAAAAAAAAGTGCCTACCTTTTTTCAAGGGGTCAAGAACGATCTCTTCTACCCATAGCTTCCCAAAAATGTCCATTCCCCACCCAATAGGTTGTGATAATGGCTTGCTTTATCCACTTCACTGTAAAAGGTTAAAAACTCTCTCAGAAGACAAATTAATATTCATTGAACACTGTATTAAAGATTTATCAGTGCTTGTTGAAATTTCTGAGCCAAAGCAGTTATGATGAAAATGGTATTTGAAGTAGAGAAATTAAAAAAGAGGTAGAAAAGACTGACTTTCAGGATGCATTTGGAGACTGGAGGAATGAATTTGTAGGAATAAGGGACAAGGCAGAAGTAATATATTGATTACCCCTGGGCAGGACAATAAGTATACATAAGTATAATGTATTTAAACTATTAGTATACTATTTTTCATTTCCAAATATTATGCAAATCTGTGCAGTTCTGCTGATACACAATCTGGCCATTGTGCTGAAGACTCCAATAGCCTTCTGTTTTTATTTTTGGTTGCTTTGCTGAACTGCTTTAAAGCTAACCTAAGATCATCATTTAAATCTCTGAAATGCAGGAAGGTGTTCAACAGATGTTTATGAAGACTAAGGGCAGGCAGAAGAGAGTTCCATCATTCCATAGGCTTGCTGCAACAATGGAATACAAGGTGTGATAAAGCTGCTATTGGTAGTGTTCCACCTATGAGGATCAGTCATATAGACTCAAGAGACAAGTTGATGAAGCAAACAATCAGCATTTCTGCACTTGCTTTCCTGTCCATTGGATGGGAAAGGTACATTAGAGCCTAACGTGTACTAGTGTTCGTACTGAGAAATGCTAGTGCACAATAGCCTAGCCCTAACATGACTGGAGACATGCCTGTATCCGGGTGTGCGTCTGATAATCCGCAGGGCACCGCCATTTTGGTTATGGTGCCCTGTGCGACTGCGCGTGTGCTGGTGCCATTGTCGCAGCACCAATGATGGTCTGAGAACATGCAGTCGTATCAGGGATCATCTGAGGTGTCACCACATTTGTTTGACCAGAAATAGTGCAGATGGTCTCTGCATGGATGCAAACAGGTAAGGAATTGGTCATGTTAGGTAAAGGTTAGGTTGCTTGTAGTGTGAGATTTCATGTACCGCAGCTAATATGGAATTAGTCAACCTCTGGGCAGGCAGGGGGCATTTGTAAGTGGTAAATGGCTCCTGGAAGTGCAGATGCACCTACCCAGAGGTTAACTAATTCCATATTAAGAGGCCAAATGTGAATTGGCCTTCTGTGTATGGCAGGTACCCTCCCTCCTCCACTTCTGATGCTAGCTGACACAAACAACATGGCTCTGTCTGGATACAGTGAGGAAATAACATAAGAGGGGCCTGCTGGATCAGGCCACAGCCTATCTAGTCCAGCATCATGCCCCATACTGTGGCCCATCAATTGCTTCTGGGCATCTAAAGCAGAAGACAAAGGCAAAACTTGGAACCCCTGCATGAGGAGATGGTTACTGCCCTATTCGGACTCCACTCATAACCTGAAATCCTTTTAAGACAAAAAAGGAGGAAATATATCAATCTTTGTAGTTACTAATAATAAACATAAACAAGCAGTTACTTGATAGCCTGTGTAGTAAACAAGTCCATCAATTCCTTATTTAGGATGACCTCAAATGGCACCCCACCCAAGTTGTCCTTTTTGTTTCCAGCAGGTGTAGTTAGGCCTGCACCATTGTCTTAAAATAGGTTTCTCCCTGTTTTTCTCTAGTCAAAGTGCAGAGCAGAGTTGTGTGAAGCTTATGAGAGTTGACATGACAGGCCGTCCCAGGCATTACATTACAAGCGTTTGTCTCTTAAGTGCATGGTGCATTGCACATCACTTAGGCAACTTCAGGAAAGCAGGGGGAAGTTGCTGCCTACATCCCTTTGCCTTGCTTGCTCAAAAAAAGACTGCATCTGCACACATAAAAAAAAAACTGGGTCAAAAACAGCTTAGAGTTGCTAATGTCCACATGCCGCTTACATCCCTCTGCTCTGTTTACTCCACAAATGGCTGCATCTACGCATATTTTAAAAAGTAAGTCAAAAGCAGCTTAGAGGTAGTAGTGTCTACTTCCGAAGAGCATTCTCTGGCCTTTAATGTGGGTAAAAGGTGGGTTGGGAAAAATAGCATCCATATGATACTGCTGCTAAAACACATTTGTGCTTTTATTTTTTTTTAAGGTGTGCTAATACAGCCAATAATAGGGATTGATGGCTGAGTTGGAAGCATGCAAAAGTTTACATTTCTAACATTCTTCAGAAATAATTTTATAGGGTCTTTCTGCATTTGCAGTGGAAAAGCGGATTTAATAAATCCGCTTTTTGGCAATCCGTCCTCCCATGTGTCTGCATACTCATGGGGAGGATGGATCCAGAGGACAGATTGAAGTGGGTGCTGTACGGAAGCACAAAGAATCCCCTGTGATAGTAATTCTGCCTCACCCCCTGCTGTGCTAAGCAGCTCCAAACACAGAGAAAGAGTACCAGGATGCTCCTCAGTTACTCTTAGGGCTTATCAACAGAACATTTGGGAGGCATGTGAGGAGCCCTTAGTAATCCGGTTGAGTGCCTCTTGCCTTCTTCTACTGCAGAGCTGGTTATTAGCATTCATTCTGAATTCAGCTTAGCAGGCCCATCCCACTCAACATGCAACAAAAACATGATATAGTAAATTATAATGAAGCCAATTAAAAACAAATTAATTAATCTCGCTCTACACTTAATTAATAAAAAAATTAACATGATTAGCAAGAGAGTTTAGAGAACTTCCTTTTTTGGATTATAGAACAGACTACATTCTCCTGTCCTACAGCTTCATATTCTCCCTGGAAATAGCTTAGGGGCAGATTAGAGCACTTGCAGCTGTTTCACTGAGACAGAGGGGAGAAGGGACTGCAGACAAGACAGTGGTCCATACATGCCAAATACATGTACCAGTCTGTGCTAGGGATATGCACAAATGTTTTTGTTTTTTGCATTTGCATTTGATTTGAATTTAATGTCAAAACACTCTATTCTATTTGAATGTTTAGAATCTGAATGCAACAAAATCCGATTCGAATCAAATACATTTGAATCTATTTGTTCGAATGTTAGATTGAATCTGAAGATACGAATGCTGACAATATTCGTATTTGGAGATACAAATGTCAACAACATTCGTGCGTGTCATACGCATGAATGCATACATATATGTATGGCTACTAGAATGAATGCCTAGATGCATCCTTCAGGCTGTGGGTGGGGGGGGGAGGAACTGGGGCGCTTCTAAGGCCATCTGCTGGGACTCAAGAGCAGGAGAAGGTTTGTCCTTGTCTCTGCTTGAGATGCCCATGAGCATTTGGTGGGCCACTATGTGAGACAGGATGCTGGACTAGATGGGCTGTGGCCTGATCCAGCAAGGCTTCTCTTATGTTCTTATGTTCTTATGAGATGCATATATGTACATACATACTGGTACATTTGAATGTTTCAGATCATTCAAATGAATGTTTTGGGACTTTCAAAATTTGTTCAAATGTTTAAATTTGCATGTATAGACATTTTATTTGTATTTGAATGCCCACATTCGATTGAATTAGATCAAATTTCAAATGTCTAGAACATTTGTGCACATCCCTAGTGTGTGCCATCATGAACTAGAAGTAATTAGATGAGAAGTGGACCTCCTTCCATATGGGAAGATGTGCACTAGTCCAGATTACAGAAGGCCCTGCACACTACCAAGGTGGGCTTTCTCAAAATAGTACTATGACCCACAGGTTCCTTGCTGAAGAGGATGCCCCTCCACATGGACTGGGCTGAAAGTGGGGCAAAAATGGCCATCACACATGTTCAGCGACTGGCGCACCCACATATCTGGGCGTATCAGGCTGTCAAGAACCAGAGGTCGTTGCTTGGCCATTGTGTGGTGCAAGTGTGGAGACAGGTAGGTCATAGTGCTTCCTCTGCAGTGTTGCCCCTTTCTGGAAGGTATGGCAAGAGGCTTTATCGAGATGTTACTTACTTATTCTGCTTATATTTGGATATTCCAGAATATCCAACTATAGTGGAATAAGTAAGCAATATCTGGATGCGGTCTGAGATGCAAACAAGCTCTCACATTTTCCTCTTGCCGTCTGGAGCAGCCTGAACCTCCAGAGTTTTGAAAGATTAAAAATATTTCATTATTAAGTGGACATGGTGAGATGTCAAAGGGAAACCTTTAGTTTAGATTGAATATGCTCAGTAGGAGGTGATTAATCATTACTGTTGTGAAGACAAATTTTACTTCCAAGGAAAAGCTAGAAGCTTTTTAAAATACCGAGTAAGAGTTCTTGCATTCACCTCCTTAGAGTTGGCAGTGTATTTTAAAGCTGCCACATTTTCATTTGTGTAATTTAAAAAAATATTTTAATACTGCTTCCCATTTTAAAATCTTGAAGCAACTGACAAAATTAAAAGAAACTAAAACTTCATGAAAGGATTGAGAAGCAAGTATGTATGGTAGTTTAGTTTGGTCAACAGCCCTAACTTTGCCTGGCAAATCTGAAGAATTTGGTGATAGGAAAAGTCTCTTTGACACAGGTTTGCCTGAATATTAGAGCAAAGCAGCAGATGCATGCAGAGTTGCCCCATCTCCACTTCTGGTGAAGGTGACTCTGCCATAGATGATCTGGGTGCCTTTCTCATCTCTGTTTTAAAGCAAGGAGGTGCCATTTTCTGTAGTGCCTCTGTGCAAGGCATGAAGAAACTGCCCTGCTTTGGAAGCATCTATTTGAATAGTCATGTCAAAAATGGCTTGCACCATTACTTTGAAGATGCTTGCTGCCAAAAATGGAGACAGGGAAGCAGCAAGCACCTTTTCACAAATGAAGAGGGCATCCTGTTTTGGTCAGTGGATACGCAGTGCCAGACTCAGCTTCTTTTTGTCCTCCAGGTGGAAAGAAGGGACGCTGTTGGTGCAGTGTAGATTGTGTGAACCTTCTTTGAAATTCAGTGCAATAGCAATCAGGCAGATTCTTCAAGATTTGGTAAAACAGTCTAGTTTTCAAATGAAGCAGAAAAGAGAATAATTTTGAAATAGTTGGGAGAAATTTGTAAACTGGTCTCTTCCGAAAGGCATTTCCCTATTCCTGATTCATACTGCTTTTTTATCTCTGGTCCTTTCTGCATTTACTGACCTTTGATCTGGGTCATTGTGTCTGGAATAACCAGGCCCACTGATCCAGATCATGGGGAGGTGTGGGCCAGACAGCACCACCTGCAGTGATAGTCCTGATCCTGCTCACACTTCCACGTCGTTGCAAAAGCTAGGAACAAAGGTTTCTAGCTTCAGGGCCTGGGGGGATGTCTTTTTGGTGGTGTGCTATGGAGTGCCACAGAGAATCACCCCCTAATAGTCCCAAAACACAGTGTTCCCAAACAAGCCCCTTAGTCCCCTCTGATAGTACCAATTAAATGGTACTACCAGAGATCCCTGCTCTGTCTCGTACAGATGGAACATGACCAACAGGACCAACATTAATGTGCAGATGCAGGTAGCCTGAGATTTGGACTAAGAGGGTGTTTCCGCACATGCCCTAAAACCACATTTAGACACACATTAGACACACATAAAAACTTACCTTCCACGTAGGAGGCCGGATCAAGGACCCTTTTCAGCGGCACTTCCACACATTGGCAGGCAAGACCCATTTTTAATAGGATCTTGCCACTGAAAGATCCGGCCTCTGGGAAGACCTGAAAAATTAGGTCTTCATCCAGCCCTTTGCCTCAATCTGTTTTGGAAGCAAGATGCTTCTGCACACGGAGAGGCGAAGGCTGGATATCCTGGCGGCTGCCATCTTGGGGAGGGCGGAAGCAGGACTCCCTGCTTCTGAAGCCCTTCCCTCAACTCCCACTGTCTCCAGGAGCCAATATCACAACTCCTAGATCCAGGGGAACCCACATCCTACACCCCCCAACCCATCCTGGGTCGCGTGTGTGCATTCGCGGCCTTACCTGCAGGCTGCCAGGTTGATTCTGCCTGCAGGAGGTTGGATGTGCTGTGTGTGTGCATGCGGGGCGGCCCCTCATTGGCCAGCCACCTGCACCTGCACAGATGGCCTGGTGAAGCCAGGAGGGTGGCTGGCCAAGGAGGGGCTGTGCCACACTCATGCACGTGCACAGCACGCCAGGCTTCCTGCAGGCAGAATTCAACCTGGCAGCCTGCAGGTAAGGCTGCGAATGCGCTTGCAACCCGGCGTGGGCTGGGGGTGTAGGGTGCAGGTCCCTCTGGCTCTAGGATCTGCGATTTCAGCTTCTAGGGTGAGCGGGACCCCAGGGAAGCCACCCGGCAGCCTCCCCATCCTTGGCTCCAGGGGAGCCAATCAGGGAGGCCGGGGGGAGGGTCTTCCACCCACCGGAGGATGGATTGGAATGGGTGCTGGTGCGTCTCCACAGCACCCACTCCAATCCGTTTCCCCAAACAGATCCTTGGAGGAACAGATGGCTGAAAAACTGATCTTTTTAGATCTGTTTTTCAGCGGCAAATGCAGAAACACCCAGAGGCTCTTATTCCAGATTAAATGTAAGTACAGAAAGGGCCCTTGAGTACTGTTATTTTTAGTTTGTTGGAGCCATTTTACTGAGTTTCAATTCTGTTTCTCTATTTGTTTTTAGGAATGTTTTCATACTTTTTATGGTCTTAATATATATTGGTCTCATTGTATATATCCTATTGTGTGAGCTTCACCAAAACCTACAAGCCTTGGGGAAGGATATAAATCAAATACCCAAATAAAATAGGACTGGCCAATGTTCATTAGGAAAATTCAGGTTCTCTAAGTAGGAGGCCATTTTAACTTTTCCTGTAAACATTAATTTGCCACATTCTTCCCTCCCACTAATTATTTTGCGTGCTGCTTTCTTAGAGCACTGAAATGGTTTAAAAAGGAAGAGAAAAGCAATCAAGGATTTTTTCAAACAAAATATTAAAAACAGATTTTAAAAGGTTGAAATAAAAAATAAAAACAGTGGGTGAGAAAAGAGGAACCCTTTTAGACTGGGTCAACTAACAATATGTTGGGTTATATCCAAATGCTTTATAAAAAATGACATTGCAGGGATTAGAGTGCAGAAAAGTCAAACACACTCATTCCTCTGCTACCAAACAGTTATAAGAACATAAGTGGAGCCCTGCTGGATCTAGTCCAGCATCCTGTCGCATACAGTGGCCCACCAATTTCCCATGGGCATCTAAAGCAGAGACAAAGGCAAACCTTCTCCTGCTCACAAATCCCAGAAAATGGCCTCAGAAGCATTCTGCTTGTCCTCCCATTCTAGTAGCCATTGATGCATCTGTCATCCATAAATCTGTCTAATCCTTCCTTAAAGCCATCTAGGCTGGCTGCTGCTACCACCTCTTCTGACAGCAAATTTCATAGACTGATGACCCTCTGGGTTAAGAAATACTTCCCCTTGTCTGATCCGACTCTCCTACCCA
>MTQE01001141.1:8457605-8470647 GCA_014337955.1 Aspidoscelis marmoratus
GAGCCGCCCAGAGACCCTCGGGTATGGGGCGACATATAAATGTAAATATATATAAATATAAAATAAATAAAAGCAGATGATCCACTTTTTAGTTATTGTTCTAATAATCACAAGTCTGCCCACAGATCAGAACATTAGTTTTAATCTGATTTCATGTGTAAGTTCACACAGATAGTGTATTCTGTGTACAAATGAAAATCCATAAGAGGTTACATAACTTCTCGTGAAAAATATTTGCATTACATAAGAAGCTGTGCGTTTACTTTTTGTGTAAGGAGAATGACCAAAATGCAGATTTTTGTTTTTTCTGTACTTTTAGAGTCACCACCAAGGGAAAGAGCCTAGCAAAGAATGCTGGATAAAAAGTAGATAGGACAAAATTTGTTTTATCCATCTCTTTCAAGAATAATGTATGCATTTGGGCATTGCTTTATATTGTTACTTTTCTACTTTTTGAACATCTGTAGTAAGTTCTCTTCAGGCAATCTGCTGGTTATATTCCTTAAATGAACCTAGTTTCTACATGAACATGTTTTTCGAGCTGAAATTGCAAAAACATTAAATTATGTTTACTCTTACTATTTCAAAACATATTATACTTAAGGAACAATGTTGGCATGAATGCCTACTTGGTGTTAAGTATGTCTGAGGAACGTGTTCATTAATGCCAGGAAAGACACATGAAACAAAATAATTCCCTCTTTTTTTGCATGTTTTGAAGCCTGTGAATTTTAAGCTATTTTTAGGATTCGCTTTGAGAGAAAATCTGTTGCAAGTGTTTCTGAGTTTGGTTTGCACTTAGAGGCTATTAACTGCATGAGTCCCAAGAATTAGTCCCCTACAGGGAGCTGTAGTGAAGAAGCAGAGCCTTTAAGTACTTAGAAAAACCTACTTGGTGACTTGGATTTTTGTAACTTTTTAATAGCCATGATCCAAAGCTAGAGATAGATGTTTACAAGAAGAAAATTGGAGGGGTGTACAATTGCAGCAAAAAACTTATGCAAGCCCACAGCACGGCTCTGATCTTATCAGCACTACAAGAGCCCCAACATCACAGAAATGTAGCCTAGGAGATGCTACTTAAATATTCCCCCATTGATTTGGTTACTTATTAACTTCAACCAAAAAACCAAGAAGACAAAGAAAATTCAGTGTGTGGTGACTTTGCTCAGATATTCAAAATCACAGCCCTAAGTGCAAAGCCTCATTGCATGGAAAATGGAGAGACAGAGGGAGAGGAATGCCAACATACCCATAATGGAGACTGGTAAGTCAGAATTGAGTCCCTTAAAGTTTCACTATTATAAGAGTGGTGGAAATCCTTTAAAACAGTTCACAAATATGAGTATGAAAGAAACTTTTAACACACTAACAAAATGTCTTAAAGTGACATCTATTTTTCCTGACACAGCTGCTATGTACACCTCACAAATGCAGTCCAGCTAGAACTGGATAGATTACAGGACCAAACCACAGACTTATAGGATTCACATAAATGAGGTGAAAAAGGCTTTGAAGTCTCAGTCATGACCTAAGGCCTGTTTGCACGTAGGCCTGTAGCATGCAATTATGACAGCTCTGGTACATGTTATTTGCATTTGCCAGAGATTGTTTCTGACCAGAAGCATCCCAGCCTGTACCAGAGCTGTCCTGATTGCAGCTGAGGTGTGGACGTGCTCCACACCATCCCCAACTTTATCCTGGGCTTACCTGAACTGTCCAGCAGGGAAATAATTCATATTCTCCCTCCCAGGCTGCTCAGGAGTCCTGCCCCCGGCTGCCACTATTGGCTGCTGCCATCCACCTGACATGCTCTGTGATGTGCTGGGTAGCAATCCAATCCTGGTGTTGTGTTGGGGGGGCGTGGCCTCCCACCGCCTGGGTCGGTCCTGCAGCAGCCAGCAGATACCTGCCCAGTACCCGCCATTGCCCAGGGGGGCATACAGCCTCCCGCCCTCTGTGCCACGCTCGTGCAGGGATTGGACTGCTAGCCTGTGCAATTGGTTAACTTTCCTGAGTTAAATCTGATTACTGAAGACATTGCATGGGCCCAGCAAAGGCTTCATATGTGGACAGATACTAACCAATATCCCAAGGACTTAATTTATTACACCTGACTGCTAAATTATCAAAGTTAAGTTGTTTGTGTCTTTGCACAATTGGTTTAATCTCTTCCTCGATGGTGAAAACGTCATTGTGCTGCTGGACATTGCTTCTGAAATGCTGAGACACAAGTGTACATTCTCGTAATTTCCTACCCTACTTTTGAATGCTAATTACCAATTAATTTGGGATTTTCCTTATTCAGATATAAATCACTATGCTGGAGGAGGCAGAGGAACTAGCCACCACTCTTAACTTGAAGTAACTAGTCAACTGTGGATTGCACAAGACCTCTAACTTGATGTCACCTGCAGTAGGGCAATCCACTTGGAAACAGCTACCTCAGCAATTGACTAAATAGAAACCAACAAAGTGACTGATAGTCTATAATGCAGACAGTTATAGACTGCTAAATTATCTGCTGGTTAGCTAATTAATCAGGTACCACAGCTTGGGAATGAACATTAATAGACTACAATTTGTTTATGGGATTGCATGAATAATATATAGATGGAATTTAATATTACACTACTTCCAGGATTCAGAAGGAATGAAATGTTGAGGGTTTTTTTTCTGTTGAGCTGTCATTTCTTTTGGGGTGATTGTTATTATATACACCAACTTTCCAACTTTTTGCCCTGAGTACTACAAAATTACCATCTTAATACTATATAGTGATTAAATCAACCAAAGCATAGGGTTGGTTAGAGTGTATGCTCATGTATAATTAATTTGTTTTCTATAGTCTCTTGTTAAGAAGGAAAGAGGTAATGGGATTTTATCTGGAAAAGGAATCAAGATTACTGCAAAAAATCCAGAGCTGGTGCTCAGGAGCTTGTGGAAATATTTGTAGATAAGATATACTGTTTGTGTTTATATTTACTTCAAATCATTGATTTGTTGCTGATCCCAACTGTCAGAATCTGGAAAAGAGCAAGCTTAACACTGCTGGTTGCTATTATCATTCAGACTAAACATTATTGATTTGGCTATGATGATGAACAAAATAAAATTTGTATCTCTTAATGTCAAAAGGTTTAATTCAGTTGTAAAATCCAAAAAGGTAGATTCTTGATTAAAGAGGGAAAGGAAATCTATTTCCTGGAGATACACATCAAAAGAAAAAATTGAGAAAATATTTAGTCACCCAAGGGTTACAGGCACAATATCAATCCCTTGGTATTTCTAAGTCCCGGGGCACTGCTATCATAATTCATTTCACTATTCCCCTGCAAGTTAGTAAATGTAAAATATACCATCCAGAAGAGGCAAACTCACCCTTGCCTCTATATGCACTCTAAACACTGGAGATTTTTTTTTTAATAGAAGTTTGCTGCTGGTAGCATTGTAATTGGAGAGAATCTCAACTCTGTCATGATCACACTGATAGGAAGCAACTGACTAAGAGCAATAACAAATAAGGGATCAGAGTATCTGTCTCTCCTCCTCTTAAAATTTTGCTTAGTAGTCTTCAGATTCCTTCCCCCCCCCCACACACACAAACATTCTTCCTATGCCAGAATAGATGATTTGCTATGTTCCTGAGAGCTAACAATTTTACCAAAGCTGATATAAGAGAAAGTACCCTCTCTGACCATGTGCTTATAGGACAAACAATATTTACTCCTTCTTTCACACATAAATGCCACAATCATGTGATCAGTTTCTCAAGAGATAAAGATGTACATTGATATGAATGTCAAACCAGGAATTTCACCTAAATTGCTATGGGAAGCTATAAAGGCAATAATAAAAAAATTGGTAAGGATCAACTTTATTCAGAACACAAGTTCTATTTAGAAAGTAATCAAAATTTCAGAACACTAGCTGCACTATTATGGAATAAATTCCAGTAAAACTCTATAGTAAAGATTAATTCTAAAATGAATAGCACAAACATTTAAAGAATTTCCTAATCAACTGCACACCAAATATGATACTTCTAGCCCACTGAGCAAATACTATCTATCTATTCGGCAAGCACCTAAGCTGATCATAGAACAACAAGAAGAATTGCTTTGAATACTTCTCAGGAAGAATTACTCAAAGTAATGAAAAGGTTGAAAAATAATAACCAGGCCCCAGTGCCTTTTATAAACCTTTCAAGAAATTTTAATCCCACATCTGGCAAATGTGGTCAGTGATGTCCTCTCTGGACAACTGATCCTGGACTCACAAAGTGGAGCTATCATTATTATAAGTCTAAAACCTGGCTGGTCACTTTCAGATATGGAGTCTTTATCTCAAACATGATAGGAAAAGAACAATATGGTTTACTGTTTGGTAAATTGATTACAGACTCCATTACTGTTGCATTTAACTCTCTATATCACAGTAAATGACCCTCAGCTTCATTGACACTTCTCCCTTTCAACCTACACAAAGGGTTTGATTCAGTCATCCATTCATTTTTACTCCAAATTCTCAAATATATCAACTTTCAACCATGCTTTCTTAAAATAATGGAAAATTATTTATAGCACAACAATATCCATGGCTGTAGTAAGCAAAGATGTCCTCTGTCTCCATGTCTTTTTGCTTTAGTTTTAGAACCACTTGCAAATTGGATTTGTAATTTGCCCAACATCATTGGCTTTCAGTTAGGAGACTTCTCCTTTAAGTTCAATGTATATGTGGATGACTTTGTTTGATTGAATCAGATGCCCTTCGATCTCTATCAACACTACAGAGAGAGCTTTCAATTTTCTGTGACATATCTAGACTGATAGATAACCTCTATATTTCAATATGCCCCCAAGGACTCAACTGACCATTTATAGAGAAGCAGATATTAGAACTTCTCAAAAAAAAAAATCAGTATTTTTGGTGTCACTGTCTCCAAGAATCTCCCCAAATTTGTTTCCAATACAATTAAATTCCACTGTGGAAAAACATAAAGAAGTAGCTTTCCAACTGGAAAGTGAAAACTTTTCCTTTCTAGGAAAAATTGCAGCCGTTGAAATGTCTATCACCCCCAGATTACTCTATTTCCCCCCCAAACCACCCCCTTTTTATTTGCCAGATACTTTGTTGAAAAAAAAATATGACAACATATATTGAAAGAATTTGGTTTTGGTAGTAAGAAACTCAAGATCACGAAAAAATATTATCTCCATCTCTCAAATTACTTCCATGCCTAAAAAATTAGACAACTTTCCTTTCCTCTCACTCATCTTGCTGTTGGTGGGTGAAGGGTGAAATGCAAGAACTTTCTGGAGTGATGGTACACTTTTTTTTTACCTGTTCACAGAAGATTAGGCAAAATACAGACCTCATGTCATACTGTATCTACAAATTTCAGTCCAAATGGCAAAAAAATAAAAAAATAAAAATCCTTGCCCATTACCAATTATGTGGGGACCTAAGGGACTATTAACTAAAGAAAATTGGGCAAATCTCCACTGATCCCACCTGGTAATAATTGAAGATTTTTATGACTCGAAGAAACTAACCGAAAAGAACCTTCAAAACTACCAAATAATGGGTGGCTTAAAAGCCATAATGTGTCTTTTACTCTCCAGTAATCACAACATGGGCTGAAACTACCTTTGAAATGCAGTTTGAACTAATTTCATAGATGCAGAATTGAGCTGCAGCAACTCTGAATAGATTAATGATCCAAGCTAATTTAGGTGAATTAACAGATTTTTTTAAAAAATCTGGCAAACTGATCTTGATGTCCTATTTGTATAACAAGAATGGGACAAACTTTCTTCCTACCATTCGACTAAACTGACTAATGCTTGGGAATTACAACTCAAAAGTGTTATACAAGTGGTACCAAACTCCACTATTATCCCCTCAAAATTATGAGAAGGAAGTCCTTGAAATGCTGTCATGGATGCGATAATAGGGGTTCTTACATTCATATCTGGTGAGTGAGCTCAATAATCAATTCTCTTTTTGGACCAGATCCAAGGAGAAATCAATAAAAGATTCTCAGTACTACTCCATATCATTAAAAGAGTTAAGCCTACTTCATGCTCATAGAAAGGATTTGCTGACTTATAAATGCAGACACCTGGTTGATTTTATGACTTTAGTGCCAAAATCATCATCATCATCATCACAACAGATTGGAAGAACAAATCAAAACTTATTGTTTGTACTTAGTGTGACAAACTTTGTTGTTGTTAGGTACCACCAAACTGTGACCAACTCTTGGGGATTACATGAGCACCTCCATGGGTACCTCCATGCAGTGTCATGTTGTTATTTTTTACGAGATACAGAAGTGATTTACCATTGCCTACTCCCAGGGAGAGGCTGGGGATCGAACTGACAAGTTTTTGCTTTCCAGGTTACTTGTGTTACCACTTTACTTATCAGTGTAGAATGGACAAATGCCAAAACAACTTTTCTAGAAGTCTGGTCTCCCCTGATCAGCTCCTTATCATCACTGGATTCCCAGTGTATGCCCTCGGTGAATGATCTTCAATGTCTGCTTCAATGACCCTGACACTAGAGCCTGATGCTGTAAAACTCTGTATAGGCTATTTTATAGATAGCCTTTGCCTGTTTGTACTTGAAGATAATTGAAGGATATTGATGCATATACCTGTAAACAATGGGACAATATTGTATGTTTATAGTTGTTCATTGTTATGACATTGGCATTTGGTACAATGTAGTTATTACATTTGGAAATTGGGATAAGACAAGCAGATATTTGACTTGTTCTATGAGTTGGGGGGGGGAATCACCTTTTCTTCTGGAATTAAATAGAAAAAGACCCTGGCATTAGCTCCTTGAATAGAAACCCTGGCTGGCCACTGTTTTGCTTTTAATTTTGGTCTTCACAAACTGTCAGAAAGTTTGACTGCATTCTTCAAAAACTTTTCTCCTGTGGATGTGGGCTTCATCATTTCCAAAGAAAGGGAGCCATTTGCAGAGATGAAAACCAACAATAGGCCTCTTCATTACATCAGGAAGATAATCACCCTTCTGGTCTAACATCCTGATTTAATTCACTCAGCCCAAACATGCTGTACAATCCATTTAATCTCCTGGTGAATGGTACAGCAGGTTAAAAGAACAAGGAATATGCCTGTTACCCCTGTTCAAAGCAGCCGTGATGCAGTTTTACTGATGCGTTGCACGTAGTCTAGCCATATTACTTTGTTGCACTGAGGAATAGCAAATATTCCCTTATCATACTCTGATATGAGCTCTCATTTACTGTCATCTCTCAGTTAAATTAATGTTGTTATCTTTTTAATAAATCCAATGTGGGAAACTTATTAACACCTTAGATCTCAATGATAAACTCTCGAAAAGCTTTTCAAAATTTGATATTTGTACAGCAGCTTCCTTAAGAGTGAGAATTTGCATTGCAGCCATAGCTGGACAGTTGGGACGGGGTGTGTGTGTGTCAAGGCTCTAACTGGAACCTTACTTTTTATCTCCCAGATGTACGTTCTGGACCCCTGCAGAAGACATCACAGCTTGATGAAGGTTAAAGGAAAATCTCTACCCACAGCCTGTCTTGCTCCTTGAAATGCAGCTACTCAACCAATACTACGCCTTCCGGCTTAAACACCAAGGAAAATGCCAATAGCTGCTCTACCATACTTCTGTCCAGACTTGAAGCCTCTCCCTTTCTTACAGAGGGGGTATCAATCAGTCTTTATGTGCTTATGTACTGAAATTCAAGGAACATCAGATAGGAGAATAGACTTGCATGAAAATTCACCTGAAAGGCAGGCCTCTTGAGAACAGACAGTTAGCCTTTAGAAGAATAGGTCAGTGGTTCAGATAAGACTCACATAGTCTGGAAACTCTTCCAAGGTTGTAGAATTTAAATATATAGCTTTTGTCATGGGCATGGCAAAGTAGTTTAATTTCTTGCATTTATATACTACCTTTCTTCCATCCTGGAATCCAAAAGGGCATCAGCGGTTACCGTCCATGGGCCTTGAACAGAGATCTAGAAGGTTGAATCAGTAAAATAATTCACCACAATTGGACGTGAGTGAAGCAAATGCCTTGCTGCTTCACTGTCTTCAATCCAAGTGTTTCAAAGGTCACCTGGAGTTCTCTAAAGGAACACAAATCTCCCTTAATGGTGCCTTGAAAATTAGATGAGGGGGTGGGGGTTCCTGCCACAGGTGGGTACAGAGGGGGATGTTGTCTCCTGGGAAGGGGGAAAAGATGAGTGCTATGCCAAGGCAACCAAGACTGAGATGCATGGTCCATGAAAAAGTCAGGAGCTAAGTCTGGGAGCTCCTGTGGGGGCAACCAAAGCACCTGGTGAATGCAACACACCTTGCTGCAGTCACAAGGAGGGAGGGGAGGAGGAACCGGGGCACTTCTAAGGCCATCTGCTGGGACTCGAGAGCAGGAGAAACTTTGTCCTTGTCTCTGCTTGAGATGCCCATGAGCATTTGGTGGGCCACTGCGTGTGACAGGATGCTGGACTAAATGGGCTGTGGCCTGATCCAGCAGGGCTTCTCTTATGTTCTTATGACCCTACCCAGGCTCACTAGAAAGGACTGGAAATGACAGCAGATTGCCAGTTTCAACTCCTGCACATGCATCCACACAGAGAGAGGAGATGAATATCACAATAGGTAGCCTTTTATTTCAGAGAGGATTGTTAGTAGGTTGGTTCAGTTAGGATGTGGGCTGGTTGGCGGCCACTTGGGCTCAGGTGTATGTGGACACACAGGCTTGTGTAAGTCCAAATGTTTAAATGGTCCATTCTCTGTGCACCCACACAGGTGCCTACCTTATGTACCCTGTGCCTGTCAGATCTGGCAACACTTCTTGGCCATCCATATTTGGTTCCTAGGAGTGCTCCCATGCAACTGATGACCGAGCCCTCTCCTTCTTAATGTCATTCATTTGTCTCTAGATATTCAGATAAAACAGCGTGAATTCTGATAGCATTCAAACAATGTAAATAAGAGTCAACAGAATTGTATTAGAACATAAAATATTAGGAAGATAGTAACTCTGAAATAGATTTCTACAAACCTAATAAGTAAATTATGAAAGCATCAAAAAGATCAAAATAAATACAAATAAGTGTGTGGCTGTAAGCACGACAGTCAAGCCTTGAATTTCATTTAGATGCTGGAAATCATTGAGAAGTAGGCCTGGATGCACGTGTTTTGGGGGAGATAAAGATGTTCTGCTATAATATTTTACTCTCACAACAACCGTTGACAAAAAGAAATCCATTTTGGATGAAAAACTGAGAAGGCATATTATTCACAATGAAGTGTCTGTCACATGAATCATAGATTAGGTGTTGGTTTCTCTTTGCTGCACTCAGGCTCTTTAGATGTTCCAGATGGCATCACCAAATTTCTTCAGACAACTAAGTGAGGTGACAGTAAGCAAGAGAGTAAACATATCACCTCCCATCATTAGAAAACTGCCTGATGTCGCCTCTGTGCCTGATTTCCAGACATGGATCATTGCCATTAGTTTCACATATTCAGGCAACTGAGTAGTGATTCCAATTATTTGTTGAAAAGACATTTTGTGGCCATTTCCCCCCTTTCTGGCAATAACCTGAATCATTAAAACACTCTGATGTCTGTTCTTGATGTCTGCAGGAAAGGACAGCTCATAACGATTGCTTCTGTGTTGGATTGTATGGTACCAATAACAAATATGGACACCCAGTGTACTGTAGTGGTAGAGCGCTTAACTCTAACTGGAGCAGACAAGTGCATAAGCTGGTTTGGGTGGGTTTGGTTTGCATAATCTCACCACTGTTAGAATTAGCTAACCAGCTAGTCTGCTGGGCAGGCTAGCCAATTCATCTTCAGTTTATTAACTCCCCCTTTTCTTCTTGTACCATGGCCTCATCTTTTTGGCCTACTTTTATCTGCTGGCCCATGGAACTTCCTGTCTGTTTCTTCCTGTGCTATTCCCTGCCCATTTCAGCTCAGACTGCAGCCCTATTCTGCATTCTTCTGGAGTGCTACTTCTGGACATTTGCTTTCTGGAACCTTAGGTCTGAGGATAACGTGGTGTGCATGGAGTTGCTTCCTCTTCCTTAAGCATGGTTGGTTCCAGGAAGAATGGGATCAGTGTTCAAGGCCTTTCCAAAACAGGAAGAGGAACCTCTAGTCCTAGCAGCAAAAGTTCCCCCCTGTGACACATCTAAAAAATACAGCAAATGACAATGATGTAGATTGACCGATAGGGGCAGGCCAAAGCAATCAGGTTTCAGTGGAAGGCAGTCAAGGTTGTTAGGGCAATTCAGATCATTGAATTTCTAATGCACAAGGGAAAGGGATTGTGAAGAGCTGACTCAAAAGGGTAGATGATCTTAAGGATGAAGTGAACTTGGTACACCACCCTCAGTTCCCTTGAGGAATGGGTTTCCAAAGAGAACATGGTACCCTAAAATCTGTAAATAGTGCAGTATACTCCATCTTCTTTTGCACTTCACCCAAGGGTGAATTTCTCTTCCTCCAAAAGGATTTCTGATAATATGGAAAGAAAACAAGGGTTGACCAAAAGAGATTGTTCTGAAGATATCAGATCTTCAGCTTGCCTTAAAGCCTGAGTACTTCATCCATTTCTTAAAAAAAAAAAAGGTTTTGGATCTAATCAGCTAGACACTTTACCTTCCAAATGCTACCATCCAGGTAGTCTTGGATGGAAGAGATTTTCTGGATCTATTTTAACCAGTGTTCAGGCTGGGATTTCGTTCAGAAGCAGATAAGCTAGGAAGAAGTGAATGAGGGGGATGTTAGACTCTTGATTTCCTTGTTATCTCAGCAGTCTTTGGCATCACAGACCATAGTACCTTTTAGGGCTAGCCAAATTCATTTTAACTGCATTACATGCAAATTCTTGGGTATGTGTGTGTACAAAGTGTGCAGATGACACACTGCTCTATTCCCCTGTGACACTTGATACAGGGGATGCTGGCTATAATAAAGGACTGAATAGGAAGGCTGAAGTTCTCATCTGATGCTTCATCTAGTTGGGTCCTAATGATTTTATTGATGTTTAATACCTTTACAATTTTTAGGCATTTAGAGATGCTTTATACCTTTGGGGGGAAATTATCTATCTATCTATCTATCTATCTATCTATCTATCTATCTATCTATCTATCTATCTATCTATCTATCTGTCTGTCTGTCTGTCTGTCTGTCTGTCTGTCTGTCTGTCTGTCTGTCTGTCTGTCTGTCTGTCCTTTTGTACATCTTCTTGATTTGTTTTTAAGAAAGGTTTTTGAAAAATAATTAAATAGTATCCCCAATGCACACTAAGACAACAGTACACAGATCTCCTGGGCACAGATGGAATATATGAATAGTGGTAGCTACTGGACTTAACAGACTGGCTAAGTTTTATTCTTTCCCTCCCACCTTTGGTACAACCAAAGAGTTCATGTGTAGATGGTTGCAGCCTGAGGCTTCAGGTTTCATTTGGCAAGGAACAGCTTGTGAAGAGCAAAGAATAGCCTTGAGGGGACCAGTCTGTCCTTTTGTTTGAATAGGTGTGATTCAATGTGCTTTTTCTTTCTTTTTAGGACAGTTTGTATCTTGTATTTTTTTTTAAATGACTTTAAAAACTGTCACATGGCCTAAAACCGTCTTATATATAGCAGATATAATTTTACTTAAAATTCTATTATTTCTTATATTACACCTTAGCAGATAAGTTCAGCATATGCCAATTTTTATCAAGGTGGCATCCTTTTTTGTTTTCTTTCTCAACCTGTTTTCCAGGCAACATGCTGTTCCTTCGCGTGATCATGCTTAAGTGCTGCTGTGTATTGTTACTGTTGTTGTTAGAACATAATTGCGTAAGAACATAAGAGGAGCTCTGATCAGGCCACAGCCCATCTGGTCCAGCATCTTGTTTCACACTGTGGCCCACCAGTTGCTTAAGTGGAAGACAAAGGCAAAACCTTCACCAGAGGTGTTTCTACACTTGGCCCCATTGTTTGCAATTAGTCAACATCTGGGCAGGTGCAAATGCACTTGCAGGAAGCCTTTACAGCCTAAAAACGCCCCCCTGCCTACCCAGAGGTTAACTAATTGCATACTAGATGTAGTACCTAATGCAAGCAAAAGCTTACCTGAAGTGTCCATGTGGCAACCATCTGCACTATTTCTGGTCCACGGGGGTCTCTGAGGTGCCACAAAAACATGCTGTCACCTCAGATTACCCCTGATGCGACTGCATGTGAGCAGAGCTTCATCGTTGTTGTGGCAATGGCACTGATGTATGTGCAGTTAGTGCATGCACGTGCCTAGGGCGCCACAACCAAAATGACCACCCTACGGGGGGATCAGATGCATGACTGGACACAGATAAGTCACTGGTCACATTAGAGCTAGACTGTCATGTACTGGTGTTCCTAAGTGTGAACACTAGTACACGCCGGTCTCTAATGAACCTTTCCAGTTTGGTCTAGTGGTTTGGTCTAGAGGTTAAGAAGCCAGACTCTTATCTGGGAATGCCAGGTTCAATTCCGCCCTCCCCCACAAAGCCAGCTGGGTGACCCTGGGCTAGTCACAGCTCTCTTCAGAGCTCTCACTGCCCCATCCACCTCACAGGGTGTCCATTGTGGGGAGAAGAACAGAAAGTTTAGTCAGCCACTTTGAGTCCTCTTAAATGGGTGAGAAAAGCAGGGTAGAAAAGCCAACTCTTCTTCTTCTTCCCTGCTCTTGAATCCCTGCAAACAGCCTTTAGAGCCATCCTGCCTGCCTCTCTACCCTAGAGGCGGTACTTAGGTATATTTTTGTTGTTGTCTCAATATTCATTACTGCTGTCATCATTAAACTGTTTTTAAAAAGGTGAGATAAGTGTGGAATTTTCTGTTATAGGTTCCAAAGCAAAAAGCCTTTTGAGACCGAGGAATGGGTTGCCATTTCCAGGAGCAAAACATCTTGAATATTCTGTTCCTATCCAAAGGAGGACATCTGCTGTTGCTAATGTAATTCTTTTTATCTTTTTTTTT
>MTQE01001141.1:8476929-8489812 GCA_014337955.1 Aspidoscelis marmoratus
GAAGGGAAGGTGCTGCAGTTCTGGGAGATGTGTGAATGTTTAAGGCTGTGAGTGTAGGCGGCAGTGGCGGCAGAGCCAGGGTGCTTTTTTCAGAGATCTTGTGAGTAACATAATGAATTGCTTCCACAAGATCTCCATCTGCCTACTGTCTTCTTGCATTCAGTATAGATCTTGTATACTGGCTGTGGACGAGAGGCAAAAAGAGAGAGAGAGATTATTTTATTTGAAGAGAAAACAAGGGAGAAGGCTGAAAAAAAGAGGAAAGTTGGGACCGTGGCTGGCAATCCCCACCCCCAAATACCTCTTTTGCTATGGAGCGTCTCCATGTACGATGTTGCTAGGAATACCCGCAGTTTCCAAAAAGTGCATTGGTAGTCTTGTTTAAAGGGAGGTCTTTATTCTGCGCATTTTCCTCCTTTGTGGCGCTGGAAGCCCAGAAAAAAGCCATGCATGGAGATGCTCTGTGGCAAAAGAAGCTTTTTAACGGGCTTTTTATTGCATGAAGATGGGGCCAGAATCTACTTTGGTCACCCTGATGGATGACCTTTTGAATATGAGAGACGGAGGGCCTGCAACTTTGTTGACTTTACTGTGAACTGCCTGTGGCCTTCCATACCACAGGCTACAGTTTCCTCTTGGATTACCTGTGGGAGATGGGAGTGATGCCTGCAAAAGTGATCCTGTAAAGTAGCACTGGGAGACTGTAACTCCTAGAAGCTGAGCTGTGGCAGTTTTTGTAACTGATGCTCTTTAATATCTATATGAAGGTGCTGGGGGCAATCATTAGGAGTATGGGGGCTGGATGTCATCAGTATGCTTGTGAAGCTCAGCGCTGTTAAGAGACTGTGCATGTCTTGACCTGGTGCCTGGATGCAGTGGTGGGTTTGATGAGGGCTAATACAAGATAAAGACCTTATGGGTAGGAAGCACCAAGGTTCAGGGTTTGGGGATTTTTTTTGGGGGGGTATACATTCCTCAGGAAGGAACAGGCACATAACTTGGGAGTGATTCTGGAAATACTTCTGTCCATGCAGGCTCAGCTTCAGATGGTATATCACCTTCAGATGGTATATCAGCTATACCCTTATCTGGACAGGGATAGCCTGGCTACAGTTGTCCACATTCTGGTTACCTTACATTTAGATTACTTTAATATAGTCAGTGTGGGGCTATACCTGTAACTGTGCTGTAAGCTGCAGCCAGTGAAAATGATTATGTCAGATTCCTATTTGGCATGCCTGTGTCAGCTCCAAAGCTGGTGTAAGCTTCAGAGCTGTCATAGGGGGTGGTGCAGAATAGACTGTCCCAATGCAGATGGCCTTGTTCTGCATTAGGAGCAATCTGCCCCAGTTTAGGATGGCAGCTCTGATCTAGATAAGTGTGAGAAAGAAGTACAGAAATGGCAGAGGATAACAACCACAGCAACTGCATAGTATATGGATGAGAAGAAGCTGAGATTTCCTCCCATGTCTTTCACAAAGGTGGGAGCCACTAGCTTCTTTCAGGCAACTAACTGAAGCAGAATGAACAACCCTGATCTTTTGCTTCTTTGTATTGTTAATCTGGTTTTACAAAACGAAATCAATACTGTTAAAATGGGTGTTAAAATAAGGGCAATTTTTTGGAGCAGTAAATGGAATACTGTTTGTGGTCTTTCTGCTATTAGGTCTTATTCTCCATGGTAACAATCTATATAGACAGTCAACAATCTGAATATTTTTTCATTGCAATACTTTAACTTTTTTTTAAAGCTTGTTTGTTCATGCCACAGTTGCAAGACGATTGAGAGATCAAGGGTTTACCCTTCTCCTTAACACACTGACTTGATTTCTTAATAATAAATAAATAAAAATAATAATAATAAATATGAAGTCTATTATGGTGGTTGAAGTGCTTGACAGGTGCCTGGAGGTGGTAATGAGCTGGATGGGGGGCAATATATTGAAGCTGAATCCAGACAAGACAGGAGTGCTGTGTGTCACAGGGTCTTGGGTTGGTGTAGTTGGGAGGCAGCCTGTCTTCGATGGGGTTGTAATGCCCTGGAAGGGGCAGGTGCAAAATTTGGGGATACTCTTGAACTCTGCACTGATGCTTGAAGCTCAGGTGGAGGCCGTGGCCAGGAGTGCCTATTCCCAATTATGGCTGGTGTGCCAGTTGAAGCCTTTTTTGGTCAGCGATAACTTGTCCACAATTATCCATGCTCTGATAACCTCTAGATTGGACTATTGTAATGCGCTCTGCATGGGGCTGCCCTTGAAGACGGTTCAGAAGCTGCAGCTAGTGCAGAATGCAGCTGCTAGGTTGCTGACTGGGACAGCACTGGCTGCCAATTCACTACTGAGCCCAATTCAAGGTGTTAACTTTAACTTATAAGCCCATAGTGCAGATGCAGCTCTAGCAATTTGCACTCAATGCATACTAATGGTGGCTGGAAACCTGCACCATAGCATTTTTCATACGTTGATTCTATTTTTATTTTTTTTAGTTATTTTGGTTACTGCTAACCATTGAAAACTGAACAGTTAATATTTAGTAATAAAGGGCCTTTTGACACTTAACAGCATAATATTGTATTACAATAACATATTAGGGTGGTAAGGTAGAGGCATGGCAACAGCCATCTGTACTTCAAGGGCTGGTAAAGCCCCATACTGTGTCACAAGCACTTAAAGTGCAGATGGCCAGGCCAGATCACCATGGCAACAGCCTCAGCAGCATCTAGCACATGCTCAGATGTTGCCATGAGGACTGAGATACAGAGCACAACTGTATTGCTGCAGTTGCACCACCCATCCAATCACAGCACCGCACTCAGAAGAGAGTGTGGCTGCTGCTGCCCAGAAGCTACTTAGGACACATCCCAACAGGGTAGATAATCAGTTAAGAGGTCATATTCAGATCCAGCTGTACCAACAAGCATTTGGGTTTCTGTACTTTTGTGCCCGCTCATTTTTGCTCCTTCTTTTCCTTGCCCATCTGTGATTTTGTGCACAGGAAATATTAAAAACAAAGTTACTCAGTTCTCTTTCAGTTACGCATTTTCTAAATAAACATAAGGTTACTCTTACTTTTACAATCATGAAAATGGAGTTGCTGGGTAACAATTTCACAAACAGTGCCTTCGAAATCAGAAAATGATTTTCTGAATTGTAATTTGAGGCTGCATTATGAGCCAATTTGGTCTCGTAGTCACTGCTCCATAAAGCCAGCTAGGTGACCTTGGGCTAATCACAGCTCTGTTTCTGAGCTCTCACAGCTCCACCTACCTCACAGGGTGTTTGTTGTGGGGAGGAGAAAAGAGAGAGCTGTGTCAGCTGCTTTGAGTCCCCTTAAATGGGTGAAAAGAGCAGGGTTTAAAAAGCCAACTTTCCTCTCTTCCTCTCCCTCCCCCTCACAACTGTCTGCTAGCTTGATTGTTTCCCCCTTCCACAACTGTGACTCTGAGCCTGTGTTCACATGTGCTTTAGTAATTATAGCATCTGGCACTCCTCATTCCATTTCTAATCCACTTTTTCTAGCTGGGTACATTCATGAGCAGAGGAAGGTGGTCTGTGAATGAACCTACCCCTAGTTTTCTCTTGGAGGTGAGTGAACCTAGGCTGAGATGCTGTCTTGTAAATATCAAGTGGAGGAAGGCTTTATTTCTGTTAGGCTTCTCTTTCAGGTTAACGTATACAGAGGTGACAAGATGAAGCTCCTAGTTTTTCAGCCTTCAGAGTGTATCAGTGGCAAAAGTTTGACAGAACATATACTCTTACCTTTCCTTTTGGTGGCTATTAATGTACCTTTGAAAATCCATTTGACGCACTGTGAGGTGGTGTCAAATAAACATCAGTTCCTTTTATCATCAAGGGTGTACAACTTGTAATCATGAATTATGCAAGCACGTATTGGCTGCCTCATTGTAAGATGCCACAGCTGTGGACGCTGCTCAGAGAATAGAAAAGTTACTAAAGAGGACTGGATACTTTAACAGATTCTGAGCTTTAAAACACAGACATGCAGCAGCTCTTCATCCTATCTATCTCCCTACTGTTCTTGAAAGGCTGAAAATTACTTCTGGCCACATCGATGTGTGGGAGACATTGTGAAGTACACTGATTCCCTACTCTTGAAAGCTGTCTGGAATAACGCCCAGACTATGAAGGGAGTGCTGGGTTAGAAAAAGCAAGGAATTTGAAGGTTTTTCTTTTTCAGCTTTATGAGTAGCAAGGAAAACTGAGAAAGGGAGTCAGAAGGAAAGAATGAGGAGAGAATCATTAAGTGGGAGTAAATGATGTAAAAAGAAACACCAGAGGAAGGTTGCAAGAACAGTTAATTGAATTAAAGGAAGGTGTAGGGAAGGGGAGGTAACCTTTGAGTTCACTTCAGTAATAGTTTGGGGGTCCTAGGTTCCAGGAGAGACACTTTAGTGGCAGCAAATGGGTGGCAAGGCAGCTAAAAAGTAGAGACATCTGGGATTAGGAAGGGTATTGCTAATAGTGCTTGAGATACTATAAGGTTGCAGTCCTATGCAAATGTAAATTAAAAGTGATCCCTGAACATAGTGAATTATATGCACATTAGTCAATACTGAGTTGAAACTTGCATGAAAGGGGAAAGGAAGAGTCACATTTTGGAGGACATGCTGGAGTGCTATCAATATTGTTCTTACAAGACAGCTACCATGGACACACTTAAACATCTTGAAGATCTGTCTGTATCCAAAGTGCCAGAAAGGCCACCTGGGATCTCCACTGAGCCAGCAGCCAGCCACAAAGGTGGGAAAACCACTGTTGGAGGGAACCCGATGATACATCCCAGCAAAGGACCCCAAAAGCTGCCAGGGTCATTTCCTGTGCAGCATTAAATGGTACTTAGTGGAAGCTTCAAAGCTATGGAACTTTTGTTCTGTAATTTTGAAAGCGGAGCCCAGGTGGTACCAGCCATGTACATGCCACAACTCCTAGAATGGCGGATTGATGGATTCTGCTGCAAAGACAACCTTTTCCCTAGGCCTATTTGCACTACGACCAGTGGAACGCAATTAGGCAAGCCCTGGGACAGAGCATTCAGTCTGCTGGGCCGGCAGTTCCATCAGGAACCATGCTGTTCCATCCCAGAGTAGCCTAATTGCATTCTGGGTGTAGAGCAAGAAATAGTGCTCTACACCCATCCCAGGCTGTCCCAGGCCATCCCACAGCTTTCCACCAGGGGGAGCATTCGCAGTCTCCCTGCTGGACAGCTGTAGGCCCCGCCCCCTGGCTGCCACCATTGGCCCAATTTCGGCCCAACAGCTGGCAGGCCCTGTCAGGGGTAGGGCAACATCAACCCAGACTGTCCCATTGCCATGCCTGCTGTTGTAGTCCCAATCAAACTGCAGCAGCCTGAATGCTCCCCCCCCCCAGGTGCCCACCTCACTCAGGGGTTTGCGTCACCCGCACAATCCACTTACCTTGTTGAGCCTCGGATCTGAAGTCCTCCTCGTGTGGCCTGGCAGAGTGATCTGCCACTCTGTGCGCAGGTGTGCGCTCCCACAGATTACCCCCACACTGACCTGACACTCATCACATCAAGTCAGCATGGGACTGAGCTACTGGAATGTGCACTTGGGCACAGAGCAACAGATCACTCTGGCAGGCTGCGCTGAGGAGATTAGACCCCATGCCTGACAAGGTAAGTGGATTGGGGGGTGGGTGGCACAAGCCCCTGGGTGCGAGTGGGCATCTGGAGGTTCACTGCTGGCTGTTGCAGTCCGATTTGGACTGCAGTAGCTGGCGGGACAACCGAGGCAGCCTCGGTTTGGTCTTGCTCCACCCCTTTCAAGGGTGGGTTGAAACTGTGGCCGGCGCTCAAGCACCACATCGGAAAAGAGGGTCCAAAAAGGTAAGTGATCACAAGGCTGACGGGAGGGTGCCACCCCCTTGGGTGCAGGTGGGCACCTAGGGGGTTCCTGGCAGCTGGTGCAGCTCAATCTAAGCCACACAAGCTGCCAGCCCACCGGGCCGCTACAGGGTGCAGTTGCCTCAACTGAGATGGATGCACTCTGTGGAGGCCCCCTGGGCCCACCCTGGGAGGCGCGCAGCCCTGGGTGGATGGGTGGCCCAGGGGGGGCCTGCAGGATGCACCAAGACCAGCCTGCCAGCCAGTGGGCCAAAACAGCACAATGGCAGCAGGCCTGGGAGGGGCATCCTGCCCCCACGCCAGCTTTTTGGGCTATGACACGTGGGGGCAGATTCCTATTTTGCAAGTAGGCAGGTAAGGGATGCATGGGAATGTGTCCCTTACCTATCTAGGTGTGAATGGGGAATCTGTCCCCATTCGGCTGTAGTGCGAAAAGGGCTCCTCTCTGTGATGACGCAATTTAAGGAGAGACAGAATAGTTAGGGCCTGTTTGCACTTGGCCTTTTTCTGGAATATAACTCAGGATAGAGGTCTGTTGTTTGCATGCTGTTGCAGACTCTGGCAGGCTTCACCTGCGGCTGTTGTAGCCTGCACTTGCATGTGGATATATTCCAGAATAAAGCCTAGGATATATTCCAGAATAAAGTCAAGTGTGAACAGGATCTTATCTAAAACCTTCCTTAAGCCACCTCTATGCCATCTGTTGGTCTCTCTGGCTCTTTCTGCATGAACCCTCAATCCGTATTAAGATCTTCCTTATTCTGAGCCTGTTTGTCCACATGTGGACCATGGATGCCTTATGCCTCCTCCATTTGCATTAGACAGGGCTTGATCTGCTTAAGGGAGGCTCTTAATCCATTTCTCTGGCCTCAGCATTTAATCACTACTACCAAAGGGACCAGGACCCTGTTCCTGGACACAGAAGGTATACAAAAGGCCACTTCCCATATTCATGATTACTGAGGGGTCTAGTATCCCCCAGGCCCTGAGGCTAAGAACAATCCCACTCATGCCTCCTTACGATTAATGAGAGATAACTGATTTCTCCCTCCCTTTCTCTCTCCTTCCCTCCCCCATCTCAAACTTTTTGAGGCCCTTTCTATATGGACAATTAATCAGGATCAGTGGCCCACATAGATAGGTTGTAGGCACATAGATCTGCACATTATTGTAGATCTAGGTGGCCATGCCACCCTCTGGATTGTGCTCTCTGGTCCTTTCTACATGGACTCTTAATCCATATTCTGGATCTTGGTATTAGCATGTAAATGTTTTATGTAGAGAATGCTGTGGTGTCATGACATGGCTGATCCACGGTTGGGAACAGTGGGCCAGGCTGTTCCAGACCCACTGATTCTGACTTAGGTAAGTGTAAAAAGGGGCTGAATTTGAACTTGAATAGATTCGGACACGTTACCCAAAAAAGGTCTTTTAAAAGCCCTCCTATTGGGCATTTTTAAAATATGTTCAGATAGAATCAAGTGGTTCAAGTGCTTTGGATGATACTCCCTGGTTCAAGCTTGAACTGCCCCCCTGAAACAGAGAATGGTTTGAGAGAACGTGTTGAACATCCTGGTTTGATTTGAACAAATAAACTAACAAACAAGTTCAGCACATCTCTAGATCTGAGTTTTATTTTCTCATTATTTTTAAACTCTTAGCAATAAAGAGGCCCTTTCCACACTTCTTCCCATCTCCCCAAATCTGAGACATAATTTCTCCTATGAGATTTTCTCCCTTTGCCCAAATTCTGGGTTGGCCATAAAAGAAGAAAATGTAGTGTACTGTATTGCAGTTTGGCCATAGGGCTTAGTCACTCACACAGACTTGAAACAGATATTTGAAGTAAAATGATCACAATGCCAAGTGAGGAATCTTAGGAGTTTAGTGATCAGTATATTCTGAGGACCTCCCATACTAAAATCTCTATTCACCATGAAACTAATATTTGCACATGAGAGCTTGTTGTAGAAAATAGATGCATTCTGAAGGTCCATTCAGATTTTAGCAGGGCTGGAAGCTGAATTTATAAGTCCAAAAAAATATATCAAAATAATGCCCAGAAGGCAACCAACTCCATGGAAACTTTCCAAGCTGGGTTTTCATGATCTTTTTTTTTTACATCTTTAGCTTAAAAAGATGATCATAAAAAACCACAGATCTCTCAGTGATTCAGAGCTGTGCTTGGATTATTCAGTGTCAGAGAAAAGTCCCATAAAACTCAGAATGACACAGAACAAGATCTGTGGGTTGGTGTGATTTTCTTTAAAAAAATCTAATAGAAATATAGGATATTAAGAGAAAACAGGAAAGTAGGTTATGTGTTTCTTTGTACACTCATGGCATAGAACAGATTTTTTTAACCTTTGTTTTTATATTTGCTTTATTGTAACCTGTCCCAAAAACCTCTGCATATACAGTGGGATAGAAATACAAGTTAATAAATAAAATAGAATCCTACAGTTGAACAGATGCTGCTTTCTAGCATTGTATTGTTATTCTTTTCACAATTTCTCTTGAAATTCCAACAACAATCCTATCTATCACACAACAATAGATCCAGGGGGCACTCTATGAAGCTGATGGGAAGGAGAGTTAGAACTGACAAAGGAAAGTATTTTTTTTCTCTCTCAGAAGATTATTGCTTTATGGAATTTACTTCCAGAAGAGGTGGTGAACAGCAACCAGCATGTGGATTTCCACAATAATAAACAATCAGTTCAGAACAGGCTAAAAATAGATTTGGGGTAAGATGTAGCCACCATAGTGACATGAGGTTATCAGAAACTCTAGCTAGCTATGGAGAAACTCACTTGATACAGGTTATGGTATTTATGTGGGTGTAGATGTGCTCTGACTACACCTACAGGAATCAACTTCTTTACTCTTTTTTGAAGGAAGCAACAAACCTCACTCCATCTGTGAGGGGCAAAAATGATGAAAACAGTCAAAAGATAAGGAGCAAAGTCACATTTCAGTGTTGCCTTCCACGTACACTAATACCCAGTCAAACAGCAGTGTTACATAACATTCTTGTGCAGTCTACTTGGATCCATATATGTTTACCTTCTTTAAAAATGAAATATTTTAAGAAGTGTGGCAAAGCTGATTTAGGGATTATCTTATGTGTGTGAACTTGTAACTTCATAGGTGGCAGCCAGTGAGAAGCTTAGTCCTGTAGTGATAAGTTCTAGTACCTGAGACAGTTATTTAGAGGCTGACTTGGTGCAGAACTAGTAGGTCTATTTACAATGCAAATAAATTATCTACATGACTTCCTACAGTCTGCATGTATGGCTCTAAAGTCAATAAACAGTTGCACAGGGAATGTCTGGCTGCATTCAGAATTATACAGATCTAAAAGGACTGACATGACATATACATGCTCCTGCTCCTTCTTCTTTCTCTCATTGCCAAGGAGGCAAATCAAGATAAAAAGAGCAGAGTCTATTCAATATATTTTTGTCTTTTCCCAAAAGGCCCTGAAGTAACTAGCAACAGCCTATTAAAACCATAACAAGTAGAAAACAAAACAAAAACAAATTAACCTTGTCATCTAAAGCTGCATTGACACTGGGAGAAGGGCTGATGGCCCTGGGATCCACACAGGCCAGCAAAGCATTCATGGAAGCATTGTGGGAAAAATGAATCAAGAAGTTCTCCATCCTTTTCTCTCTCCACTGTGTAGATGGCTGGCAGTGGCAGGGGACTTTCCCTTATTCTGCCAAGTCCCATTTCCTGTGCATTCCTCAATAGGGATAGAGGGGGGGGGGGCTTCAGAGGCTATGGAACAGACTACTTCATTGTGTAACTTACTCATTGTGGCTGGTGACAGAGGCCACCAAGTGGTTTTCTCTTGGAAAGTGCTCTAGAGCATGAGTATAGCTGCTGCGAAGCTCTGCCTGTGATCCAGCCACAATAACTGGGCTAAAAGGATTTAAATTGGTGTTCCTCATAACGATACAGGCTATAACAGAAGATGGTGGTCTTCAGATTTCCTAGCTACACACTGCAAAAATACTTTGTGATTACCAAACTTTTGGAGTTATGGAAACAAATCAGAAATCTATTCTGTTGCACAATTAAACCACAGAGTTGGCTACTTTTAATATTTCAGCTCTTGTGTTCTGAATAAACTCAGGATTCCTGGCAATTTTATAAGTTGTGTCCAGGAGAGCAGCACAGTAGGTCCACCTCCACCATACCCAGAACTTCAGTCTCCAGGAACGGGCAAAGTTGATCCACCTACCTATGCTGCACTGAGGATGATCTAATCACGGCTGTCACTGGGAAATATAAGGACAAAGACAAGTCTAAAAACTAGTTTTTCAGGACTAGTGAGTCCAATCTAGCAAACTGAATTATTTCCCCTGCATTATCAATTTATTAGCTTTATATAGCACAGATTTCCAGAGACTCTGTGAACTAGGGCCTTTCTGCACATGCCGCCAAAAATGGATCTAAAAGATCCATTTTTTGGCGAAACGGTTCTAAAAAAGAACTTGTCTCAAACAGAGACAGATTCTTGGAGGCCCCGCGCATACGCACACGTGCGGGGCGGTGGCGGCAGGGCCAGATGTGGAAACGGATTGGGGTGGGTGCTGTGTGAAAGCACCAGCACCCATCCCAAACCGGCCCTGCCGGCGCATGTCCATCTGTCAGAGAGGCAGAGCGCATGCTCTGTGACTCTGACAGGTGGGTGAGTACAGCAGCCGGCTTCTCTGCCTTCCCCCTGGCAAGAGAACCAGGGATCGGCCGTTCTCTGAACAGGGGAAGGCGACTCCTACTCCCCATCCCACCCCCACCCCACCAAGAGTCCCAAGCCCATGCCCTCTGACTTACCTCATATGCGCACCATGGCTCTGATGGTCCCGGCAGCCCTGGGTTGCTGGGAAATGTAGTCCTGGGCTGCTGGGACCATCAGGGCCACGGTGCGCGCATGCGCGATTGGCGCCAGCCCTGCCAGCCTCAGAAGTGGGCTGGCAATGACGAGGTAAGTCGGAGGGCACGGGCTTGGGACTCTCGGTGGGGTGGGGGTGGGAGTAGGAGTCGCCTTCCCCTGGCCAGAGAATGGCTGATCCCCGGTTCTCTTGCTAGGGGGAAGGCAGGGAAGCTGGCTGCTGCACTCGCCCACCTGTCAGAGTTGCAGAGCATGCACTCTGCCTCTCTGACAGGTGGGCATGCACCGGCAATCCAGCTCCCCCCCCCCAGTGTGGAAGCGTTTGCTTCCAAACCGGTTTAAGGGGGAAAACCAGATGTAAGACCTGATTTTTTCAGGTCTTACATCTGGGTAGGATTCGGCGGCAAAATTGGTTTAAGCAACAGGTTTTGCACGCCAACGTGTGGACGTGGCGTCCTCAAAGGGACCCTAATTGGGTTCCATGTGTGGATGCCACGTCCAAAGCCTTCCCGCATCTGGCTCTAAAACCGTTTTTAGAGCCTGTGCGGAAATGCCCCTGGTTTACAAGAAAGAGATAAAACCAGCCTGGACAGAATTCAAAGACACAGCCATCTTAGGGCCTTATTGTGCTTGACCCTTGGGGACTGCCCAGGGATGCTCAAGCACATGGCATCTACACAGCATGGAGCCACTTCTGTCTGGGAGCAGCTCTGAGCATGCAGAGCTGTTCCCTGCACTTGGAAACTTACAGAACTCTGGGGTGTGTGCTGCAGGCATCAATCTCATTTTGCAGAGCTGCATCTTCCCCAGATGCAGCTCCACATGTGTAGCATCTCCTCTAGAGCGTGTAGATTTCTAACTCCCCTGTTGCCCAGCATGGCTCCTTCCACACTTCGACTGGGAGGAATTTGTAGGGAACCTGGGGAGGGTCAGCACAGAAACGGTTAGTGCTGTGTTGCCTCATCACTGTGACAATGGCAGTGGGTGTGGTTACATGATGGCAGCAACAATTAGTGCATGCTCAGACATTCCCTTGGTGATACAGCCAGCTCCAGGCTGGCCATTCACACTTCAAGCACTGCTGGCCAGGTATAAGACTAATTAAGCATTTCTGGTGTGCATAGCTACCACTAAGCTAGACCCTTACCAACCTGTGTAGTATTGTTGAACCATACGAGGCCAGCTAGTGCAACCAGGCCCTTTCTCTCTGTTAGTCTCTAAGGTGCTACTAGAGCCCCTTGCAATCTGGACAGATTTGTCCTAACTACCATCTGGTATAGATACTACTATCCATGAGCTATTTGGGGGCCTTTTTAAAAATTGCTTGTAGATACAGCCTGGGATTCCATTATCAGACAGGTTAACTCTGAAAACTCACTGTTTTGGAGTCTCTGTCTAGTGAACATATTGCCCTAATGCAGATTTCCAAAAGGTAAGGCTGGATGGAGCTCTGTGTGGGCCTTGAACTGCTGAATGGCTTTTAATTTTGCCTAAAGAACAAGTCAAAACTTGATCTGGGCCTAATTTTCCATAACAGAACATAGTGACTGCAGTCATTAGAAAAGTGGTTTCTGTTCCTCAACATATTGTGCTTGTGGTTCAGATCTCTTTCTGACAGCCTGGTGTATAAAGATTTGCTATGCAGAGGAATGAAGTGTGTGTGATAGAATAAATGAAGTGGGTGCCCTATAATTTGTTCCCTTGTTGTAGCATTTCAGCAGCCCACACTGTGGTGGGATAATTCTGAATTCTGGTTCTAGTTTCAGATTTACGGAAACATATGAGTGTTACCTATCTATCTATCTATCTATCTATCTATCTATCTATCTATCTATCTATCTATCTATCTATCTATCTATCTATCTATCTATCTATCTATCTATGGGGAAAGATTAAGAGCGGTAAACATTATTGATAATTATAAGCACTGGCGCATCTTAGACCCTTTCTATACTTACCTTTAATCCCAATCAGGAGCCTCTGTAGTTTGCTTCTGGGCCTTATCAATCCAGTTGTCAGTGTGGATCTATGAGCCCTACCCCCTAGCTGGTATTTATTTTATTTATTTATATTTATATTTATATCCCGCCCCATACCCGA
>MTQE01001141.1:8491232-8501647 GCA_014337955.1 Aspidoscelis marmoratus
TCAACCAGGGCGACCAAGGTGGTTTCCGTGCCATGACCGGGCCTGAAACCAGATTGAAATGGGTCTACTTCATCTGCGTAAGACAGAGAGTGATCCAGACCAGGAAGGCCGTGATCAGGATTACTGACAGACCACTTGGAGCCCAGCCTCCTTTATTGAAAGACATTTCTACACCTTCTCCCATCTAAGACCTTGAAGTGGTTCTGAAACAATAAGTGAAGGTGGGCAGGGATACAGAGAGCATGTCTTAGTCTGAAGATGGGCCTCCCTTCTGCTTCAAAGAACACTGAGGATACACTTCATTCACATAGGACAGGGTAAAATCCATTTCCAAGGGCCATTTACCTGGATTACTGGTAGACCTGATTAAACAGCTTTACCAGCACACTAGTGGGCCCAGATCCAGAACCTTAAGGCATGCAGAAGGCACACCTCCATTTTCTGGACTACTCGTGGATCCATTTCAGTGTTGCACCAAAGCATGTCACTGAAATGGGTTCTTGGGGAGCTCAGAGGCTAGGAACTTTCATTCATAGCACTTGGAGCTCGCAGAAGCTGGCTCCAAAGCTTGTGTAGGGGTAGGTCAGGGGCCTATTCATACTTCAGCTGGTAGTCAACAATTAGGAAACTTCTGGGGAAGGGCATCTGCACTTGGAGGAGGCTGCTACTGCCTCCAAGCGCCCCCTGCCTTACTAGAAGTTCTCTAATTGTTGATTAGGTGTGGAACACAGAATTGTGCTCTGCACCTTTACCAACATTAACTAAAAGCTTACCTTGCACATCCAGACAGCGGCTCTCCTGATGCTCTGAGGCCATCTGAGGTGCAACATTGTCATGGTGATGGCGCTGATGCACATGCAGAAGAGGACTGGCCCCGGGATTGGTCCCAGGTGAGTGACTAATCACACGGGACTTAGGCTGTCGTTACCTAGTTCTCACAAGTGCGAATGCTAGTTAATATTGGGTGATTGTGTCTCTTTCCCATCCAGCAGGAAGTACAAAATGCCCATGGATCAGTATTGTGTTCCTGTTTAATTTTCTTGTGCATGGATCCCATCTCTGCTCTTTCTTCCTGTCCCCCAGCATATCAGAACTGTTTGTTCCGTAATCTGCTGCCTATCCTTTTAAAAACATGAGATTCAAATTGGATATCAAAATTACTATTACGGGATCCACCTTGTAGTTAGTATTCCAAAAGCGCCTTCAGAATGAAAACAACTGCAAAGAAATCATTTAAAAAAAAAAAATCCCAAGATAAGGCTCTGCCAGCCTGCAGGTTTTTCATCTACTAAAAAAGTACAGTCCCGCAGTATGGCTGCGGAATGTGTTTCTTTTCACTCTCGTAGAGCGTTGTTAACCTTACAACACATATAAACAGGTTTTGGTGAGAAGTACTAAATCTTCACATTTGTGACAAGGAAGGCCAGGCGATAGAATATATCCTCTCAGAAGAAAAGGTTCTTTCATCATTTAGAAACATATGTGACTACCTTCTCCTCACAGATGGCAATAACTATCATTTCTGCTCAGATAGGTTCATTGCTCCTCCCCTCCCCCTAAACTGGATGAAGTTTGTTGTTCATTAAATTAGTGAGAATGAAAGAGAGAGAGAGAAAAAAAAACGTTGAGGTCAGTGCGTGAGTTGGTCTGGATGCTGTTCCAGATTGTTGCATGCTGTGATCTGATTCTGGACCAACAGTTGGTTCAGACCAACAGATCCAGATTACAAACTCTGAGTTCAGAAAGCTCCAAAGTGTGAATGTCACCTAACAACTTTTTTTTTTTTACATTGGAATGATTACGGGATTCCTTAGCATCCCCAAGCAATCTAGAGCTTAAATTCTGGACAGGCTCAGATTGTTGGTGCTGAACTGATGGATTTCTGTACCATCTATCATTTGAACAGCTAGAGATGGTGAACCATCATTGATAATGGTGACAATTCACACAGTGCAACTGGCAGGGGGTCCAGGAGGCTGAGGCTCGTATTTGGAACCTGTTTTTTGCTACCTCTGAATAGCATTTTGATCCTCAGCAGATCAAGCTGAGGCTCAGGGAGATAAAAGAGGACCTCCTACTTACAGACCCATCTGCCCCACCTCCTCATTAATTCCACAGGGTGATGCAGGGCTGCAAAATACAATGAAACAAATCTATTTTAACAATGCAAGATCTGTGCGTTTAGGTACTATTGCATGCCATGTTATACGTGCATGGATTTCTGGCTTTTTGAAGGCTTCCAGAAATAGGATAGTTTTAATATAAATGTGGAGAGCATTCCAAAATCCAGGGACAGCTACTGAAATGGCCTGATCCCCAGCTGTCAACAGACAAGCCACTCTTACGTGCAAGTGTAAGTACTGTACCAGTAGAGGTGGAACATGGCTAAATTAGCATGTCTGGCAAACAGGAACAGTTTTCACCAGTGTATAAAACCTGGGCCCACATCAGATCCATCCAGATCTCCTTGCTGGATGAAGAACAACAGAAATGGGCTCCAGTCCTAAACGTAACTAAAAGCAGAAATGCTTTCTCTTCATCAGGCTGATGTGTGTAGGAAACTACTGGCAAAGTGCTTCAGGGTTTGCTGGCATGGCAGAGTTAATACATACCTGTAGAAGCCAGAATAGATGGGGTTTCTAATGCACAAATGGCTATGCAATTAGTCGGTTGGAGTACAATGTCTTGGTGCTTTTTCTTAGGGATGTGCAAAGCGCACGTAGAGTCCATTACCTGGAGATGTACAGGGCAAACCTTTCATTTTAATTTGTTGGAATTCTTTGAGAGTAACAATAAACACGTTGATAAAGGTGAACCAGTAGACATTGTCTATCTGGACTTTCTTTTGACGAAGTCCCACATCAAAGGCTTCTGAGTAAACTCATCAGTCTTGGAATAAAAGGACAGGTTCTGTCCGGGATTTGTGACTGGGTCAAAGGTAGGAAGCAGAGAGTAGTGATAAACAGTCAATTCTCAGGATGGAAAGAGGTAAAAAGTGGGGTCCCTCAAGGCTCAGTGGTGTGACTAATGCTTTTTAATTTATTCATCAAAGATTTAGAAGAAGGGGTACATAGTAAAATAGCAAAGTTTGCTGGTGACACTAAATGATTTAGGGTAGTAAAAACTGAAAAAGATTGTCAAGAGCTCCAGAGGGATCTCTTAGTATTGGGTGAGTTGGCAACCAAGTGGCAAATGTGCTTTAATCTTATGTGCAAAGTAATGCACATCAGGGCCAAAAACCCAAATTATGTCTATTAACTGATGGGGTCTGAGCTTTCTGCAACACACCAGGAAAGGGATCTCGGGGTTCTGGTGGACAGTTCAATGAAGGTATCAGCCCAGTGCACGGCAGCAGTGAAAAAGGCTAAATCAGTGCTGGGAATAATTAGGAAGGGAATAGAAAACAAGTCAACAAGTGTCACTTTGCCTCTCTATAAATCTATGGTGAGGCCACATTTGGAATATTGTGTACAATTCTGGTCACCACAACTCAAAAAGGATATTGTGGAACTGGAAAAGGTGCAGAAAAGGGCAACCAGAATGATTAAGGGTCTGGAACACCTCCCTTACAAAATCAGACTGCAACCTCTGGGCCTCTTCAGTCTGGAAAGATGGCATTTAAGAGGGGACCTGACTGAAGTAAAATCATCCACAGTACAGTAAAGGTGGATAGAGAAAATTTCTTTTCTCTATCACACAACACAAGGAATGACACCTGCAAGGGCACTTTCTGGTCCTTGCAGACATGTTGCATGACCAGGGGCACCAGTAGCTTGAAAATGACACATTTACTAAGTGAGAGCTTAGCGCAAGTAGGGAATGTCTTTGCAGAATGTCATCCAAGATATGGAAACAAAGGGAGTGGGGGGTATGGCATCTAAGCTTTCCATGATGGAGCTGGAGGACCTTAGCCAACTCCCCAGATCATGCCCTGTTAGGTCTCTTCTTGTGTTGTGATATATAGCTAATTAGTGTTATGTATCCAGTGACACAACACAGCCATTTCCATTAAGATTTACATAGCATTTCAACAAGTCATTTTCTTGCTTTAAAATGCTATGCCATTCTATGCTGTCTCCAAGCCAGTCCTCTAGAGCAAAGCTCTTTCAAGTATTCTGTGGCAAATAAAAATTTAAAAAAAAACACAAATCAACTATTTTGCAAATGCTTCAGTGATCACAGTGAATCAAAGGAACTACCAACATGAAGCTAGGCAGATGAAGATAATTATAGTACTCAAAATAGTTTAGCAATTTAAATTAGTAATTCAAAGGGAACACTTCTTGAGGGAAAAGCTCTGCTTTGTTCTGCATATGCACATATGCACACATGAACACACAGAACACACAGTCAAAAGATACTTTTGCATTTCAAATGTTTTCATATTAGGACCTCTGATGGATCTCATGATGAATGTGCTAGTCATGGAGGCCTTGGCAACAGACATTAGAGGGGGAAAGCATCTCCATCATTCTGCAGTGGTGAAATGATGAAATAACAATTTGGGTGGAAACAAACCATCACCAGCAGCTTGTTGCCAATCAAGCCATAAGATTGGAGAGGAGAGGAAAAGCACCAGTTGAAAGCCTTCCTTTGGTGACTTGGAACTGTGCTTCTATAAGCCACTTATTTTCACAGATTCCACCATTCTGTCCCAAACTTTGCCAATGCAGGTTCTTCAGAGCAAATGGTTGAGAATTTTTCTTTCTTCTTTTTAGACCAAAAGTCATGGCATCCTTGAACTGCCCTTTTTCAGAGCTTTTACTTGCAACAGTTGTATTGCTGTTGTTGAGTACCATCAAATTGTGGCCAACTCCTCATTGACTGCATGAGCCCCTCTATCTACTTCTGGCAGATATATAGAAGTAGTACCATTGCCTCATTCTGGGGAGAGGATGGGGAACGTACCTATGATTCTCTTCCAGGCAGTTTCTTCTACCATTGAGCTACAAGCAGACCCAAATTCCATGGACGTGTCTATGCAGTTTTCTTGGCAGAGATACAGAAGTAGTTTGCCTACTTCTATGGAAACTCTGGGGATCAAACCAGCAACCCTCTGATTTCCAGGCAGTTTGCTTTATCAATGAGCTACAGAAATTCTGATTTGTATCATCCATCTGTACAAATCCAGATGAGACTATTGAGACTTATTACCCAAGCCATCCACATTGGTGCGGGTATGTGTGCACATATGTCCATTTGTGTGTTATCTCCTCATATTATAAAGGTAGACTCTAAATGAACAACATAAAATCCACTCCAATTATGATAAAGATTGTGATTTTTGTTTTAAAAAAGGGGAGGCATCTATCACCTGAAAATGATTATCATTCAACAGATAGATTCCATGTACTAGATTCATTTAATACACAGCATGCTGTCTCTGCTTAAAAAGAGTGAACTTAAATAAATTGGTTCTTTATTAATGGACAAATTAAGACTATTTAATATACTGTTGTTGAGATAAATTAAACTACCAACCACAAATTTAGAATAAAACTCGTTGGAAAAGATTATTTCAAAGAATTTTCAAGGAACAAAATAACTGTAAGCAGCAACTAAAGCCCTTTTTCCTTATTCCTAATTAACTGCTGAAAACTGGCTTTCATATGATGCTTGATTTTTGACAATACATTTAATTATTGCAAAATTTATTTTTTTGTTGTGCTCTGTACTGGCATAGCTACCTTTTCTGGAGTCCCATTTTCCCTCTTCAAGCAATCTATGTTCCCACCCCTAAGATCCCACTTAGTCATCTTTTTCATTTGGATAGCTCCAGACTCATTTGGGAAAGCTGACCCAAGCTCCATGATTTAAAAAGTGGAGTATCTCCTCTGGTATATGAAAATATTCCAATCCGCTTCATTTTGGGACTATGCCTTGTCAACTTTTCCTCTACCCAGTAATTCTGATGCCAGACTTGCTTATTTTACTTTAGTTCAAAATTTATTATGAGTTATGTCATTTCTATATCTATTTATATGTATTTGCTCTTCTCTAACTGCTCTAATAGAAGGCACTTGTGCTCTAGAGATATTTTTTAAAGAAGTTGCTAGGATATGTAGAATGGAGAACTTTGCTTCCATTGACATTTTTAAATGTAACTCAAAAAGGGTCCTATAATAGAAGGAAGATGCAGAGGTGGTAGGGAAGGTTTGGGAGGGAGCGGATTATGCATTGAAATAAGAATGTATAATCATAAAAAAAAATTTAGGATTATAATTGTTGTTGTTGTTATACATCACACAAAACAACAGTATAGCACAACCACCAGATCACTAGTTGGAGTTAGTCTTCATTACACATCAAGATGTGTACCTGCAAAGGTAAATCATGGCTCACAGACTTGTTGGAATTCTTTGAGAGTGTCAATAAATACGTGGATAAAGGAGAACCAGTAGACATTATCTGGACTTTCAGAAGGCTTTTGACAAAGTCCCACATCAAAGGCTACTGAGTAAACTCATCAGCTATGGAATAAAAGGACAGGTTCTGTCCTGGATTTGTGACTGGCTTAAGGGCAGGAAGCAGAGAGTAGTAATAAATGGCAAATTCTCAGGGTGGAAAGAGGTAAAAAGTGGGGTCCCTCAAGGCTCAGTGTTGGGACCAATGCTTTTTAATTTATTCATCCTGATCTAGAAGAAGGGGTACATAGTAAAATAGCAAAGGTTGCTGATGATACTAAATTATTTAGGGTAGTAAAATCTGAAAGAGATTGCCAAGGGCTCCAGAGGGATCTCTTAACATTGGGTGAGTGGGCAACCAAGTGGCAAATGTGCTTTAATCTTAACAAGTGCAAAGTAATACACATTGGGACCAAGAATCCAAATTACGTCTATAAACTGATGGGGTCTGAGCTTTTGGTGGACAGTTCAATGAAGGTGTCATCCCAGTGCGCATCAGCAGTGAAAAAGCTAATTCAATGCTGGGAATAATTAGGAAGGGAATAGAAAATAAGTCAGCAAGTGTCATTTTGCCTCTCTATAAATCTATGGTGAAGCCACATTTGGAATATTGTGTACAATTCTGGTCACCACACCTCAAAAAGGATATTGTGGAACTGGAAAAGATGCAGAGAAGGGCAACTAGAATGATTAAGGGTCTGGAATACCTCCCTTACAAAAACAGGCTGCAATGTCTAGGCCTTCTCAGTCTGGAGAGATGGCGTTTAAGAAGGGACCTGATTGAAGTATATAAAATTATGCATGGTATAGAAAAGGTGGATAGAGAATATTGCTTTTCTCTATCACACGACACTAGAACCAGGAGGCACTCTATGAAGGTGATGGGTAGGAGAGTTGGATCCGACAAGGGGAAGTATTTCTTCACCCAGAGGGTCATTGGCTTATGGATTGTGCTGCCAGAAGAGATGGTGACAGCCACCAGTCTAGATGGCTTTAAGGTAAGGTTAGACAAATTTATGGATGACAGATGTATCAATGGCTACTAGAATGAATGCCTAGGTGCATCTTTCAGGCTGGGGGGAAAGTGGGGCGTTTCTAAGGCCATTTGCTGGGATTCGAGAGCAGGCAAATGTTCGTCCTTGTCTCTGCTTGAGATGGCCATGACCATTTGGTGGGCCACTATGTGTGACGGGATGCTGGACTAGATGGGCTGTGGCCTGATCCAGTGGGGCTTCTCTTATGTTCTAATGTTCTTAAGATCTTCCCAAGAACTTAGGATGTTGTGATGTATGTGTGCAGATCAAAGCAGTGTGGTGTTTTGTAGTTGCCTGAAGGTGATTTTGTCAACATTGATTTGTTTCAAGTCCCACCTAATGGCACTCTGTGTGCCAATCACCACTGGAGCCACACTTGCCGGCTTGTGCCAGAGTGTCTGCACTTCAGTCGTCAAGTCTTCATATTTGGTTGTTTTCTCATGTTGTTTCTCTGTTACCACCAGGTATTGCAACATTGGTGAGACATGCCCTTTTCTTCTCATCAATGTTCAGACCTCTGATAGGGATCCAGAGAAACCTATCTCAAAGGTAACTAAATCCCCAAACTGAAAAATTGATTGCTTCCCCCAAAAAAACTCTCCCAAGAAAATCCAAATTCAGTAACATCTTCCTCAGTGGTAATAATTTATGATAATCCAATCTTTGGCCAAATCAATAAAAGGATCAGAAATTCAAATTGTGGTCGAATCACTTAGTAATAAGACCTTGACCTCTTCATTGTTTTTTTTTTCTGGCAAAGAGTATGGAGCTTTATTTTCAGCATTTTCTACTGGAGGAAGGATTGGATGAATGCTTGAACCAAGTATTGTAGCTCTGACTCCATAATATAAGCCCAAGACTAAAGATGGATCATTGGTTGGTATGGTTCTATTGTATAATAACCCCACCACCTCCACCACCCAAAAAAAGTAAAGGAAAAGGGGGAAGTTTTATAAATACCTGTCTATACATATTTGGGTTTTTAGACTTGTATGTTTATAAACACTATATGAACATTTGTAAAATATATGCCTATGTATTCTGTTGATCTTTTGTTCTGTTGATAAGTTAATTTAACTTATCACTGAATACAAATAATCACAGTTCTTTCCTGATTTGGAAAGTGGTGACTCTAGCAGTTCTGTCTGCATTGCACTACAGATGTTTTGCCTGCATTATATTCAAGCATGATAAAAACAATGAAAGGGAAGAATTAATTCTGGGATTAGTTTATCCCATCAGAGCATAACAATTGGCTTGCCAGATCATTTAACTAATTTGGTTTTTTTCTTGTTTATTTCTGTTCTGGCAAAAATATTGCTAAGGTCTAAATATGATCAACCTCCAAGTGTCTGGAGGGTTAACCTGTTTTAGAGGACAGGATTTGAAGAAAATCAGTGGGAATTTCAGTGGAATGGAATTTGGCTAAATATATTTGGACTTTCAGACAATGGTGAATGCCTAGGAAAGGGGTGAGTTATTTTGCTGGAGATATTGGGTGCTTCTGCATTTGCCGCCGAAAAATGGATGTAAGAAGATCTGTTTTTTGGCGAGCAGCCCTCCGGAGGATCTGTCCCAAATACAGACGGATCCTTGGAGGCCCTGCACGTCCGCACACGCGTGGGGAGGCCAGATCGGCCAGCCAGATCGCCTGGGTGCTGCGCGGAAGCTGCAGCACCCACGGCTGAAGGTAGCCGGGAGGTTTGCCCTTGTCTCTGGTTGAGATGCCCATGGGCAATTGGTGGGCCACTGTGTGCAACAGGATGCTGGACTGGATGGGCTGTGGCCTGATCCAGCAGGGCTCCTCTTATGTTCTTATGTTCCCATAGCTTATGGGAAAGCTTAATCAATAGCATCATGAAGCAGAGGATAACACTACTGACCACAACCTTCTCCCACAGTCAGGTGGGTTCAACACAATTTCCAAGTCCAAAAGAGTGTGATCAGGCAGATCTTGTAACTTCATGTATCTCCTCCAAACCAATGTGATTGCATTGTTAACTGAGGAACATTCTTCAGTTTTTCATTAACACCATGCTGTCTTTTTCAAAAAAAGAAAAAGAAAAAAGGTACTTGATGGTAACTGGATCAGACCAACTGCTAAGAGTCATCTCAAATTTGCATCTTTCCCCACCTTTTCTGGTTCCTTTCCCTGATCATTTTTCTCCTATTGTCCTGACTATGTACCTAGATTTTAGGATATAATTTTAAGTTAATGAAAGAACAATTACATTGATGAAGTAAAACATTTGGAAATAGCAGTTTCAACAAGATTGCAGCTTCCTGGGGACAATTATATTTTTTAAAAAACTTTGAGCACTAAAAACAACACAATTTAGTTTAAGAAACTACATCTCTGACTAGTCATGACTTGGTGACTTTACTACTTTTAAAAAAACATTTCTGTATCTCTTTTAACTATATATATTCATGATCCCAACAAAAGGAGGACCATTAGAGAAATTTCTTTTACTGTGTGTGTTTTTTGTTTTAAATTATAGACGATGAACATTACCACCTACACTGGTTTTTCGTTCTCAGAAATTCCCTCAACCCTTCCATGCTCTCACATTTGTCATCAGCATTTATCCAGAGTGCATATAATTATATTGTGGCTCTACATTATTTTATGCTTTTGTTCACAAAACCTCATTCAGTTTGATGAAGAAAAAGAATGGTTTCTTTATGAACAAACAGTGGTCCGAAAGCTCTTAAGAATCCTCATGATCTTCCAGTCTTCCCCTCATTTCTTCACTGCTTTTATTCTATAAGGTATTAGATTAAAAGCTCTATGTCTCCTGGTACCACACCATCTTCTTGCCCTAATATGGATACTGACAAGTGGCTCTTAGAACACCAAATGCAGGCTGACTCCAGAAGTCCAGGAACCATTCCAGTTCTTAAAAGAAAACCACCATTATTATTTGTTATTTGTATTTCTATCCCACCCTATACCCGGAGGTCTCAGGGCAGGTAA
>MTQE01001141.1:8501681-8524057 GCA_014337955.1 Aspidoscelis marmoratus
ATTTCTATCCCACCCTATACCCGGAGGTCTCAGGGCAGGTAACAATGCTTTAAAAATCTCGCCATGCCCTACCAGATACGCATGGGCTTCTTCAGCATCAGATTAAGTTCCCAGGGGTTCTAGTGAGAGTCCTGTGGCATAGCTTTAATAAGAACTTCTTAGAGCTCATTTTTTCTTTTATTTGTATTTCTATCCTGCCCTATACCTGAAGGTCTCAGGGCAGGTAACAACACTTAAAAACAAACATATATTTAGACAACAACAGTATTTATTAAAACAGCCACGGTGTCTGTAAAGTGGGAAGAGACGACATATTCCCATTTAACCAAAGGCCAGGGGAAAGAGCTGTGTCTTCACTGTCTTCCTAAATATATACAGTAAAGGAGCCTGACATACCTCAAGGGGGAGACTATTCCATACCCTAGGGTCCATCACTGAGAAGGCTCTCTCCCGGGTACCCATCCCTTTTACTACTGAGGGTTGTGGAACAACCAGGAGGGCCTCCAGATCTTAAGGCACATGCAGGTCAATATGGAAGAAGGCATTCCTTTAGATATTTGTCATTGCATGGACATCTCTTTCCTTTCCTTTAGAAAGATGGAAAAGGCACAGGTTGAGATGGATGGATAGTGTCATGGAAGTAATGAATGTGAGCTTGGGCAAACTTTGCGAGTCAGCAGAGGACAGAAGGGCCTGGCCTGCTGCAGTCTGTGAAATCTCAAAGAACTGAACATGTGTTAACAACTGAATAACCACCTTTCCTTTTCTTTTGACTTAAGACAAAATTAGAAGGGGATGGCAGAGCATGAGACAGCTATATAATGTCATGGAGCAAGGAACATGAGTTTGGGCAAATTATGGGAGGCCTAGTGCACTGTGGACCATGAGATCACAAAGAGTCAGACATGACTAAACAAGAAAACCACAAGCAATCTGTCCTTTCCTTTTTGGTTTTTCTTTGGTGAGCAACCAGAGATTGCTATTGAAGCAAAGTCCTAGAACCTAGTCAGATGTCTGATATGTAGGTTCAGTACTGGGAAAGTAAAGATTAGGAATGGGCAAAAAGTGTTTACCACTTCCACAGTTTGTAGGAATTGTGAATGTTTGAAACTTCACATTCAAATCAAATATTGGCTTATTTGAAGACTGGCATTCACGTGTGAAGTGAAAACTTTTGTACCTTCATTGAAAGCTATTACATTCAAAGTGGCTGCCCAGTCACCTCCAGAGCAGATCTGGATCAGATCCAGATCCAGATCGCATTCTGATCAGATTTAGATTGGATCCAGAGGCTTGACTGGTGGCTCAGGATCTGAAGATAATTCAAAGCCTAAAACATTTGAAGTGGCTCCATTTGCACAAATGTGTGTTTGTTCCATTTGCTTTTCATGAAATGAATGGGGGGGGGGGAATTATGCACATCCCTAGTAAAGATAGTTCAGGATCCCCTACACTGAATAAATAGATTTTGTTAAAATCACAGACCAGAAGTACACAATATATTTAAGCAGCACAATCATCAGTGTATTTGCAATGGCCTTGGGTTTCTCTGGCAATCCAGCCACGATGCTGATAAGTTGACAGCATTTTAACAGTGTCTGAGAGCTCTCCCAGTTGGAGATATGTATCATTAGGTGAACCTGAATACTAGAAGATTCAGGAATGATAGAGGAAAAACAGGATTGTTCAAGTTCTAATGTAATTGACAGGACTAGAAGAACATAAAGCAATTTATTTAAAATTATTCCATTGACAGGTAGTTTGCTGGGATAATTAAGGCTATGGAAGAAAGATTGCTAGTCTGTTGGTGGTAGTGTGTACGGTACCCGAAAAATACAGGGAAAAATAAGGTAGTGGAAGAAACAACAAAGTAAAAGTATGAATTACTGAAGCAAGAAGGAACAAACCCTTGCAACAATTTCATATTTCATCAAGAGACTTCTGACGTTTATAATCTTGAGTGATTTCTCTTTTCAGTAGTGTCCAGAGGCACAGAAGCTGAAGAATACATTATTTGGGCCCTTTGAACTCCAGTCTTGTCTGTCCAACTCTGTTGTCAGAGGGATCTGTCACAACGATGGATTTGGACAGGTGAGATTAAGATGCATTGAGTGTCTCATTTCACTATTTCCCCTGAATGAATTAAACATAGAATCTGAACATATAGGAAATTTATAACAATGGTGGGCTTTAGAAGCTGCAGCTATCTGGCCTAGAACACCTTGCCTTAACATTTTCCCATATTGACACACTAGAGTGAGTCATGAGGAGATGGCTAGATGAGTCCAGATTTTGAGGAAGACATCCTTGTGTGATGGAGTGGTGCCACTGGCCTTGAAAGAGAGGTAGTGCATGCAGTCCTAAAAAACCCTTCCCTGAACTCAGAGGTGTCTTCGATCTATCGCCTTTTGGGGCAAAATGTTGACAGTAGCCCAGTTCACACTTGGCCTGGCATTGCGCATGTAGTAAGCTCCAAAATGGAATGTCCACACTTGAAGCAGCCATTTTCTTTACCAGAAACAGCTTCTTCTGTGTGGGAGCTTACCATGTGTGTGGTACGGATGGTGCAGGTTTAACTGCATCACCTGAACACTAAGCCTGCACTAGTGCTGGAGGTAATAAGGCTCCAGATGCATCATCCACACCTCTTCCTGTTCAGAAGAGGTATGGGAGGGTCATGTGCAGGGCATTGTATGTGTGCTGATGCAGTGCATCACCTGGTTGTCCTGGTGACAGCACCATGCAGGTGCATTGGTGTGTCTAAGTGACACCTGCACTTCAGGTAAATTTTGGGGAGTTTTGGGTGGCTTTAGTATGCACTAAGCATTCTGTCCTTTGCTTCCCAGAGATGGGAGGCAAAGTATAGCAAAGCCCAGTGCAGCTAGAAGGATTCTTGAAATAAACAGATTACTTTGACTCATTTTTGTCTTGTTTCAGACCTGGGTTAGGGACAGGATTGGCCTTCATCACCCTAGCAGAGTCAGTGAGTGCAACTTTGTTGATCCTGCTTGATGTTCTGCTGGCTATAGGCATTCCTAATAAAGCTCTACAGTTAATGGTGATTGGGGGGGGGCTCTTGGGCATTCTGGGATTGAAACAGCACTGCAAGTGCATACAGCACAACATTACAACTGTTGGTGCATTCTTCATTATGAACCATCTATCTTGTTTTGTGGTACAACTACAACTGATTGTTTAGTAGTTAGCCCAGTTAAATGCTGCTAGTCTGAAGGTGCATTGCAATGAACCTTTATTGAAACTCATTTTACAGCCTGTTTCTGAGTCACACATTTAGAAGGGTTTGGGGAGAGATTTGCAGAGCCTGCTTAGAATTTATTAATCCTCAATGACATGAAATCAATTCCAGACATGGATATTACCTCTTTGTTAATTCCTGGAAACTTACTAAAACATGGAACCTAACTACTGACCTGAGAGAAATTTATTTGTTTGTTTTAATTGCATCTGTTTTCTGCCCTTCACACAATGGTCTCAGAATGGGCCACAGCACTCAATAAAAATAGGATAAAATATTAAAATATAACCTTCCCTCCAGAAGGACTACATCTGGAGGAAGCTAAGCATCAAAGCCCTGGGTGAATAAATATGCTTTAACTAGGAATTGAAAATCCATACATCATTGGCACCTGGCATATTCCAAAGTGTGGGGACTACCGTAGAAAAGACTATCTCATGAGCTGTCAGCCCTTGTACCTCAGTGGCAACAGAACTATAAGACATATAATACAAGTCAATTTCTATGTAAATGCCATATTACTGTAATGACAAGGTCGGGATTTCTGGAAGTAATGACTGAACAATTTTTGAGGTAATCATTCCTTGCTAGACATTACATAGGCATCCCTTGCAGCGTACCACAGTTTGTAACTTTGCTGAATCCAGATACTTCCCTTCTTTCCAGAAATCTACTTGCCTCCTCAATGAATAAGTAGTGAGTGACGCCCTCAAGGTCATTTCAAAAACAAATTCTATCATTTGATGACTTGTTCCTGCTCCCTGTGCTAACTGAAAATCTCCCATACAAACAAAAGCATGAATCCATTACCACTTGCAGAGTGAACTGTCCAAGAGGTCTGCCATGATACTCTTAATCTAAGACTCCATACTCTTGGCCCTTTGTGGAAAATTATCGTCCTTTACTCTGCTGTGTTCCCCATGATAGCAAAAGGACTTACGATCTATCTGCTTTTCTTAGTCAGGACCCTTGGCAAATCTCTCTCTCTGTGTATACTAAGGAAGATACTTCTCATTACCATTTTAGCTTATCTCCTTGTTCCTTTGCAACTCCTGAAGTTGGTGCAAATGTCCTACAAGCCACCTCAAATCAGATAAGAAGCTGATGATAGAAAATTCAAAAGCATCCTCCAGACTGATGAGTAAAACAGGGTGATTATTGTCAGATACAAAAACAAAAACCACCAACGACTTTTTCTGTTTGTGCCCAAGGCTATTTATGTTGCAAAAACTGGATAGCTTGGGTGATGAAAAATGACATTTATGTATAGTTTGGTTGCATTGTGACTTTTCTTTTAAAGTCAAGACTCAGAACATTGAAATCTCTGTCAACTGTTCTGGTGGATCTGAAACAAATGACTCTTTTTAACATACAAAAACAAATGCAACAATGCTGGATAGTTCTAAGAAAGGATTAGGTAAATTTATGGAGATGTATCAGTGGCTACTAGGATGGATGCCTAGGTATTTTTTCCAGGTAGGAGAGACAGGCAGGATGCCTCAAAAGCCCATTTGCAAGGAGTTAGGAGCACGTGAAGATTTTGTCTTCTGCTGCTTGAGGATCGCCAGAAGCTATTGGTGGACCACTGTGTGAGAAAGGGTACTAAATTAGATGGGCTGTGGCCTGATCCAGGAGGACTCCTCTTACATTCGTATTTGCTAATGCCCCCCCCCCTCTGTTTGCTACCAGTGCCCCATACTTGAAGAATATGGGAATAGAAGGCCATTAAAATGAACGTGTACACAGTTGTTTTACTACAGCTTGCTACAGTGAGGCTTAACTCCTGGATAAGACAACGCTTCTCATGGAAACCAAGGGCATGTTGCCTCATTCATAGCAAGAGGCAGAGTCACCTCATACAACCTTCACAAAAGTGCTAACTTAAGAATATCTATTAGAATCTACTCTTTGAACACAGCTGGGAATTCCAAAGGGAGACCAGGCAACATAAATTTTCCAGCTTCCTGAAAAACAGCAATGGGAAATTTGTTAAGTATTCCGCCACCATCCACTTTTAACTGTAAAGAGTGACAGCATTTTGATTCTACCCAGCAAGCGATAGATTTATTCTCAGACATTTGATTTTAGCCAATTACTTTTGAATGGTTATAATTTGCAATGTCAAATGTGGCCACCTAACTCTGTCCTTTCACATGGACATATTAGCACTTAGCACCTGTTTAATTAAACAATAGTTAAGATGGGTTATTGACCTTGACATCCATGAGATTAAATATGATTCAAAGAACTGCTCTAACTGAGTCATAAACCACCCTTATGCACCGTTTCCTTTTCTTAAGGTGTCTGTGCTCTTCACTTATTCAGATTTGATCCTGAATCTCTAAAATAATCTTTGAATCAAGACTGAAAAATTCCTGCAGCTTGGACTTCAAAAAAATCAACCCAGGCCTATATATTACATTGGTCTTGTCAGGACAAGATTTTATTGAGATATTGTTAATCAAGCAATGCCTCCTTCTCCAGTTAATAGTTTTTTAAGGGTGCAAGGTTAATTCACATGTTAATATAGCCTTACTGACTTCTGTTGAAACAATTCTTCCCCCTGCCCTTCTTCTTTGGTAGAACACATATACTAAATGAAGTATTTCCTATCTAATCTGAAATGTTCTCTTTAACAGTCAGTCAGCCAAGACGCTGGGTAACTCACAAACAACCAATAAGGTTTGGCATCTATGTCTTGTAGCTTAGAGGCCAACATTTCTATTCCTCCAAATGCCTATATTTACAACAAACAAATATGGGGTGAGTGGGAAAAATGGTAAAATGTCACAAAGCTACAACCGGTAGCAACCCCTCCAAGACACATTGAAAACACGCAATCTACATTTTCATCACTGCAGTCATCTAACTAAGAAAAGTGTACTCTGTATTTATCTTTGACCTTCTCTCATCATTAAACACTTCAGTCCACCTTTCCTACAAAATGATATCTCCCCCCCCCCCTCCATAGTCATATAAGCTAATAATAGCTCAGTGGCGCGACAGGACTGAATGAGTGTCATATCAATATGTCCTACAGACTTCTGATTCAGAAAGGCAGCTTGTTGAAATGGAGCCATTTAATATTCTTAAACCTCCATCTCTACCACCAAGGATTTGTGTGGATATATTTAATTTTTACAAAAGCAGCAATAACACTCTTTTAAAAAATGTAAAGGAAAACATATCGAAGGGAAAAAAACATTTGCTAAAACTTGACTGGGAAAAAACAGTGGCAAGAGAGGGAAATGCAATAAATTATCTGGCTTTCTTAACAAACAGAAACTCAAAGTAATTAGCTGTGATCATATAGGCAATAGATAACCTTCATGACTGTGCCCTTATAATTAAACATGTCAACAACACTTTTCATCAGCCACCAAATTATATTGTCTGCATTAGAATTCTTCTGAAACTTCAACTTTAATTTTTCTTTCCTTTCGTTCTCTCCCCCACCCCTGTATATCATTCTTGAAATATTGATGGCTGTAAGTCATGAAATGTTCCTTCAGCACAGCCATAGTGGGGCACATCAGTGTTTAGTTTAACAGGGAAACCTTTTCTCTCAGTCATAGTTAGGAGGTTTTCATTCAGAAAATAAGAGTAGCTAGTTGCAATAGTGTTTTTCAGATTTGGCCATAGTAAAATTCTACTTTACTACAAGTTACAGCATTTTATTTGAGACTAACCTTACTGATTTTTTTTAAAAAAAATAGTTCAGAACATAGACTTTAAGGTTCATGTTCCTCAACAGCATGCAGAAGAACTGACTTCTTTCAGCCAGCAGGCATGGAATTCAGAACATAAACACAAAAATCTGAAACTCAAATGTACCCTAATGCAAGGGGGTCAAACACTGGTTTAACCTTAATTTGGATATGAGAAGATTTCTACTTCAGGCCACCTGGAAACCTGATTATTCTGTCCTCAGAAACAAACCTTCTAAATTGAAGGCTTTGGGTTAACACAAAGTTAAGTAGAAGCTGCCTTAGTAGTTTCTATGAACTACTGATCTTTCACAACCAAGAGAAGGGGGGAATACACACCAATTTCTCAGGACTTATTTTCTACTGGTTTTTCAGCATTTGTAACTCTGGGGTAGAAACCTATCCCACAAATGTAAAAACATCTTTTTTTTTCACCTTTGAGTATGAGGGTAAAGAACATACTGCATTACTGTTCTCCAGAAGACTATGCATTTCATCCCAGAGCTATTAAATCCGCAAGATCTTTACCAGTGACTTCCACGAGATGTTGTCTGCACTTTGGGGCTTCATTATTTATTGAATGTATCATTCAGCCCAACAAAACTGATTTGTAAATACTCATGTTTAAGATCAGAGTGTTACTTTGGTCCTAGATCTGAGTAATGTTATGGTGAAAATCTTTGCTTTGTAGAGCACTGAGGGGGTGACCTTGGAAAGTCTCAATTTCTAATCTGTAAAGTTTGAGCCTGAGTGATATACCTCATAGTGCTGTCTTCCAGGACAAACAAGAAAACACTCCAAATGGACATCACATATTTAAAGTGCTAAATAATAGCCATAAGATAATTTATATAGGATAACAGTGGTAGGATTAATTGTGCACCTTTTAAAATAACATGTAAACAGAAAGCTAGGATGATGACAGAGCATGAAGCCACATGCGTTATAAAATCTTTTCATTTGTCTTTCAGTTTATCTGAACTTTGTCAATATTACTGAATAATCATACATAATGTACATTGACATTCCACCTTCTTAAGCCTGGTAACTAAAATGCAACATGGAACGTGGGCTCCTGGATGGTTTCAAAGGATTAATGCAGAACTCACCTGTGATGATGTTTTCAGTAGGAGTGGGAAGGAGGTGAGAAAGAGAAAGTGAGCTGAACTTAGTGTGAAACAAGCTACTCTCTTGGATGTATAGCATTGCACAAGGAAGGCTTATGACTAGGGCTTGTTCAGTAGGGGTGCAAAAGCTTCGATGCAATCCTTGGTTGTCAGAATAGCATGAACATGGCAGACAACTGTGCCATGCACAGATCTCTCCCAGAGCAATAGTTGAGCTTGCTTCTGTTGAGCAGGTGCTGCAAGCAGCCACCTTGGTTGGAAGAGGGGAACCTGAGGGGAAAGCAGAATGAAGGAGTCCTTCAGGACTCATGAAACACATGTCCCCAGTTCTTTGCTTTTACACTTTGCCGCATGTTGACTTTGTTCGAAAAAGGCCAGGCCCCTCTGGCAATAGCTGCAGTTACATAAGGCACGGGGGAAAGCAGCCAAGAGAGGATATGGATCATCTGACTAGAGCCGAGAGCCTCGTTCATTGCCAATGTTACCAATGGCCAGGCAACAATGCAGGGCAGATGTGAAGACTGCATTTGCTCTCCATTACCTTCCTACCAAAATATTTGCAAGAGCTGCTCAATTTTCACATTGTTTTGACCATCAGAAGAGCCTTCATTTTCCTGCCCCTGAAAGTAGGGTTGAAAGGCCTGCTGGTGTCTCTGGGTCTCCCTCCTGTCCTTTCTATTCCCCCAGTTCTGACTGCATTCTGCTGCTGCAGATGACATCTCTCAGCATCAGCCCAGCCAGCCAGCCAGCCAGCCAGCCAGTTTCCATTTCTTTTTGGCATGGACTAAGAAGAACTGGGCTCAGTGCCTCAGTGCTCCCCCAAGCTTCAGGGTCTGCTCACAACTTCCCTCAAGGTCCTGCTACAAGAAGGAGTAAGATCGTTGCTACCCACACACTTTTTTAGACTCTGGAGGCAAAAGTTTGTTCTGGATCCCAGACCCCACTTCCAGCTCTTCCCTCTACCTGGAAAAAATAACTTGTCTAAAGGAGGGCCTCGCTTGGTCACAGAGCACTCCAACTCGTCTGACCAGTCTATGGAGACGAGCCAGGAGCAACACCAAGTTCCTTGGAGGACTAAGCTCCTCAGCTTTGTCCCTCTCCGCTCCACACCCCGAGACGTTCTGTGCCCCCTTCTTCTTCTTGCTGAAAGCCAGGTGACACTCGCTGCCTCTGCCCCCACCCATGCTGTTTGCGGCGCTCCCTCCATCTATTGTTCTCCCCAGGTAGGCTTTACCTTCTGCTGTCTCCTGGCCATGTCGGTGGGCTGCTTGGCGTTGAAGGGATAAGCGATGCACCTCATGACGAAGACGTAGAGCTGCAGTTTCTTTTTCCTCTCCTCTTCCTCCTTCTGCAGCCTCTCGAGCTCTTCCTTCTCCTTCTCGCTCACCACGGAAGGGCTGGGGCTGGAAGGCCGGGCGCTACTCCCGCTGCGGCCGCTGGGCTGCAGCCCCCCGCCGCCCGCCGAGCTCTCGCTGGTCCGGCTAGGCGAGAGCCGTGCCCCCGAGGCCGCCGGGGCCAGCACTTCCTTGCTGCTCTCCTCTTCCACGATCTCATCGGATTCCTCTTCGCTGGACGACGGGTCCAACATGTCGTCGCCTGCAAGGCTGCCTCCGCTCGCAGCTGGAAGGGGCGCGCAACAAAAGGATTACGGGGAGGCAGGTGGCGGCGGCGGCGGCACAAAGCCTCGATGTACTTCCAAGATGCCCTTCCTTCAGAGTCTCGTCCGTCTCATCTGCCGGGAGCGAGTCTCCTCTACGACCACCCGCTAAGCCTTCCCCGCTCCCTCGAGCTAAAGGCGCACCCTCTCCGGGGAAGGGACGCCCAAGCAATGCCAGATGCGTGTCCGTCCGTCCGTCGGTGCGGCAGCGACTGGCAGCCCAGGAGGCACCGCCGTCGTCCCAATCGGGGCGAGAGAGCCAACGAGCGCTGACGTGGGCTGGAGGCTTTAACTCTTGCCTCTCCCCAGGACTGATGGCGGCCGCTTTCTGCACCGACACGCGCGCGCAGGAGAGCCTGGGGGGGGGGGGAGAGATCAAAGGCTGCCGCTCAGATCGCTCTCTCAGCCCGGGAGGCCGCCTCGGCCCCTCCTGCCACGGGTCTATTAATACAGAGAGGCAGATGGTGGCCTCGCCGCTCTCTCACCTCCTCGCTCTCCCCATCCCTCTCCTGCTTAGAGGTGCTGATGCCAAGCTAAGGCAACCGAGCGGCAGGCTGGCAGGAGCTGACCAGGGTGCTGAACGGGAGTTGCCGACTGCAGAGGCATTGAAAACACCCGGCGCAGCAGCAGCAGCAGCAGCGACAAGCAAGCAGAACTGCCCACCCGTGTCTGCGCAGACTCAGTGCTCCTGTCTCCTCCTCTTCCCACCCACCCACCCACCCACACTCTCTTTGCACATGACAGTTTTGGAAAGTGAAGCCCCCAAAGAACCACCTGCCCTTACTCTATCTGCTTTCCTCTCTCCATCCCTTCCCCCGGGACCTCTGCTTTCCCCGCGTTAGATTTTTCTGAATTGCTTCTTCTTTCTAGTCTCCTCATTTCTCCAAGAGCATCGCCGGATAGACGAGAGGGGAGGAGGAATGTGGGAGGCCTTTGGGGATCCAGTCAGACCTTAGGAGGAACGGAAAAGTTGAGGGCATGACTATGAAATGTGGGTGTCAGGGAAGGGTTAATAGAGTGAAGATCAGCTGCCAAAGGAGGAGACCCATGATAGCTTTGGGAGAATAATTAGGAAATGAAAGGTGGGAGGAAGAAATCATTGAAGGCTCTTTTAACTTGAAGGTTGTTTTAGGGGCTACCTGGAAGAGCCCTAGGGATGAAGAAGTAGGCCAGTTTGTGCAGTCCCCAAAGAAGAACATTGCTTCATTCAATGGGGCTGTTGTGGGTGATTATGGTGGAGTGGCAGAAGAGATTCACACCAAAACACAGCAGAGAACTTTGAGTCGACTGCTAGGGTGGAAAATTAGTTGATTCACTTTGTTCAGCTTCTCTAAAATGAAAGTGAACGACAGCCAGTGAATCTGATGAGACATCCAGAAGATATTTTTCAAAAGGCATTTGCAGAAAACTAGCCTTGTTATTATTTTGTGGATAATGCCTATCCTTAGTTGCAGGTGTTGGTTTCCATGTGTGATAAATGGTAAGATTAAAGAGATTTAAACAAAAAAAGCACAGTCAGTGATAATTAACTTTGGTAACTCACAAAATAGTTGCATTGATAACATGGACTTTCTGGCATCAGAAACCAATTAACACATCTAAAAGTGTAATAAGTTCCTTTGTCTCAGTTCAGTCCAGAAATGGCAGCACATTCATCTCTTGATGTATTGCAATTCAAGCTATTGCATATTGCAACCTATCTTTGAAACTCCTCTCTCCTAGGATAGGGACGTAAGGTCATTCACGCTAACTTGGGAAAACTTTGCTCCATTAAACAAAATAAGCCCTGCCTGAAAAAAAAATGAAAAGAAAATAGCACACACACCTCCAATAAGGAGATGAGTTTTAAAATTGCTTATGGAAATTCAAACTGTCAGACAGAAAATGATGAATAGGAAGCTTCATAATTAGGTCACGACCCTAGAAAAGGGCATGTTGCATATGCTTCTACCATTCTTAGCATTCATCCTCAATGAAAATGTCTCCTACTGACTAAGATTTTGGAATGGCAGACAAGGTCATTGGTGAGTATGTAAATATCTGGATACTGGGCTATTTACGGTTTTGTGCACTGATATCATCATGAACTGGAGTTAGCAATTTTTTGACAGCCTGTATTGTGCTTGAAAGATTGGTGTTCTGTAGTCCTGAGTAGGAGGGCATTTGTGGTTGTAGCCCCCAGATTATGGAATAATCTCTCCTCTGAGATGCATCCAGCACCCCCATGGAACGCATTCAGAAGACAGGTGAAGACATACTTCTTCACCCTGGCCTTTGGCTGATGGGGAAAAGATCCCCTCCCCATACAGGCATATTGACTTATTGTACATAAGAGGAGCCTTCTGGATCAGGTCACAGTCCATCAACTATAGCATCCTGTCTTACATAGTCACCCACCAATTGCTTCTGGTGGCCCTCAAATTGCTTCTGTATGAGCTTACTTTTTCAGATCATTTTCAAAGGCAACCACAAGTACAATGGAAATTGATTGGAGCACAGACCGCTGAGGCTAGGTGACTGTCTAAGAATAGCTATAACTGGCATGTGAGCCAAAGCTGAACATAGATGCTTGTTCCTTAGCTTTAAATCCAATGGGTGGCATTATTTTTAAACTATCAACCACATTCTACTGTCCACCTATTTGGCAGGAGACTTAGAAAGTGTTTGCACATCTCTGTGTGAGGTGCCTTCAGTGTCCTTGAGTTTAATGCCTCCCTCACTATTGTCATGAGCATTCTGCCTACGTACATCATCTGATTTAACAGCCCCAACGTATTAGAACCACCGCACTGACAAGTCTGTTAAACTCAGATCTTTAGTTTATTCAGCTTCTGTTTTCTTGAATGGTTATGCCTGAATTAAAAGCCCTTATTTTCACACACACACCATGCTGCAATAATGCAATTATGATGTCACCTTGACTGTTAAAACACTAGAACAAGGTTATGGTCAAAACTTATTCTCCCTGAGTTGTCATAGCAGAAGGAGGGTACAGAAGGAGGGTGTGGGGATACTAGAACAGCACTCAAGAGATCACCTATCATAGCAAATGGATTCCTGGGTACAACCATGCACCCAGTCTGGTCAAGCATGATTTTTGGTGAAACGCCCACAGATTAGGTTTATGATATGGGAATGACAGGAATAGTTGTACAGAAGAGAATTTCAGTAGGTATAGCTTGTAATGCAGATGACACTTGCTGAAACGTTTGCAATTTCAGAGTGCAATTGACAATAATAAATAAACTGTGCTTTGAAATGTGGAGATGGTGGATCAGGCAGTACTTATTTTGCCCCACAGGTCTGCTTCATATAAAGGCATCCCAATACACACTTCATGCACTGAAGTGAGTCGCATGCTACTGATTTGAATCAGCAAGGAATGGGTAAAGCAATTCGGGCAGCATACCCATACATACTTACTGGAATATAAGCCTGACATAGTTTCTTCTAATTCTAAATTACCTTGCACAGAAGGAATGAGTTCCAATTCCAATTTTTTTAATTATACATGTTTATATAGAGACATAAAGAAATGTAGGTATATACATATAGGTCGATGCAACTGACTTAATTCCATACTAAATCTCTTTATGCAGAGTACATCGTGTGAAATCCCAGGATAGATGAATAAAAATACAATTAAGATTGCTGAGAGAAATATCAACAGCCAGGTGATCCCACACCAGTGGCAAAGTGATGTAGAATTAAAGAGCCTTTTGATGGGTATGAAAGAAGAGACCGCAAAAGCTGGCTTGAAGCTAAACATTTAAAAAACTAAAAACTAAAATGATGACATCTGGTCCTATAATTTTCTGGCAAATAAAGGGGGAAGAAATGCAGGCAGGGTCAGATTTTATTTTATTGGACTCAAAGATCATTGCAGATGGTGACATCAGCCATGAAATTAAAAGACAATTGCTGCTTGGGAGGAAAGCTATGTCAAACCTGGACAGCATACTAAAAGGCAGAGACATCACCTTGCCAACAAAGGTCTGTGTAGTCAAAGCTATGATTTCCCCAGTAATAATGTATGGCTGTGGAAACCTAGACCATAATGAAGGCTGAGCACCAAAGAATCATAGCTTTTGAAATGTGGTGCTGGAGAAGACCTTTGAGAGTCCCTTGGACTGCTAGGAGATCAAATCAGTCAATACTAAATCAACCCTGATCGTTCATTGTAAGGGGAAATACTGAAGCTGAAGCTCAAATTCTTTGACCACATAATGAGAAGACATGCCTCATTGGAAAAGACCCTGATGCTGTGTAAAAAAGGGAGAAGAAGATGGTAGAGGATAACTGAAAGCAAAAGCAGAAGGAAATGGCAGATGAAGACATGTCATGGAAGCAACAAACACGAGCTTGGGAAAACTATTGGAGACATTAGAGGACAGAAGGGCCTGGCATGCTATGGTCCTTAGGTCACAAAGAGTTGGACACATCTTAATGACTGAACAGCAACAACAAACTATCCTAACCCACACTTTTACTCGTATTAATGGGAAAGCAAAAGATTTTGCTGCCATGTAATAACTACAAAAGCTGCACAGCTTTTCTTCTCGCTTCCTTTTCTTCAGCCTTCCATTTCTCAAGCCTCCGAGTAAGAGGAGCAACTATTTTCCTGTCCCATAAGCTTGTAGTACACACTCAGCACCACCAAGGGGCTGAATTCTTTCCACTCCACGCAGTGGCCTTTGGGCTTTATGGTGTTTGCAAAGCACATGGCTTTAAAAGGACAACTCTTCTTTTCCTGTTTGAGGATTTTCTCTGCCTCTAGCCACAGGATGTGACATCAGAAGGACCTCTGACCCAGAAGACAGCAGCTTTTCCTCCAATCACCTCCCCTGATGTTGCATTGATGTTACTTCCTCCACACCCCCTTTTTGGAGGGATATTTAAACTTCTGCAAGGAAATAAAGCTGACTTTCCACCTGATCTCCATCTCCTGCCTCATCTCTCTCCCCTCCCAATATTTCTTATCTGCCATTATGGAGCAACCACATGGTGGATCACCAGGGCTCTTGCTGGGTAGAGCAGCCTGGCTTTAATTATCAAACATTCAGTGTAAGAACCTTTGCCACTGCAGACCTTCCTCCCTGGCCATTTTCAGGCACGTAAGCTGGATACATGCAACTGCTGGCACCCCATGCTGGGCACCAGATTTCGCATAGCTGGCTTATGTGATCCAATTTCGAGGGCTCTGGAAAGCAAGAGGGGAGCAGCCTGGAAACTGCTCCAGTGAGGGTAGTAGCTGAGTGACCCCTGCAATGAGGACAGCTGCTTAGAGCCTGCTGTGATGAGCGCAGTAGCTGAGTGGCTGCTGCAATGTGGGCAGCTGCTGGTTATCAGCTGCGATAGTGGAATAAAGATGCTGGAGGCTGGTCACAATGACAAAAACCAGGAATTTATTCCGGCGGGGCTTTTTATACAGCAATAGGAAGGGGTGTGGGGGAAATGACATCGATGCAACATCAGGGGAGGTGATTGGAGAAAAGTTGCTGTCTTCTGGGTCAGAGGTCCTTCTGATGTCACATCTTGTGGTAGGTGGCAGAGGAAATCCCCAAACAGGAAGAGCTGACCCCTTAATGCCATGTGCTTCCAGACCATGTGCTTGCAGACTCCATAATGCCCAAAGGCAATCACATGGAGTGGAAATAACTCAGCACCCTGGTGGCACTGAGCATGTACTACAAGCCGATGGAACAGGAAAATTCTTTCTCTTTTTACTAGTGAGAGGCTTGAGAGTCAAGACTGGGGCTGGAAGAGAAGCTAGGAATAAGGCTGGGCAACCTAGCGATTACTACACTGCTAGTGGGGTTTATGTTTGGCTAAAAAGATATAAGGCTCTGAAGTTGTTTGATTTCATGAAGGTGCATGAGTCTATGACACCTGCTGACATGCAAATAATACAACTACAGACAGATGGAGAATGCCAGCACACAGCATGATGAATTTTGCCCTGTGGATCTTTGTGAGCAAAAAATGTGATTAGACAGCGAACACCCAAGCTGATACGCATTAAAATTTAAAGGTCTTTCTGATCAGGCTCAACATGTAGGATACACACAACTGAAGGAGTGAGCACCCGTGGAGAGTTTTACATGTTTCTTGCAGCAGCAAGGAGCCACCTCTACTGTGACTTATATGAATCACAATATGAATGGGATTAAGTGGAATGGGCAGCTGTCAGGTGACATTTTTGCAGATAGGTTGGTTGATAACACTTCTCGACAGCATGTCAAATGGTTTCAACTTTGCTTTATGCACTAGGAATAGGGCCAGTTCCAGCTATTCAGGTGCACTAATCCAGGGATATGTTACAAGCAGTACACAACCAGTGAGTGGTTTCTTGGGATCCTAAGCATAGCAGGACACTGTGTGTGGAGGCCTACAGGCAGATCAAGAGGCCAAGGTTCTCAGAACACACTGTACCTGCACCACGTTGTAATGCAACTTCTTTGTGTAACAGAACCCTGTGTATACATGTGTAGCAAAACCCTGGGATCTGGACTGATCTTATTCACAATCTCACATGGACTAGTCTTCTTAAAACAAGGTCCAGAAATCAGTCCAATAAACAGGGAAACAGACTAGATTAATTTGATTGCAAAAAATTCAATCGGTTTTAGAAAAGGAAAATTGAGGTAAAACAGTTTAGAAATATTAGGGTTTTTAAAAAACTGCAGCCACTCTCCAGATGAAAATGTACGCTGAGGTATGAGTTGTAGTGCAATCCTTTTGAAGGTTATTGCTTGATGAGAGAGGGATCCTATGTAAACCATATTTGAGTTACACTCCAAGCAACCTGTATTATACTCTGCTTCACTGTCCAGAAACTAGACATTATACAGTGCAACGTATAGGATTCAGGATAAGAAATCTAGTGAAATACATATGTCTTCTTAGGTTCCAACTCTGTCTGTTCATATGTCTCATCTGCTCCTTTAATTTCTATACCTGAAAGAAAAGCAGAAAAAAGATAATACCAACAAATATAGCCAAAAGATGAACAGTATAAATCATAAGCAGTATAAACAGTACAGAATCTGATAGCAAGAAACCTTGGACCTTTCAGGATATTGTGAGCCTTTTTGTCTGTCTGTTTTGATTTCTAATGAAAAGAGAACAACGTGAAAAGTATTACAGAAAACACCCAACAGACACATTTGTAAAGGTCAAATGGATGTAAATATGCATCAGGATAAGATAAATGAAGTTGCCAAACAATGTGAGTTTTAGACATGTATGCATATGAGCTTTGTAGCAAAACTGCTAGAGAATCTTATGGCAATTGCTTTACAGTGATTTGAGCCCTTTATATGAAAGACTAGAAGCGCTTTTCTTTCTTTTATTAAGATAAGGAAGGGCGTTGAAAGAACATGTGATATAAGAGGCACAGTAAGTCATTGTAGTTTCTCTGCAAAGTTTACAAGATCAGAGCTCTAGTACAATCAATGCACAATAATAATCTTTTTTTTTTTTTTTTTTTAGAAACGGTGCTGGAAAGAAATCCAGAGCTGTAATCAATTCTGAAAGCTTCCAATGAGGGTGGAACCTGTTCATTAAACAAAGATCACTTTATTAATTGCCTTGCTGTTCGCAATGCCAGCATCATCTTGTTTACAGGCCTGCTGTAGCACTGAGTAAAGGAAACCTTGAATCAGGGCACACCGTTTTGTCCGTCAGTGCAGTGTCTCCACCCGAGCACCTTCAGAGAGCACAGGAAATGAATATGCAAGTCAGCCATTTTCTTGTGCTTCATGAAACTGTACACTGGATTTGCTATGTCTGAATGCTGCAAGGGGGTGGTGGTGGTGGTGGTGGTGGCGGTGAAACCAGCTATAATCTTGCCAAGGTCTCTCCAATTTATTTATAATCTGTATTTGTTTCTATTATTCATCTTGTGATTCTGTACTTTATTATATCATTCTTGGACTAATCAATAAATCCTTTGAGATTCTTTGAATGCTGCATCTTTGCTTCAGTCAGTGGAGCAATGCTATCAGATTTATGTCCTAATGGTTTACTTACTATTTGAATGACTTAATGAGTGCTATCAGTGCAGGGAGAGCTATCAAGGCCCAGGATCTTCCAGATCCTGCCCCTTAGGTGGACTCTTCAGCTATACAGACATGTGGCCAGAGAACCCTGGCTGCAGTTCCATGGAAAGCTAAATGTCCCGTACATATCCTTTCTTTTCTTTGGATAAATTTTACTAGCAAATTCTAGTTTAGCAATTTTATGCTGGATGATCCTTTGAAATTTATTCCAGATCTATCCCACACTGATGAGATGCAACCCTATCTCTCTGTTCTGTCTGAACCCAAATAAGTGCTGGACAGTTGCCTGACTAAGGTAATAAGCAAAATGTGACTCAATAAATTGAAACGGAATCTAGACAAGGCACAAGCACTGTTTGCTACAGGCTCTAAGATCTGGGAAGGAGGGAGACTGGCCATTGTGAAATGGGTTAGTAGCTTGGAACACACCTGGATTCATCAGTACCACTTGAAGACAAGGTCATGTGAGCCAGTTTGGTCTAGTGTTTAGGGAGCTGGACTCTTATCTGGGAAGACTGGGTTTGATTTCATTCCCTCCAAAAGCCAGATGGATGACCTTGGGCTAGTCACAGTTTGGTCTAGTGGTTAGGGAACTGGACTCTTATCTGGGAATACCGGGTTTGATTCTGCCCTCCCCCATGAAGCCAGGTGGGTGACCTTGGGTGAGTCGTAAGAACATAAGAACCAAGAGAAGCCCTGCTGGATCAGGCCACAGCCCATCTAGTCCAGTGTCCCATCACACATGGTGGTCCGCCAAATGCTCATGGGCATCTCAAGCAGAGACAAGGACAAAATGTTTCTTGCTCTTGAATTCCAGCAAATGGCCTTAGAAATGTCCTGCTCCCCCCCTCCAGCCTGAAAGTTGTACTTAGGCATTCATTTTAGTAGCCATTGATACATCTGTCATCCATAAATCTGTCTAACCCTACCTTAAAGCCATCTAGCCTAGTATCTGTTATCACCTCTTCTGGCAGCAAATTCCATAAACCGATGACCCTTGGGGTAAAGAAATACTTCCCACTATCTGATCCGACTCTCCTACCCATCAGCTTCATAGAGTGCCCCCTGGTTCTAGTGTTGTGTGATAGAGAAAAGAAGTTTTCTCTAACCACCTTTTCTATACTGTGTATAATTTTATATACTGCAATCAGGTACCCTCTTAAACGCCGTCTCTCCAGACTGAAGAGACCTAGACGTTGCAGCCTGGGTTTGTAAGGGAGGTGTTTCAGACCCTTAATCATTCTGTTTGCCCTTTTCTGCACCTTCTCTAGTTCCACAATAACCTTTTTGAGGTGTGGTGACCAGAATTGTACACAATATTCCTAATTATTCCCAGCATTGAATTAGCTTTTTTCATTGCTGCTGTGCACTGGTTGACACCTTCATTGAACTGTCCACCAGAACCCCAAGATCCCTTTCCTGGTGTGTTGCAGAAAGCTCAGCCCCCATCAATTTATAGGCATAATTTTGGTTTTGGTCCCTGTGATGCCTCATGTTTGTTTGATGTATTTATTGTAAAATGTTTGCATTTAATGTATTATTTGTATTTCTTGCATTCACAATGTAAACAATGTGGAAGCAGGTAAGCAGTGGGCAGAGAACACCTAATTAACATATCAGAGGAGGGAGGGATTGCTCACAGGCAAATCAGAGGCAGCCTATGCCAGGCTGCAGGGGTATAAAAGGCACCCTTGAGAGAGAGAAGTTGTTCTATGCTTAGGTCTTTTGGGGTGGGAGGTACATGTGTGAATATACTGCACCTTCACATCTCTGGTCACAGGGGCGAATCTGCCCACAGAATCCTTCATTTTGGTTTATGTAGATCTGCTCTGAACACAGTTCTCACCTCAAGGGCCTGTTTGGATGGGGACATAAGAATTCACTGGGCCCCAGGAACACTCTAGGAGCATTCCATTTCTATGATCTAGATGTAGCCTTAGACCGTATCTCTCATTTCAGTTGAAGGAAGCCACAGTAACCAGCCTTTAATTTTGACCATCCCTTTTCTATTGTCTATTGCATTGAGCATGTTCTTTGCTGGGCTTTAAATAATGGAAAGTTTGGTATTTTAAATCTCTTCTCAGATAAGTGAGCATCATGACAAATTGAATTGTCAGTTCTATGACAGGACTGAATTTGGTTTTAGACATGGAAAGTCATATAGAAGCTCCAGGTTTTTTTAAAGGTGACCTTATCTGGGTTAAAATAACCAGTTCTTTTTCCAAAACTTTAAATATCGTGGCCTTGGGAAAGAGTTGTAAGATGTTGCTAAGAATTTCTATTGTTGAAACTCAGAATATTATATATCTGATGTTATAGAAACCCTGGAATCTCACCCTGAAAATGTGTAATTGCTTTGTCTTTAATACATATTACATTAATGAAGCATTCTGAGAAGGAATTCTTGACCTGCTGGGATGATTGCTTTGATCTCCCCAGTTCTTTATTGATGTGCTCAGACAAGGCTCAGGAAAGGCCTTTGGTAAATGCTTTTATGCCATTAAGGTATCAAAGTGTGGCATTTTAAAGCCCTAAGCAGCACTTCCCCCCAGTCACCTCCCTTCATAGTCTATAGTTGAGTACTTCATGTTTCCCCTCTGCAATGGGATCTTGCCTACATTTCTTTCCCACTGCAGTCCTTTAGCCATCTCTAAACTGTACTTTAGAGAACTTAGAAAAGACCTTAGAAAAGACCTTGGGCCAATTTAACTGGTCCACTCCAGTCTTTCCAAATCCAAACCCAATAAGTGTCATCTACATTGTAACATCTGATCAACACTGGCAGCAATGTGGATGCACCTTTTCCTTGTTCTGTTCCACACTTCTGCTAAAAATACCATCCACCCACCATTCACTGCAACTAACCCTGTGTCCCCATCATTCCAACATCATAACTGGTGCGTGAGGGCAGGGCTGAGCAGGACAGTCTTTTAAGGTAGCAAAAATGATCTTCAAAGATTGCATCAGCTTTGAAGATGGTCTGTGTTATACTCCTTGTTCCAGAACAGGGAGGGAAGTACTGCTGCACTGCACTTAGGATAGTTATGGATCAGAGTGGTTTAATCCCATGCAAGGAGCAACTTGTTCCAGTATAGCAGGCATGTGCAGAAAAACTCTAACGTTTATGTTTTCAGGGTTTACGATGCCTAAAGAGAGAAGAGGATAAAGATAAAGTAATTCTGTATGTGTAAAAGTCAATTTTTGCAATATTGGAAATTATTGAGAACTTCTATTCAGTGTGCAGTGATTAGAAATGATAATAAAAAGGTGTGTCATTTTTTTTATCACCAATGAGTAGCTGCAAGACATCCAAGACCAAAAGTGATAGAAAATGAGCAGGTTAATATACTATGGGACTTTTAAATACAAATTGAGAAACTTTTGGCATATAATACACCACACTTGGCCCATTAGTGCTGTGGGAGGAGCTCTGAGATGGAGCAGCTGCACTTGAAGGTGTCATTTCCTAACTAGAAATGATTCCTTCCATCCTGGAGCTCCTCCCACAGTGACTACACATGGTACCAGTTGACTCTGTACCACACATGCAGTTAACTTTATCTGTGCCAGACGGGAAGCAAAGTGTGAACTTCCCCCAGATCTAACTATAGTCAAGAAGAAGGTATAAATGACAGATATGACAAATGTTCAAATAAAGAGCCTTTTCAATACTGGCACCAAACTAATGGGCAACCTTTCCAGCAAAGCTTCTGAGATACAATCCTTAGGAATGGCATCTTCTAGTGCCAGGTAAAGACTGTTCTATTTATTAAGTTCTCTCAGATTCCTGACATCCAAGGGGCCACACAAACATTAAGTCTGGGAATTATGATAGGTTCTGCTCCTATAATTTATTTTGTTTTAAATGACATGGCTTTATATTCTATTTTGATATCTGTATATCTATTTATTGTCTGATATGTCACAGAATAACACTATAAATGTAGGATAGAATGTTCTCTCTCCCTCTCTCCACCGATACTTGTGATAATCACATGGAGCTTAACAATACTAATAGGAAAGTAGCAATCCATCCAAGAAGTTAAGATCAGGAAGAACGTGTTTAAAAACTCATGATAGGTAGATGATGTATGACTCACATTGACAAATCTGAATGAGTCACTTCAAACTTGCTTACTTGATCAGGAGGAATAATTTATCAGAGTCTCATATAAATGATACATAATCTGAACTACTTGCAAATGAAAATGAAAGAAACGGGAAAAAACAACTCATGAGAAAGTCAGAGACTATCTGTCCAACTAAAATGGTCAGTTTGGGGTCAGTGCTTTACAGACTGCACAGTAGTGCGATGAGATCCTCAGAGCCATTGTTAGACCTTACATTGATGCAGTGGGCCCTGGGTTCTTTCTGGTGCAGGAAAATGCCTGGCCTCATGTGGCCAGAGAAATGGGCAGTTACTGGATGATGAAGAAATTGATACCATTGATAGGCCCTCCCATTCCCCAGACCTGAATCCAACTGAGAACCTCTGGGACATTTTGTATTGGTGCATTCAACCACCGGCGACTGCTCTAATGACCGCAGGTGTCCGGCGCTCACCCAGTG
>MTQE01001141.1:8536383-8547305 GCA_014337955.1 Aspidoscelis marmoratus
GGGCTCGGAGGGTGGTTGGGGGTGGCGGATTTGGGGACTGGGGGGGGACTAATCTGCGGGGCGCCCACGCCCCGCAGACGGCCACAATGGGGGCGGGGGGACCCTTGGGGGACCGGAGCGATGCGCTCCGGTCGACCAAGGCATTCCTCGGCCCCAGCCAGCCCGACATCGGCCTCCTGCCACCCCGAAAAGGGGCTACAGGAAGCCGATGCTGGTGGCTCCTTCCCGGGTCCGGCAGTCCCATTGGGGCTGCCGGACCCGGGAAGGAGCCACTTCCCAGCGGCCGTCGGAGATGACAGACGGGACCCACCGAATCGGGGTTCCCCTGTCCCATCTGCCAGGGTCACTGATCCTGGCAGATGGGAAAGGGGAACCCCAATTCGGTGGGTCCCGTCTACCGGCCTCGCCGCACCGGCGCAATTTCCGGCCAGGCAAGTCTGGCCCTGGGGGCGTGAACGCTTCTCTCCCAGAACGCGCTGGGGCGGCTCGTTCGCCTCGGAACGGTGCTGTCTTTCACGCATTCCAGATGCAGAGCACTTTAAAGTGCTCTGCATCTGGAACGCGTGGAAGACAGCTCCGGACATGCCGGAACGGAAACCCGGCTGCAGCAATGCATATGCTGCGTCCGAAGCTGTCTTCCACGCGTTCGAAATTCGCGTGTGCGAAAAGGCCTCAGGTTAGGCATGCATGGAGCCACTTCTAGTATAGAAGTGGCTTCATGTAATGCAGATGCAATGTCTCATTACTTCCCCACAAAGGTAAGTGTGAATTTGTCCAAAGTCACAATAATAGGTGTGAATATCCCAGAGACCAGCAGAACAGAAAGAGAAAGAATTGGAGAAGTTAAAGATCTACTGATTGAAATCCATTACCTCTGAACCAAAAAGGAAACAGTAGTTATTGGTGCATAAAGTACCATACCAAAACAATTTAAGAAATATTTTTGAATAAACATAAGAACATAAGAAAATGTAAGAGGATCCCTGCAGTATTAGACCACAGCCCATCCAACCCAGCATCCTCTCTCACCCAGCAGCCCATCAATTGCTTCTTGGCATCTCAAGGAGAAAAAAAAAGGCAAGATTTTCATCTGTTCCCTGCAGATGCCTAGGAGGGGTATCCTGCTTGTCTCTACCATCTGGAAGAACTACCTAGGCATCCATTCTAGAAGTCATTGATACATGGATCTTGTATGTATTTGTCTAATCCTTTCTTGAAGTTATCCAGGCTGCTTACTGTGACCATCTGTTGTGGTAATACATCCCCATAGATTGATGACTGTCTGGGTGAAAGAATATTTCCCATGTCTGTCCTAACTCTCCTGCCCATCAGGTCATAGAGTGCCCCAAAGTTCTAATATTACACAACAGAATCCCCCCCCTCTATTCACAGTTTCCCCACCATGCATGGTTTTATATATTTCTATGAGGTCCCCTCTTAAATGTCATCTTTCAAAGATGAAGAAGCCTAGTCACTGATTTTGTAGGGAAAGTGTTCCAACCCCTTGATCATTCTGGTTGCCCATTCCTGCATCTTTCCCAGTTCCACAATATCCTTTCTGAGGTGTGGTGGCTAGAATGAGACCAGAAAAGACAAAATAAGAACACCGTTACCGCAAAAAGCAACAGTATTTGGAAACAGCCATATTCTACAAAGATACCTCACTGGTGGCTACATCTTTGGATAGGATTCTAGTAAATGTCATGGGCCCAAACTCCACTCATCATGATTAGTGGGCTGGACAAACAACATATGAGCTTCCCCATCCGGCATATATACATAAAAACTAAAAAGCCCACTGCAGACAAAAAAAGAAAAAAAAAGAAAAAAAGAAAAAAAAATCTTACTCATGACCTCAAAGAGGGAGAATACTTGCAGTGCTACTCAGAGAGCAGCTTGATAGGTAGGCTCTGTTTGCCAAAACAATGACTACTACAACAGTAGCAACAAACTAAAGGCAGATGCTGAGTCTAAGGTGCAGTGCACCAAAGTAGGCAAAACCTTCTTGTCTCTATGGAGGGATTTGACTACACCAGATTGACAGCATCAGGCTAAAGTATTGATAAAAAGTTTGGTACACTGATGGTTTTCAGCACCTTGGGGATCTACATTACAAATCTAAAATAAATGTTTTATGAAGCACTGGCAAACAAATTTTGGCTGAATGACAGCAGAACACTGATCTTTCTTTAGTTTTAGTTTATAAGAAGATGCAAGCCAAAACATTTGGCAGGTTCCAATCAATTTCTTTCTGTTGTTGCTCTTTTTGGAATATATATATATATACAGAGAGAGAGAATACAAAGGATCAAGTTAGTCTTCCTATTCTGCTCCCTCCCACCTTTTTACAGGTGAAGATTATTAAAATATTGGAATCTCAATCTATATTTGTTATAGAACTTAGGAAACCCCACTGTGATGGTTTATGAAAAGGGGGGAAATGGCACAGAGACCTCTGTGATTTTATCTATTGCTGTAGGAAAATATTGTCCTTCACCTTGAAAATGCTTGTGAAGAGTATTAGAAAAGCTCTAATGGCCAGTTATGCCGGAGGAAAGGCACTTCTAAATAAAGAGGTCTAAAGATGGCACTGTTTTGAATAAAATGTGCCTGGACTTATTTATATGTACAGAATACATGCAAATGCAGAAAATTATAATGGTTGGAATAGTGGTAGGATTGTGCCTACTGATTTGCTCAGATAATTATCTAAGGCCTTTTGCATATTGGGCCTCAGATTGGAATATTATGATCCAAGGCCCAGCCTTCTACACCTGTTGTGGAATACAGTAATCCCAACACCCCTTAGTTTGCTTCGTCCACACACACTGAAGTGTTGGATTGGGATATGACACCTAAGCGGTACTGTATCCTGCTTCTGCGGTGGGCCTCTTTAATGATTGGGGGAATTCGCACGTCGTCTCTGTGAGTTGGGAGGCACAGTGCTAGAATGTTTTAGCTTAAAGCATTCTGATCCTTACTGTAGTGCAAATGGCTGCCAAACAGCAACCATCATGTAGCCCTAACAATGGCACCAGCTCTCCTGTGTGGCACCATCGCTGGGATGACCTGGTGACACAGCACATCATTCTACATGCACCACCAGTCATGTTTTCTTCCTGCACATCTTCCAATGGGAAGGTGTGTGAATGGCGTGCCCAGGGCTCCAACAGCACTACCGCTAGGATAAGCATGGAGCACATCTAAGTGACCCATGCTTATACTGCTTGTGGGGAGAACTGTGGAAAGACCCAGTACTAGTGCCTGTGTTCTGGACTATGAAGGGCATCGAGACAGTATGCCCCCATAGGCTGAAATATGGGGGATCCATTTCAGCAGCACTCCAGGAAGTCCCAGAGGAAGAGGAAGAGGAAGAAGGAGGAGGAGGAGTTGGCTTTTCTACCCTGCTTTTCTCACCCATTTCAAGGGACTTAAAGTGGCTGACAAAGCTTTTCTATTCTCCCCACAACAGAACACCCTGTGAGGTAGGTGGGGCTGTGGGAGCTCAGAAGAGAGCTGTGACTAGCCCAAGATCACCCAGCTGGCTTCATGGAAGAGGGCAGAATCAAACCCGGTATTCCCAGATAAGAGTCCGTCTCCCTAACAACTAGTATCCTGCCAAAATGAGCTGTTTGGGCAAGTGCAAAGGCTAGGAATGAAAATTCCCAATTTTTTAAGGCTCCACACATGCAGCCTTGGGTAGCTGAATGTGGACAGCCCTTTCAACAGGCTTTTGCTAGGCTGTTGCAATGTAGTTCATGCTCACTACACTGGATATGGGTTGGAAAATGGCAGTGTGGAAAGGGCCAAAGTGTAAATGGTTGCTGGCAACCATTATTCCCTCATTCTCGTACTCCTTACAGTTCTTTAAAGCCCAAGTCTGGTAGGATATGCAGTTACTTTTCTCTCACTTTTTTACATGTGCATAACATAAGGAGGGTTGGAATGTGGAAAAGATAAAATGCAAACTTAGACTCTAGGGTGTGAAAAGAATTGCCTTTTGATCCCAAATTACCAGCTGGTTGGGTCTTTGATGCAGTAAATTGGGTACGTCACTTGTTCTTGTTGATTTTCTGCTGTACAGAGGTAGAAGAGGAAACACATTCCCCTCCTCTCTATTTTTCTTTTCTTTTTTCCCCCCAGGAAAGAAAACACGTTAATTTAAATGCCAGTGTCTTATGAAAGATGAAAGACTAAAAAAAGAAAAAAATCATCCTTTCATTATTTCCTTTAAAATATTGGCATCTACTTTGATTCTTTCTAATTGACCAAACAGAAAGTCTTGTGCTGCAGAGTTTTCTGAAACTTGGCATCTGTGTCCAGGTAGGGATGTGCACAAATGTATTTTTTTCATTCAAATTCGTTTTGAATTGAATATTCAAAAATTCAATTTGATTCGAATTTCAAATATCTGGATTTTTGAAAATCCGATTCGGATCCAGATTATCCAGATCTGTACTTTCAAAAATCCGATTTGTATCTGGATATACGAATGTCGATAAGATTCATATCCAATATACGAATTTGTGCAAATGCATATCTATCCCATATGCATCCCGTATGCATCCTGTTTTATCCTGCATTATAAGTGCAAATATGTATAATTTTTGCACGTATTGGTATACGATAGATATAAATCTGTTCATTCGAATTATTTGAAAATCTGTATGGGACTTTCAAAAATCCGAAATTTGTCCGAATGTGTAAATTCACATTTTCAAAGATCTGATTCAAATTCAAATGTCAACATTCAATGGATTCAAATCAGATTTTTGAATTTTCGAATAACTGTGGACATCCTTAGTCCAGGGTATCTTGCAGCAGCAAGGCAGCAGCAGCAGCAGTTGAAGAACAAGAAGAATCTAGGGCTTTATATTGGCTTTAAAAGGGATGCAGTCAGAATCCTTCCAGGTTTGTGAACTAGAGTACTTACCACGCCCTCTGAAATGAGTTTTGTTGAAATGAAGGTTTCATTTTAGATACAGAGTTGCCCTTAGTGGCAGGAATAAAAGTCATTATGGTGAGGGGAAACATTTGCTACTAAATATGTATCATTTCCTAACACTTCATTTGTTGAATTCATCTGCACTGGTAAAAGAATTCATTCTGAACATCTAATTGGAGAGGATCGGGAAGCAATTGTTCTAAATGACAGCACAACTATTTTTGCTTCTTTTTTTGTGAAAAGATTGTCTTGGTGCAATAGATCAAATGGTATTCATTTTAGATCAGTCTTCTGAAACAGTTTAAAAGTCTAAATTATCCTTCTGTATAGAACCTTTCTCCACATATTACAAAGCAACAATGCTCCCAGAATCCGTTCTACCATGGAAATGAGAAGTCACATGAATGTCTTCATTGATTCTTGTGTTTAAAAGAAGTAGATTGCACAAAAATCTATACAGTGAAGGACAATGTCAAAATCCATCTGTTTGGGTCAGATTGTTGTTGCTGTTGTTCTGAACATTATGTTTTGATGTATTTGGAAACCTGGGCCCTTTCTGCACTTGGCCTTATTCTGGGATATATCTTGGGATAGGTGCCTGTTGTCTGCATGCTAATGCAGGCTATGGTAGGCCTCCATTGGTGCCTGCCTTAGCCTGCATAATTATGTGGGCAGCAGGACCCTATTCTGGGATATAGTTAATAATAATAATAATAATATTTATTTGTATACCGCCCTATGGCAAACCAATAGTTCAGCATAAAGCTAAGTGCAGAAAGGTTCCTGGTGTTTGCTGTTAATGTGCATTTCAGTAATGAAGCAAAAAGAATATACAGGTATACCCTATTGGAGGGGTTAAGAGAAACAGAGAAGCCCAGGCTATCAATGTAATTCAAAGAAACCACAGAATGGGTAACTACACACAGGTTTTTTTTTATACTGCATTAGTTTTCACTGTGTGCAAATCACACCAAAATCTGACATGTTGACTGTGTTCACATGTAACAACAACAAAAAGCTCAGAAGCACTTCAGAGACACTAGGGCTGTGGCCCTCATGTTCTCAACCTATATCTAATCTAAAATTTCCAGCCTAGAACGGCATATGAACAATCAATCTCAGAACTACTTCTAAGCTGTTCTGAGCTGTTTCTAGTGTCCAGCATGAAGTGTTTCCCCTTCAACCTGAATTTTCTGCAGAAAAAAAAAACTTTGTGTCTACCAATACAGGTTTTGTTGTGATGCTGACCACCAGCTTGGATGACTCCAAAAAAAGATTTGGAAAAAATCATGGAAAATGAGGGCCTCCTTTACTCCTGCTTACAGCTGTGTGACTCAAAGGAGATGTATAATAGGAGACAGTTTGCTTCTGGTGTCAGCTGCAAGAAGACTTATAAACAGTATAAGATCCATACATACATTTTGCTTGTGGATTTCAATATGTAGCTGATTACTTTTGGGAGAACAAAAGTAATAGATCCCCTTCAAATGTGGTAGGATTCATATTCAATACAAATGTTCAATCCCATATGAATTCCATACAAATTATATACTAATCACATACGAAGCTTCATACAAATGTATCAAAACATTCCATTAGAATCCGAATGTCAATCTTCAAATGTGCTAACATTTTATTTAAATTCAAATGGCCAAATTTGGCCAAATTTGTATGAATTTTGAATGTTACAAATATTTGTGCACATCCTTAGTCCAGATTATTAATCAGTCAATGGTGTTGCAGAACAGAGATGCAGTTCATTGCTATGTCAATGGCAGTATGGAGGGGGTAGCTCAGTCTACCAACATCATTTAGTGCCATCTTGATGCACCAATTCAAATTATTGAAGGTTTCTGGTTCTGCATTATTATCAAGTGCGTAAAAGCAAACTGTCTGTCCTCCTGCCCTCATTACTCTGGAGAAGGTGCTGCTTTGCAGGACTGCCCCCCTTGGTCAGCTGCTTTGGACTTCACCTAGCCTAAACTAAAGCAAAAGCCATAAAACACTAGCTTGCCCTTTCCCCCCTCCTCTCCCCTCCCCCCTTCCCAACTATAAAAACTCCACCTTGTGCTGCCAAGAAGACATTTGCTTTCCTGCTCTCCCTCAAGGTTTTGTGTAATTTTATAATGCATAATTTGGCACTGTGTGCAATCTTATAATGTATATTGTATTATATTGTATGTTTTGTTTTTTCCTATTGTAAACTGCCTTTAAAAATCATGCCAGCACTCAGTCATCAGGTCCAGCTCTGAAACCAGCACTGGTCTCTACCATTTAATTATTCAAAATGTCATTGGGGCCAGTTTCCAGATATTTTGGACAATGCATAACAAACAGATCTCCTGTTCGGGAGGTTTTTTCTGAATTATCTTATTCTCTTTGCTTTTCAGAAAAACTTTCAAGGTAAGAGGTCTGTCTGTTAGACATTGTCCAAGATGACTGGAAACTGGCCCCAACCATATTCTGAATAATTAAATGGTGGGAGAACTGGAGCCGGAACGGCTGTAGAGCACGTGGCCTAAGTCACTTTGGGACGCTTCACCCATTCACATGTGAGCTGCTTGTCCAATCAGCAGCCATGGTGCGCCCACATGGTACGCGCTCTGGTGGCCTTGGCTCATTGCCAGCCGAGACAGCAAGGAGGTAAGGCTTGTGCATGGGCATGGCTTGTCCCTGGGCCCTGGGGTGGGTGGGTGGGGGTGGGGAGTTGTCTGTGGGGCCTAGTTGCCTTGATCCAGGTGCCTACACCCCACAGAGGGTCGTGATCGGGTGGGGGGGAGCCTTGGTTGACCAGAACCACGCGGTCCAGTTGACCAAGGGGTCCCACAGCCCCTCGCCCATAGCCAGCTGGAGATCAGCCTCCTCCCACCCTGGAAAGGTGCAAGGGGAAGCCGATCTTGGTGACTCCCAATGGGCTGCAAGTGTCAGCCCCCCCCCCCCGCGCGAGGCTGTCACTTGCCTTGCTGGGCTGTGGTTGCCATAGTGCAGGCACGTGCTCTCTCGGTAGACGGTGCCTGTCGGTCTGTGGGTCCCCTCAGCTGTCTACCAGAGTTGGCGTGCCTGCGCTATGGCAACCCCGGCTCAGCAAGGTGAGTGATCAGCGCGGGCCCCCGTTACCTGTTCGGCTGATTTTTGGGCAACGGTGGCAGCAGGCATACCTGCGGCTGTCAGGGAGGGAAGCGTGTGCGAATGCTTCCCTCCCCAAATGGCCGGGGACGCTTGGAACGTGCAGGGGCAGATGCAGAGCACTTTAAAGTGCTCTACATCTGGAACACATCGAAAGCACTCGGGAATGAGCTGGGATGTAAACCCAGCCCCGGCAGTGCGTATGCCACGTTCCCGAGTGTTTTCCATGCGTTCCAGAAGCCCTAGTGTGAAAAGGCCTCAGTTCTGGGTTCAGAGTAGGACCTGGTAACTGAATGCTACCCGGCTTTTTCCTACACTTTAAGGGCCTTTGAGATGCAGCAACTGCAAATTAGCTCTTCCCAGCAGCGTAGTGCATCAGTCATCCTACGTGGCTGAGGAAGCCTTTAACAAGGAGCAGGGTTAACACAGGCCTTGTGCTAACAAGATCCACAGGGGACCTCAGAAGCTAGAACAGAGCTTGTAACTTTCACTTGACAACAGTTTGATCTGCAGAAACCAGCAACTTTTCATGGTGTGGAAATAAGCAATAAGCACTGTCAGGACTGAAGACTGAGTGACTGAACAAGGAAGGCACAAGAACAGAGGACTGCAGCAATTTGGCAACAGTGGCTGCTGATATATTTCTGAACATATTTTAGACCATTTCAATAAAATGTGATTTTTTTTTAATTTGAAAAATGCCCTTCTACTTTGTCTTCTCCTTCCACGCACTACTATTTACTTATTTTATACTGTATTTATGCTAATTTTTTCATAGCACATCCTGAGATCTCTGGGAACAGTTCAGGATAGAAAAATAACCTTACAGTTGCCATAAAGGACCTCAGCCACTCACCTGCTCTTTCCAAGGATAAATGAATGCTCAAATTTATTTTCTGGCTTTAAAAATCAAAGCCTGCATCAATTTAAATATGCAAGAATAATATCCAATGCTTATAGTCATTGGGAGTTTAGAGCAAAAAAGATTCATTCTCCAAGCATGACCAGAAGGCTGCGTAACTGTGTGAATAGCGAGCCAATTTGGTCTGGTGGTTAGGGAGCAAGACTCTTATCTGGGAATACCAGGTTTGATTCCGTGCTCCTCCACAATGCCAGCTGGGTGACTTTGGGCTAGTCACAGCTCTCTTCTGAGCTTGCACAGCCCCATCTGTTTTACAGGGTGTTCTGTTGTGGGGAGAAGAACAGAAAGCTTTGTCAGTCACTTAAATGGGTGAGAAAAGTGGGGTGGAAAAGCCTCCTCCTCCTCCTCCTCCCCCTTCTTCTAATAGAGCTGGCAGCCATATTAAATCTCTCATCACTAAAGATCCACCAAACTGGTTGTTCTCAAACTCCATCTGTAGTGAACAGGGTGTGTGCAAAGTGTGGGCATCTGTAGGGCTTGACAGACAAATCCATTCCTATTCAAGCCCTCACCTGGCCAAACTCCTACCAAAGGTGGCTTGCCTTTAATCCTGTAAACAGTGCTCCAGGGCCACCTTGAACAGGGGTGTGGATGTGGATATGAAACTCCTGGGAGAAGAAACCACCTGAGGTGCCTGTCCTGCTGCATTTGTTTGCTGCCTGTCCTCCGGCAGAGAAGAAAGATCACCTTAGAAACTGGCTGCTGGCTTGTTTGTTTTGTGGTGTAATTGGTTTTGTTATGGTTTTCTTCTTTTTGTCTTGCATTGTATGTGCCATCATATGTATTATAGAAATACTATCAATATATGTTACAGTTTATTATCAATTTACTGTTTATTTTTAAATGTATTGTTTTAATTCTTGTGTTGTTGGATTGTATATTCTTGCCTTAATTATTGGCGTGTTTTTGCTTTGTTATGAACCACCTTGGGCATCTTGTGTGGAAAGGTGGTATATAAATTAAATGTATCTTTAAAAAAAATACAAATGAATACCTTTGGCAATCAGGAGATAGCTCAAGGACCAAAGACACACAGATGCACTTTCACTCATACAGTTAATCCTTGGCAGTGATGTGAAGTAGCTGCAGGTAGCATTGCATCACAGAAATAATCTGTGCCCTGGGTGGTGTGAATTTTACCCTGCAGTGGGCGGAGACTTTCTCCTTGTTACTTTTTTGATATATGTGCATTTTCTGCTTAATTTAATAATATATTTATATTGCATGTCTTTCACTCTTTGTTTTTTTGTTAACTGCTTTGAGTAGTTTTCTAGAAAATAAATGCACTTATTAAATACTATAATAAAGTAATTAAAACATTGAGAGGAATTCTCCACATACAGGCTGGAACATAACAAGTGTGTGCTAAACATTTCCTTTTCAAGAAAGCATGTTTGAGACTCTAATGCTGAGAGGTTTACTCCAAAAGTCATTTTGCCAGATTAGTAGAGGCCAGCTGAGAAGAGAGTAGCTGGAAGTCCCCTAAATGGGTGAGAAAAGCGGGGTGGAAAAGCCAGCTCTCCTCCTCCTCCTCTACTGAAAGCTGGTCTCTGAGTTTCCTTCAAACAAAGCTCATTCTTGTTAGCCTCCAACAACATATTATCTGCCCCTAGATGGCCCTTGCTTTCTGGTTCACCATGTAGACACTTGGCAGTAAAGACTGAGCCACACTGGACATATTTTCTGGGTAGAAGGATGAACAGATACAGCAGATATAGTAACTCAGGGTATTTCCGGATTGCAAGAGAAAATTGTGGACACTTGTTTAGATCCCACAATTGCCTCTTGCTGCCTCTGCCAGATGGGCTCATCCTTTCTCTGTTATTTCTTCACAGAACTGCTGGTCTTGCAAAAGGACCCATAGGAAGCAGGTGAAAAAATAAACAAGGGGAAGTAGACAGATGCTTCCTACATATGGGTTTTTTTTTT
>MTQE01001141.1:8559234-8569773 GCA_014337955.1 Aspidoscelis marmoratus
CCCTTAAGCCAGTCACAAATCCAGGACAGAACCTGTCCTTTTATTCCATCATCAGCCTCTGATGTGGAACTTTGTCAAAAGTCTACTGGTTCGCCTTTATCCACATGTTTATTGACACTCTCAAAGAATTCCAGCAAGTTTGTGAGGCATGATTCCTCATAATTCTGATCAAATAGGTACCACTCCTAGTAGATAGATAGAAAGCTGCCTGATGCAAATTGCACTCTTAGGTGCTGTTACACTTTGGGAAAGCCATCCACTGTGGCATCTTAAACAGTCCTAATTCGACTCCATCAGCTTTTCACAGTGAACCCTCCTTCCTTCCTTCCTTCCTTCCTTCCTTCCTTCCTTCCTTCCTTCCTTCCTTCCTTCCTTCCTTCCTTTTCATGCAACTGTGAAGTAATATGAAACAATGGATTTAACAGGGAATTCATTTTCAGGTTATTAGGCAGAGTTCCCTGACAAAACACATATCTGAGACGGTGTTAATGACTGTACATGGAACAGAACTTGAATCTAGGTTGTTGTTAATTAAACATAATGGTTAACAATTAAAAATATAATATTTGTTATATTTTCAACAAACTAAAAATATAAGGATCAGGCCACAGCTCATCTAATCCACCATCCTATCTCACACAGTGGCCCACCAATTGCTTATAGGCTTCCCAAACAGAAGATCAAAGTAAAACATTTCCTTGCTCTCAAGTCCCTGCAGTTGGTCTTTAGAGGCATCCTGACTGTCTCTCCAACCTGAGAATCCATTCAGGTAGCCATTGATACATCTGTCCTCTATTAATTTATTCAATCCTCTCTTTAACAAAGGTTATTTAAAATTGTAGGTTTTCTGTAGTATGTATGTATGTATGTATGTATGTATGTATGTATGTATGTATGTATGTATGTATGTATGTATGTATGTATGTATGTATGTATGTATGTATGTATGTATGTATGTATGTATGTATGTATGTATATTTGTGTATTTGTATATTTGTATATTTGTATGTTCATATTCTACTTTGTATGTGTGCATTTGCCAAGCAAACACATATAAATATGCACATACATAAAATGAATGTTTTATAGTAGAAAATAATCAAATGACCCTTATCCTGATATTCTCTCATACTGAGGAAGATGCACTAGCGTAGACTTCTGAAGAGCAAAATATTGACCTAGAAACAGGTTTCTGGAAAGTAAGATTGCCCTGTGGTTTGTGTTAAATTTCACTGGTTAGAAAGAAAGGAAGAAAAATCCTTGTGGGCTCAATTTCATTTCAGTCAAGAGACAGCTCCTTGCTAGAGTGTTTACAGCCTCTGCAGGGTTATGGATTAGCTACAAGGGTTTCAGAGACTAAATGAAGACTGTCATTACTACCTATTGGCCATCCAATGAATGTGCACAGTGAAATATGAAACCATGTTTCAGAGGGTCAAGCACAGCTTCTTTCCTTCCTCTCTCCACATTTTCAAAGAATCTATTTTAAAAGGAAAACCAGTTTCAGAGTTTGTGTTTATTCTTTAGAGCACCATCTCAGGGTTTATAAATGTCTTTTGAACCCAGGGAATATTTTTTAAAAGCCCCATCTTATAGCTAATAATAAAAAGCCGCTATTTAGTTGGCCTTCATGGTATTACAGCCACTAGGAAATACTCTTTGTCTTCAGTGTGGATGCAATCAGATCATGTCCCAGCTCCAAGCATGATGGATAGGACATCTGGGCAATAATTTGGGTTCAAAAAGTCAACAAATCAAAGCAAGTTCAGCTTCCAGTCATGGAAATGCTAGGAACTTGATCTGTAGGAAGGTGATGTACAGATTCCAAATAGTACCTTGGACAACTCCATGTGACGCTCACCCTGGAGGTACAGTACCATGCTAAGTATCAGTGGCTAAATTATCTCTAAACAATGAACACACCCGGAATGATGTTGCCTCCAGATGGTTTCCCCCTAGGAAGCAATAATTGCAAGGTTATGGCAAGGCTGCATGCTTAAAGCGATGTACACATCTGGGTATCTGGCTGGTGCTGAATACCTGGAAATGTGTTTTGCCACCACTACAGATGCACGGCTGTCAGTTTCAGCATCCATGCATGTGCGGTGGATGGAGCAATGAGGTAAGAACATGTGCTATAAGTGGAAAACCCATGGCCAGCACTGGGTTTTCCAGTAACAGTTTTTAGCATTTTTAGTGGGGATATAGAAAGGCTATGGTGGGGTTGACAGAGATATATATGGCAGCCTCAGCATAGCAGTGGCATAATGGCGCTACATTTGCCCCATTTGGACAGTACCTGAGACTTGACCCATTAAAACCTGGCACTGTGTGATTAACCTTACCGGCATAAGGGCCAGGTCTTCAAATAACCAGGATCCATTTGGTCTCCGATGGTGTTGGGAGATAATGGTTATTCTAGACTGTGTGATTTTGTCAGTCCACATAAGCTGTATTAGGATGGGCTCCTATTGTGAAGGGACTTCTAGGGAAATGGAGATATATGGGATCAACTCCGAGAATCATCCTCTCTCTCTTCCATTCTGACACTTCCTCTGGGATCTTTCAAACTTTCACAGTTCAAAAGCTCCAAATCAACACTGAAAATGCAGTAGCACACAATGATACACCCAAAGCACTGTTATCACTTGCTCTAAAGAGTTGACCAAGATTTGAATGCTTTCAGTATGTAAATAGCATTCTTCCCTTAGATTCCATCTTATGTCCAATCCATGCTGGTGGACCATAGTTACCATCATTCAAAGACTAATGTGTGTCACATTTCATCAGTTTTTGGGAGTCTGTGTGCTGGATACATTAATTGTTAGATAAGTTTTATGGCAATTTTAAAAATTCCATTTACTTGAGACATATTTACAGAAAGACCTCCTTACATGAAATGACTAAGTCACTTTTAGATGAGTCCATCATTTCAGTATGTCACCAAGCCATGAGTGATGACCCCAAAGTTTTGGAGATTCTAATTGTCACAACTATTATGCTACAAAATATCTTGGCTCAAAAAGCAAAACCAAAAGATGACTCCTCCCCATTTATTTAAAAAATAAAAACTGAGGCACTGGACCACTATGCACAGTTCTTCTATTTAGTTGTGATTTTGGGTGTTTTTCTACTGTCACCAATTAATGGGTACTTCTACTGACAGTGGAAAAACACCCTTTGTGTACAATTTTTATTGCTATCCTCATGCTCCTTTTTCATAACCTGTGACTCAAATTAAGGTGTGGAGACCAGGCTTGATTAATGCACCTGTTGTAGTATTTTTGATTACATATGTGTAAATATTATATAATGTACTAAAAGGAAAAGGCACTGACCAGGAAGGTTAGAGAACAGATGAGGAGGGGCTGAGCCCAGCTCAATTAGCATATTGAAGAAAGGGGGGGCAGCCCAGAGAAACTAGCCAATCAGAAGGGATGGAACCCTGGCAGAGACTATAAAAAGGGCCTTCCTGTCAGAGCTGTTGTTCTGTGACTGGGGATAGACTTAGGTAGAAGTTAGCCAGTACAGATCCGGGTCCTGAGGAGAATCCAGATAGGGATTAGGCAGGGTCCTGAGTTAAGAAAATAAAGTGAACTGCTTGTGTTAGAGTTGAACTGACTTAAGAAGTGTAAACCATTAAAGTTACATTTACATTTGTTTTAAAGACTCTACTTGAGGCCTGTTTCTGGCTAAGACACTCAAGGGAGGGGGAAAGAGTTGTCGTAGTAACGTGACAGTAATAGTGTAACCTAAGTGCTGGAGCTCGGCTCAGAAGGAGAAAAAGGCCTAGAAACCTGCTATTTAAAAGAGAACTTGAAGTCCGTGGCTATAGTGGCCGAACTGAAGAAAGTTGGACGCCCGGCTGGGGCCTAGTAATTGGCGGCTGCTGGCTGTGGTCGTCACATAAGGTTACTGGACAAAATAGCAGAAATGGGTAAAAGGTGCATCTTTGCTTTATCAGCGCATTAAAACATGGGAAAGAATAGAACAGCTTCCTTATGTATTCTTAGAAAAGAAACAAAAAACTTTCTGGAGTCTGAGCTTTCTAAACCAAAACTACATCTCTTTGCTCCCTCCCCCCTGCCCCCCCCAAATAACAGAAAGAACTCACTTCCTACATTTGCCACATTAGCTGCTATTCTCAGGGGACAAATAAATACATGCTTGAGTGTCAACATGCTGAGCAAAAACATTGCATATGAAGATTTAAATTTATAATGAACATAAGAACATAGAGCCACGGCCCATCTAGTCCAGCATCCTGTCTCACACAATGGATCACCAATTGCCCATGGGCATCTCAAGCAGAGACAAGGGCAAACCGCCTGCTTTTGAATCCCAGAAAATGGCTTTAGAGGCATCTTGGGTAACTTTCCCAGTGTCCTAGATCTTGACCATTCGAACATGCTGGTTGAGTTTTATAGTCCACAACATCTGAAGGACATCACACTATCTTGTCATGCCTGCTTCATTGGGATTGAACATCATATTGCTTATCTGTGTTCATCCTATTGCCTATTCTAGGCACTTCTTAAGAACCTTTGTTCCTCCTGGATCTGATGACAATGAAAAATAGAGTTTGGTATCATCAGCATACTGATGACATTGCTCTCTATATCCCTGGATGACCTCTGCCAGAGTTTTCATGAAGTCCTCTGAGACAAAATTAGGCTACAGAGAAACATTTCCCCAGACAATGTAAATGGTCTCCATGGTCCAGAGAGACAATTCAATGGGTCAGAAGATTGAGCAAATTCTTATTACAATTTTCTTTAATGTCTTACTACTAAGCTCTGATAGCTTGTTGCCCTCAACAGATGCAATGTGGACATCAAAGTGTGCTGAAGAGAAGTGAAATAAAATCTATACCTATTCTTATGTGACATGAGTTAGGATTAGACAGATTTATGGATGACAGATGTATCAATGGATACTAGCATGAATGTCTAGGTACATCTTTCAGGGTGGGGGGGGCGGAAGCAGGACACTTCTAATGCCATTTGCTGGGATTCAAGAGCAGGAAAAGGTTTGTCCTTGTCTCTGCTTTAGATGCCCATGAGCATTTGGCAGGCCACTGTGTGCAACAGGATGCTGGACTAGATGGGCTGCGGCCTGATCCAGCAGGGCCTCTCTTATGTTCTTATGTAGGATTCAGGCACCAAAAGAGAAGACAGATTGGGAAGTTTCAACAGAGCAAAACTCACTAAAAATGGAGAGGTGGTTTTATTTTTTTTTAAGTTGTGTAAAACAAGAAGGGTCTTTCTCTTCTTTTCTCAGCAGGAGGGTCATGACTATCTTTTTAAAGGGTACAAGGAGTAGTAGCACTCTTAGATTTGTAGCACTGGTGACATGCTATTCTCATGACTTCCATTGTTCCAACCAAGTAGAATACTGAACCAGGGAATGTTTGTCCCTGGTTCACTGTTTCCATCTGGAGTCCTTTTGAACTGAGCACAGGAAGTCGCTGTGAAACTTAACCATTTTCTTGTGCTCACTAAAGAAGAGTTTACTGGACTAGGTAGGTCAAGATAGTGTGGTCCAGAATACCACTACAGAGTACTATCACAGCTCTCTGCAGTGCTTTGGCTTTATTGCACCCCACAGACTGTCAGTGCCACAGGGAGTGCTCCTAGGTAAGAATGTGCATGAATGGGTTTTTGGTTTTTTTTTTAATTCAGTTTGTATCAAACCAAATACAAGAAAATTTGTATTTGTTTGAATAAATCCCCTTAGAATGTGGTAGGATTTGTATTCAATACAAATGTTCAATCCCACATGAATCCCATACAAATCCCATATGAAGCTTCATACGAATGTATCCAAATGTTTGATTCGAATTTGAATGTCAATCTTCAAATGTGCCAACATTCAGTTTGAATTCGAATGTCCGAATTTGGCTGATTTAGTACGAATTTCAAATGTTATCAATATTTGTGCACATCCCTACTCCTAGGGTGCAGGGTTGTCTGGATCCTGCCTCCTAGGAGAACTCTTCTGCCACACACACATGCAGCCACCATGCCCCTGAATGATCCTATGGTGACCTTATAGTCCTGTGCAGATATCTCCCACATCACATTGCTTTTGGATAAAGAAATATTTTGTTTGAGCAAAATATGTTGAGAAATCTTACCATAATATTGTAAGATTTGCACTAAAGGGTGCTGGATAAAGTGCTAGATATAAAGTAAGTTTTTCTTTCAGAGCTTGCAAGTAATTGTTAGTGACCTACATATTTCTGTTACTTTCCTTTAAGGCAATGAATGCATATTTAATGCCTTTCCAGGTTCAGCTGATTTGAGTTTTTAACATTATTAACATACATTTTCAACAGTGTCAATAAAGATATCAGATTGGTGCTTACAGTCTAACATTGTTGTTCCTGAATGATGAGACAGTAGTTTGAATTGCACTTAATAAATAACCAAAGTCAAGTAAGAAAATATGGGAGAAAAACTAGATTAGACATTGCCATCACATTCTTATACCTTCTGAGCTTTAGAACTAGGGCTGCTTCATTAAAATATTGTACTCTGGGGTGATTTGCCAAAGATACAAGCGAGAGAGGAAAAATATTCTTTTCCTTAGCAGAGACTTCTGAAAACATGAGACTAGAAACTATCAGCTCATGCTATGAATGGGTGGATAGACCTGAACTGTGTTTTTGTCCACTACCAATCAAAGGTACAGTTTGACATAACCCAAGGCAAGGTGGCAAGCACCTGTCTGGCTTTCTGTCCTGCAAGAGGATTAGCTGATGGTTTGGCTGAGATTATTAATACTTCAGTCTTTGGTTTGTTTGGGGCAAGACTGACCTGCCGCAGGTACTGTATCTCATTCACACACAAAAAAAATGTTTCAGAATTTTAGTCTGTGTAGATATATATAGCAAAAAGTGTTTCAAGTGTGCCTTAGAAATAGTGGCATGTGGCCTCACACTCTCAGAACACCACTTTGCATCTCCCCCTTTCATGTGGCCTAGGATGTTCATGAGAGGGGAAGGTGCAAACTGGTGTACCAATGATCTGAGTTGATTCAAGGTGCTTTAAAAAAACCCTACCTGTGAACTCAGCCTATGGGCCTTTTGGTCTAGTGGTTATGGAGCTGGACTCTTATCTGGGAATACCAGGTTTGATTCTGCCCTTCCCCCTGAAGACCTTGGGTTAGTCACAGCTCTCTTCGGAGTTCTCACAGCCCCGCCTACCTCACAAGGTGTTCTGTTGTGGGGAGAGGAATAGAAAGCTTTGTCAGCTGCTTTGGGTCTTTCTGCACTGGCCCACCAAAAAATGGATATATTAGATCCTTTCCAGTAGATCTGTCACATTTGTGAGGGATCTACCAGACCCCTTGCATCTGCACACGAATGGGGAGGATGGATTGGGAAATGGATTTGGCGTGGGTGCAGTGCAGATGCCTTCACTTTCAAATCGCTTTCTACTTTTACTTTCAAATCACATGTAGACTACATTCAAAGACTGACATTTGAATGCAAAGTGAATGCTGCCCGGTCACATCTGTAGTGGATCTAGAGTGGATTCAAAGCAGATTCAGAGTGGATTCAGAGCAAATTTGAAGCATTTAGGGTGGATTGAAAGGGGATTCAAAGGCATGACTTAAATCCGATTAAAATAGTGTTGGAAGAACATTTGCAGTGGATTCAAAGTCTACCACATTTGAAGTGGCTCTATTTGCATGAATCCAAATTTTGTTTGCATTCACTTCACTGCTAATTGAACACAAAAATATTCATAGATCCTAGCCTTCTCATGGACAGCAGCATCTGCACCCTCTCCTGGGTGTGGCATGGCAAGTGGGCATGGCAGCAAAACTGTGGCTGTGCAGCCGTGTGCAGCATCCAGGTCAGCATGGCAGTGTCCAGGCGCATGCCAAATGTTACTTCAGAACATTGCCATGGTGATCAAAGTGCAGACAGCCATCACTGTGCTGGGTCTTTACCAGACCAGTATTGTACTGTAATATCATACTAGGCTGGTAAACGTGAACAGACCCCAAAAGGCTGTATCTCTAGACGTTGCTTACATAGTCTGCTATATGAGTATATTTCAGAATAAAACACAGATGTTCTGGAATATACATGTTTTATTCTGGAATATCCAAATATCGTGGAATATTCAGGTTGGTATACTAGATCAGCCACCAAAATAAGAGCTTCCTTTCCACATGCTGGTGTAGTAATAACAGTTGTTATTCATATGAATTTGGCTGAATTCAGACATTCATACACTATAGAATGTTGACATTCATATATTAAGATTTGCACAAATACAAATGTTTCTGTACATTTTTACTAATTGTTTGGATATTCGTCAACCTGGGGAGGTGGGAAAGCAGCTGCACCAATCACATCTGCAGTGGATCCAGATTGAATTCGACATGAATCGAGAGTGGATTAAAAGTGGATTCAGGTCAGATTTTGATGCTTTTGGAATGGATATGTTAAGGATACATATCAGATACAGATGCGTTCATGCTGGATACATATCAATATGTATTCATTCATATCAGATAAGTATTGGATATTTGTACAAATTTGTATGAATACATTTGTATCAAATAGGTTCCTACCACATTTGAAGGGGATCTGTTCAAACAAATATGGATTTTCTAACATTCGATTCAGTACAAATCAAATGCACAAAACCCCATTCATGCACGTCCCTATTGTGCAGTCTAAGGATCAGTGCAGAACCACCTAAACAAACATAGTATTACTAAGCTATCATCTGCTTCCTAGCTGAAATTAGCTTTTATGAGCATGGGGTGGAAGGAACAATCTTTCCATTGGACTTCTGGTGTCACATGGTTCTTAGGATGCTTTATACTCATGCAGGAGACAAAGATATAATCTAATGAATCTACAAAGTAGATTAGAAAAAGAAATACCCATCAGTTTCAAATTGAGCTGTCAATACAGTGTTGAGATAATGCTACAAGAAAGAGAGAAAAACAACAGGAGACCTTCTGAAGAGAAGCTTTTTGTTAGGGGAAAAATGGATTTCAGAGGATTCTTCCTTTCATCCTCAGCTGGATGCAAATAATGAGAAATAAGCAAGAGGCACTTTTGAATAACTGGCTGGTCTTCTAGGGTTGATGGCTAAAGGAGGAAATGCTAATACAGTAACGTCCATCAAATCCTGCAACCCTGCCATACATTTTTTTAAAAAATTGATTTTAAAAAATTATTTTGTTCCTTTCGCAAAGCTGTTCATAAAGAAAATGCTACAAAGCAACATAAAGGGCCTGTTCACACTAAGGCAATCCCGATAGCCCAAAATGCTCTTGAGATGGAGCATCTGCATGTCATAATGCTGCCTTGGTCCCAGAGAAGCCCAGTTCGGCCCTGATGGCCAATACCCCAGGCTTTCCCAGAATAACTATATGAGCTTGTCTGTCTGGATGCCTGCTCTTGGGATCCATCATAGAAAATTACCACCATGCAAATGTGAAGCCACAACTATCCTCAAAATGGCTAGCACATATGCGTGGGAGCTGACAATTGCACACTTCCAGGTATTCTGTGCTATCAAAATACATAGAAATGCACACCATCTCATTGTGGGAGCAAGTACCCAGACAAGTAAGGGTCTGCACTGGCTCTGTGATTTTGCCCTTCTGTTTGGTAGGGATAGGCAAATGTGATAAGCAGTTGTGGGATCCACACAAGATCCTGCATTTTCCTCCCAACATCTGGAGGGTGCCCATGGGGGTTTTCCCACTGACCTCCCTTAATCCAGATCTAAGATGATCTGGATCTAAGGAATGTGTCCTTCAAGTAAGATCCGGATTAAGGAAAGTACCCAGTGCCTTTCCACAGGTGGTATAGCACCCAGTAGCAATGGGTACTAGCTTGCTTGCAGTGGAAATGCCGGAGCATTCATGTGACGAATCCGGAACTACCCACATGGGGCCCACCCATCACCCCAGGTTTTGGGGGGTACAGGGGACGCAATCTCCGTAGACACTCCAGCGATTATTAAAAGATTCTCTGGCATGATCTGTGGCAAACTTCAAAGATTCTCCTGAGCCTTTCACAAAGGTCAATAGAATTGGCACTGCTCTCGCATGGGGTCCTTTTCAGAGCCGGCTTTGGAGATTATGCACAGGCTTCAGAGCCTTAGGTTTTGGGGCACCCCCCATGAGTGTACCCCCCTGGAGCCCCCCCTAGACCCCATTGCCCAGTTGTAGTGGAAACCAGTTCTGTATATTCCGGATTTGATGCCTGAAAACCCTATTCTAGACCCCACAGGAAATCCAGATTATAGGTCCTGAAGGACCCATATCATCCAGATTTCCCTAGAACTGGTGGAAACAAATGTGGCTCTAATGGGGTTTGTAGGGAAATGGGGTCTTCCTGTTCTGAGCTTAGTGGGTCCTTGATGTGTCCTTACTGTGTCCCTACTGGGTACTTAATGGGTACTTAGTGCTAGTGGAAAAATAAACATCCAAAGTCTCTGCAACCCAGGGGTATTTGAATCATAGAATCATAGAATGGTAGAGTTGGAGGGGACCTCCTGG
>MTQE01001141.1:8582062-8595440 GCA_014337955.1 Aspidoscelis marmoratus
TTAATGGGTACTCAATGGGTACTTCTAGTGACAGTGGAAAAACACCCATGATGAACCTTAGCTTACTGATAAACAATGGAAGGGGTAGACGAGCCGCGAAATGTGTGAAAAATGCAGATGATCTGCAAAAGCTTTCACCACTGAAAAAGAACTGGCAAAGTTTTTGGAAGATATGGATTCAGTAGTAAAGACACTGAAATAGAAACCTTAACAGAAAATAACCAATTGACACACAGCACAGCAGAGGTGATAACATCAGTATTGGGATACAGTGCTGTGAAATAAAAACTACAAAGTCAAACACCAAAATGAAAAATATGACTTGAGAGATCAATATGCCCTGAGCTGATATCAGTAATTTAAAGAATATGAAGCATAAGATTTTTTTTTTTAAGGATCATGAAAACTTGCACAAAAAGTACACTCTTGGCTATGAAACAATTGCAAAAGTTTTGGAACAACTGAAATAGTGGGTAATTGTTATTTTGAGGTAAATCGAAGGATGTGAACGAGAATAAATCAACTCTGTCAAAACCAGCAATTTCAAACAAATCAACAAGTGTTCTATACTGCATTGTTGGGAAATGCTATAAACGTGGATGCTTTTCACATTAAAGATGAAACATGAAAAATTGTGCAGTGAAAGTAGTATAGATACCAAAAAGATAAAAGAAAGTGAAAAGAACACTGGCAAATTTAGAAAAGATTTTTTAAAAAGCAAGCAAAGAAAGTCAAGATTGGAGTGCACCTGGAAAAACTAAACTGCTTGGATTTGGGACCTTTCTGCACTAAGCCTTGAGCTGATCCAGGAAGGGGTCCAGAGGCCTCCCTTCTGCCCAGTTGACTGGTTTAAGAGGAAGCCACACCTCCTGCTAGCATGCTTCTGATCTAGGTAGCCAGATCTACTCCAGCTGGAAATATTCCAATAGTGTGGAAATGCCTTTTGGTTCGAACACCTGACAAATATTGCAAACTAAAAACACTGACAAGTAAATGGCGACTGGTAGAATCTTTTTGATAATAAAAGATAAATCTGTGCAGTTGTAAGCACTTACAAACCAACCAGACACTTGCCAACAAAGTTGGAACTGCTAACTGGAATCTCAGGAAATGCAGTTTCAAGTTACATATTCAAGATTTATTATATCCCCCAGAACAAAAGTGTAACTGCCAAAATTCTCAAAGAAGAGCTCTTTTACTTCTCTTTGCACCCCTTGTAGTGGTACAAGGAGGGTATAAATGTAAGTAAGTAAATAGGAAGTATCAAGAGAAAGTAGAGCAGTCCCCTCACTATTTGAATGGATGATTTAAACTATTAGGAAAATTAAAGAACAAAAGTGAATTTCTACTGAATATTGTGTGGATATATAGTGATGCAATGAAAACGGAATTCAGATTTGACAAATGTGCAATCTATAGCGGTAAAAGTGAAAAGTCTGAAGATGTCAAATAGCAATGCTGTGAAATCTTTGGTCATTAAACAAAGCTTTAAATATTTAGGAATATTATAGCCAAATATTTTTTTGTCTGGTGAGGCTGAAAAGAAAACCCGTTTGGAAGATGTACAATGACTTTGGAAAATCTTACATTTAAAGTTAATTGGAGGAATTTGGATCATACCTGTACCATATACAGAAAACATGCAGGAAAAACATGAAAAATTATTACAGTGCCTCATGCATTAGATATTCACAAACTGATGTTGCTTGACTGAACTTACCCTGAAAATTTAGAAGACATAGTTTATTGTATATAAAACACACAAAGAACAAATATAATTACACCAAAACTTCATCCAGACAACACTTATTTAATCCTCATTATTTGGATAATCTGGAATAAAACATGGATAACCCAGAATAAAATGTGTCTCAATGTGCTTTACACCAGCTTATCCAAATAATGCAGATTAAATAAATGCTGTTTGGATGACAATCAAGGCAAGAAAGGACATTGCAAATTGCAAAGAAACTCCTAGAAAAAGCAGAAGCAAAAGTGACTGTATAAGTGCAGTGCTGCAAAAATAGCTGGAAAACCAAACAGCTGTAGTGAATCAAGGCTAGGCCACACAGGGACAGGTTCCCCTTTTGCATCCAGGCAGGGAAGGAATGTGTGGGGATGTGTTCCTTCCTGCCTAGGTGCGAAAGGGGAATCTGTCCCTGTGTGGCCTAGCCCGAAAAGGCTGGCACAAGGGCAGGATGCTCCTCCCAGGCCTGCTGCCATTGGGTTGAATTGAACCCAGGGGCAGGCATGGTGGTCCCATTCCTTCCCTGGGTCCCTGTTGGCTCTAGGTGGCCTGATTGGATGGATCCACCCCAGGCACCCCCCAGGCAATCAGAGATGGCAGGGCATGCAGATGCACAAAGCCACCCACCAGGCCTGCCACTTCAACCCTGACAGTGATGAGGTAAGTCACATGTGCCCACATCCCCAGGTAGGCCCCAGCCCAAGGTGGAATGGGGTCACAGGGGGATCCGTGGGGGCTCAGCCACCTAGATCTAGGTGGGCCCAGTCTACCGCACAGAGCAGCACATCACCCCGGTCAAAGACATCGCCAGTCTCGTCTCGCCCCGCACTCAAAAGGAGCAAGGGGTAACTGAATTGAGGATGCCCCAGTGTCCTGTCAACTGCTACAGGCCCGATCGGACTGCAGCAGCCGGCAGTGAACACCTAGGTGCCCAGCGGCACCCAGGGGTTCGAGCTACCACCACCCCATGCACAATGACTTCAAGCAGAAGACAAAGGCAAAACCTTAATCTGCTCTTGACTTTCTGGAAATGGACTCTAGAAGCATCCTGCATTTTCTCCAACCTAGATGCAGTACTAGGCATCCATTCTAGTAGCCATACCTGTCCTTGATTGATTTATGTAATCCTTTCTTAAAGGGATCCAAGATTTCAAAAGGTACAAGAAGAGGCCATGGAAATCAGCCATTTTCTATGTGTTCCAAAGCAGGACAATTCTGCATGGAGTCCTGGAAGGGCTTCTATATAACTCTGCAGCAGCTGGACTGGCAAAGCAGGGGAAAGTGCTCTGAGGAAAACACTGTTCACAGCAATCCCCTGTTTACTTGATGGATGCAGGGATGTGTAACCCCCAAACCCTCTGATAACTCACATGGCACTGTTTTTGCACTGTGAGAATTCTGCCCTGCATCTTAGTACTGCCATTTGATTTTGCTTCCACCTTTTCTGAACTCAGTTCATTATTCTATACAAGCTTCTTAAGTGGCCACTTTCCTCACTTTGGTTGAGAAATCTATTTCTACCATTCTACTATTATGTAGCTGTGTATTTCCCAGAATCCCCTGCTTTAAGAATGTCATGCCATGCAGTACACTCCTGCATGGAAGGGTCCGTTCTGAGCTGGAAATGGCCCCTTCAAGTGTATTGCACACAAAGCATGGGGCAGAGCGCAGAAAGGCCCCAGGACTTCAGACTTGCCTTACAGAGAGGATGACATAGGAGTTTGCTTTACACTGAGTACTGTCTTCAGACGACAATCCTGTAGGCCCAAAGCGTATCTGGTTCTTTACATCTAATTGTTAACAATACTTTCCATCGCCCTCTAAGAAAGCATCATCCATTTCTCTGGCTGAAGAACCATCTGCTCTCCTTGCTGTAGTGAATCTGCAAGGATGCTGATTCATTCTGACAGAAGCAGCAGTAGGACACTTTTAAACACTGCAGTCTGTGAATGTCAGGATTAGTTCAACAAAACATCCTAAGCATCTCCCGAAACAGGGCTGTGTGTTGGCGGCACAGTCTCCTATTCAGAATGGAAGAGTTACAACTGGATTACTTCAGCACAGCAAATGCAGTGTGTTTATCAGTTGTGAAAGGTCTCCTTAGCCAGGAAGCTTTAAAACATAGAACTCCTGGCATGTCCACCAAGAGAATGTGTAATTTGTTGCAAGGACTTCCTCAGCTTCTGTCCTCCAAAGCAGTGGTATGTTTTATTTATAACACTTTTCCATACATCCTTTTGTTTCTAAAAGAAGACCCCAAATTACATTCTCTTCTTCCCTCGGTTTTTCAGAATGCAGAGGTAGGGTGAGAACACTAGCGTGCAAATATTATCACCTCTAAGCCACTGCATATGGATGCAGCCTATGATTTTTGTGTTTATGAGGATGCCACGAAACACATAGCCCCAAACCTCATGTGTCATCTCTATTTCCCTATGCGTGATTTAAGGAGTTTAGGCTGCATTTAGATGCAATGAAAAAATGTCAGGCCCATAGCCAAACTTCTGGGCCTTTCTGCACTTGGATTATATCCCAGAATAGGGACCTGCTGTCTGCATGATCATGCAGGCTACTACAGCCTGTATTAGCATGTGTACAACAGACCCCCTATCCCAAGATATATTCCAGAATAAGGCCAGGTCCACATTCAGAAACATAGAAAGAACAACGGGAGTGTTCACACTTTGCTTCCCTTTTGTACATTTGCAAATCCTTAGTACATGCGATCCCTCCTCCCACACACTGTCGTAACCAGGGGTGTCAGGGTGCAGAGGCAGACACACGCACGCAGCTCTGCGCCGCGGGGTGTTGCTTACTCGGTGTCTAGGTCCGGTCCAAGTTCACGGGGGTCCAGAGTTCAGCAGGTCGGTGAGGCAGTCCAGAAGTCAGGGAAGTCAATCAGTCCAATGGTCAAGCACAGCTCAGGAAACACGACAGGGTTGCATGGCTTTGTCTGCAACAAGCTCTGGGCACCGCCTGATTCCTTAAATAGGGAATGCTGCACCGCGCCCAGTCTTCCCCAGGTGCCTGATTCTCGCAGCGCGGCGCGTGAGCTGCTTCTGCTTACGCAACACTTGCGGGCAGGGTCGGGCGATTCCCTCATCGCTTTCACCTGAGGAGTGTGTGCGCTCCGCTCGGGTGGGGCTCTCAGCGCTTGGGCTGGCAGCGTCTGCTTCTGGGGGTGCATCTGCCTCCTCCTCTCCTTCCGAAGAGCTGGAGTCGGAAGGCGCACGAGGAGGCGTGACACACATCTAGACACTCATCACTAGTGCAGATTGTGTCCAAATGCTGGCGTCTTCCTGTCCAGGACTACAGCTGGCACAGGGGTGGTATGCTGGGCAACAAAGATGTGAGGGATGGTGCACCCTGTCCTGGAACTCCAAGGGCGAGTGCAGAAAGAATAACTATTACTGCATACCGCTTCTGACACCACCCTCCTCCCTGTCAAAATGATGTCAAGATCTACAAAGATATATATCCTGATTCAGCACAAAACATTGAAGTTTCCGCCATTAAGGACAGGCAACATCTAGAGCAGTGGTTCCCAATCTTTTCTTACTTGCATACCCCTTGGGAGCCTATTTCCATAACCTGTACCTGTTCATATTACTTTTTCCTGAAATTATTCATTTTTTTTCATGTACACCCAAATGCCCCAGTTTGTACCCCTGGGGTTATGTGTACCCCAGTACAGAATAATTGATCTAGAGAAATACAACAGATCTGCATATTGTTCTTGTTATTGAATTCTTTGTATGAGTTGTTGTGGCATTTTGGGTACTTTGAGAACTGGGCTGATTCAGAATATAAAATTTCTGAATTACGCACATGTGATTCTTGGAAACATAAAAGTAGACGATAAAGGGACAGAACAAATTACACTACCTGATGTAAAGCCTTAGGGGACATCATGACTCAGAGACACCTGTCTGAATTATTATTGTTTGAAGGAATCAGTGAATTATTCATTTGGCAGCTGGAATTTATAGGTCATATTAACTGTTCTGACTGATATATTACATACTTAAGGTCTCTACAGATTTTTAACTATTTCTGCATTGAAATACTGCCACATTTCCTATTGATTTTTGCTAGAATTCTTGGTAGCTTTCACTCCACACACCAGAAATGTGTGTGTGGAACTCGCACAGAGAGCCTTTCATTAGGTACTCAGAGAGAATGCAGGAAAGGTCTGAGTTGGAGATGAAATGGATTATTTGAAACACAACAACAAGCCTGCAAATAAATGGACCAGAAAAAAAGTTTTAAAAGGCAAGAACAGACAAGCAATTTGATTATGGCCTAATGGTCGATTGTAGCTGGCAGCTCTGGGCACTCTGGGAGGGATCCAAAGCGGGCACTTTCCAGTAAGTGGAGATTCACACCCAAACTTCGGAACTAGCGGTATGAACAGCAGTGTGCCTAGGACTGAATGGACTCCTGGCAGGGAAAGCAAGAAAGACTCCTTATACCATAGAATCCAAAGCTAAAAACGCGCACAGAGTGCAATGATAAAGTTAACCAGATGGCCAAACACTTCCTAAGCCGGTGATGGCCAACCTATGACACGCGTGCCAAAGGTGACACCCCAAGCCCTTTTGGGTGACACACCTGGTCACCCTGGCACCTGGACGTGTAGTGCTTGCTTGTTCTTGACGTGTACGGAATACCAACTTTCAATTGAAGATTTAGCAACAAAAGTCACTAATGTAAAGAATTATTTGTTTTTGGTTTTAATAAAATACATATATCAAAAATATAACTTTTTTATTAGAGCTACAAATATCACAAAATTATGGATATTTCTAGATGTGACACAGCACCCGAGTTAAGCTAGGTTTTCTTGCGAATTTTGACACACCGAGCTCAAAAGGTTCGCCATCACTGTCCTAAGCCCTTCCCACACTGACCTTTTCTGTTGCAGAAGAGGGCGGGGTGTGCACCAATGCAATTTTCGGATTCAATTTGTATTGAATGTTTGAATGAATAGAGAAAAAACAAATGTATTCAAAAATCAAACTGATTCAAATACATTTGTATCTATTCATATGAATATTCAATTCATATTTGAAGATATAAATGTCAACAACATTCATATGTGTCCGTACGCATCTGTACACATTCATATGCACCTGTACACACCTGTACACAACCCGCTTTTATACTGTATGCACCCTGTTTTTGTCCCATACATATTCGTACAAATGCGTATGGATACGAATAAGATGTATACAGATACGTATGTAATGGATATGGATATGTATGCATCTTATTCATAACCATATCATTTGTACGGATACACATACATATGTGTTCGGATACGTATATAATTTGTACAAAAACATTTGAATGTTTAGGCATTCGATTCAAATTTGAATGTCCGAATTCGAACAAATTCGGTCAAATTTCAAATGTTTCAAATATTCTTGCACATCCCCAGTGGGGTGCCCAGTCTTAGAATGAACAACCTGCCCCATACTAGGATGGGTTGTTGCTGGAGAATGACACAGCCGTCCGCATTTGGATGGTCTGTCTAACTCCGTGCCTGGTACTTTTTCTGAAGAGTCCTTGGAAACAGCATCGAGATTCCAAAGGCTGGAAAAGTTTCTTGTCAGCCTTAGGTGTTTCCGGCTGGGCCATTTTGGGGATGAAGTCACTTCCAGTGGCACTAAAGGAATGCCTGCCAAAAAGAGCCCCCCATGGTATACTGTACTGTGGTGGCATGCCACCAGCATATCCCCGTTGCCTGGTATACTGCCACTGAGCCAGCTGTAGACCTCATTGAAGTTTACAGCTAAATCAGGCTAGGGCACCATTTTGGTCATCTTAGCCTGGTTCAGCCTTTGCCCAATGAGGACATAGCATGGTTGGCGTAGGGCCCATTTTAGTCTGCACCAGCATAGAGATAGTAGGGCCCTATACTGCAGTTTGTCCCAGAAAAGACTTTATTGAGCATCAAAGTATTTCTCTTTGCTGCCCCAGAGCAAAAAACAAAACAGTCTCACTTGAAGGAAAAGTAGCAAAGTTTCAAGGGAAGCCTTAACTTCTGTTCTCTCTAAGATGAATTTTGGCCTGTTGTGAAGTTCTACCAGTTTTTGCTATATAGGTCATTGCTTTTCAAAAACCCGAGGCAGGCTCACACAAGGGTGGCATAAATGATGTTCTAAGAATTTCCCTAACATTTAACTCTAGTAAACTGGAATAAAAAATGCTATTGCATTTAAAATGAAGTGAAACCTCATTTTGTATGCCAACTAAGATTCTAAACAGTTTGACAAGTTCCTGACAGAATGATTTTCATGAAATCAGACTATTCTTTCAGAAATAGGTACCAGTAAGAATACTGGGAAATCTGTGTTTATGAAGGCTGGTGTGATTGCTGTGTTTTGTGTTTTTGCACATGGTCTCATGGTTCCTTGTGCAAGACTGTACGCTTCCTGTGTCCAAGCCTTTGGACACAGATTCAAAGGCTGTGATTGAAGCAACATTGGTGGTTGAAGCAACACTGGGGATAGTTAGATCTGTTTTATCCTACAACTAAATAGCCTTCCTATGCTTGTACCACCATTTTCCAGAGTCCCTCAACCAGATTTCCTCCTGGTTGTACCACCATTTTTGGTAGATCAAGGGATGGACACCTGGAATAGGGCCTTCTCAGTGGTGGCCCCTAGAGAGAATATGGAATAGTCTCCCCCCTGAGATGCTCCAGGAACCTTCACTTTATCTATTCAGGAGAGTAGCTTTTCCTCCCCTCTTTCAGGCACTGTTTTTAGTGGGTTCCTTTTACATTCTGTTTTTATTGCTCTAACCTGCTCTGAGAGCTTCAGATAAAGGGAGAGATTAAAATTCAAACAAATAATATTATCTTGCCTGCTTAGTTGTGACCCTTACAATAATGACGGCCACTAATTAGGACCATAAAAGCCTGAAAGCCCTACTTTTGCTTATCCTAACCATGCCATAAGTCTGTTGAGTGGGCAAGGAAAAAATTTCAGCTGTGTGACTGACCTGTCTTCTCTTTTTATCACAGACATCCCTTTTTATGTCTAGCCTTGGATGGTTGGATTTATTACTTAAAAATAAAAGGACTGTTGCCAAAGATGATAATCTTTCTCCAGATTCTAATGACTAAAAAACCCAAGGGAAGAAGTAGAGTCCAACTATTTTTAAAACAAGTGATCTTGACACAGTAGATGGAATTAAAACCAAGGACAGCTCAATAACCATATTCAGAGCTCTGCTAGTCTTTCTATTCCTGTTTCCATTTTCATTATTTTTCTTTTCTTTGGCAGGGTTCAATGGTAGGGCAGGCAGAAAGTTCCAGAATCAATCCCTCACAGAGACAAGAGGGGAAAAGACCCTTCTTTGCAAATCCAGAAATGCTTTGCCTGTTTAAATATATTAGCAGCCACTTTCAGAGCACACAGATTCTGCCCTGACATTTCACAGTGATATCTCAGGCAGCATCACCTTGAAGACAAAGGGCCTTTCTGCATGGACCCTTAATCTGTCTTAAGGATCCATGTAGTGCACTTCTAGGGCTTGTAGATCTGCATGTTAATATGGCCACCCCTCCTGTTGGTCTGGCATCATAGAGTGTGATTCAGATTAAAGGAGGCCTTAACTGGATCACTGGTAGACCTGATTAATCAGATCTGCCAGTGAACTAGTTGCCTTAACCTGGAACACAGGAGACATGCTGAAGACATGCCTCCAAGTTCTGGGACTACCTGGGGTGTTTTTCAGTGGTGTGCCAAAGTTGGTTGCCAGAACACCACCATCACCTGTGAGTGTGTGTGTGTTTGCATGTGTGTTTGTGGTGTCACAGCTCACATGAGCTTCAAGGCTGCATAGCACTAGTGGTCTGGATCAGCACTGTCAATATAGGCTGCACTGATCTAGACCACACCATCTTGCAATCCCTATCGGTTGGTGAGGCTTATCTGGAACTGCTGATCCAGATCTACTGCAGGTAAGTGCAGAAAGGGCCCAAGACCATTTCTGCATTGGTCCTCATTCTAAATTATACCCTGGAATAGGGACCTGTCACCAGCATGTTGGTGCAGACTATGGCAGGTGCCTAGTCTGCACTAGCACATGAATGGCAGGTCCCTATTCTGAGATATAATCTGGAATAAAGTCCAGTGCATAAAGGGCCCAAGATCAAGGAAGATGGAGCCAGGATGCCATGAAAACTCATCTCCCATGCTCACTTTCTTTGACTGTGGGTCATGACAAAGTAGGCAAAAATGATCTTAACAGCATTAGAAAAGAATCTGAAAGAGCCAAGTTAAAAATTTATTGCTACAGTGGGAAAATACGCAAGTGCAACTGTTGAGGGAATTTTTGACTTGTGGTTCTGTTTATTAAAAGGCATCTCTGCTTTGCATATTAAACTTTTTGTGTAGAATGTGGGGAGGGGAGGCAGCATAGATTTTGTACTGGCAGAGCAGAGCAAATGATTTAAAGCCATTTTGGCATGCCACATTTTCAAGAGTGCTTTGGTTTGAAAATGAAGAAAGTTCTGGTCCTTTGCTGTGTACAGCAATTTAAAATTAATGATCCGCTTAAAGTTTTAAGGAGCACTTCAATTTGCAAGTGATCAGAGTTCTGGGAACAGAGAATAAAGCATTAACAACTAGAGTTCTCCCATGATCCTTTCTTTCTTTCTTTCTTTCTTTCTTTCTCTCTTTCTTTCTTTCTTTCTTTCTTTCTTTCTTTCTTTCTTTCTTTCTTTCTTTCTTTCTTTCTTTGGGCTGATTGGCATTTCCTTCACTCATCTCACTGCTAGAAGTGAATCAGTCGGTTGTAAGAATTTTTGTATTACAAAGCCAATTATTTAGCCAGCTTGCTAGGATTCTGTCCATCCATGTAGCAATGCTTTCTGGACTGGAAAGATTATCCAGAGTGTGCTTTATTTACACTGAAACCTACAGTCTATACTGTTGTGAAAGCTCTTGTGAAAAGGATCTGGCACCTGACAGATACTTCAGATGGCCGATCAACCATGAAATAATTTTAGCCACTGCACAAAGAACATGGACAATGAGATAAGTCTGGCTGATCCTATAGTATTGATGCAGAAGGGGCCCTCACTAATCCCTGTGAACTCCAAATAGAGTCAAGAAATCTCTGGACTCCCAAGAGATGTATGCGGTACCAAGATAGATGGTTCAATAGTTTCACATTGGCTGTTTTTGCACATATCTCCATTAATTCAGATTTAGAAGATCCAGATCTTTGATATCTGGTTCTCATTTAATCTGGTCCTTGAAGATCCACACCATAGCAAGGAGCCCACACGTTCATACAGGCCGTCTAGCACCTGATTGCAGTGGGTGCTAAAGAGGGCTGCGATGCGGACACTGAAGCACCCATCCTGAGGCTCCGATTAAGCCAGACTAGGCCTGAGCAGAAAGGTCTGCCAGTGGCATGGTGAAATCGGCCCATGCAGCTGTTAATCAGGGGTCACTTCTGGTTACAGTGGGCATGGCAAAGAGACATGGCTTCATAGGTGCCTACATAGCCACTAGAAAGCTTGTGCTCAGTTTCGTAGACTACTGCGAAGGACGTATGAGTCTACATAGTGCGTATGTTAAGGGGAGGAGCTGCAAATGGCAGCCTTTAGGGTCACCCCTGGACCCCATTGCCCCGGTATACACAGCCTCTGATCCAGTCTTCATGGTGGAAGACCATACTGAATACACCATTAAAAGGGTCTACCATTAATCTGTATTTAAAGGCCTGAAGACCCCACTAAATCCAGATTTCACCAGTGCTCATGGGTACGGTGCATTCAGAATGGGGTCCTAATGGGGTCCTGTGTATGGAAGGTAAGTAACTGATCTTAATTTTATTTATTTATTTATTTATTTATTTATTTATTTATTTATTTATTTATTTATTTATTTATTTATTTATTTATTTATTTATTTATATTCCACCCTATACCCGTAGGTCTCAGGGCAGGTTACAAGTTTTAAAACAACAGATTAAAACAATAATATCCATAAAAGCACTTAAGAAATCCTACATAAAGGTATACTAAATATTAAAATACTAATATCTATGGTGGTGGTGGGGACATGGTCACATTAGGCCAGGGCAAAGAGGTGTGTTTTCACTACCTTCCTAAATGTATACCAAGAAGGGGTGTGACACACCTCAAGGGGGAGACTATTCCATAACCTGGGGGCCATTACTGAAAAGGCCCTTTCCTGGGTGTCCACCCGCCTAACTGCTGAGGGTGGTAGAACAACCAGGAGGGCCTCGCCTCCAGATCTCAAGGCACAACCAGGTTGGTATGGGAGAAGGCATTCCTTTAGATATTTGGGACCCAAGTCATATAGGGCCTTGTAAGTCAGAGTTAACACCATGAATTGGGCTCAGTAGTGAATTGGTAGCCAATGCAACTCTTTTAAGACCAGCGTGATGTGCATCTGGCTAGCTGTTCCAGTCACCACTCTGGTGGCTGCATTTTGCATTAGCTGCAACTTCTGAGCTGTCTTCAAGGGCAGCCCATTGTAGAGTGCATTATAGTAATCCAGTCAAGAGGTTACCGGAGCATGGGTAACTGTAGTCAAGTAGTCTTTCTCCAAAAAAGGCTTCAGTTGATGCACCAGCCGTAGTTGGAAGTAGGCACTCCTGGACACGGCCTCCACCTTCGCTTCAAGAATTAGCATGGAGTCCAGGAGTACCCCCAAGTTTCACACCTGTCCCTTCCAGGGCATTGCAACCCCATCAAGGACAAGGTGTCTACCAACTACATGGGCCTGAGACCCTGTGACACACAGCACGTCTGTCTTGTCTGGATTCAGCACCCTGGGAACTCAACTAGTGGTGTTCCCCTAGGGATCTATCTTATCTCCCATGCTATTCAATATCTACATGAATCCGCTGGGAGAGGTCATCAGGAGATTTGGAGTGAGGTGTCATCAATATGCAGATGATACCCAGCTCTATCTCTCTGTGCCATCTGAATCAGGAGAGGCAGTTGAAGTGCTTGACCTGTGTCTTGAGGCAGTAATGGGCTGGATGAGGGTCAATAAATTGAAGCTGAATCCATGGATTTAGTTGTCATGGAGGCCATGAAAAGTTGAGGTGGTCCACTGAGCATAGTTTTTGCATGGATGTTGAAATCCCCCAGCACCGCTGTGGCAGGGGCTTCCAACACTACATCCGAGACCACCTCAGCCAACTCAGATAGGGAGGATGCTGGGCAGTGGGGTGAATGGTACACCAGCAGCATCCCCATTCTGTCTCTCTGGCCCAACAACAAGAACAGGCCTTCAACCCTCTTTGCAGAGTGAATTGGCCATCTGATGAGCAAGATGGAAGCCCAATGGACCACAGCAACACTCCCTCCCCTTCCCCCAGGTCTCAAACAGTGCTGCACTGAGTATCCTTGAGGACAAAGCAAGGTTAGTCCAGGCCCACCCAGTTCATCCATCCAGGTCTGTTATACATGCCAGATCAGCCCTTTCCTCCAGAATTAAGTCCTGGATGACTGCTGTTTTATTTCAGACTGATCTGGCATTCAGCAGCAGCATGGTTAGAGTAGGGGGCTGGTGGCAAGCCTCCTCAAACTCTGCAGGCTGGGAGGCAGAACAGAAGGGGTGATAGCTTCAAAAC
>MTQE01001141.1:8595553-8608659 GCA_014337955.1 Aspidoscelis marmoratus
AGCTTCAAAACATCTGACACTCCTTCTCCTCACCTGTCTCTTCTGCCTCCTCCTGCCCATCACCACTGTAATAGTGGCCTCCTCCTACCTGGCCTCAACACATGATCTTTCTCTCTCTCTCTCTCTCTCTCTCTCTCTCTCTCACACACACACACACACACACAAAGATATAAAACGAAAGGAAACAGTAAGAAAAGTGTGGCACAGTCACTCATCAACACACACATATACAGCACACTCATACAACACACAAAAAAACTGCACAGCCACTCACACACAAATCACACAGCCCTCTTCTTAATGTGAACTACGATTTGCATTAAGGCTGCCCCAAATCCACCCCAAAGTAATGGCAGCCCATGGTGATCCACCCTCAATTTGCAGTCATTCCTATCAATTATTGGGCTGGCAGGAATATAGACAAGATCTGCACAGCAAATCTATGGTGCTATGAGTGTGCCACAAGTTGAGATTTACCTGCCCACCTTCTGGCACATTTTGTGTGCTGGATGAGCGTGGGATCTATGTGGAGTAGCACTTTTAACACCATCACACGCTGTAAGATTTCCTTATGGCACCTGAATGGCAAAGCGGGTTGTGGTTTGACCACATGTCTGCAGCCCTTCCATCACTGCACCATCACCCATAGCCCTTTCCTATGTTCAGTGACTTCTCCTGCCTATCAAGATCAAAACTGGAGCTTCACTGCCTACTGTTTTAATAGCCAAGGGCAGCTCCCAACTCATCATAAATTTGTTCATGTACTGAGATCTTAGAAAGAGGGTTTCTTGTAGTTCCACATGTCTCAGAAGTATAAGGGGGTATGGTCATGCAGAAGAGCTTTTTGTATGTGTGGTGTCCCCCAGACTTTTGAAACAACCTTCCTCTTGAGATTCACCAGGGATCTACATTATATGGTTTTGGGCACCCAGTTAAAACATTCCTCTTCATTCAGGCCTTGGATGTTTACTTTCCTCTGCATGTTGGGTGAGAGGAAGATTATATTTTAAATGTGCTTTAATGTTTTGTATATGTTATTTTTTGTTATTGTGACCCACCCTTGGAGCTTTCAGTGAAGGGGATGATATAAATTCTTAAATAAAGGAAATAAATAAAATCAAGATTATAGCCAGTGAACTCTCAGCTTTGGCCTTAATGGGAAAGGGGCTGTCCCGGCCATCATGATCAAAATCAGGGAATCCCTGGCTTTGATCTTGATGGATGGGGGCAGTGGGCTTTGTGCAGATAGCACACCACTGCTTTAAGACCAGTAATGCAAGTTTAGCACACATCTTAATCTTCAGGGGAAAGAAGGCTATTCTTTTACCACTCCTCTCTCCTCTTATGTGGATCTTGCCTTAGATACAACACCCTCCCCCCATTGTTAACAGTTTTAATATCTTATTTAATATCTCATTCATTCATTCATTCATTCATTCATTCATTCATTCATTCATTCATTCATTCATTCATTTTTCTATCCTGCCCTATACCCGAAGGTCTCAGGGTGGGTAACAGCATTTAAAATCCAATACATTAAAACAGTAACAATCTGTATTAAAACAATGGTCTATCTGCAGTGGCAAGATTCAAAGTGGCATTTAAATTCAAAGCTCCTTCTGGTTCTCCAGACTGGAGGACTGGAAGCTTTGAATTTCCTCCACCAGAGCTTCCTGACAGCCAGATGAGAAGTTCTATCACCCACAGTAGCACTGGAGCATTAAAAGCAATGCTACAATGGCCTTGTGGGGGACAGCATTGGAAGCAAATTACATCATCACATCTTTGCTCATTAAAAAACAAACAACTCTGGAGTTTTCAGAAGTTTCCCCTTTAACCTTCATTTTCCCATATGCAGAATTATTTAACTTTTGAAATTTTGTAATTGTGAAATTGTCTACAAAACTAATCTTAATAATTAATGAGAAATTGCTATTATCAGTTTTACTTCCTTTTAACATTCAATGTTTGCTCCCTGGATTAAAGAAAAACCCTCTCTATCTTTCACTTTCAGGCACTACAGTTAGTGCAGAATACATTGTAAGTCACTTCTATAATGTTTATATCTTTTTTTAAAAAATAGCTCCTTTTATCAAGTTAATAATAGGCTGCATCTCCTTAAGAGTGGGTAGGAGCTGTTTGGAGGGTGAGCCAACTCAGCTGTGCCCTGATCATGCCAGTTTCTGTTTACACAGCTGTTGCCCCACTGACCTGACAGGTCCTGATGCCTCCATCTCATGGCTTATTTTTCAGTCCCCATGTCAGTCAACTGCACAGAGTAGGCACTGGGAATTGGCTTCATTTAGCACGCAGTGAGAAACTTCCACCTGTTCTCTGACTTGGGATGGCAGTAGCTCCTCCAGCATCCATCCATCCATCCATCCATCCATCCATCCATCCATCCATCCATCCATCCATCCATCCATCCATCCATCCATCCATCCATCCATCCATCCATCCATCCATCCATCCACCTACCTACCTATCTACCTCCCTCCCTTTCTTCCAAATGCATTTTGTAGACCATCTCAAAGCAATTTACAAGGCAAAGGTTAAAAACAAGGGTATATCTAAGAAAAAAAATCAGCTGCTAAAATTTTAGGATTAGTCTCTTTCCCAGTCAAGGGTGATGTGGTGGCAAAAGAATTTGCTGCAATAGGAGCACCTCTGAGGCCACCTCAGAGAGACAGTGTGTGGCCCTTGTGTTCCCAGCCCTCTCTAATCCACCTTTTCTAGCATGGAATGTTCAGGAGAGGAGTAGGGGCAGATAGGTGTGTGAACAATCCCACCTGAAAACTGCCTCAGTGACACCTCAGAGATGCTCTTTTTGGCTCGGTCTGATCTCAGCCATGGAGATACATCTGCAGTCTTCTTTTTAGAAAATTTCCCCTGAAAAAGATTATACTGAAGGGGTTGAATCTGAAAAACCAGCCCAACAATTACTACAGAAAAATATGTTTTGTACATTGCCCTGATTTTATTAATAAATAAATCATAAACATGCATTTTCATTTCTTGATATATATAAATAATATATATGCAAAGAGCCTTCCATTTTTCCAGTTGTATATAAACATCAGGATTACGAGATATGTGGATTCCTTTTCATTGGATGTATAAAGCACAAGGAGAATCTGACAGAAGAAATCTGGAATTATTATTGGTACCAACATTATGAAATTCAATAATTGATACAATTGCTAACAAGAAAATATCTCCTCCTTGCCCCAAATATGCACATTTTAAGATAATGCTTACATAGCCACATGTTAAGGATCCTCTGGGGGAAATGTTTACAGAATAATCTGAATTAGTCTCTTTGTTGTCAACATAATGCTGAAATGGAGGAAGACTCTAGAGATACCCATTTCCGAGGAAAGCTGATTTTTTTCCACAAAATAAAACACAAATGCAATAAGCTGGTGGTTCATATGTATCTTGATCATTCAGTGAGATAAACTCTGGCTCTTTTTTTCCCATTCAGAACTACTATTGTGAAACAGAGCAGGCCAGCTAGAGCTGTCTATCTTATGGTTGGCATCAAAGACTATGACTCCTTTGACAAGCCTGGACAGGCACCTCTACCATAGAGGTTTTGCTGTGGCTTGTCCAGGGTTGGCCAGGACTGGTGAAGGTGCCTCCCAATTCCATGTTTACTTGGCAAGTTGGCATTTGCACCTAGGCATTGCCTCTCTATACTCCTGGAGCTGTCCCTTAAGTTGGTAGAGTTGGTGCTGTTCTTCCCACATTGCACTTTTTCAGGGGTCCCTAAAACACTGAAGTTTCAGATGCCTTTGCAGCAGGAAATGTGGACACTGATTAGCCTTGCAGTATGTCAAATGGGTCTGAGATGTGCGATGGAGACAAGGATGTAGAATCACAGATTTGTGGAGAGGGAAAGGGGCAGAAATATCATTTAGTTAAACAATTTGTATTTTTTTCTAAAAACAAATGAAACCAAAGTTGAGAAGTAGCTGTTCAGCCTCTTCTTGAAAAGCTCTGGAGATGGAAACCTGACAGCCTCTGCAAGGAGACAGATCCATTACACATCTTACATATTCAAGAAGGACCTATAATCATTATTTTGGGTTCTATATCTGTGGCTCTGGAATACAGTGGGTGATTATCTTCACTATGGCACTCTTTTATGTATCTAAATACTGGTATCATGTCTGCCCTCAGTTTTCTCTTTTCTGGACTGGAAATCCTGACTTCCCTCAGCCTATCCTAGTAGGATATGTTCCCAAGTCCCTGTATTATTTTCATACCTGCTCCAAAACTATTCCACCTCCCAGTGTTCTAGAAGAATGTCCAGAACTAAGCATTGTATTCTAGAACTGGGTAAGAACAAAATTCACAAAACGTTTACATTCAGAATTATGAGAGCGTAATATTTTCCACACAGAGAGGAAACTGTGTCTCTATTACACAGCAAAAGGACATTCACAAGGCCCTCAAGGCATCCAGACACCATTACAGTAATGCAGATTGGAGGGCCCAAGGGTCTGGTTAAGGTTCTTTTGAGGACACAGCATTCATTAAAGTCAAAATCTGCATTCTGTCAAAGGAAGTGCCAAAATGGTCAAGAAAGCATTTTTCATTTTTCACTACCCGACAGCCCTGTTTTGCTTCTTTCCTTCCTGTTCCTACTTTTTATCTTTCTCATTTGAAAAGGAAAGGAAGAACTGTCAGGGAATACTCTTCTTCACCATTTCCTCCTCTTAGCTTTATGGTCTGTTCACAGCAGATCTCAGAAGCCAGAGGCTGCATAAAGCCTAGAACTTTTATATTATCTTACCGACCCTGCTGGGTGAGTCTTCTCACTATTTGAGGCAAACTGCACTAGACAAGGGAAATGAAACATAGAAACATAATCAATTAGAGTTTTATCATCTATTGATTTATTCATTCCATAAAAGAACAAATTACTCTGCGGAAAGCAAAGGTTTACAAAAGCACAAGAAAACATCAGTAATACTGGCCACTAAAATTAAATTATCCTTAACTTATAATATTGCTAAATACTCTGTCCCAATGCTTTCAAATGTCTTATGGTTAACGATGTTAAGCACTCCATCTTAACATACATCTCTTGCATAGGAAATTAAAATGAATGCATTGCTAGATTCCAAACAGTAGATTTTGTGAACTACTGGTTTTTGAACAAAAGTGACAACAAGCTTTTCTGTACCTACTGCCCTTATTGTGGCAGCATTTAACTTTAAGAAAGAGTTAGACAAATTCATGGATGGAGGTTATCAATAGCTACAAGAATGGACACCTAGGGGCACCCTTCAGGCTAGGGAGACAGGCAGGATGCCTCTAAAGGCACTATATGCAAGTATTCAAGAGGAGGTGAAGGTTTTGCCCTTGTCTTCTGCTTAGGTGCCCATAAGCAATTGGTGGGCCACTATGTGAAACAGGATGCTGGACTAGATGGACTGGGGCCCAATCCAGCAGGGATCCTATTATGTTCTTATGTTCATCTGGACATTGTCCTGTCAATCAAGACATGGCACATGATGTGCAGCCATGCCACCATGCCCACTTGCAGCACCACACCTGGAAGTAGATGTGGATGCTGTTGCTTTGGAGCTACCTACTTGTTCCTGGTCAAGCTGTGGACAACATTTTAAGTTGTCCATACCTAGCCAGAACTGGGAATGGCTTAGGGAGCTTCAGGACAGTGGCAGCATAGTATGGCGGTTGGACTTCACCAGTGAGCAGACTACACTCACTAGCAGGTAAGTGCAAGTAGGGCATACATTTCAAAACTAATGAACCCATTGCAATTCTTCTCTTACTCTGGATAAGCTCATTAGCCCTTGCAGTTGTCACACATTCATGGCAGAAGCTGGCCTTGAACTCTGAAGACGACGATAGGCAAGATCCCACAAACTGTGCTTGAAGCCTCTGATGAACTTTACAGGGTTTCAACCCTTCCTGTCAGATAAATTTAATAATGCTGCATTGTTCTACTGAAACAGAATTATGCAGCTACTGTAGTCCTTTCTGCACTAGGTCTTATCTCAGATTGTATCCTGGAATAGGGCCTGCAAACCACATAGTAGTGCAGTCCTAGGATCTGCTATAGTCTGCACCAGCATGTGGCAAGCAGGCCCCTAGTCTAGGACTTAATCCAGGACAAGTGCAGGAAGAGCCTATCTTGTTTTTTTTACTAACATTGGTTATGACAACCATGTCGACTCAGTAAATATCCGTCATTCACTGATGAAATTTAATAATATGACAGTAAGTTAATAGGGAAACCACTAAATATGTGTTTCTTCTTTGCTTCTCTCTAGCTCCATTCTGCAGTAATCTGTTTCATTTCTTAAACTTATTTTTGGAAGAAATCTATTACATATTTTCAGGGAGCTATGTTCTTTAACCTTCTATAGTAAGTTTTTTTTTGTTCTTTTATGAGCTATACTTTTCCAATTAAATAAGCTTGATATTAATAAATTTTGGGGCCTGCTGCATGATGGATGAAGATACGATGTGGCTCATAACTTCACATTACCTGAGGCTTCACTTTCCCTAAATGACAGCTGGCTTCCAGATGCCAAGTCCTTGAGTTTATTGTAGGCTAGGAATCATTAAAATGAACTTGCCAGTCAGCTTCACACCTGGAAGAGCAGTGTGAATAAGATTTAGTTGTTTTTAATAGAGGAACTTACACTCATTAATCTAATGAAAACTAATGCTATTTACTGTTCGAGTTAGTTGGCTTGATTATTGATGATTTATTGTCAAAGTGCTATCAATCTAAATGACATCTTCTGGGAGTTCAAAGGCAAAAAAATAATGGTTCATTATTCTGTCTGACTATTGTTTGCTTGATTTGTATGGGTGACTGCATCTAGACAGAGTCAAAGACGCATAATGATTTGGTAATTGTACCTGATTTGCCAGACATGATCATGATGTTCCCAATATAGTCCTGGAATAGAGACCCAATTTACTGGGTTATCATTATTCCAGTAAAATGAACCATCATAGAGCAATATCCTGCTATTCTGTAATTGCAACTCTGGATTACTGCACGAGAAATCGGTTTAGCATGAGCTGTCACTTTCTGGAAATACTTCACATGAACTCCTGGGATGGTTTAGGTCACACAGAAAGAAATCTTGCAGTTCTAACATCACTCTGCTGATCCAGAAATGGTAAAACCCATAGTATTGATCTAATGAATTGACAAAGAAAAGGAGGTTCTAAAACTGTGTTTCCCCAAAAATAAGACAGAGTCTTATATTAATTTTTGATCCAATTGATTTTACATTTGTACATGTATAGCTGCCTGGACACTATTCAAATTGACTCTTTGTATGAACGGTAACTAGAGCTTATTTTTTGAGTAGGGCTTATATTTCAAGCATCTTCAAAAATCCTGAAAAAATATTCTAGGACTTATTTTCACGGTAGGTCTTATTTTCAGGGAAAACGGGAAGCATCTCAAAGACTAACAAAGAGAAAGTGGTTGTGACATGAGCCTTTGCAGAAGTCTACTTCATCAGATCCTACCCTAATGGAATCCCACCTTCATGTATGGACAATAACAGTAAACTGATAAATTGCAGAATAAATAGTGTTGCCTGGAAGTGGCCTAACATTATACTGATAAAGCCAATAAAAAAAATGGAAATTCAGTATTTTAAAGCAGTGTAAAGAAAAAGAATTTAGAATTTTAAAACAGCATAGATGACTTTTAAAAACTAAACTTGATACCTGAAGAACTGTAATAAACATAGAGGGGGAAACCAATTTGATAGGTTCAGAGCAGTGCAAAGCAGTTGCACTTTGTACATGCTGCATTTGCTTCTCAGATTCAAGCCTGGTGAGTTACTTATATGCTGCAGAATTTTTATTCCATCCTTAAGCCTAAAAAAAGGTTTTCAGAGCAGTTTCTGAACGATACTATCAGACAAGTCCCTGCCCTTAGGCTTACAATTTGTTGAACATGATGCAAGGTGAATAGGGGATTGGGAAGAAAAAGGAAGAAGAAAAACTTAGGAAAAATGGATGGTGAAATTCTACAGATCCATCCTCTCTCCTGCAGCCCAGTAATAATGATGGGGGCGATTTATTGATCGCATTGATAAAATCTAAAATAGGATGCTATATGCCATCCTATACCTAAAAGTCCCAGAGTGGGTCACAGTAAAAAATAAAAAATAAAAAACAAAGTTAAAAAAGAAACCACCAAAACCAATAACAATGCTAAAAATGACAGCAGTGCCTGAGATGAAACGATACTGTTAAGTGAGCATTACTAAAATGAATGATAGCTGTCTCTGTCACGCACCTCTGGAAACCTCCTTGGATTTGTGTCAAGCAACCAGCCACGTTTAGTGTCCATTTTCTTTTTTAAATTAAGTGCATTTGTGTGCAGTGACATAGAGTTGCCACTGGAGGACTCCCCTTATTGCAACAATGGCTTAACTGTGTCCTTACAACCTGGGGGGTCCTCCCCTCTCCGTCCCTACTCACAGCTGAATGGGCCTTGTATGCTGTTCTTGTGCCTGACCCACATTTCCCTGTCACCTTGGACGGACACAGGACTGGAACCACAACAGATATACAGACATACTCTTCTCTCTCTCTTTCATGCACATGAATACACACCTCTTTCTGTGCCTCATATATAAGCGCATAGGTGCCATTTCCAGTGGTTAATCTTGGTGCTGCTATATAGGTTGTGAAATAGCCCTCTGTAAAAATGCCCCCCAATGGTTATTCCACCGGAAATGGGTTTTATCCAGGTGCTTCCTGTGTTAGACGTGGTTTGGTAAGCATGCACCTTGTATGCTTCTGTAGCCATGATACACAATGAAGGAAATTTTCCTTCCTTCCTTCCTTCCTTCCTTCCTTCCTTCCTTCCTTCCACATTATTCCTAGATCCTAGGAAAGGTATTATGTAGCATAAAGGAGCAAAATTCCATATCAAAATTACAGTCTTCTTATTGATGTGGTTGAACAAGTTATGTGGAAATTGTCATTGTTTTGTCTGAAAACAGCAATCATTCCTCCTCTCTTTTTTTTGGGAATAGGAGTTTTAAAAAGCAAACCAAGCAGAAAAACACACACAAGCTGTCAGCAGAATGAAGTATAACATTTTAAAGATCTTGTGGTATATTCTGAGAAATTCCAGGTGGCAGAATGAAAGCTGTAATCTGGCTCTCCCACACAGAAGAGAGATTTCCCCATTTCGACCTGTCTTTTACAAATGGATCTTGCATTTAAGTTTTGTTTGATTGGCTTCTTTTCTTCTTTCAAAAGAAGAAAATGGTCAACAGTAACTAATGAAAAAAAAAGGCTCTCTAGCATGGTGGGATTATATGAGTGTTTGGCAGAGCTTGTTGTGGAGATACCGAATAGGGGTGTGCACAAATATTCAAAAGTCTTTCAAATTCAACTGAATTTGACCAAATTTCAACATTCGAATTAAAATCAAGTGTCCACAAATTTGAATTTAAAGATTTGAACTAATTTCAAATTTCAGATCTATTAGTTTGAATTATCTGGACAATTGTATGTGTACGATGCATACTTGCAGATACGCATCTTTCCCGCATCCATACACAAAGAAAACAGATTGCATATGGGATAACTACAGGATGCATATGGACATGTACGGATGCGTACGAACGTGTACAGGATGCGTAAAAATGCATAGAGGCACATACAAATGTTGTTGACATTCGTAGGTGCAAATTTGAGTCAAAAATTCAAATGAATAGGTTCAAATTTGCTTAATTCAAATCAAATTTTGTTAGATTCAAATTTTATAGATTCAAATCAAATTGAATTTTTGGATATTCAATTCAAATCAAACTGAATCCCAAAAATTGCATTTGTGCATGCCCCTAATACCAAACACTTGCTAGGTGAGTATGTGTGCATGATTGTCTGTTTTTGTTTCTGTATGCCCATGTACAGATAGCTGCTGATGTGCCGTGCCACCTTTAAGCCCTTCAAATAGTTAATTGTGCCTTTAGTATTTACAGAATAAAAAGATTCCATGACATTTCATTGCATTGAATGGGTCTGACTAGGCCCTTGAGTTCAGTGCCATCACCATGCAGGATCCCAGAGTAAAGCTGTTTCCTCATATTGACCCAAAGCCTTATTCAATTATTCACATGCAGCTTGAACCTTGTTTTCTTAGAAATAATCAGAAATGTTCCTACAAAGAAGACAGCATGAATTAGGAAAAACCTGGGATTCTGGTAAAGATTCTAGTAATAGGTATTAGAGACTGAATCATAACATTGGGAGGACTCATTGGGTAATCAGTTCTAACCTCTGACTTTATAACAACATCCAGCATCTACCAGCCTTTTTGCACTTTTATTAAGACTTTGTGGGCAGGATTGGATTGGCCGCCTGCACTTTGGAACGCCTGATGCACTCCAAACTTGTCACTACATGCTGGGTAAGTGCGAATGCTACTATACTAGCTGCATTTGCCTTGCTGCAGCAACCGGGCAACACTGTACACAAGAACGGCTGCACTGGCCCATCCCATGCATCCTTCATCCAGAAGAGGTGCAAATGGTGCATACCGGCCTGCATTAGCCGTGGCATGGCTAATATAGCTGTGGAAAACTTTCTAGTGCTCCATAGGGTCCAGCCAGGGGAGTCACTTTCAGTATGGAAGTGGCTTTGAGCAGTCCAAATGCTCCATGTTGGAGCATTCCCAAACTTCCTCTTTGAGCTGAGTGCAAAAAGGCCCTACAAAGGATTTGTTTGTACTTTTAAAATTGTGTGGAAACCCAGCCTTAGTTCCTAGTCTGTCCTTCACTGGATAAATACAAGCCAATGGAGAAGAAACTTACAGGCCTTTTTGCACTTTGAAGATGGGGATGTTTGAGCACACTCCAGCACGGAGAATATGCTGCTTCTGTCTTGGAGTGGCTCCCAGTGTGCTTTTGGTCTACTTCCACACAGTTGCATGCCATGTCATCTGACTGCCATAGCAACGGCCTGGGATGCATGACTGTTGCTGTGGCAAGGCAGATGACAGTGTTTGCACTTACCCTGCTTGGGATGGGGACAGGGTTGCAATGTAAAGGCCAGCCTTCTTCTCTGGTCTTAACTTCTGTGGGATACTGTCCTGAAATGAGCCAATTGCTTTGTCAACTTGTTATTCTGACTCACTTTTCTATTTCTTCTAGTTGCACTCAAGATATGACAATCCTTTTTCCTGTTTATCAACCCCAACAATGTTTTAGACCTTAACACTTTCCTGTGTGTAGTTCTGAATAGCTTTGGTACAAGTACTTGACTCAAACTGATTTTTAAAAACTTTTTATAAAGGATAGCACCTATAAAACACTAATAATCTGACAAAAACACACACATCTAGACTTAATCTGGCCAGAGTGTGGAAAGTGAAAGGCAGAGTCTATTATTCAAGCTCAATTTAATGTACTTTCCAAATTGGGAGATGTTTGCTCATTGAAAGGACAGGCGGTTACGAAGTTTATGTCAACATAAAGGTGAGCTTGTATTCAATTGTGCAACGACAAAAGTCTCAATTCTCAGAGCTGACTGGTTTCATGGCAAGGGATTTAGGATTGAGTAATTCAAACCTGACATTTTTTACTGTAAAAGAAATCTATCAGATATAATTTCAAGTGAAATTCCAAGGCAATTATAGGGGATTCCTTGTTTTGGGTTTTGCTGGAGCTCTGAAGAAATTTTGGGAGGTAATAGAAAGAGCTCCAGTTAACAATAGTAACGTTTCTAAGGATGTTTAACTTTTCTCTCCCCATGACTAGTAGAGAGCTTACCTATGGATTAGTTCAGGTTCGCTAGCCCTTTGATGTGCCTTTTTAAGCCTATTACCCAAGTGGAAAGGGTGTTAGAAATAACCATTGTTGTTGTTGTTATCATCATCATTATTGTTATTATCCTGAGAACTAAAGTCGTGGCATTGTGATAGATTGGCTGAGATTGTATAAGTTTTTTTAAGACAGACTACATCCAGATGTCACTATTTATTCCGCTATATTTCAATATTCCAGAATTGATGTCTGGATGCAGCCACAATGTAAGAGAAAAAGGTCAGTGAGTGTAACATGAGGGATTGGAAGAAGAGAGTTGATAGAAAGAAGGAGAGAGAAGACTGTGAAGAATGAAGAAGAGCTGAAATGGAGACTCAAGAGTAAAGGCTAAGCTGAAGGAAATTTTGAAAGCTTGATGTCACTTTCAGCAACAAATAAGTGATGTGGAAAAGAAAAAATCTTTTGGAGAAACTCAACAAACTATCCAGTGTTCCAGAAGAAGAGGGAATGTTTACTGTAGGCTTATTATATGTATAGTCATTGTTATTGGGTTAAAATTGAATTAGATGAAGCAATATAGGGCCAAATACAGGGAGGCAAATTTGTGGGATGGTTTGGGCACACTTCAGGGTGCCCAGACAATTCAAAATTTAGTGTCACTTAACTACTCATTAGCTAAGTGTGAATCACATCCATTAAGGAGGCAATCGTGGTGCTGCAATAATTGGTGCCAATGTACATCCGTGGCACTGTTGCCATGGCAACCGGGTGACACAGCATGCAACCGTACCTTCACCACCCATTTTGGAAAGGCAATATACAATTAAAAATGGGAATGGGAATGTTTTTACATATATTATGTTGCATAAAACCATGTTTATCACAATTTAGGAGAGAAATTCTTTTCTAAAAAAATGAAAAAAATAGATTCCAACAGGCCTCCCTGGAATAGAAGTTAAACACTCCTGAATTATGGACACGAAACAGCAGATTTTCTTCTGAAGAATTAATATGAGTACAATCATTATGTGGTCAGAGTTTTCTACAAGTCAATAATTGCAGAACTTTTAAGGAGGACCAAAAGATTGAATAGGCCAGTGCATTCTGCTGCATGCTGCTCCACCATCTTCCTGGGCCAAAATTCTTGTTTGGGCCTAGAATTACTAGCCCCATAATACGCGCATAAGATGTGTGTGCAGACCCAACAATGAGTTTATGAGTGTTTTTCCATGGTCACTTAGTACCCATTTTGGCACCCATTAAGGACCCCATTTCCACCACGGCACCAATTTGGGACCCGATTGTTTCCACTGC
>MTQE01001141.1:8614251-8630704 GCA_014337955.1 Aspidoscelis marmoratus
AGGTCCCCTCCAACTCTACCATTCTATGATTCTATGATTCTATGATAGTCAATAAAGAGTCATTAGTTTTTTATGAAGTCTGAAACCATCTTATCTCTTAATAAACAAACCATTCTGTCCCTATCTGCCAGTTCCATCATATTTATAATCCAGTCTACTGTCCTTGGTATCTTTTGTAAATTCCATACCTGTACGTAAACTAGTCTAGCTGCAGTCATCATATATTGGATTAATAGGTTATATTTGTCTAGAATTATTCCCAGAAAAAATCCAGTTCCCATCAGATTTGCATTTTAAACCCTTTTTGCATTATCTTACATATTACTTCCAAACAATTACCTGCATATTCCAGTGTATAAAATGACTGGGCGTATAAGATGATCCCCAACTTTTCCAGTTAAAATATAGAGTTTGGGATATACTCGCCTTATAAGAAGACGACCCCAGGCATATAAGACGACCCCTGAGAAGATTTTCCTGGGTTAAAAAGTAGTCTTATACGCCAGAATATACTGCATTGCCTTTGTACAAGTCCACTGCATATACGTTCCCTCCTTTTTCCACATTTCCAGCAATTGTTTGTTAACATATTTATTTATTTTAGATAGATTTTGCAAAGTCAGATGCCACCTACTCATGATTTTATTTTAAAAATCCTTTACATTATGACATAATGTAAATTTCAAAACATTTCACATTGTATTACCCATTGATTGTATATTGAATTGAAAATATATTGCTCATTTCACCATACACTTTTTAACTTGCTTCTGTCCCATTTTTAATAACCATTTGCACATTGTTGCAATGGAACTTTTTTTCTTAATTCCAGTTCTTTCCCCCCTTTTATTTTTTTGTTGAAACTGCCAACTGTTTCATTTATTATGAAAAGTTCCATCAACTGTGCATACTGAAGCTATTGTACATCATGCTCATCTTGATTTGGTTGTTCTCTAGATTTTATAACCCACTTGTTTTTCTGAGCATTCCACAACATTAGTTCTTAATATGTTAACCATTTGTCTTTCTTGTGTGATTCATTAAATATAGCCTCATGAGGTTACATCCATGAGGTTGTTATACTGTATTTATCCCAGACATTCAACAATGCTTGCCTTACAAAATGGTTTTTAAAAGCCACATTTATCTTGACTCTATCATACCAATGGTAGCCATCCATCAAAACTTTAAATCATTTCTCTCAAGTTGTAGCAATCTTGTATTTTTTAACCCGATTCATTACTTTATGCAAATACCACCCACTTTCCTTTATATCTTGTGATAGTTTAAATCAAGTTTGCAGGTTTTTCCCCTTGCCATACAAATTTTGTCACATCTTTTTGCCATTGTCTAAAGATCTCTTCATTTATAATTACTGGAACTGACTAAAATAAAAACATCATTTTTGGTAATATTTTCATCTTAATCACCAAGATCCTACCCAATAATGACAGCTTTAAATTCATCCACTTTTCTATTTTATGCTTAATATTTGACCACACCTTTATGTAATTATTCTGAAACATTGTAGTTTGGTTCATCAAATTGATACCTATACCTTCTTTTCTGTTTCAAATCTTGATTTTTGTTTTAATTTCGGTTACTCCTTTTCATTCATATTTCTTATCAATATCTTTTTGTTTAAGTTTAGCTATATTTCCAAACTTCTCTAAATTTTTTTTATAAAAACCAATATTTTCATTTCAAAAAGATTTCAAGATCATCCACAAATGTCCTCAATTTGTATTCCTTTCTCTGAAAATTTATCCGCTGAGCATTTTTGTTTAAAACTTCCAATGTCATAATAAATAGTATGGGATGCTTCAGGATGTTACTCTCTGATTTAGTTTCTCCATAAATTATAATTTCTCCAGTCTGGGATGTACAGATTGCATTAATCCATTTAGTAAAGTTCTTCATTTCTATCTCTCCAAAGATCTCCCACATAAATTTCCAATTCAAATTATCAGGGTTTTTTTTTCCTATTACATCCAATACTGTCCATATGTCAATCCTTATTTGTCCCTTTGGGTTTGATCCTCATGTATGTGAGGACCTGCAGGACCATTTTTAATATCTTTACCTTCATCATTGCACTATATTTAATCATTATTTAACAAAGAAATTTGTCTGCAATTCCTTGGCAATGTTAGATCTTGTCCTTCTTTTGTAATTAGGTATATATAGTTTTTCCCAACTCTTTGGTATTCTCCTATTAAACAGTAGGGGTGTGCATGAAGCCCATTTCCCACATTCAATTTGGTATGAACTGAATGTAGAAAAATTCAGCTTTGGCTGAATCCCACCCCCATGAATGTGGAGGGCTTCGTATTCATGCATGAATTTTCAAACGAATATTTATGCACAAAACAAATGCAATCTCTCTCCCCCCACCCCACCACTCCATACCTTCCCACCTTCTTCTAAAGCCTCAGAAATGTCTATTTCAGCCTCTGGAGCATGCCAAAATAGACCTGGGATGCCACCCGAGTATGCCCCAAAAGACCAGAAAAGTACTTCTGATTTTGGGATCACATGACCCCAGAACCCAAAGACCTATTTTAGCCTCCAGGAGGCTTATTTTACTCTCTGGAGAGTGCCAGAATAGGCCCAGGGTGCCACCAAAGCATGCCCCTAAAGGTATGGGAGTATGTGGGAGGTGGGCAGGAGGCCTCCAGTGGTGTTCCCAGGCCTATTTCAGCACTCTCCAGGGGCTGAAATAGGCCTTCTGGAAGTGGAAACAGGCCTTCCAGTTCTGCGCATGCAGAACTGGAAGGGCTAAGAAGAAGGCACAACAGCGATGGTAACTGGGGTGAGAGGGCCCACGGGGGGAATGGGGGCCCTATGTGGGGGTGGGAGGCTGAGGGGGATGCAGGAGGCCCAAAGGGGAATCTAGTATCAGCTGCAGCTTCAACTGAAGCTTCAATGGATACCTGAATCCCCAATTCCTAGACAAATGGTAGGCCCTATTCGATCTGGCCATGAAATATACAAATTCATACATATTCGTACAAATTCTGCATGTCATGAATATCCATGCACATCCCTATTAAACAGTATTTTATTCACCAATGGTTGCAAAGGGACTTGTAATTCATTTTGAAAACATTTATAATGCAACGTTGTCTATCCAACCAGTCCTGGTACTTTCCCTGACTTCATCTTCCTTAATGCATCAAATAATTTTCTGTGTCCATTTTGTTGTGATATTTTTAGTAATTTTTGGGCATTCAAATATTCTGTTATATCTTTTTGTTTCTCCTAAGATCCTGCATACAGATTTGCATAACTGACCCAAAAGGAAAAAAAAGTATCTTTTAAAAACCTATTTCTCCTGCATTGATCTTAGTTATTATCCTTTTCATATTTTTTTCTTAATTTATATTCCAGCCATCTTCCAGGTTTATTTGTCAACTCAAATATCCTTTGTTTTATATACTTTAATTTGGTCTCTAATATATTTACCATTGTCATTGATTCCTTTTGTAGCTTTTTCAACTGTCTCTGTAAAGTTCACTATGGCGGATTCTTTTTCAGTGCTTTTCCCTTTTCAACTCTAATGTTAATTTCCAAATCATATCTTTTTTTCTTTTTCAACTCTAAAATAAATGTGTTTTTAATTGTTCTTCTTACTATCTGTGTTTTTACTTTTGTTTTTAATGTTGCTTTGTAAACCATTCTGAGATTTTAAAAAATGAAAAGCAGTGTATTAAAAAAAATGTGGATGCAGCCCTTGCTTTAAAGAAGCTTCAAAGAGCAAATCTAGTGTGGTTTTGCTTCTGTTGGAGTCTGTTAACTGTCAATCAAGCAAATGACATGTTTGACCTTTGAATACATTCAAATTATAGATACCTTGACTGAATTCCTCAGAAAAATGTTATAAAATGATAAAATGCCTATTTAAATACTCCATAAACTTAACTTGGAAGATGTTTCTACCCCATATATAGTTTTAAATATCAGAAACCAAATAATTTATGCTAATTAACTGGTTTTGCTCAATGGGGTACCCCTGACCATGTCCTAAATAGACACAACTGTAGGTTAAAAGGCTGAAGGATTGACAGCATTTGGGATCAGCTGAGGTAGGATCAAGCGTTAAAGCAGGTTTTCTTGCTTAGTGTAAGAAATTCCCTAAAGTTTCCTTATTTAGCCATAACTGTAGCTGCATACTGATTTCTTACTTGATACTGTCCCAAAAATTCAATTTGTATTGATATGGCAGAACATTACAAAGCCTATAGCACTTCATTTTTCTTCTTTTTAAAAAATTAAGTAACACACCATATTAACTAGGGCAATTAACAATAGTAAAATCACTAACATAAAACAAAAGTAGACATGTTAAACTTGTACTCATTAATTCACAAAATTTACATTTCGTATTTCTATAATACATTTCCCCATGGTATAAATACATGTTTAGTTATTCCATGTTGCACTGATTCACATTGTATCTGTAACTGTATGTTGTCTAAGGGCAAATGAATATTTTGAAGGTAACATGAATTCTCCTAAATTCATATTTCAAAACACTAAAATGAAAAGTGAAACAAGATGCGCTTACTTGAACTTTTTGTTCAGTTGGATTCCTGCTCCACAGAAATGCCTTCAAATGCCTGCCATTTACCAACATCCTCCTCATGAAACTTGTCTTGAAGACTATTCAAGGAATATAGAAATTGCTTGCCTATTACTGTATCCTTTTCTTTTTATAATACACATCTGGGTTAATTTTAAGCCACACAAAACATTTTAGGGAGGGCATCCCTTCCTTGAATCAAGGACAAAAGCATTCCAGCTTTCCTGCAGAGCAATTATTTCCATCAAATGACAGAATTTAATTCCTTGCCATGCAATCCTGGAACACAAATTGGTATACAGGTGTTATAGATTTCCCATCCAAACACTGATCAGATGACATCCTGCTACATTTCAGCAAAGTTGTAACTTTATGTGGTTTCCATCTGAGTTCCTATTTTGATAAAGACTTCTTGTAGCAAAAAAAATCCCTCTCGCCCAATTATTGCAAGTTATACTATATTTTGACGGTCTAAGCTTATGCGAACAGTCACAAACTGTTAAGGCAGGGAAGCTGTTTCTTTGCAGTCAGCCATACCTTCTAGACTCCTGTTTTAAGGCTTGTGCACTACAGGGGAATAAATATTTTAGCTCATCTGATAAATAAGGAAAATGATATGTCCATACTGACTGTAATTCAGTACATATTCTCAAGTCCTCACAATGTCAGATCACTTGTTAACAATATATTTTTTTAAAATGATTGATTAAATGATAATTAATTCATGGATACTTCCACCCACTTCTTCATGACGTAGTGAAAGCATTAGTTGGCATTTCAGAAGAAGTAAGGCTGTGGATTTTGGATATCGTAAAGAATGTTACTTGTTTACTCCAAGCTACTTCTAGATGACAAGCAACCATTGAGGTCTTGCTAGCATGATGTTGGGATTGCCAGATATCAATGTGGTCCTCCCAATGCAATGGAGGTGGAGCAGGCATTAATTGTGTTGCATTGCTATCTCAGGAAATGCAGCAGTGATGCCAAATAGTCTTTTCAAATGCATATCTGGCAAGGTGCATACAATATTGCCTCACTAAGTAAGGAATGGGTTTGTGTCATGCTCCTGAACTCCCCAGTGAGGTGAAACTGTATGCACCCCTCTAGGCATACAGGTGAGCAAATCTGTGCCGGGGTTTTCTGCATGCATCTAGTAGGCTATTGCAAGGGGCAATGCCAGGCTCCCATTTTTTGACCCTGGCTGTCTGGAGACAGTCTGAGTTTCTGTCAAAGTTCTTCAGATGTGTCTTTGATTTTCTCATCATTCTATATTATTTATTTAGCCGGAGCTAGAAAACAGCTCATCGATATGATAAATTATTTTCATGGTACCCTTATGGCTAGTTCTGACCTATAGAATCCACAGCATTCATCTGCCAGAGGGATTCGGAATTTTGTCCAAACAAAATCTCTACATTGGTAAGAACTGTAGTACTGAAAGTGATGTGTTCCTCGTTTTGAGTTAATTGCACCTCTATGCACTATCTAATGATGTCCTCGAAAGAGACAGAGATAGCAAACCAAAACAGTTCTCGGGTGTTTTTAGTACAGCGATTTCCAAAACAGAAGGAATAATAGGCAAGGGAAATGCCTGGACTATTCTTTCCTTTCATGCTGCCATCTGATTTTCCTATTCATGTCTTTGGAAAATTAGGAAACTAGAAAAAGCCATCTTCTCCTCAAAAGAAGCCTACACAAAAGCAGTCTTCCTCACAACTTTTCTTGTGCTATCAAATAACTATGTAAACGAAACTCTTTCCCTCTTTTAAAAATCTTATCCAGCTGAGACAGTGAATATTCTGAATAAATATTTGAGCCATGCAAGATGATTGGCAGCTATCACAAATGGCTCTAAAATTGGCCATAATGCACTGCTCCCGGTTCCTACAAGCCTGCTCAGGCAATGCTCATGCAAATGGCTCCCCTTTGTCATGGATGCATTGCTTGTGATGCTTTCCTCCAAGGCATCTCGAACAGAGGTGCATTGAATATAGCCCAGTACAACTGAATATAAATAAATAAATATTCTGTGCCTTTCTTCCAACGTAAGAGGAGCCCTGCTGAATCAGGCCACAGCCCATCTAGTCTATTATCCTGTCTCACACAGTGGCCCACCTATTGCGTCTATGCATCTCAAGCAGAAGGCAAAGGCAAAACATTCACATGCAAATTGCCTTTAGAAATACCCTGTCAGTCTCTCCAAAATAGAGGCATCCATACTAGTAGCCATTGATATACCTGAACTCCATTAATTTACCTAATCCTTTCTTAATGCTGTCATGGCTGGTTGTTGTCATCACCTGTTCTGGTAGTAAATTCTAAAGACTGGTGACCCTCTGAGTGAAAAAAACACCTTTCTCTTGTTGGTCTTAACTCTCCAGCCCATCAGCTTCATAGAATGCTTCCTGATTCTAGACCGTGTTCAGATATAGCACGCATGCACCATCTGTGAGGCAGTTCTGAGGTGCCTTGGAGAAGGCTTCAAGTTGGGATGGTTCACACATCAGTCTACCACTCTCCCTCTTATGAACATGCTGTGGTTGAAAAAGTGGATTAGGGAAAGCTTGGGAACACGAGGGCCATAAACTGTCTCTCTGAGGTACCTCTAAGGTATCCCTTTTGTTATATCTGAACACAGCCCTAGTGTTGTGTGACAGAGAAAATACTTTTTCTCTATCCACCTTTTCCACACCATGCATGATTTTATATACATCACTCTGCAATGTCATTTATGTGGTGCCAGTGATTTACACTGATACACTGGAACTCTGTTGTTTCATTAACGTTCAGTTTTCCAAAGCTGACAGTTACTTGCAAATTTTTCACCACATGGTTGTTTGTGGGGTACAAACCACAACATTCTACAAGTGGTGGTGGTGGCCATATCTGCACTTTGGAATGACGCCAAACTGGTGAGATATGTGTGGTGGAGTAAAAGTTCAATTCTAGTAGTTCACAGCAACTGGAGTGACACCTACAACTTTAGTGTCATGTGCACACCACCACTACTGATGCTAACGTGGCTCACACCACGTTGAAGGCTGCCATATGTGGTGGCTAGGGATGTGCACAAGTATTTGTCACCTTTGGAGTTTTGAATTCAGATTGAATGTTGGTACATTCAAAGACTGATATGTGAATATGAATCAAATACTTTGATACATTTGTAGTAAGCTTCGATACATCTGTGAACCTGGGTAGATTGGAAAGTGGCTGCTCCAGTCACATCTGCAATGGATCCAGAGTGGATTCAAAGCACATTCAGAGTGGATTCAAAGTGGACTGAGAGTTGATTTGACGCATTCAGAGCAGATACATAGGGGATATGTAGGGGCTTTGTAGAGGATACATAGGGATTCATAGGCGATTCATAGCAGGAATTTGAGTTTGATTCATATTGTCCCATTCAAAGGGGAACTATTCAAATGACTATGAATTTTTTACCCTTGATTTGATATGAATCTGATGAAAAAAAACCCATTAGTGCACATCCCTAGTGGTGGCAGGTCAGAAGAGATGCCACTTTCACATTATACTGGCTTCTCTGTATGTGGGGGTGGGGTGGGGATGTGGCTTGTGGGGGTGGGGAAAAGGTGCTTTTACACTCTGCAGTTTCGTTCTTTAAAAAGTCTTTACCCTTTTTAAGCCCTCCTTCCCACTCTTCTGGCAGCATTTGCTTTGCCAAGCTGGTGATTGTTTTACTAGCTATCTGGAGAATTATTGTTTTATGTTACTTTTATCCTGCTGTCTTCCTCTCTTCCAAAAATGTGCATTTTTTCTTCCTTTCAGAGCCAGCAATAGCATTAGGCACAGTGCGATGGAGGCTCCAGGCAGATGAACCTAGGTGTTTTGAAAAGACAGCAAGTTGTTAATTATGAATATTTGATCTTTCTTTCTTTTTTCTGCACAAGGGAATGGAAGCAGTACTTGTGGGATTTATGGTCTCAGTGCCAAAATAACTCTATCTATCTGAGTTGTTATACCTAATAGAAGCCAATGCATGAAATTCAGAGAAGACACTAATCAGCAATTTGCCATTAACTTTTGTGCTCTGCAAATTGTGGCAAAGTCGGCTTACTTCCACATCAGATCAAAGTCCAGGATGCTGTGGTTTCCAGAGATCAAAAACTCTGAATAGTGTTTTTCTTCTCATGTGTCCTGGGTAACTAATCACAGCTATCTATGGACCTTTTCCGACTAGGGCTAGGAACCCTTCTAAGACCCCATTGGTACCTGATTGGTATTAATTGGGAAGGCTCTCTTCCCCACCTGGACCCCATTGAAGGCCCCATCTGCAATTTTCTAACAACCACCACATAAGTGTTAGATGACCAATTTCCTTACAACCATGCCGACATAGAGGTGGAATTACTGGTATCATACATGATAGTAACGATGGGTAATCATGCCATCTGTATAATGTTTTTAAGTGCAACTTATTTGCTTTTGCTGATTTGAATTTCTAATGATTATTAATTAGTATCTCTTTCCAATCTGGCTCTGAGACAAGGATGTGTAAGCCATTTCCCCATAATTTCTGTAAAGAGTCTTCCTTGTTGTCTCCAAGATTGTCTAATATTTTGTATAATGGTGAAATTAAACTCATGTTTCTGGGATAAAGGTTATTGTTATGGGCTTCCAAATCATGTTGTGGGCAATTCATTGCTAGAAAAACATCTGTTGAGGATAGGATTTGCTTTAATTTCAGTACGAACAACCAATATTTGTTTCTTCGATGTAATATGTTCTGACTTCTAACCTTCTGATGTACCATCTATTTAAAACCCATTTGTTTTTTCTTTCTTTTTCCTCCCCCTCCCTCCCTCCCTCCCTCGTTCGCCAAATGAACCATAATATGAGAAATGCTCCACCAGTCAGAACCCAAAACCCATCTATTCCAGCAGCTTGCTGTCACTGTGGTCAACCTGCTAGGTATTTTCTCCAGGTTGGAGAGACAGGCAGGATGCCTCTAAAAGTCATTTGCAGAGATTCAAAAGCAGGTGAAATGTTTGAGATGCTCATAAGCAATTGGTGGGCCCCTGTGTAAGATAGGATGTTGGACTAGATAGACTGTGGCCTGAACCAGCAGGGATCCTCTTATGTTCTCAGCTATACAAGGAAGCCCACCAGGAGAACACAAACTACAGCTTGCTCTGCTTTCAGCCTCCTAAAAGGTGTGCCTGTGGAGTATTTTTGTTTTTTGCAGGACCATATTGACAGCATTGCCAATCCAAACTGGACTGAGTTGAGTTAATGATAATCTAAGCCACATCCTTTCTTATCTAGACACATTCTTGCTAATGGGCATAAGACTGTCAGCTGGAGTTAAGATTCAGCCCAGTTACTGAAAGCAGTTTCTCTGGCAAATGGGAAGTCTTCATTAACGGGTAGCCTTTACTTCCTAAGCTGAGTCAGCTTCAGTTCAAAAATTCCTAACTTTTGGCAGTGAACACCACACTTCTTAACTTCCTTTGAATTATCTCTGGTTTTATAACCTAGATATGTCACTTCAAAGAACTCTGTATGTTCTGCTTCACTCTGAAGTGGGGGAAATTGTGCATGTGGAATTGTACAGTATAGCTTGTAAATCTCACACTAGTTTTTTTGTTTTGTTTTGTTTTTTGCTAGGGAGAAAATCACTCATCCTGTTCTTGGGGTTTCTGACTCTTTTCACCATTTCAAACCTGCTTTAAATGATACTGAACAGAAAGAAAAAATAGAACGGCACACACTTGGTAAGGGCAATGGCAGGGTAGCAAACTACACATGATTTGCACTACATAAATGTAAAAACACCCAAGGTCACAGCAGTAGTGTTGGCCTGTTTAACTCCAAGTGAATTTTAAAAATCAGTTTTACATCAAGGTGTTTTCACACTTCTGTTAAGTTCAGCGAGGGTAGCTGGCATCCTCTCATTCTCTGAGTCCCCTTCTCCTTCTGCCTTCAATCTTTCCCAGCATCAAATTAGTCCTGTCTTCTCATTTTGTGGCCAGAGTATTTCAGCTTAAGTTTCATCACTTCTCCTTCCAATGAACAGTCAGGATTGATTTCCTTCAGTATTGACTGATTTGACCTCCCTGCAGTCCAAAGTCTTCTCCAGCAGCACAATTTGAAAGGGTCCATTCTTGGTGCTCTGTCTTTCTTACAGTCCAGTATGGCGTATCCGGCTTACACCACGAAATGCGAGGGCTCCGGGAAATGGAGAACAACAGCTGATTGCTGCTACTCCTGAACGCCGCCTGTTACAAAAGTTTTTCCAGTTATCTGACTGGCCCAGACAACCAGGGATCAAGCCATGTGAGGCCTGACCCTGAGGAGCTAGAAAATGCGGGAGGGGGAGAGAAGAGGCAGGAGGCAGAGATCAGCTGGAAGAGAGCGTTTATTTCTGTGCAGAGTTTAAATAGCCTGCCACAGGAGGGTGGGGAGGAAATGATGAAAAGCCACAATCCAGGGATGAGATAGGTTGAGCCGCTTCAGCTGAGCAGGTCAGAAGGCCTTCTGATGTCACATCCTGTGCCGGGAGGCGGGGAGGATCCTCAAACAGGAAAAGAAAGGGTGAGAATGCGGCCAGACTCCATTATGCCGCAAGGCTAAGAGTCCAGCACCCTGCTGGTGCTGAGTGTGTACTACAAGCTTATGGAAGCAGGAAGATTCTTTTTACTCTGAGGCTTGAGAAGCCATGGGAAAACTTGTGCAGGCTTTTGCGGTTACTACAGTCCGGCTCTCAGAACCCATTCATTATTATTGGAAAAACCATAACATTAACTATATGATCTTTGCCAGCAAGGTAAAGTCTCTGTTTTTTAGTTTGCAGTCCAGATTTGCCATAGCTTACCTCCCAAGGAATGATTTGCAGTGATCTTTGAGACTAAGAAAGCCCATTTCCGCACTTACCGTGGTTAATCTGGATTAAGGAGATCTGGATCTTTGAGATCTGGTCCTCGCTCAATCCGTTCCATCAAGTTCCAGATCTATACAGAGACACCATGCTTCTGCATGGGGTGTTTAGCACCAGATGGCAATGAGTACTAACCAGGGCTGTCATGCGGATACCATAGCACACATCCCAAGGTCCTGATTAGGCCCGAGCAGGAAGTCCACTGGACGTACAGCATGATTGGTGCATGAACCTGTCAATCAAGGGTCATTTCCAGTTATAGTAGGTGTGACAGAGAGACATGGCTGCCTAGTTGTCTACATAGCCACTACACAGGTTGTGGGCAGCTTCGTAGACTTCTACATAGGATGGTGAGCCTACGTAGAGTATTTGTAGAGGGGCAGAGCTAGAGCCGTCCCACTGCAAATAGCAGCCTTCAGGCCCACCCTTGGACCCCTTGGGCCCGGCATGTGTGTGGAAATGCTCTCTGAAATCTGGTCTTTATGGTGCAAGACTATTTTGAAGACCTATTTAAAGAGATCTACAGATAATCCAGATTAAAGGACCCAAAGGCCTCACTGAATCTGGAACTGTGCAACTATTAATAGGTCCCTCAGTGTGGAACGTATGTAGTGAATCTGTACCAAAGGGGGACTTATTGGGTGCTTAATGGGGTCTACAAAGCTGGGAAGAACGGGCTTTTCTGCTGAAATATATCAGGCCCAGTCTTTATTTAGTTTCCGGTGGATGCTTAAACTTAATTTGTGAACACAGGCATTTGCAGGTAGTTGATGGAATCAATTGCCTTATATTGGGGAGCAATAGTGTTAATTTTATGTTATTTTTATTATGACTTACAACAACAACAAAAGATGTAAACTGGAACTTCTAGTCTTAAAGAAATAAATCAAATATAACACTTCTGGGGAATGATTTCTTTTACTTTCTGACAATGGTTGTAGGATGATAATGTGGGCAAAAATGATATGCAAATGTAAACAATAAAGAAAAGTAAAACATAACACTATGAGTCCATTATTATTTCCCAATATTATTTCCCCTGTAACTTCAAAGGCATACTGTACACAAGTAGTGTCTTCTTTATTCTCTTTGGATGCAGTGGAATTAAGAAAACAGTTTTATTGAATTTCTCCAGAGAAAAGTGAATCTGAGATTTATTATTAACAGCTGCAGAGGAACAGCTTCTGTATTTTTTATTTTTATTTTTGGGGCATGTGTTCTCCCTGTAGCTACAAATACACTGTACAGACAGCTTTGTCACCCTTCAAAAGCACAGGGGACAGGGGAATGTTGGCTGCCATAAATTGGTAAAGAATGTATGAGGAAAATTCTGACAAGTTACCTTTTTAAAATTAATTTATGCATCAAAACTAATCTAGCAACCATAAACTATTTTTTAAAGGAGCATAACAGTACATTTACATTGGTAGCAATTATGCAGCTTCTGTTTTACTTACAGATAAGTAGTGTTTAGAGAAATGATAAGGAGATGTCTTGAAGAGAAAATGCCTCAGATAGTAAAATCATCAGGCTTTTATGGGTAATTTCAACCCCCGGGTGTTCTGAGGACTATTATTTGATATTTAATCCTCTAGTCAGGTCTATTTAAGATGTCTTTAGAAGTGTGCCAGGAGGAACCATAATCTACAGGTTTGAAGTGATTGCCATAGGTTGGTTAGATGTTCATGTAGATGGGGGACAAAATCATCCCATCTTTTACTAGGTGAAACTTCTGTTCTCAGTTGACGGAGAGCATATTTGCATTTCAGTGATCAGGATAAGCTAGCATGGAGCGTCCACACACAGCAGTGCTGCCTTCATCCCAGAATGGCCCAGAGCCATTCCGAGTCACAATAGCAATGAATGCAGCAGCTTCTGCCACATGCCTGGTTGTTGCCATGTAGCACACATTTGCACAGCTGCAGCCATGCCATCACACCTCCTTGCAGGTTTGCACCCAGAAGTTGGTGTGAATCCGGCTGGCCAGAAGTATACTAGATGCTCCCTATCAAGCTGTGGAAAAGCTCTTACTTCTCCACGGCTTTGGATGATCGGGGACATTCTTGCAAACTCCAGCTTGCTCTGGAACAGATGCAGCACTGCAGCATGCAGATGGAGTGATCTAGACCATCACAGAGAATTCTGGAAAGATAAGTGCAAAAAGGCCCAAGATGAAGCAGGAAACAGAAGGAAAGATATATACAATCTAATAAATAATTTCCTTCATTCTCTATCCTCTTCTCTGCATATCTCTCACAAATAAATCTGAAAGGCTCATTTACTTACAAGAACAAGGAAGGCTCATCAATTACCCATGGCAAACCTGTTGAAAAAAGAAATTGTTGGGTTGGCGTAACAAATAAGGTCACAGAGACCTCATACAATCTTCTCTGACCCTTTGCTCCTGAGCTGGAGGAAACCTCTATTATAAACACTTCCATGCTGATGTTAGAAACATTCAAAACCTTGTGGTAGAAACACACAGCATGCAAAAATTCAACTCAGAGAACTCCTGCAATGCAGTACTCTAATCCTGAGCTACAAGGTATTAACAGGATTACTCTCCTCCTCCTCTGCCATTCCACCATTGAGCTGTCAAAGATGCAGACTCACCTGCAGTGCTTCCTTTCACCTGAATAGCACAACCCTATTTTGGAAAGCACAGAAAATGGCTAACTTAGGGGGCAATTTCTTGTGCCCACTAAAATAGTGCAAACTATAAATATCAAAGCTAGTGGGGATTTGAGATTTCCAAGACTTGAAGCGGTTTGTGGGGAAGTGCAGGAGATGGAGCGAGTATTCTACCCTTTGTAGCAGCAGGGACTACCATTTTATGGATCTTGCCTAGGATAGGATGATGAAAAGTCCACAGCTGAAGGCAGTAGTCATGGTGAGGGGATTTTGCTTCCCTCCTTAGGAACTCACATGTGGAGTTCCACAGGGATCAATTTTGTTCCCCAGTTTTCAGTCATTGGGAGAGAGCCTCAGAATATTTGGAGTGAGGTGTCACTAGTATGCCAATCAAAAATCTTGCTGCAGCACGCTATAACAGCTGCCATTTGCAAACTGTCTTCAGGGAAGCCCTAAGGAGAGTGCATTACAGTAGTAGTCTAGTCTGAAAGTTACTAGGCATGATAATGGTGGCCAAATTGCCTCTGTCCAAAATAGGTTGAGCTGACAGTTGCTGTCGAACTAGGTATAGCTGGAAATAGGCTCTCATGACCACTCCCTTCACCTGAACTTCAAGCATCAACTCAGAAGCCAAGAGGACCACCAGATTTCATACCTATCTCTTCCAGGATAGTACAGCCTCATTAAGACAAGAATGTCTTCCTACTTCATGGCCTCAAGAACCTGTGATTACACGTGGCTTCAGCCTCAGTTTATTGGCTCCCATCCCTGAGGTAGGGATGTAACCATCACAACATCAAACTCTGCAACTCCATAGCCTTTACAGAAGTATGTCATCAAAAGCCTCCAAGAGACCCAGGAGAATCAAGAGGGTAGCCTTTTATCCACTTGAGCTTCATAACTGTGGCTTTGTGACAAGCCTTAAAACCTTGGGAAGTGGCTGTTGTCCAACTGCCCGGAAAGCAGTAGGTCACAAGTTCTTCCCAGAAGAAGACCATGGCAAACCGCTGCTGTCCCTGCCAAGAAAACTGTATGGATGTGTCCATTAAGTCACCACAAGTCAACTCTTACTTGATGGTACCAAACAATAACAAATACTAATACTTTGAATTGGGAGTTTGTAGCCAGAAATGCTCATCAGCAACCTTGTTGTTGAATTCTTCTCTGCTTGTAGCTTCTGAGCCACACATGTATTGAATTCAAAGAGTAAAGCACAGAGCTTACCAAGGCTTTGATTACTGTAGCTAAGATATCCCCGTATAAAAAAAGTTGTAACTGGATGAATTGTTGTCAATCCTTACTAGACACCATAGCCACAGGAGTCTCAAATGACTGACAAATCCAAAAGTACTCGTAAGCTTATGTGCTATTTCCTCAAGAACAGGATACCTCCCTGTTTCCTGGAATCAAGGTCATGAAACATAACACTTCTGTCTTATCTGTATTTAATTGGACCACACTCAGCTTCTTACTACTGCCAAACAATGAATCACTACCTGAGCTGCCGCATTTGATGGAGAGATAGAGCCAATGTCATCAGCATCTCGCTGACACTTTGTGTCCCTTATGACATTTTTGGCAGTTCCTATGAATTTTTCAGACTATGGTGAACATGATCATGCTCTTTTGTGAGCTTCCAGATTTGAGAAAAGTTCTCTACTGTAGTACTAACCCCAGAGGTAACAGCACAACCACTTCAGTGCCGCTACAGTGGATCATCTAGTCAACAGCATAAAAAGCAAAGGATAAATCATGCCAACAGAGTCACGTTGCTCCATTCTTCTCCTGTTTAAAATCACCAGTAAAGATAACTAAACCAATTGGTGTGTAATATTTAGGTCTGCAGCTAAGCTGAAGAGAATCTAGATAGCTGAGTCCATTAAAGTTTAGCCATAGCTGGACTGCCACTGCTCTCTTGAGTACATTGCCCAGAAAGGGGATTTTGATGACTGGGTAATAAGAACATAAGAGGAGCCCTGCCAGATCAGGCCACAACCTGTCTAGTGCAGCATCCTGTCTCACACAGTAGTTCACCAATTGCTTCTGGGCATTTGAAACAGAAGACAAAGACAAATACTGTTTCTGCTCATAGCTCCCTGCAAATGGTCTTTAGCTATTCACCATTCCCTGGACCAATCTACAAAACTATCCTCCACTAACTTTTATGAGTAATATTGTGTAAGGACTCAGAGCATATATGGCTAGCTGAAACTCTGGAATATATTTATTCACATTCTCAGACCGTATCCAAAATTATCAAGCTATATGTCAGTCTTTAACTGTGGGATTCACTTTTTATTTTATTTATTTATTTATATTTATATTTATATCCCGCCCCATAC
>MTQE01001141.1:8653008-8666176 GCA_014337955.1 Aspidoscelis marmoratus
CTCGATGACCCAGGAGGTCCCCTCCAACTCTACCATTCTATGATTCTCTGCATCCAGACTGAATCTAGATAATGTGGGTTTTTTTCCCTAAGAATGCCTGCAGCTGCATATCAACCATGCTGTCCAACACAGTGGTCCTTTTTGCACTTACCCGGTGTTCATGAACAAGCAGGTTGCTGCAATGCTTTTTCTGCACTTGTGATCTGCTGTACCATTCCCCTATCCTGTCCTGCTATGGAGAGGTTAAAAGTTGCCCACAAGCATTTCAATGGTAGCAGGAACAGTTTAGGAGCAATGCCTTCATGCCATTTCCAGTGTTGTGAGGTCAGGGGGTGAGTCTGCCTCTGGGGTTGAGCAGCTAGCTCTGGATCCCCTGATGTTAGGTCTATAATACCTGAGTTCTCTTTCAGGCCATGCTCTTGTAACTTCCCAACTGAACTATTGTAATGCACTCTACATGGCTTGCTCTTGAAGATAGTTCAGAAACTGCTGCTAGTGCAGAATGCAGGATCTAGACTGTTAACTGACACTGCTGGCAGTATGCACATCACAACAGTTACTGGCTGACTTTATGCTACCGAGCCCTGATCAGGGTATTACTGTTAACTTACAGAATCTCCCTTCTGGGGTGTATCAGACACCCTCACTGTATGCTTTCAGATACCTGGTGAAGATTCACTTCTTCACCCTGCTCTTCCGCTGAGGGAACAACAGCTCCTCCCCAATCAGGCTCTGCCACTGTGTGGGGAGCCAATATGTTTCATCTGTTTTATAATTATTTCACTCTGGTATATTTATTATTTGCATTTCTATCCCACCCTATACCCAGAGGTCTCAGGGCAGATAACAGCATTTAAAATCAAATATTAAAACAATAACAGCATACTGTATATTAAAAACAACAGTTTCTGCAAGTGGAAAGGAAAAAGTGTATTCCCATTTAAACAAACGCCAGGGCAAAGAGGTGCATCTTCACTGCCTTCCTGAAAATAAGTTTAGGGTGTGATATAAATATAAATAAATATGCAAGTTTGTTTTAAAGATGATGACAAGGAAGGGCTATTCATAGCTGACCAAAATGTTGGGTTTTGATGCTAGCTCTTTTGTAATTATATTCCCTTTCTAAATAGACTATTTCCTATTTTTGTCTGAGTGCCATTTATAGTCAGACACAAAACTGAAGGCCACCCTAAGCAGTAAAACGTGTGAGCTGTATAAACTGACAAAATAGTGCAAAATTAATTTTACTTACTCCATGGAGGGAAGGCAAGCTCATGTTCTAAAATACTGTCCATGTTATCTTTGATTTTACAGGTAGTTTGTACAGATATATAGTGGTTCAATCAGATTGATTCCTCCTGTCTGTGCAATGACAAATGTGAAACCTTGCAGCCCTTAGAAATCTCTGATACTATTCCTTTGGTTGGTTGGTTGGTTTAAAAAAATAAACTCCCAAAAGGAACAGGAAACAATCTTCTGTGGACTAACTCTCATTTTTCAAAATGTCATTTGCCTAAATGGCTTTGAGGGGTGGGGAGGAACATTCAAAATATTTGGTAATGGAATGCTCTGCTAGATGGAAGTGATCCTCACATAGGCTTTTATTGATTTAAAGGTACAGAAAGAACTCTGAGTAGATTTTGCTAAGAACTATACCAGGACATTAGGAGAAACATGACATTTAATTAAGGTGCTGTCACTCCAGAAATTAGTCCAGGCTGGGTTAGATCTAATTGAAGTGTACAAGTCTTGAATCCTTCAGCTGTTTTTATTTGATGGCATTGATATGTACAGTTGTGAGAAAGCCCTCTTTTACAGACAGTAGTCACCTTTTTTTGCTGTGCAGCTGCCAGCATTCTTAGGGAAAAAAAACTGAGTATCTAGTTTCATTTCAATCTGTTGGAAATTACTCTCTATTTGTCCTGAAATAGACAGAGTCATAAAAAAAAAGTCAACAAATTCTATAGTTAGCATGTAAACAGAACACAAGGCAGACATCTTCTTTTACAATGACACACATGTGGCACGGTCCGGCGGGACTGTGTAAAATTTGACCATCTCTTCTAAAATGTCAATATTTTAACTGTGCTATTTATGATTATTCAAACAGCCATTCTTGTTTTGTTTTCCCTGACCCACTATTTCTCAACCTGTGCTCTGTAGGACAATGGTTTTTTGCTATGCTTGCAAGCAAGTAAGAGTAACAAAGGAGGTTTGATCTCCAATCTTGGATCAAAAACAAAACTGCACTCCAGAGGTTCACTTCCTGCCCTGTTGTAATTATCATAAACTTAGATCTTGTCAAGCATACACGTGTGCTTTATCAACTAAGGAAGTTAACTAGATTTGAAATAGACAAAAAAAAAAAAAAGGAACAGGATGTTGACCATTTCTTGTTTATCTGATTACAATAATCTATTAATTATCTCTCCAGAAGTGCCATCCAGTTTCTGTGCGGCAACAAAGTGATTTATTGGCCCAGAGCACCATATGGCTGTCTTAGATGGAAGCAACAGACAATTAGGGTTCCAGCTGGCTTCATCCCTACCCTAGAGTCACAACTGCTGATAGTTCATCATCTCCTCCTGGAACACAGGCAAAAAATCTCAGCATTAAGTTTATACTTTGGTGAGCAGCAGTCTTTGCTGGTACTGTGAATGGACTTTCTGGCTTGGCTTCGGACTTCTCTCTGATTCCTTATTACAGATAACAATCTGGCTCTTGCCTGTGTCCTATAGTCTGATCTTCTCTGCTGCTATGGTGGGGTTGGCACACATATCTCTTGCAGCCCCACTATAACCCTGCTTCCACCATCTAAATTCAAAAGAAAACTTCTGCTGGAAAACCCAAGCCCTATTTGTCTCGTGGGTGAGTATTGGATGATTGAGTGTGTGAGAGAGAGCTCTCTTGATAATTTATATGATTATTGTGTTATAATAAATGTTACATGAACAGTGTATAAAACCAAATTTGGTGTCTTTGGTATCACTTCAGAATCTTCAATAGTTCTGGGTAGGGTCACACCAGTACCTTTTCCTGTATCCAAAGAACCTAAGTCCAAACTGGGCACGACACGTATAAGATGGAACTAGAGTTGGAATAGCAAGTTCTTGGGATATTGAAACACAAGCAAACAGGTTGTCAACATTGAGGGAATTACGTGTCTAGTGATGAAAACAAAATGATGATGGCAGTCATGGGGAACCATGGGGAAATGTTTGTAAAAACTGCAAAATTGGAAAAACATACTATTAGTGATTTTGCGGAATGGTTTGAGATAATAGATAAACGATTGGGAATAGACATTTGGTCAATAAAAATACTGACAATGAATTAAAAGAGAAGACACTGAGGTAAATAAGATTTGTGATGTAGGAAATAGGAAATAATTATTAGGTACCATCTTTATTATCGAAACATGCGTTATGATCAGAAAAAAAAGTTGTAAGATTAAATGATACCATTGATCTGGATAGATGTGAAAAATGGGAAACGGGATTTGGATGTCCTCATGAAATTCGCCAAGAGGAGGAGCCTTGTGCTATGTAAATATCTGATTCTATTTGCTGACTGCAGAAAACGAAGAGGAAAATGATGGTATATGTCAATGGATTGGGGTGTTTTATGTGCAATGTCCTCAATCCCATTGTTTTGGTCAAGCGGAACATACCAGGATACAGAATACCTGGAGTGTAAATGGTTTTTTTTTTCCAGAAATTGCATTTTCCCCACACCTTCAGGATGGAGCAGCAACCATTGCTCTATCCACCATGCATCTCTCGAGGCTGAAACAGCCAGCCATGCATGTGCAGTGGTGGCAACACACAAATCCAGGTCTTCTGGATGCCCTGGTGCCTGGATGTACAAGTTACTTAAAATGTGCAAAGACAGTGCAAGCCATAACACTGCCTAGCCAGGAAGAGATAATGGTGGTGGTGGTGAGGCAATAACACTCATTATCACTTCCTGGCATGATTTGCTGCTGTCATCTGGAGGCAGCTTCGGGTCCTTATGAATCTCCTTTTCTTAAGTATCTGACGTTACACTGAGCTTCACTCCAGCATGCCCTCTACTATTACTTCTAGGCTTATTCCCAGCTCTGAACACCTTCGGTTTTCAGTCCTGGTACCTTGCCTACATCTTAGTTCCAGGGCCTTTCTGAATTAGATCAGATCACAGTCCATCTAGTGCAGCCTCCTGTCTCACACAGTGGCCTACCAATCGCTTATGGGCACCTCAAGCAGAAGACAAGGTCAAATCTCCACCTGCTCTCAACTCCCTACAAACGCCCTCAACCTGGAGGAAATGCCTAGCCAAGTGTGCTATGAACCTCCCTTCTGCATGTTAGTGCTTGAAATGAGAGGCGTGTCCTCTGCCAGTATAGTCTGTCTGCAGCAGACAAATAGTGATGAAGAAAAGGAGGCTCTTGTTCTGGAGTACCTGTCAACTTGATTAAAAGGGTCCACCAACATAATAACAAGGGATCACAGAAATATGTAGAAGGTTCACACCTCTGCATTCTGGATTACTGGGGTAGCTATTTCAGAAATGCAGTGCCAGAATGCCTCCCTCCAACGCCAACAGTGCTTTTAAACTCTCCAAATGCCTTTCATAACCTGATAAAGATGAGATGTGTTGTTCCTGCATCTCTCTCTCTCCCTCTACCCCATCATCTTCCCATCTTCCTATCTATCTATGCAAGTTATATGTAAATCAGTGTAACCTTTTCTATCCACTTTTTAAAATTTGATTCTTGCTGTTTCCCTTCCCCTTTAATTATATATGTCATTTTGTTTAGTTGTACATCCCATCTACTGCAGCAATACATTTAGCCATTTTAGCTTGAGCTAAGCAAGATAATCTCTTCCAGTTGCACATATAAAACAGAAAATCAGTATATTAAAAGATGATGTGGGGCCAGTGAAATTCAGTTGTTTCCCCTGCAATGATCTCCAAAAGCAAAACCCAGAGCTGTCAAAAGTCCTCATAACTTATTTGTGCATGTCATCCAAACTGAACCAAAGGGATGTCAACTATTTTTTTCATAAAATAAAAAAATATCATTTTTCTTAATGGAAACTAGGAATGTCAATCTGGAGCCCAGGGTGTATTTTCCACAGTAAAAGTTATAAAACCTCAATGTCTCACAAAATAGGATTTAATAATGGTAATCCTGACAAAAACTATGCTACATTAAGGCTTCTGGGCACCACTATAATGTATCTGTGTCACAGCCAGTCCAACAAAGCACATGCTAGTGAAAATAATTTATTGTTCAACAGCTCTTGCTGCAATTCTGAAAGTATTTCACATTTTACTTTCTTTTCTTTTAAGCCTTAACCGTAAAACAGATTGATTAGTGTAGTTTCTTTATTGGTATATTGTTTTATTAAAACCCTTTGGAAGAAATTAGGACAGATATTGCTAATGGAATTCACAGGCCTAATTCCCTGTGTTCTCTTGTGCCCACCAAGACAACTGTGTTGTTCTTCTTGCTATGTCAGATCCAAACTAGATATAATACCGGATTCAAACAAAATGCCTCTGCACAATTGCTCCAGGGCCAACTAAAGACATTTTACTGCCTGAGGCAAACATGGTAACACCTTTCCTATTTCACATGCAGAAGCTGCCAGCTCTGTTATACTTTCCAATTTGCTGAGTACCTGTTACTTTATCTGAGGTCTCTGGGGTACCTCAGCAAATGGTAAATGTACACACCAGAGCGGTGTGTTCTGCCTCAGGAAGTTGCTTCTCTCTGCCCAGTGATAGGGCTGGCCCTTGTTTGATATAGATGTTTTCTTTTTGCTCAGTTTTAATGTCAGCACACAGGATTCTTCAAATATGACCAGAACAGTAGGGTACTTTTCACACTGGATGGAAGATTGGACCCATGGTCCAGTCTAGGCCTCTGACCTCTGCACTCTGGTCCTGAACAGCAGGGCTCCTACCCACTGACCATGTTTCATCCTCATTGGACAAAGCAACCAAAATGGCACCATAACCCAATATAACTGTAGACTTCAACACTGACTTCAGTCATTTGGAGTATAAAAGTGTGACCCTTTGTTGTGGCATAACAGGATGCACTGCTAAAATGTCTGCCTCACTCAGGGACCTTCATTTCTGGCTTTAGGATTTTGGGAAGCTCTACAAGAGTTCCAAAGCTGTCCTAATCTTTGGATCCAGTGGTGGGGACTGATGAATTACAGGCTGTCCCAATGCAAATGAATGTATCCCATGTCAAGGGCAAGCCAACCCAACTTAGGATGAATTGTGTGTATTCTGCGACAAGTTGGCTTGCCAGCTTTATGAAGTCCAAAGCTGTGGTCAAACCTGTGGTTTAATTCAGCTTCAGTCCTCCTTCAGAGCAAGAGAACACATCATCAAAGTGACCAGTAATTTTCTTTCCACATTATCTACACCAAAGGTGAATTTTCTGAGTAATTTTACATTGAAAGAAAGCAGCTTGTCACTTTGCTAGTGTATTCTACCACTCTGAAAGTAGACTGAAGCAGGAGATATCAAGGGTAAGTAGAGTACTTCTCACAAAAATGTTAGGAAACCAAGTCTGAGAAAAGGCAACTGACATTTTAGGGCTGTTAACACCAAGGTATCATTTTTCAGTACTTATAGACATATAGCTGTTCTTGGGCTGTATTCATAGTAGCAAAATGTGGCTCAAAAGGGATTTAGAAAGGCTTGGTGCCTCTGGGGGGAGCTTTTTGGTGATGTGCTATGGGAGGTGCTAAAACTATGTGTAGTTCTAAACACAGGGAGGTGTGCCTTCTGCATGTCTCCCACACTGGTCTGCTGGTAAACCTCCTTAAACCAGTCTACCAGTCCTCCTTAATCCAGATCAAGCTCTGTCTAATGCAGACAGAATGGACCAGCGGGCTGGATGGAAATACGCTCCCCACATGAGCACTATCATTGTCACTGTTTTGGCTAATCTGTTGAATCTGTTTTTTATAATTCTTGTATTTTGATGTTCCCTGAGACCTTGAGGTGTGTGGTGGGATGGAATTATAAATAAGTAACTGCAAAGACAATATTGTACACCACCCTGAGCTGCTGGAAAAGAAAGTGGGACATGAGTGCCATAAACAAGTAACAGATATCTGCTGTCAGATGGCAGTCTGTTTGAAAGCACATTTTATTCCAGGCCCTTTCCATTTCAAAGCTCTTCCCTTAGTCCTTTTTTTTGGGGGGGGGGAGGAAAGACAGCTGAGCAGGCATGAGCCATATAATCACCAAAAGGCTACTGAGTAAAGAACTTGGGTCTTTTCTTATTTTTCTCCCAGATGCATGATGTCAATTGCTTTCTTTTTGCCCCCCACCCCCGGCTTGTCGCTTGAAAACCCTGAAAGCTACTCTAAGATGGTCCTTGCCTTCCTGTCTCTTGCTATTTGCATTACAATGAGCAGACGGTGAAGCTGCCCTTTATAAAAGTGCCCTGTCATTCTGGCTCCTATGCTTGATAGATTTTTACTGGCAGTAACCTTCGTAATATCTCCACCATCCACTCCCTTTCTCACTCAGTACCAAGTCTCAATTCCAAGGGTACCCAAGAAATTATCTTTGTAGGTGTTACAAAGAAAAGGACACATTTGCCAGGATAGGATATAACTTTATGTAACTTCTGTTTCCCATGAGTATTATTATTTTTTAATAATTATTTAGAAGACTCTGCTGTCCCTAGCAGAGTGAAATTTTCTTACCTTTATCCAGATTTTGGTCATTTTAGCATATTGTTTATCTAAGGAGTAGGAGGAAAAGAGAAAGAGCTTTTCTTCATTGTGCCTTAGTTAGAATCAGGAAGGGGACTATATGGGCCTCCATTTTGCACATTCGTGTGGGTTACGGGAGACACCACCCAGCACTAGCATACTCCATCTGTGGAGGACAGGGTTTGAGCCAGGGCCCTTTCTGCACTTGGCCTTATTCTGGAATGTATCTCAGGAGAGCGGTCTGCTGGCCACAAGCTAATGCAAACTAGGGATGTGCATGGATATTTGAAAATTCAAAAGCCCAATTCAAATCCGATGAATATTGACATTCGAATTTGAATCAGATTTTCAAGAATCAGGATTTAAACATTCGGACAAATTTTGGATATTCAAAAATCTGATATAGACTTTTGAATAATTCAACTGAATAGAACATCGTATAACATATCCAAATATTGTGTTTATTTGCGCTTATGATACAAACACGAAAAAAAATGGGATGAGCACAAATTTGAAAATCAGACACAAATGTTCCTGACATTCATATTTTTGAGTTCAAATTGAATTTTCCAAAGTACAGATCCGGATAATGTAGATTTGAATTGGATTTTTGAAAATCTGGACTTTCAAATCTTGAATCGAATTGAATATTCAAATTGACTCGAATATGAATGCAAAAAATGCATTCGTGCACACCCTTAATGCAGACTGTGGCAGGGCTCATTTGGGACCTTCCATAGTTTGCACTTGCATGCAGATAGCAGGTCCCTATTCTGGCATATATTCCAGAATATGGTCAAGTGCAGAAAGGCCCCAGGTTACAGGGTCCTTGATTTGGATTGCTGGTAGACTTTATTAAACAGGCTTACCAGTATACTATCAGGCCCTGGGCAAGAACACAGAGGTGTGTTAAAATCACAGCCACATCTTACATAAAAGGGAGGGGAGAAAGCCTTCCCCTCTCATTAAAATCATTCCTGAGGATTCCCTCACTCCAATTTTGGCAGGTGAAGTGGAAGAGTTCCTAGAAGGACCCCTTGAGGCCATCACCAAGAGTTGTTTAAATAGTTCTCAAAACTCATAGAACAGCTCTACAATAGATGCACTATAAGTGCTTGCTGTAGCATTATAGGAGCAGAACATAGCATCTGTGCAAACATCTTGTTCATGTGTGAGGCTGCGGCAGGCATTGTGTGCGAGTGCTCATTGTCATTGTGCAGGTGCAGAGAGACTCAACACACATCTGTCCCTTCTTTTTATGACTTTTTACCACAGTCCCACTCACATAGGAGCTATAATGGTGGTGGCCATGGTTTGAGAAATGGGTAAGATCCTCACACCACTGGGACTCCTTGGGAGTAACGTAAGGTAATAAGGAGAGCTGGACTGTCAGGTGAGACAGTTTGGTCTTGTGGTTAGAGTGCTGGACTCCTAACTCGTAGTCACTGGATTTGATTCCACACTCTTCCAAGAAACCAGTTGGGTGACCTTGGGCTAGTCACAGCTCTCTTTCTGAGCTCTCACAGCCCTGCCTATCTCACAGGATGACTGTTGTGGGGAGAAGAACAGGAAGCTTCATCAGCCACTTTGAGTCCCCTTAAAGTGGGATACAAAAGCCAACTCTTCTTCTCCTTCTAACTGCACTCCTTAATAAGCTCTAGTTCAGCAAGACCGAAAGGGTCATATGGGCTATGTGGCGTAGCCTGTAGTCTGGGACAGGATTTTACTTCCCTCTCACCTCTTACTAGTGAGTGTTTACAGATAAATCAGTTTTATAATTATTAAAAGCATTGGCCATTACTTCCCTAACCCAACAGGCTAAAGAGTCCACCACAACTTTCCCCTTTCCCTAAGCCTCAAAAGAACAAGAAAATGGTTTATTGCTTTACAACTTGTGAATAAACGAGACAAACAACTAAGAAACTGTCAAAGTCTTCTCAGAGACAGTCTACCCAACAACCTGTACTACCACAGGCTGCTGACAGGACTCCCTTAGGCCTTTTCCCTAAGCTCTGGAATCCTATTTCTATCTTGGCATTTCCCTAGGTGCAAAACTGTCTCACACACCAGTCTTCCCTCCCTAGAAACCCTAGCATAGAACCCTGGAACTATCTTGGAGTCTTCCTCAGGCACAGGGCAGCTACACACACATCCTCCCTCCCTAAACTCCCAAGCATAGAACACTCTTAACTGGGTTGGGTGGTTCCTTTAATATCCCTGGCCCTCAGTGGGCTCAAGCCTGATTGGCTGTTAATTAGGGGTGCCTTACCCAATCCTTACCTGCTGCTCTGATATTTACATTACAATACCAGGAATACAACCATAAAAGAGCAAATACAGTACACACGTGTAAAAACACTTTCACCACACTTTAAATACAGAAACACAATGGTGGGCATCACAGGCTACATGAACAAATATGACTCCTTGATTAAAAAAAACTGCCTGTTTGTTCATTTCTAAACAAATCTGAAATAATCACACATCTATGTTGTTCATCCAGTGAGCCTTAAGTTTCATTAGTTTCAAAATTATACAGTTTGTGGCTGATGGGGTTGTTTTATGTCTGGCTTGCTTTTAATACCTTCAGTTTCCTTGAAGTGGGTATGCTAAGGCTGTGCCACATAATCCTACTTTTTGATCTGCATACAAACATTTATACTAGGACTTCAGTGGGGTACAAAGTTACCCCAGCTGTAGTGACAAGGATTAAGCTCCACTTGAGTGTGGGGGTTCTTAGACCATTCCAAGGGGTTCCATGACTGATTTGGTTGTGTGCCACCACCTGTTTCTGCTCTACTGCCCACTCCCTCTTACCGACATTGGAAGCCTTGTATCTCTTCTCCTCTATCCTTTTTTTGTGACTTTTTAACCATCTGGCCAAACTCAGTGTTTCCCCACTGTGTAACAGAAAGGTAATGTCATGGTAAATATTTCCGAATAACACAGAACAATTGAACTGATGATTTTGCAAAGCAGAAGGCCAAAAAAGAATCATATTCACTTAGGGCTTGTTAAGATCTCTTTTAGAAATGCTTACAGTTCAGAAAAGGGAATTGTGCTGTAAAAGCTGCTCAAACACACAGGTGTGTCTATTCTTGTTAATTATTTCTTCTTCACCTCCCTAGGGCCCAAATTAAACAACAAGCAGATAAATTCAGTACCTACGATATTGCATGGGCCAATGACATCATCTGTTTATCATGCATTCTGGTTCTTTAGTAGCTAAAGAACAAATCCCCAGTCTAAATAAAAAGCTTGGCATTTAAGATGCACACTTTGTTATACTAAGGAGCTTAAATTTGATTTTAGAAGGCAGTAATGGATATGAAAAATGGTTAGATATTTTGATTCATTTGCACACACTAAGGCCCAATGATAGGTAGTGGGTTAAGATTATATATTATGCACACAGAGAGACACTCTCACACACACCCTTGCGTATCTGTGATCAGCAATACATTTATATACACACAACAAAATTTAATGGAAGAAAAAAAATTCTTACACATGCATGTCCCTTTCAAGGCAGAGGAATTAAATACCTGTTGACTCAAAATAGTTTCTTAGCAGTGCTTTTCCCTTGTTTGCTTGCTTGTTTCTCTTCTTGTTGCATCATTTACCCTGTCTGGGTGACTTCATTCACTGAAACACAGAGCTGAATGCGAGGCTAAGTGAATTTTAACAGGCTTCCAAGTCGTTCATGATTAAATGGCCTATTGCAACAAATGGTATTCGATGTGCTGACATGATATCTGGATTTATAGATTATGAGGAACAAAATATTTACAGCATGTTGCATTAGTGTTAAGTATGTGCGCTAAATATCCTTAAATATCTCTTAAATATCTCTTAAGTTGAACTCCTTCCTCTTTGATCAAGTTGACTTGCCTAATGAAGCCAAGTTGACTTCATTTAGGGGTGTGTCCAGACACCTTAATACTGCACAGCGGAATGCACAGTCGCGGTGGGGGCATCACGCACCACGATCAAGGGATCTTAGTGGCGACGCATTATCCCTTAGTAACTGTGAGTTTACCTTGATGTGGGTAAGAGAACACTCGCTGTGCAGTACAGTATAAGGTAAATTTGAATCTTCCTACCAGTCCAGGCAGGATGGCGGAGGTGATGAGAGGAGGAAGGGCAGCTAAAATATGAGTGGCTGCCTCTTCCCACATGATGGTGCACCCTGACTCAACTCTTGCAGCTTCAGCTGAGGAAGCTATGGAAGCTGCTTTTACAGTAGTCTGGATGGTGGGTCATCACTTCACAGCAGGTAAACTGCTATTTTTCCTATAACTGCGGATTTATTCTATAAGTCTGGAAGGGGCCTAAGACTATAAGGCAGGAACTGGTCCTGCCCAGGTAGGACAGGAATAGAGTGGAAAGAGCCATAGCTTGCTGGCAACCGTCTGCATAACAGCTGTCCATCCCAGCCTACTTCTGGATCTGGGGAATAAAGCTTCCCCGTCTCCAAACCTACAGGCTGCATAGAGTTCACAGCAGACCTGTAAACAATCCCAGGACTGTTTTATTTATTATTTAATTATTTACATTTCTATCCTGCCCCATACCTGAAGGTCTCTGGGCGGGTAACAACCTTAAAACAACAGATTAAAAACAAAATATACATTAAAAGACTTTAAAAATTCAACAAATCTAAAACAATACACAACATGTTTAAAATGATAGTGTCTGTACTGGTGGGGGAGGGGCAAGATATTCAGAGTCAGAAATACCACAACCAGGGAATCAACATTCTCTATCTGCAATGTTTGTGTAGTCAGGAGCAGCAGCAGGCATCTGAAAAGTGCACTTGCCACTTTAAGAAGCAGAAGAGGGTGTGAAAGAAAGGTTTCCTGTTTTTGGAAATTTACTAGTGATAACAATTACCAAACTTGGACTTCCTGTTGGGGGTATGGAGGACTGAGGCTGCAACTTTGCAGAGGCTCCAGCAAGTATTCCCAGAGTAGAGAACAGGGTTATCTACTTCAGTTGATTTATTTTCCTGAGGTAACAGGAAAACTAAGAGATTCTTCTTAATAGGCCTGTTAAATTTATAGCCCTCCAACATCAAGAAGTATTTTCTGGACGAAGGCAGAAGAACAATTCCACTGTCTCGAGAGTTGGAGAAGTCCAATTAGTCTGACCCCCTTTCTTTTTAAGACTTTAATTCAAGAATGGAAACAAAGTGAGTTTGGAAAACATCTAATGACAAGAAAGAGTCACCTCAGAATTTTGGCCAGCAGCCAAAAAATTGTCGTAATGAACCAGAGCCATTAAGGGAAAGAGGAGGTAAGAAAACTGACTTCTTTATCTCTAAAACTGACAAACAAGCAAAAGAGATGAAGATAAATTGTTTAGAAATAAATCTTACCTCTGGAAAGGTTCCAAAAAGGAAGTAACATCAGATCATAGAGTGGGAAGTCCTAGAAAAG
>MTQE01001141.1:8690707-8721794 GCA_014337955.1 Aspidoscelis marmoratus
GCTGGGTGACATTGGGCTAGTCACAGCTCTCTTCTGAGCTCTCACAACCCTATCTACCTTACAGGGTGTCTGTTGTGGGGAGAAGAACAGAAAGCTTGTCAGCCACTTTGAGTCCCCTTAAATGGGTGAGAAAAGTGGGGTAGAAAAGCCAACACTGCTTCTTCTATAAACCAAAATACACAAGTTGGCAAACTGCTAAAAAAAATCACTACTGCTGTCCTAGTTCATACTAAATTAGGGTTGCTGTGTGTGGAGGGGGGAAAGGTGAGGCTCTTATCATAAGTGTACAGAACAGGACATTTCAGCATATATTTCCTGCATCACAAGCTACGTCTGCCAAATTTCTCTCCTCTGCATCTCCTTTTAAAAATACCCTTTATCATGGTGCTGCCCTCTGTGAGATGCAAGGCTACTGTAAACCAGGAGCTTATGGCTTTATATCTTCCTGATTCTAGTTGCCAAAGGAGGATGTGATGAAGGCGGTAGCTTTCTTTAAAAGAAAAAGAATAGAGAATAACTACCTAAGTAATGCTCTTATGAAACAGTTCTTCTGCAGAGCTCTGTGTGGAAAGAATTTTCAGTAGGATAAGTTTAAAAGCTGTTTACATCCCATACTGCAATTTGCTTCCTAAATATTTTATTATTCCAAGGGCGCCCCCTCCTGCTTTTTGAAAGCAATACTTTTCAAGGCTGTGGGTGCTTTTAAAAAATCATTTTCAATGTCAACTATCTTTTCTTTGAAACTAGTCTTGGAGACAGGACTAAACTTGATTGAGTTATTTGCCAAAAACACTATTATTTACTGCATTCTTAGTCTGTCCATCAGGTACGTTACAAAAGCTGAATGCCTACAAGAAATGTGGAAGCCATCTATGTGCTCGATTTCTCTCTGCTACAAAGGGAACTTCTGGATGAGTGCCAAACCATGTGAAGATCAATCCAAACTTACCAAGCCAAGATGTGATGGATGGCACAGTGTGCCGATGGTCATCCAGACAGTAGCTCACCTACCTTGAGGCTACATTTGATTCCAAGAAACAGAAGTTCCCCAGCCCTGAAGTTGCTGGCCAGCCAGGGTCATGTCCCAATGGCTCTGAAAACAGCTCCAGAAGTGGGAAATCTTCTGAAATTCAGCAAAATATTGCTGGGATACAGAACAGGGTTTATACCGTTCATGCTATCATCAGCTGTATACACAGCAGGAGAAAGAACTGGGATCTGCCCTGGCATGCACACAGTTCTTTAGCTAGAGCACACCCAGGCATTCACATTTGATTAGCAGTTGAAACAAATGTCTGGAAATGTATTTTTTCATTGAATCACTCATTCAAAAGTTCAGACTTTCACATTTGTGGCCAAACATATTTGTGGCTCCCCCCGCCCCCAATTGAAAAAGACTATTTTCATTCAATTGAATTTTCCTATTTGTGAGCTGAATTGAATTTTCACGCGCAGCGGAAGCCGGGCTTCCCCATGCCAGAAACCGCCGTGCCATGACCAGGTAAGCACCAGATCGGGAGGGCCCAGTCACGGGCGGGGTGGGGGTGGGGTTAGGCTTCGGCTTCCCCTCTCAAGAGAAGGGGCCATCACCCCTTCTCTTGCGAGGGGGAAGCCGGGGAACCCGGCTGCCGGACTCGCCATGTCAACTCGAAGGAGCTAATGGTGAAGGGCAGTGGGAGGCCCCAGCTGTCAAATGGAGAGCATGCGCTCTCCATCTTTGATAGCTGGGCAGGGCCTCTGGAGGCCGGACTGGGGTGGGTCCTGTGCATCCACATCAGCACCCCCTCCAATCCGGCCCTGCCGCCGCCACCCTGCATGTGTGTGGACGCGTGGGGCCTCCAAGAATCTATCCCTGTTTGGGGCAGATTCACTCAGGGCTCCTCAATGCTATTAATGACACAACTAATATCTAGAATAGTTATTCTTAAGTCATCCCAAGCCAATAGGAATTAAATTGATGAACTGGAGATTAGTGCTTTCTTTTTTCCCCCCTTTTATGTTTATGCAAGTAAACTTGCAAGCATATGTGAACTTTAAGGCATTTGTTCCCTACCCATTTTGGATAATCAAGAAACTAAGGATTAAGGATGCATTTGAACCCAGTTTTTAAAGAATTGCTCAAAGCACTTAGAGTGGTAGCTGTTTTCATCCAACATCAAACTCATTTCCAGTGTGCACTTTCCAATGTGAATTTGAGGTGGGATGGGGCCACCATAGGTCCACATTCTATTATGTCTAAAATATTGTTTAGGTGCTTTAAAAAATACATGTGGATGCAGCATAACTTCTGAATACATTGGACAGTTATCCTTTTCTAGAAATTCTCAGACCAATAACAAATGCTATCAGTGGGCAGTCAGAAATTAGAGGCCCTTTCTGCATTGGGCCTTATTCCTGGTTATATCCCAGATTAGGGGCCTGCTGTCCACATGGTAGCACAGATTATGGCAGACTCCATCCAAGATCTGCTGTACTCTGCACTACCATGCAAATGAGGCATCCCTGTTTTGAGATATAATCCAGAATAAGGCTCAGTGCAGAAAGGGTCAAAGACTATTGAAGCCTATTGGAAGTGACAAAATAGGTAGTTGTCTGTTCCCCTTGATTCTGAAGGAGAGAATTTTGTAAAAATCTTCATTGTTGGGTAAAATGCATTCCATAGTTTATCTTGAAAATGATCTGGAAACTGGAACTAGTGCAGAATGCTGACAGGAATTTCTGGTAAAACACACATCATACTGGTTAGAAGTGCTGATGTCGACATATAAAGCCCTAAATGGCTTGGACTGTGGTTATCAGAAGAAGCACCTTCTCCTATACTGACCTCCCTGGACACTGGGAGTGGGCCAATTTGGCCTAGTGGTTAGGGAGCTGGACTCTTATCTGGGAATATTGGGTTTGATTACGCACTCCTCCATGAAACCAGCTGGATGACCTTGGACTAGTCACAGCTTTCTCTTTGAACTCTCACAACCCCACCTATCTTACAGGGCCTTCTGTTGTGGGGAGAAGAATAGAAAGCAGATTAGAAAAGCCAACTCATATCTTCAAGGAGAGGGCCTTTTTGTAGTTCTGCCTCAGAGAGAGGTGCAATTTGCCTTTTCTCTGGTGGCCCCCAGAGAACAACAGCTTTTCTGGGGAGGTTCATTAGACACCTACATTATACAATTTTGCTACCTGATTAAAACATACCTCTTTACCCAGGCCTTTGATGTTTAGTTTCCTCTGGGTGTTGTCTTCCAGGGAGGTAGGGAGGGATTTTAAATATGTTTTTACATTATCATATATATATTTCTATTACTCTGACCTGCCCTGAGACTTTTGGGTGAAGGGTGAGGAATGAATGAATGAATGAATACAGAGAATACTTTCCAAAATAAAATAAAATGCAATTAATAAAAAAGAGAAAAACACAAGATCATAATTAAGAGGAACAAAACAGCAAGCAAGTTAATCAGTAAACCATACAACAACATAAAGTACACTTTACGTATGCAAATCACATCACTGTTAATGAGTATTTTAAAATAAAGTAAACCACCTGTTCATCTGGGAAGACCATTCGACCCACTCTAGTGTTCCTAAGGCCTCTTATCTGGTAAAGGCCCAAGGGTGAACATAACATTTATTTATAACACCCCTTTCACCAAAGGGCGGCACAAAATAACATACAATCATCACATCAGAGAAATACAAAGCATCAAATACACATCAACAATGTACAGATTTCTAATGATAAGCTATGTAATCTAAGAAATTATAGTACACAGTATCAAATAAGAAAATAATAATTGGGCCAATTAACACAAGACAACTAAAAAATGTCTAAGGAGAAACTGAACAGAAATTGCAGCAAAGTGGCAGCAACAATCAACTCAGGAGATTTTCTGCTTTTCCATCTGCAGAGGAGGCCATGGCAAAGGCTCCAATGTCACACTTATAGCTACTGTTTTTATGTCCAACTGGGAGGAGGGTGTGTCATTAAGGATGCTGGGCATCAAGAACAGGTCTTCCTTCCTGACGTTTGAACAGGTTACTTTGAAAGGCATTTGCTCCCTATCCATTTAGACCTTAGAAAGAGCACATCAAGTCATCAAGGATGATGGCTACTATACCATTACAAAACTGGGTTGTCCTTCCTTGTTAAGTGGTTTTAAAATCCCACAGTGGCCAGCTTGAAAATTTAGAAACCATTTGAAGTTTTTTTAAAAAATGTGGAAGGCCACACAAGTAAAGCATGTATGTAGGAATTTTAAATATATTCTAGGTCCTAAAATTTAAAGTGAAATACTTGTAAGAACATTTAAAGGCATTTGTTTTCCTACACGTAACTTCAGCATGGACAAAATCAGTATAATGTGGTTTTACAATAACATATGGAAGAATATTTAACACTACTTTTCCTGCCATTATTTTTAGTCATAATCCTCTAAAAGTTCTTCTTCAGGCAAGTTAACAAGATGTAAGGCAATTAACGCTTGCATTGTTTGGCTATAAACATTCTTAAACATATAAAATCTAACATGGGAAAGGGAAAAGGAGCATAGCTTGGGAAGGAAGCAGTTCGTGCCCATTTCTGTATCTTATTGAGCTTTAAAAGTCCATTTTAGGGATCCACACAGATATTCTCAAATTCAAAAATCCGATTTGAATTTGGACGAATTTCAGATTTTCAAAAATCCGATACAGATTTTTGAATAATTCAACTGAGTAGAACGTTGTATATCACATCCAATACACAGATCTATTTGTGCTTATAACACGGGATGACAATGGGATGCAAACGGGTCAAAAACGGGATGCACACGAATTCAAAAATTGGATACGAAGGTTCCTGACATTCGTATCATTCGATTTGAATCGGGATTTTTGAAAAATCGAATTGGAGTTTCAAAAATTCAGGCTTTCAGATTTCAAATTGAATAGAATATTCAAATATTTGAATTGAGTTGAATGCAAATGCAAAAAAATACATTCATGCACATCCCTAGCCCACTTGCTATACAAGTTTATCTGTATTTTTTTAAAAAAAGTTGAGTTACAAATAAATCAATGTTCAACTTAATTAGAAGTTAATGAGATAGAATGGTAAAATGCTGCTGCTTCAGAGTAGGGGTGTGCACAAATGCAATTTTTGGCATTTGATTTGAATTAAATATCCAAAAATTCAAATCAATCTGAATATTTAAAATACTAATGTATTCACATTTGATTCAAATACATTCATAACTATTCATATGAATATTCAATTCGTATTTGAAGATACGAATGTCGGCAACATTCGTATGTGTCTGAATGTCCGAATTTGAATGAATTTTGAATATTTTGAATATTCTTGCACATCCCTACTTCAGAGGCATTTTGAAGTGGAATGAAGGCATATTCCTGAAAAGTGGCAGTTGGAAAGCACTTCCATCTCTTTATGAATGCTACTAACAAAGGGCTTGGAGCCAGATGGAGAACAGTACGGCCATGGTCACACCTTTAAAACTTCCTGAGTTCACCTTTTCACTTCTGTCCATTTCACTTGTGAACTTTCCTTTCAGGAAAGTCCAAATGGAGGGTAGAAAGCCCACAAATTAACAGATAGAAATGAAAAGTTTTAAAGTGAATGTTTGACGTGGCCCACATGCAGCTTTGTTGGCGTTTTATTTTAATCCCTTTTCTTTTTGTTCTTTTCTTTTCAGAAAAGAACTGTTTTGAAACTTGACTTTGGCTTCAGTCACACCAAAGGTTTAATCCAGCTTCAGTCCATTTTCAAAGTGAAAGGCCACATCATCGAAGTGATAAGTTGTTTTCCTTTGGCTTTATCTAACTCAGAAAATTCACCGTTGAGACTGATAACATGGACAGAAAATGACTGGTCACTTAGCTAATTTGTTCTCAAGCTCTGAAGGTGGCCTGAAGCTGGACTTAGGTGTGAACACAGCTTTTGAATCATGCTATTTTTTGCCTTGGTTAAACCCACACTTCAGGCGTTTTTAACTACTTTAACCTAGTTCAGTAGTAAACAGGAACTACTAGGGACTCAGGACTGGCGGATTCCAAAATACACACTCTAAAGAAGAGGTTATGAGAAGGTGGAGCAGAGCTGAGAAAAATCCCTGCTTACAGTCAAATTTGTAAGGAAATAAATGGGATGTGGGAAGCAGTTATTTCAAATTTTGGGATTATCTTTTCCCTGGGAAAGATAAACAAAGAAAGACAAAGAGAGAACAGGCTATCCCCAGGATATGATTTCCTCCAGGTGTTGTTAGGGTATTGTTTATCTGTGTCAATCCAGATGGTCCAGAGCGGATCACTGACTCTGCACACACTGGAGGTTCGGTTGGAAATACAGTTAGGTGCAAATATACTCATAGTTTCCATATTGGTAACTTTGTGATGTGAAGGAAGATGCCTTACTAACTTTCCTCTGCTGTCTAGAGGCATCTACTTGAAGAAGGAGTAAGGAAACTTTTTGGATGCATCTAGACAGCATGTGGAAATATGGCTCTTTAAAAAATGCTGGTGTTTTCTTGTGCTGGCATAGTGCTGGATCATTCATCCAGAAACTTTCTAATCCAGCCCTTTTACCTGCGCTATTTGCACAAAAGCGGCAAATTCCCAGATAAACAATCTGGCACTCTGCCAGCACAGGTTTTGCCAGATGCTGGCACACTGAGAATACACTGAGAAGATGCCAATATTGATTAAAAAGTGCTGTATAGGAACTCAATTTTCTTGCAATGTATAATGGCAAAGGTCCATCTTCGGGTGCAAAGAGATCTTCAAACCCGTAGGGACATCCTGGCTCTGACTTCAGAGCTTTGGGGTGATAGTCCACTTTCATTAGTCATTTGGACTGAAGATCTCTTGAAAACCTTTCAGAACATTTGCCATTCTTCACATTATGCAGGAATATGGGAGATTAAATTGTATAAAATTAAGTGCACTGTCAACACAGGCACAACTTTCTTAACTGCAATTAAAGGCTAGACTTCTAAATTGTTGGGGAAGCATCACACATTTGAGAAAAGGCACAGGGGAGCAGGGAGAGGAGTGTTGTCTCCTTTCAATCTACTAAATAATTTAGTTTTGACAGGCATATGTTAAGAGTCTGTAACACAAATGTAATAACAGAATGACAGCATCCCTGATTAGTAGGTGATGGAATGCTGAGGAAAGAAGCTTGCCAGCTCCTGCTATGCCATTTGCAACAGATGTGCCTTTTTCCTGGAAAATGTCAATTATTATTTGGATGCAGAAAATAAGTCAGGAGCAACAGAGGGATACTTTAATTGATGGTCAGGTCAGGACAACTGTTGAAAATGTGGCATTTGAAGCATTTGTTCCTACTCTTAGTTAATTATGCAGAGTTACACCACCAAACTCCATATTGCAGGATTTATAGAACGAGACTTGGGATGGATAATTTCCAGGTTTCTGGGAGAAAATGATGAAGCAGATGACTGCAGGAAGAGCACTTGAGTCAATGATGGTCATACACCGGCCTTCATTATTTTTGTGCAGATTCCAGAAATATATGATAATCTTGCCTGCCTGAATTTCTGCAAGAGTATAGAAGTATAAGCAACCCTTTGCCTCTATAATCTGGGATCCTCAGCTCACATAGAGACCACATGACATCCCAGAAGAACATAGCACTTTCTGCTTCACTCTATCAGATGGCCGGAAATATTTCAACCCTGCTTCCTCCTGGGTCTTCTTCAGTGGATGTCTATGAAGCAAAGAAAAGCAAAGACCTTTATATAAGAAATAACAAATAGATACTACCCTATTGAGATCCTTTTTTTTTTTCTGTTTCAGTATTTCTTATTTGAGGATTGTATTGGTTCCATGCAAACCTTAGGTCTGAACCTGACCAATTTAAAACCAGTAGACTGAACAAAGGGGGAAAAGGCTCAAAAGCTGCATACATATGGTCAGTGTCCAGATGCTAGTGCCTTAATCCACTATCCACAGTGTCTTGTCTGGATTTTAATGTGGATTAGAGTTGGGGTATGAATGCTATTGTCCACATGCTAACACCCCTTACCCCCTTCTGAGTTGATTTTTAAAATGTGTATGGACATCCAAGACTCCAAAAAACCCTGGGATATCCCTAAATCTTCTCAAAGGAATGCAGACTTAACTCCACACGTCCTTCTATACTGGATTAGAGTCAAGAATTCTACCCACATGCATCATTATAACACAGGGAAAGTAGAGACAACTGCAGTGGACAGCAAGCTGACAGCTATGACAATGATCTTATAAATAAGCTTCTAGTTTTATCTACAGGGCATCAGATAAAGTTACACTATCTGCCTTGCTGCCAAATATCCTGTCAAGATATCGAGTTCGTTACCACAAATGTTCGACAAATTAAAGATAAAACCATTGAACACGATGAGGTGAAGTGAAAGAAGCACGTCACAGGAGATAGACTTGCCAGATCTTAATTAACAAAATATCAATTATAATCTATCTGCATCAAACTGACAGTGAATCTTAAAAAATAAATAAATCAACAGTAACAAGTTGGGCCATCATTCAGCACTTTCTATGAGATATGTGGGAGTTTATTTCCTGCAGAAGACAATGCAAATGAGAACCTTTGCTCACACCAGAAAACCTTCTGACTGGTACAGCTGATACAGCAGCTCTGGTGTGATCCAGCCGTGTACTTCAAACCAAGACTGGGAGTTGATGGAGGAAGGAAAAGGCTCTGGCCTGGATTTCCTCCTCCCATTGACCTTAAGTGCCATGTAAGCCACTATTATGGGATCTGATAAGGGCAAAATTACAGACTGGTAACAAAAGAGCATTCTTGTGAGTCACGCCTAATTGCATGAAAAGAAAACATTGCAATGTTATAAACATTAGAGAGTTTTAGGAACCAAAGGAGATGACTGTGGGAATAAGATTGTCAATTATCAGGCCTTAGTATCAGAGCGGGAAAACTTTTTTGACTGTAGTTACATTATCCCTAGGGAAACAGGACAACACAATGAAAACCAGAAGTTGGTGTTGGAATATTGTTAAAACAGGAAAAGCTTGTTTAGCTGTCCGTCTCACCAGGAACATTCTGGTAAATAGGTGATGTGTTAATTCTGTAACACAGACACAACTAAGTTTCTGTTTTCTTGTGGGAACAGTGTGATTATCCCAGCTAGGCCTCCACTTTCCTGAGCAGAATAATCCTATTCTGGATAAATCAAATATGTACATGTGGGGGCCGAGCTTAGTGACTTCATGCAATCTCACAAGTGTTCGTTTTGCTTTATAATGTTGTGAGGTGTGCTGTTTAATTTATATATTCCTGGCTGAAGATGTAGATCTTAGTGGCTAGGATGTAAACTATGTATTTGCCTTCATATATCCATTCATATAACCATCAATGCATTTAGCTAGTACCTATACTGCAATCATGAAGACAATAAAAGCCTTCCTTATTGGAAAGAATCATCGTGTCTGCTCTCATGCTTGTGAATGTCATCTGCATGCATTATCTGCTGTGACTTTAGCGATATGCAATCTCTAGAAACCAACAGCTGTTTCCGTCATATGCACCCTTTGTGTCTTACAACATCCCAATAAGCTGTGTGAGAAAGTGAGATAAAGAGCTCTGAGGGTGCTCTGAGGGCATAAACACAATTGACATACGGCGTGTTCACACTTAACTTCATATGATGGTATAATACTACTCCCAAACACTCCCAGATGCTGCAGGATGGTAGCAGCACTGCAGAGAGCAGATGCACTTCCCTTGGAGCATCCAGAACCACTCCAGGAGGGTGAAGGTGCATCCAGATGGGACAAAACTAGCACCATTATGGCGCTGCTATGATGGGGCTGCTTCACGTATCAGCACTGATACTGGGGGTTTAATCTTTAGAGCTTTTTAGGGATGCATTTAGCTTTCTGGATGGAGCAGCAATAAAAGCTTCACCCACGAGGCACGCATGAAGGCTGAAACAGCCAACCACGCATGGATGGAGGTAGTCACATGCACACCCAGGAATTTGACAGCAACCAAATTATCCAGAGTGCACACCACCAGAATGTGCAGAGGCCTAGATAGGAAGCAATAATAGTCGAGGAGATTTGCCCCACCTTTTTTATCTTTATCACTATATTGGTCTGCCATCTGGAGGCACCTTCAGTGAGAACAACACCATAGTTCATGACAAGCAAGCATCCCAATTAAGTGGGTTGTTTGGGCATGTGTAAAAAGCCAGAGTGGCAAAGAAGCAGGTACAAGGGTGGAGAGAAATGAAGCTTGTCCCTGCTTCCCATGTTACTAAAGGGTGCATTCCAAGAGTGCAGGATTAACAAAGCCTCCCACTCAGTCCAAACCTTGTCATAAATCAACAGATTCTTTAAAAAGCATTCTAGCAAAGAAATGAGCAAGTTTTCATTTGTATTTTTAAAGCTGCCATAAAATCCCAGGACTTAATGATTATTTGCAATTTTTAGACTGGAGCAGGAAAAAAAATCTTATAATATCATGCAGATTATAGGTGAACTCTAAAGGCTGATCGTTCTGTAATCAGTGCTGCCGATCCTTCCTTCCTTCTTCTTTTTCTTATAGTTCTTTTTGCTTTACCGGTTTCTGACCTAAACCCAGGCAAAATGTTTGGATAAAATGGGCAAAGACAATACAGTATCCTTCCCATGAAGTGGACTGAAACATTCCAAGTGTGAAAATAAATCATAGTATTCCAAGCTCAGTAGCCAGTCAAACTAGGGGCAGCAGTCAGTTTAACTGGGTTCTGTGTCCAATGAGCAGGGATCATTCAATGGTATCTACATCTTTGCCTAATTCCTCCAACCATTTAAAATGCCAGCATCCTTTGCCATCCCTTGGTGGGGCTGACAGACACGGCGAACACTATGTTGGGGACTGCCTATGTATGCAGTAAAAAGGCTGGCTGAAAGAAAATGCAGGAGTCCCACACTTTCTTAAAAGTTGTGGCATCTTCTCAGTGTATTTTCCATATGCCAGTATCTGATACAACCTATGCTTGCATAGCACTGGATCTTTCACCTCATTTTGCCCTTTGTTTCATCTGGGAACTTGCTGCTTTTGTGAAAATAACAAAGCTAAAAGGGCTGGATTAGAAAGCTTCTGGATGAATGACCCAGCATCATGCCAGCACAGGAAAACACCAGCATTTTTCTAAGACCCATATTTCCACGTGCTGTCTAGAGGCACCCTAAGGTTGCGGTCACAACTTCACTTTAAATCTTCTTCAGACCATCTTCAAGTCTCACTGCTCACAACTTTTCATTTCTGTTTTATTTGTGGACTTCACCTTCAGGAAAGTCCAAATGGAGGGTGGAAAGTCCACAAATAAAACACATAGAAAGGAAAAGGTGTGAGCAGTCAGAACTGAGAATGGACTGGAGATGGTTTAAAGTGAAGGTGTTAATATGGACTAAGACATTTCCTTCTCCATTCTTCAAGTAGATGCCTCCTGACAGCAGAGGAAAGGCAGTTAGATGCTACCCCAATATAAGCCAGTTCTTACAGTATGCTGTATCTTACAATATGCTGGTGAATTTTTATAGGGCTGCAAGACATTGACTTCTTGATATTTTGAATGCTTTTTAACAGGGGAGTGTTATTCCTTTCCCTGCATTATGCCATGGTGTTATGGGGGCAGTAAGGTAAAAAAGTGCTGCCCACTTTACTTTGCATGTCAAACATAAAATGAAAATGCCACTTCATGTGCAGAGTTGCCTATTCTGTGATTGCTGTTAATATTTTGGGAGGTACCTAAATGATGGTACCTCATTTTGCCCTTCGTTTCAGAGTGAAGGTATCAATTTGAAGGCACTATCTATCCATTCCAAAATCATATACATATATACCCCCGTTGAAAGGAAAATTGAAATCCTCCACAGGCAGTGGCCTTTATCTCTCTAGAACATTTCCTGCCCACTCTTCCTGCTCAACAGCTTAACAGCTTTGCCTGACTGTTTTGTTCCAGCTTTTTTTCTCTATAGTGATGAAAAAGGAACTCAGTTCACTTTTTCCCTGATTGTCTCACTCCCAGGGCTGCCCCAAAACTGAAAATGGAACAGCAATAATAAGCACATGTGCACACACATGAACAAGGATGTAAAATGCTCATTTTCGTTTTGTAGTGCTTTTAAAAAAAAATACCTGAAAGACAAAATCTCCTATGTCTCTCTTAATCAGAATTAACTATCAATGTTCTGCTTTTTTCAGACTCATTGGCTTAATCTGCTCTTAATGGGTCTGGCCCTTTATAAGAATTTAGGTCATTATGGTAAAGAACGTATTAGACTCAGTATTCTTCTTCTTCATAAGCACTATAAAGGCCATTTTATTCAGTGCTTCCTGAACCAATATATGATGGGCTGCATGGGGTACAGGAGAATGTATAAATGGCAATTTGTCAGAAATTAGCAGCAAACCAGGCTAGTATGCATTGTAGAAGAAAGGCCAATTTGTCATAGCTTTCTGACCAAAAAGTCTAAAGCCAAATCTCCATCAGGCCCTTCTCTGTACCCAGTACCCAATTTACTGATCATTGCTGGTTACTACGAAATTGCAGATAGTGTTTTAATTTCACGTTTATTCAAATGTTTTGTTGCACTTCTATACCCCAAAAACACATATTGAAAGGCATATCCTAGAAAAAGAGTTATTAATATCTGTGCATTAATTAAATTGACAAGAAGCAGCATAGAAAAGAGAAATAGCATGATGTGGGCTTATAAAAGAAAAGTAACAAACCAATGTTGGAATTTGAGGAAAGCATGCTTATTAAGGAAAGGAGAGGGATTGCGAGGACCTCAATATCATGTTTTCAGTTTTGAAGTGTGTCTTATCCTCACACACACATTTTACATGTTTTCCAGTATATATGTGAATCGCTTCCTGACAAAGCTTCCAGGAAGAGATGGAACTCATACAAAGGACGCTTTTCAAAAGCTTTTTCAGATGTGTGCAAACAAGACTTTGTCTTCCTTTTCCATTGTTGTCTAGCATGCTGATGCTGTCTGTGTGGCAAAAAGGAAAGAGAACTTCCTTCTGATGATAGTTACTACCTTAGTGTTGTAATTTTTAATAGATCTTTTTTTAAAAGACCACATAATGTATATATGAATGTGCAAAGCAGACTATAAAGAAATGCAACTAGTTTTCTTTTTAATTATTAATAAGAAGTTCAAGTTCAGTGATTAACAAAAAAGGTCTGAGATATAAAAACTCAGTTCAGAGATAAAGCTGATACCTGATTAACACTTTGCCTTTTAATACAGGTGAAGCAAGGTGTAAGACTGTAAACTCAGTAAGCTATTCGGTCTTGCTTTCTCCTATGGCTCAGCCTCATGAGATGTCAAGTAAGACTTATGATCTGCTTGGCTCCAAAGGATAAAGCCATTTTGGTCTAGCAAGGACAGCTAGAAGTTTAGCTGTTAGAGGTAATGGACCCAGGTTTTAGCTCTTGCAGTGATGAAGTGGAAGCAGATTTGAAATGCCATAAAATACCCAAAGACACCTGAAGACATCCAAATGCTCTTAGCAGGTCCAAGAGTAAACTAGAGACACTGGGCCTTTTGGCATTTGGTTGAAAATGTCCAGAATGCACTAAGCAACTGCACCTACAGACGCTTAGTGCAGTCCAGTTCTCCCCCCAACCATCCAAACACTACCTGAAATGCAGGTGACTGCTGTTTCTCCCTGGTGCCAGCCAGAAAGCACTTGCATGTCAGCATCAGGCTGTCTGGGTAACATAAACAAGCTATTTTAATCCAATCAAGAATTCAATTTGGGCACCCACATTATCGTACTGGTTCCACAGATGCTCTTGCCAGGGGCATAAATCATAAGCCACCTTTTTACTTTCATTCTGTCTTTCAGTACATGTGAAAGAAGCTTTAGATCACATCTTCACTTACTATGGACGACATGTCAAAAAAGCACCTTGACCACCACTTCTCAATACCCGGTGGAAAGAGATACCTTACCAGGAGTGCACCATCACATTTTCAGCCTTGACTGCTATCCTAGGTGCTTTATTTTTGCATGGTGAAATTCCTTGCTCTCATCACTATAGGTGCCTTTGATCACTCCTTCGAATGTCCTCTGCAGTCTGAGTGGGGAACACAGAGGCATCTCCTGGAGCAGCACACAGAAGATGCCTCCCCTCAGGTGTTCCTTCAAAAGGTGTCTCCAAAGTCAAGTGGAGAGTTGACCTTAAACTTTATGTGTCCATACCTTAGACTAGCTTTGGAAATTAATGAGGGCGATGCACAAATCAAGGGCACTGTGATCTAAAACAGATACACCAGGAACGCTGTCTGCTTTGTTTCGTAAGACCAGTCACCTCACTCCTTGACAACTGTGAAATCTATTGTGCTTCGTTGTTTAAGCTCTTCAGTGTGACTGTTTAGCAAGCAAGCAACAATTTATTCAAGCAGCTGTTTGAGAGCCTAGTGTTCCTGGGGAGTTAGAAATCATTTGAGAAATTCAAGACAAGCATATTGGGGGCTTATGTAAAAGCCTTAAGATTCCCTATTGATTTTTGTCTGTGACTAAGAGACATATGTCCAGGCTACACATGGGAGTGATGATTGTTTGCTTTCAGAAGTGTTCTTTTTGAGATTGGGGATTTTCTTGGCAACCTAAACATCTAAACTAAACAAACCTGCCACACTGATTCCTCTCCAGTAAGAGTCTCCAAAGAAAGGGAGCTGCTAATGGTGGTATTTTTAGCACTCACTACATTGCAATTTAAGAAAAACAGAGAGCTTTTTTCAGACAAAAAAGAGATGTCTATATGGAATAAAACAAATTGTCATAATAATCAATTATTGCTTATGAAATGACTCAATATGTAAAAGTATAAAAAGCATCATTTAAAAAAGCAGGAAAGAAAAAACAATTGGGTAAGATGGGAATGATCATACACAACCTGGGGACAGTAAAAGAATCAGGAATTCTTTTAAAGTATAATACTTAAAATGAATTAACAAACAGGAACAGACAATAAAAATGCAAATTAAAAATACATCCTACATAAGCTTTTAGAATGAGTTGGGGAAATGCAGGTTGAACAGACACAGTCTGAGAAACAGAATAGAAAAGACACAATGCTGAGATAGCACAAGGTGTTATTGGTATGATAAGATATCTGGAAAAGTGAAGATTGCAAACACAAATACAGAACAAATGTTAACCTAAATCTCTTCAACATATGTGATGGCTCAGATGAGTTTTTCTACAGTAATCCTTGTATAATTTAGCATTTGGTTCCTACAACTACAATGTTAAAAAAAATGGTACAATAAAAACAATCGCAGCTCTGGAAAAATTGGGAGTTGGGGAACCAAGGAGGCTTAGTTTACCAGTGCAGAGCAATGGCATACCAGAGGGAAGGCGCAAGGACTATTAGAACTATGGAGCATGCTAGGCCAGCGATGGCCAACCTATGACATGCCTGTCACAGGTGACATGCCAATCCCTTTTGGGTGACACACATGGTCACCCTGGCACCTGAGCATGTAGTGCTTGCTTGTTCTTGAAGTATACGAAATACCAACTTTCAATTGAAGATTTAGCAAACGAAAATTCAGCAACAAAAGTCACTAATGTAAAGAATTATTTGTTTTTGCTTTTAATAAAATACATATATCAAAAATATAACTTTTTTACTAGAGTTACAAATATCACAAAATTATGGATATTTCTAGATGTGACACATCACCCGAGTTAAGCTAGGTTTTCTTGCGAATTTTGACACACCGAGCTCGCCATCACTGTCTATCCTGTCATGAAGCATCCAGTGGCGTGATCATCTGCACCTTTTCCAGTGCTCCAGGATTGTCTGAGCTGCCGCACAAGCACACTGGCACCTCGGACTACCACATATGTGACTGCACATGCTCAGAGCATCAGGGTCATCATGGCAACAGCGCAGAGGCATGCACAGATGTAGAGGGCACCACAGCCAAAATGGTGGGACCCAGAGGACTGGCCCCATGACCAAATCAGGTAGGGGGGAAGAGGCTAATGTTGACTAGCACTCCAAGTACGAGAGATAGTCAACATTAGTTAACTGTGTTCCTTTCCCGTCCAGCAGAGGGGAAGTGAAGTGCAAAAATGCCCCCAGTCTATGAGTAAGCTAGAATCCCTGTGGAGGGTTGTTCAGCCTACTGTTACCAACACTGCTCCAGTATAACTGTGGGGGGAATATAATTTAGATAATTTGGGTAATTTTTAAAGCCCCAAAGCACCCAGTTTAAACTCCCCAGGGGAATAGGTAATTGGATCGTTTTCATAGGTTTTAATAACGAGGATTACCATAAAACAGAGACAAAACCCATTTTAGACTCAAGGGCCAGTATTTCTTGTTAAGCCAGTGTAAAGAATTTATTAGGAATACAGAAGAGAAGTTGAAATGAAATATAAAGCCAGATCAGAAACATTTTTAGAACAGAAATAAGCATGCAACAACTGCAAAATGACTAAAGAAATGAACATTTCCCACTAAGAAATCTTTGTGCATTTAACTGAATTTATCCCTCTTTTATTAAAATGATTAATTTATAGTTATGCAGCAAAAGCTCCCCCAGAACCCCAAAACAAATTGCTTCACATGAGTAAGACGTTTAAGAAATGGGAATAAAATTCTTCATAAAAAAAAACCAATTGCCAATTCTAAAATATATAAATATGACAGCCAGATAGGGAATGGAAAACTCCTAATACTAGAAAGATCCCCTAACCCAAAAGTTCTAAAGGAAAAATAGGGGAAAGTGAATGGAGGAAACAAACCTTCTGTCTCACCACCATCTTGCCCAGGAAGTCTAAAACTGTAGATACATAGGATTTCAGCAAAATATATCCATTTCAGGAACAAAAATGTTTTTCTTAAAAAAAATTGGACAAATAATCTTCAGTCTGAGCCAGACTTCCATGTAGCAGAAAGGAGAAAGGGGGGAAGGAATGGAAGAGATTCCTTCAAGTCTTCCTCATGTCAGAGAGAGAAGAAGAAGACCCCTTCGGTTAGATGAGGAGAGGAAGACTCCTAGACTCCTAGAAACCATCTCTTCTCTGCCTTTTTTATAGCCAGAAATTGGAGCCTAGAAAAAAACCCTGCTAATTATTGGTTTCCCTTTATTAATAATGTCTTGTAACTTCTCCCCAAAAAGATGCAAATCAGCCTAACATCATCTCTAAAAGTCCTTCCTGAAAGGCAATCTACTTCCCAGGTTGTCTCAAAAGAAGTTAATGTGTCTCTCTGAGAGCAATTGTCTTATTGTTTGTTTTAATGGAATAACTTGATGTGTACTTATCAGATTTTTGCACCCATAAGACTCAAGACATCCTAATGAGATCCACTTCCCCCAGGAGCATTCTGAATTATTGTCTTAAAACAAAAGATATTATTCTCCTCTAAACCTCAGTGATCAATCGTTAATGTCAATAGAGCCAATATTTTATCATTCTTTGTCCTTTCTGGTATTCAGGCATAATCTTGTTTTACCAACTTAAGTGGCTCATTAAGGCTCCACTAAGAGGTCAACAGGAATTGTTGCATCATCAGCTCTTGAATGGAGAGACAAACCTGAGGCCTTTTCGCACACGCGGTTTTGGAACGCATGGAAGACAGCCCGGGATGCGGCATTCGCATTGCTGCAGCCGGGTTTGCGTCCCGGCACGTCCCGGGCTGTCTTCTGCGCGTTGCAGATGCAGAGCACTTTAAAGTGCTCTGCATCCATTCCCGTGCGTACGAAGCGTCCCGGCGCGTTCGGGGAGAGAAGCGTTCGTGCATGCTTCTCTCCCTGACAGCCGCGGGCACGCCTCCCCCGTCAGCATGGGCCAAAAATCAGCCCAGCAGCTGATGGCGGTCAGGCTGATCACCTTCCTTGCCGGGTTGTGGAAGCGATCGCGCAGCCGCGGTGAGGCTGGTTGACAGCGAGGGGGCCCACGAATCGAATCGTAGGACCCCTTGCCATCTGCCAGGCTCGCCGGCGCGCTCCCGGCATCCTTGCCTCATTCCGAGGCCGGACAGCGAGCAGGTAGGTCCTGCGTCGTGCACGCGCATCCTCCCGGGGCCCCGGGGGGGGGGAGAATCATCTTCGGGGTGTAGGCGTCTCGGTGTAAGCGCCTACACCCCGAAGATGGGCGTGATCGGGTTCGGAGGGTGGGTGGGGTGGGGGCTTCAGGGAGTGGGGGGTGGGGAGCTGATCTGCGGGGCACAGCCACCTAGATCCAGGCGCCCACGCCCCGCAGATGGGCACGATCCATGTGGCGGGGCAGCCTTTGGAGATCGGAGCCAGGGGCTCCGATCTCCGAAGGGCTCCTGCCTCATACGGACCTTGCCCTGGGCCCTCCAATGGGCACCCAGGTGCCCGGGCGTCTTCCTGCCAGCTGCACGGGCCCCGATCCGGCCCCGTGCAGCCGGCAAGACGGGGAGCAGCCGCTTGACACGGCTGCCCGCCCCTTGGGTGCTCGCACGCAATGGGAGGCAGCCTCACCGGCCGTGTCCCCGCCCCTGGCCGGCCTTTGCCGGCTAAGACACTTCGGAATGCTTTTACCATTCACACACAGGCGTGCCGGAATGCATTTACACGCGTACCTGCGCGCCTGTGTGTGAATGCTGAAAGCATCCTGAAGTGTCTTAGGCCACCCGTCCTACACCCGTTCCAAATGGAACGAGTGTAGTGCGAAAAGGCCTCTGTTTTGTTTTGTAAAATGTTACAGAGCTTTCCTTTGTTTTTGGAAACATTTCCTATGGTCAAGGCTTTTATTACAAGTTAATGGTCCTAGCCTCTTATTATTCCAGTTGAAGCCAAATCCCAGAGCTCTGATGGAACCGCACTTCATCACGGACTCCTGGCCCAAGACACTGCCTGTACACCAGAATTTTTCCAATTGTATTTAGCCAATTCTTTTTATTAGTAATCATAACTGGTATCACTACTAACATAAGGCAAGGGCTCTTCAGAGGCCAAATCACACACTGAAAGTTTCCAGGGTCATGTTTTACCAACTGTCCAAAAGCAAAACAATGCAGGTACTCCAGCAAAATACGCTATGGAGAATCTGCAGACAAAGTACAAGTCAGTGGGCTTTTCCCTGCTTAACTTCCATGGGATAGTATACGGATAGCCCTGCATGCTTCTGGGCCACTCTGGGATGGAGGTGGCACTGCAGTGTTTTGATGCTCTGTCCCGGAGCATGCTAGCCTATCCTCATTGCCTAAGTGAGAACAGGCCCATTGTAGGGAACAGATTGGATGATGGATGAGAATGTAGAGACCCACCCCAGAGAATGGAAGCTAGGGAACAAAAGCTCTCCAGTTTCAAAAATTTCCAGCCAAAGTCATTAAGCAATGTGAAGAAAATGCCCCTGTAGGCTGGTCATTTTCTGTGCATAGGTTAATAGCCCCAGATAGATAAAGACTGAGGTGTGTCTCCTGCACCAGCACTGTGAATCCACATGGTAGTGGCTCAGGTGCCTGAGCCCAGCTTGCACCTTGCAGAACAGCCACCAGAAGTGAAATACAATGGACATCATTAGAAAATTCCATCCATTGCTGAAATAGCCATTAAGCTCTTTAAACCTATGAAAAGGGACGGCAAAGATTCCAACAATTCTAAGTCAATGGATGGGATGTGGGAATCTGCTCCTGATGGCTGTATGGCTGCCTCTAGTATTGGAGGCAATGTACTCCAATACCACATTGGGAGGTTGTGAGCAAGGTGAGCTGTGAGCTCTTTTACTGCTTATGAGCTTCCATATGCCACTGGCTGGCAACTCTTAAGAACAGGCTGTTGAACTAGATAGGCCACTGGTCTGACCCTACAGAACTTCTATGTTCCTATTGTTACATTCTTAGCAGTGCTTGGAAATAAATAGATGATGAGAAAAAGCACATAGGCATTCCAAAAACAAGCAGGTATTGGACATTCAGTGATTAAAATAAAGCAGATCCAATTAAAACAGTTGCAAAAAAATATGGATCACAGCCTGGCTATATTAATTTTCTTCAGAATATCCAGAAGTTGTACTTATCACAATCAGCATGAATTAAAGTGTACACTTTGCTTTTGCAAGCTTGATTTGCATAAGCCCTTCAATGGAAAGTCCCCATTATCTGTGTGACGGACATTCAAAAATTGGCATGACTCATAAGCTCCTGTTCTATAAAGGGTTTGGCTTCATGCCTTTCCCAGAGACTGGCTTGGGCAAGCAGAAGGAGTCAAAATTCAGATCTCATTGCTAAATGACATCTTTTCAAGGCCAAACATATTTTGATTTATTTCTCCCTACTGCTTCTTTCTACATCTGCAGCAATCAACTCTTGGGCTAGCCTCTATCATGAAAAGGAAGAAGAGAAACAGCTACAGGCATGGAGGTCCAAAAAAATAAGAATATGAGACTGTAAGAAGAATCCTGTTTGATCAGGCCACAATCCAGCTAGCCCATAATTCTATCTCACCAATTATTATTATTATTTACATTTATATCCCGCCCCATACCCGAAGGTCTCTTCTAGGCATTTTCATTTAGTCAATTGCTTCTAGGCATTCTCAAAGAAAACCTTCACTTGCTCTGCATTCCTTGCCTGCCTCTCTAATGTGGAGGAGATACTTAGATATCTATGCTAGTAGACATTGGTACATCTATCTATTCTCCATGAACTTGTCCAACCATTTTTTAAAGCTATCCAGGCCAGTTGCTGTCACCACTTCCTCTGGTGGTAAAGTTCATAGAGCAATGGTCCACTGGGTGAAAAAGTACTTCCTTTTGTCTGGTCATCAGCTTAATAGAGTGCCCTGGTTCCAGTGCTGAACAATGGATATACATGGATGGTTTATAAGAACATAAGAGAAGCCTTGCTGGATCAGGCTACAGCCCATCTAGTCCAGCATCCTGTTGCACACAGTGGCCCACCAAATGCTCATGAACATCTCAAGCAGAGACAAAGACAAACCTATTCCTGCTCTAGAATCCCAGCAAATGGCCTTAGAAGTGCCCTGGTTCCCCCATATCTTCTCCATAAACAAGGCATGGTTTTATATACTTCTGGTAGGGGAGGATACTATCCTTAACACTTGAAGGGATGTCTTTATTACCAGTTATGAATGAGGCAGAAAACAAGAAGAGATTTCTTTAATTTATTAGCAAAAATGTTTCACTGTGCATGGGGAGCTTGCAGAAGCAGTAAAATTCTGTTACTACAGAGTCATTGCAGTTAGGAAAATAAAGGGACATTGATTGAATAAGTATCTACCTAAAATATCCTGGTATATCCAGCTTTGGTCCTGGACCAAATATCCAGCTTTGGTCCTGGACCAAAGCTGGAACAGTGCCATCTGCATAATAGTGCTGGTCCAGACCAGTCCCCACATCAGCTCCAAAGCTTGCAGAGGCTTCAGGGCTAACCTCCAAGGGCTCTGAAGGGCTAGAAAAGAAAGTTCCTAGACACAGAGCCACCGGGGGACCATTTTGGTAGAACACTTTGTTATGCTGCCAAAATAGCTCCCCCAGTAGTCTGGGAAACAGAGGCATGCCTTCTGCTCACCTTTGTGTTTCAGACCAGCCCAAGGTGGTATGCCAAGAGACCTGTTTAATCAGGTCTATTCATGATCCAGGATCAAGAAACTCTTGATCTGGATCATGTTCCACCTAATGCAGATGTAGTGTACCAGTCATGGTCAGGGTCCATCTGTTCCACACTACTGAGTGCACAGATAAGGCCAAGAAAAGAACTGTGAAGGCTCATATCTTAGAACAGAAGTAAGTTCAGAAAGGCTCCTTGCAGAGGCTCTGTCCTATGAGGTTAATTATTGTACTGAAATTTGGAAACATCTTGTCACACTGCCTGCTGCATCAGTCTTAAAAACAAACCATTGCTCCATATGCCTTATTGCTTGTAAGTGTAGGCCACAGGATCTACCCTGCACCTGAGCTTCCTCTGGGCATTGATTAAACAGGAAAGCCAACAAGAATTTTACAATGCAAATCTGTAAGGTTATGCATTAATGAGTGCTCGGTCTCTGAACCAGAGGAAATGAAATTGTTGAGTTACTGTAATGTAAAATGACTAAATGAAAATATGTGGAACGTTGCTAAGCGTTAACCTTATTTGCAAATCTTAATCAAAACAAGTGCCAATCAAAGAAGAATTTTGCATTAGTTGCATGCAAAATAATGGACTTTTTGTGCATAAAAGGCACTTGGATTACCTGGTAGTGCAAAAGGTCATGACCTAATGGTATGGGAACATGGAATAAAGCACAGAGTGACTAGTGTCATGCCCTGGACTTGGTGATGCCTTGGACTTGGAGCATTTCATAATCCAATAGCTTTCATTGCTCTGGCAGGAAGCAGTTCTGTGCCTTATGCCCCAAGGTTATTAATTCCAAATTAATGAGCACATCTGGCAACAAGAGGGTAACTCTAATGCCCCGGCAACTCAGAGTTTCCATAACTTCATGCCCAAGCTCTTTCCACTGTCTTTCTAGACAGAAGGATTCCAAGAAGTGTCATTGCACACAGTGGACCTGGCAGGATGGTGGGTGGACATTCAATGAGAGTTCCATCTCTCTTCACCCCCTTCCTGTTCTGCCAAATGGCTCAATCCCTGCTTCTAATGCTACAGTCTAAAACCCCTTTTCTGCCAGTTACCTTCTGCTACTTTTCCTTCAAGGCAGAGTTGGAAAAAGCAAACATCATAGTGGATCAGTTTCAGGTGGGTGCTCTTTGCCCAAACATTAGTAAAATTATTAAATGTGAGCCAGACTTAGGCTCTTTGAAGGCATCCTTTATAAATCTCTTATTATATGCTGCAGTGGCAAAAGGTCCAGTGAATGCAGTCATAAATGAATCAGTTTTACACACAAGAATAATATGAAAATTAATCTGAAAGCCAATTTAAAAGAGTGTAGTGTAAGTGATTTTATGCTCCCTGAGCTGGGCTAATGACTCTCTGAAAGGCAAATTTACATTATGATTTGTCTTTGTTTATACAGAGATGCTGTCCTGATGCTTATATCCTCTGCATTCCTTGGTATTTATTTCATGGTTTTTTAAAACTGCATTTATTATATTTTATGTTAGGTATGTTTCTGTCACTTCTATTTCTATTATTGAAAACTGCACATGTGTTCACAGAAGTGGTAAAAACACCAATAAAATCAAATAGCATGCAATTGCTAATTCTATATATATATATATTTTAAAGATTTTAAAATATGTATTTAAATTGTGCCGGTCTCCAATCACTAGGGTCTCCAAAATTGTTTTGGATTGTCTCCAAGGCAACTGTCCTGGGATTTTTAAATGAAGAATGATATAAAGTCATTGGGCTTATTTTCATATAAGCAAACACAGAGATGCAGTGTTGGAACCTTACAAATGCCTTAATAGTTTTGTTTTGAAGGAAAGCAGAAAGGCAAACGTTAGCCATAGGAGTCCAGTTGATTACAAGTGTTTTCAGCATTTTTTTCATTCCACTTTCCCTAAGCAACGCTGTCTCTCCCTCTGAGTTATTCAGCTTCCTATCATGGACTTTCAGAAGCTGTAAAGCAAGATCAGAGGCTCAAAAAAAAAAGATTGACTGTTCTTGAAGCTTTCTAAAGAAGGGGAAATGGGGACATGATTAATCCTTGCTTTTCAAAAACGAGTCCTTCCTTTGCTTGTTTGTTCTCAGATATTCAGAAATTCAGATCATTTGGCATTAAATTAATATGGGTAGACAGTTCTCCCTTGTGCAGAAAAGGATGACTTCAGCACTAGTAACGGCATGGAGAATTCACAGTATGTATTCTCCTTCCTGCCAAATCCCTTTAAACTGCTTTCCATCACATCAGAGCAGCCCCAAATTAATGACTAGGAGAGGAGCTCAACCAAATGTCAGGAGCAAGAGGAAGGCTGTGTTTTCAACACATGAATATATCACAATCTATAGAGTGCTCACTACTACTTCTAGTCCATGTTTAGGCCAATGAAAAGGCTTCTGTGATGGCCACAAAACATCTGTTCACTGCTGTAGTAAAGAAGGAACAGTGGGAAGGGTCTCAAAGTTTGGCATCCCCTGGGATTAGAAATATTCAGATTTCAAACCAGCCTTGAAGGTCACTGGATAATATTACTAAGCAGTCAATGTCTCTTACAGAACTGTTACCAGGGAAAATGGGGATAGAAAAAGAACCATGGGCATTTCCTTGAGATCATTCAAGGAAAAGATATTAGTGCAGTTGGGAGTTATGCTGGATCTTTATGTTGCAAACCATTCCTGGATCTTTAGGAAGGATGAAAAATGTGGGGAAGAGAAGGAAGAATTTCATTGTGGCCATCTACTGTCAAATGAATCAACTGAAGATCGCAATAAATTATGCCAGCTTGGGCTGAGTTCCCATTGCCACTTTAAAGCGATTTAAAAATGGTTTGGATCCTCTTCGTCCCCATTCCTAATCATTTAAAGAGGCTTAGAAATGGTTTGGATCCTCTTTGTCCCCATTCCCAATCAGTTTAGAGGTATTTTGATTATTATTTGGCTAAAAAATGGAATAAATAAACACCTGTTTTTTCAGGGGTTTTTTTCCATTTTTGCTTTTAAAACACTTCTTCCTTATTGCTGTGGGAACGCTACAGCAGTATTGGGGCAAATATGCCAAGAAATGGGTGGGGTTTCACCCTGCAGGGCAGCCCCTTGTCAGTTAAAATGCCAGGTTTCACCTCTACAGCAGATGCTTTCATTACAGCAATTAACCCACTTCACATCTTATAACAATGTTTCCTTTCCCACCCATGCTTCCCCTTATGCACACACATGCCTAAAGACCAAGGAAAGAGTCAGGGAAGATTCTTGCCCTTCACAAGTGGTCCTGCGCAATTCTGCCTGTTTCCTTCCCAGCCTCCTTCCTTGATCTTTAAAAGGGAAAAGGGGGGAAGCTGCAGGAACTGGGAGAAGCAAGGAACTGGCAGCCCCTAGTCCATCCCACCCTCTCACCCACCCGCCGCGGTGGCAGCACTGCTCAGTCGCTCACTCACTTGCCCAGGTCCCGTGGGGGAGTTCGCAAGTGTGTGTGTGAGGCCTACCAATGCCTCTACCCTCTGACAGGTCTCTCGGCCAGAGCAGGCAGTGTGTAAATGTGTGTGTGTAAACTGAGGGGGCTTGATCTCCGGTTTTTTGATCTCTTAGGTGTTTGTGTCTTTGGACCCTTTTGAAGAAAGGAAGGAGGCTCAGCTGGAATTTCCCACCCTTGGCCACATCATCAGATCAAACCCAATGGGGAGAGAGGGTGGGCAAAGGGTGAGGAGGAAAAAGACTTGCTTTCCCCAGTGGGTTTTCTGGAAGTGGTTTTAATCCTTTTCCTGTGAGGACACATTTCTGGGTTGAATACAATTGCCAGATGCTCTTTGCTTCGTTTTAAAGCACTTTAAATAGCATTGTAAAAAGTGTTTTATTCCATGAGTGGGAACAAGGCTTTGGTGTCTTCCAGATGTTTTAGCATTATTGACCCATAGTCGGGAGGGGGTGGCCATGATTTGCTTTTAGCCTTTGGCGTTTGTAAACTGCAGCAAACATGACTTTCTTCCAAAATATGCAGCAATTGCCACTGTTTTAAACTACAATTTCAAACCTTGTCAAGTTTGATGGGAAAGATTGTCTGATACCCCTAGGATGGTTAAAAAAAAAACAATGCTGTGTGCTAAAGAAATTCTGCAGCTGCTATCACTGCTATGTTTCCCTCTGGCCTTTGGCTGAAGGAACACATCTCCTCCCAATGCAGGCATTGTCATGGTGCCTATTTGCACCTTTTCTTCCTGAGGAGAACCTCCCTGGGAAGCAAAGGGGATGGAGTTCTGGTGTCCACATTTCATATACCAGCTCTATCCCAACCTTGCCAGCGCTTTGCTGAGCTACCATTACAGCAGCTACTTCAGCACCATAGCAATGGCTCCAATGTCCCTGCATGGTGCCATTGCTGCGCTGAAATGCTGACCACATTTGTGCCGCCCCTTGCCCGGCTCCCCTTGAACTTCTCCCACAGGAGGAGGCACAGGAGGTTGTGCCTGGCAGCACTGACTGTAGATGTAGAGCAGTTAGAATTGTAACTGAAGGGGACATTGGGATTATAGTTGAGTAGCCCACCCTATACCCAAAGGTCTCAGGGCAGGTCACAATAAAATCAGTATAAAAACAGATGAATGAAGTCTAACAGCATACTTGCATTTAACCCTTAGCAGAGTACTGCTACATGCATCATCTGCATTTCCTGGGTCCAAGCTGGTGTATGAGCACCTTGGACTGGGGATCTGTTCTAGCTATTCTTTAGATGATGCTTATAGATGATGCTATTGAAATTGGGGGGGGGGAGTTGCATTCCTATTTTCTGTTTTGAAATTATTTGAAAGTTATTTTTCTTCTTTAAAATCTGCAGAAACCATTCTTGTGATTCTCTGGGCTTCCCTCATTTTGGATCATGCAATATTTACACACTGAAACTGAGCTATTAATAGTTTGCAGATATTCTTGATAGACCCATGATTTGATTGCTCTTGTTGCTGTTAGTATTATTCTTCTGTTTCTGTCTGCAGAAACTGTGCTAAGTAAAGGAGCAGCCTTTTCCTCCCCACATTCAGGCACTGACATGGTTTTAATATGCTTAATACGTTATGGTTTGAATGTGTTTATTTTATATGTTGTAACCCACCCTGAGACCCTTGTGTGCCAGTTTGGTCTAGTGGTTAAGGAACTGGACTCTTATCTGGGAATACCGGGTTCGATTCCACCCTCCTCCACGAAGCCAGCTGGGTGACCCTGGGCTAGTCACAGCTCTCTTCTGAGCTCTCACAGCCCCACCTACCTCACAGGGTGTCTGTTGTGGGGAGAAGAATAGAAAGCCTTGCTAGCCACTTTGAGTCCCCTTAAATGGATGAGAAAAGTGGGAGAGAAAAGCCAACTCTTCTTCTTCTTGGGTATAGGGTGGGATCAATCAATCAATCAAACAAACAAACAATCAATCCATGACATTGTGGATCATGCCAACGTCCAGGAGAAAATCCTCTATGTGCAGATCATGTGCAGAACAATACTATACTAACCTGTTTGGATGGTTTTGTCCCATTGAGCACATGCCCAGAATAAACAGGCAGGTGAGCGGAGGCAGGTGTCTCTTAGTCTCACAGTTCGAATGCAGCAGGAGGCATAACCGCTGAGCTCAGAGCTGAAGCCACTGGGGACGGCAGCCTGTTGCCTTGCCAAGCAGCAAGTAATATGTTGGAGTACCTCTATAATGGCTAGAATTGATTCTTTCTTGTTCAAGGAAGGTCTCATTTCTCTTCAACGGAGCCTTAGCAACTGATGCAGTAGAACAAAGAGCAGGTTGCTTTTTATTTAATGCAGTCCTGCCATGCTGTTACGAAGGCTGCGGTTTTATTGAAGCCAAATGATTAATGCTGGAAACTGCATCATTATCTGTAACTGTACAGTGATTTAGATTCTCTTCATCATTTGGGCACAGCATTTTTTTCTGCAGCAATGTACCTGCACCTATGGTACATTGCAGATACTTTGCAATCAGCTCTGACTCCTTTGTAGGCACAGCATTTAGAGACTAGCAAAGAATGAATTCTCATCCGCTACCAAAAAGCTTGCCAAGTAGCTTCATTTACATCACAAGACTGTTGTGTGGTCAATATGGATAGGGGAATGGGATAGAAATGCCAGAAACCAGATGTCCTCAGTTGTGAGGAAATATTAGCAAAGGAAAAGGAACGTGATGTGTTCAATTCAAATTGCTAACTCTGATTCGAAAATAGGCTTTTAAGCAGAAAACAGGAATTCAGTGGTAGTTGAATTGCCAAGATGGTACGAACCACAAGCAGGAGAGAATCAACTTCAAAAGCTGGAATGATAAACAGATCTGCTTCTGAAATAAATGTAAGCTATAAGAAATTCTTATTAAGAATCTTAAAAGAAGGCTTTTTTTCTTGGGCCTTTGTTTTCTAGAATGGTATTATTGTACCATACCAGGGAAGCAAAAATCAGGCGAAGTGAGAGCCATCCGCATTTGCAGTACTGGTGTTCTCCCCAACCTGACCACCAGTAGTTCATGTGAGGATGGTCCAGCCCAGATTGTCCAGATCTCCACAGCAATGGCCAACCATAGTGACTTCCACCGCATGCCAGGTCACTGTCATGGTGATCATGCCGACACACAGCATTTGCACCTGGGAGAGAGTGTGAATGTTGTGTATGGGAGTGACCGGGAACTCACCAGCTACTGCTGGTCAAGTTGAGTAGACGTTCTTACTTCTCCACACCTTTGGAGGATTAGGGCACTCTGTGACACTCTGAGATGCTCTGGGATGGATGCAGCAGTGCTGTATGCAGATGGACCATCCCAGAACATCCCAATGTGTGCCACGAAAATGCATGCCAATACCTAGAGACACTGGGTTCTGTAGTCTAGTGTTCTTAGTCCAGTGATTCTCAACCTGTGGGTCGTGACCCCTTTCGGGGTCGATCTACTCTTTCACAGGGGTCATCTAAGATCATCGGAAAATACTATGCTTTAATTATGTTCAGTTTGTAACAATGAAAATACATCCTGCATATCAGATATTTACATTATGATTCATAACAGTAGCAAAATTACAGTTATGAAGTAGCAACAAAAATAATTTTATGGTTGGGAGTTAGGGTTAGGTTGGGGGTCACCACAACATGAGGAACTGTATTAGGAAGGTTGAGAACCACTGTCTTAGTCTATAGTAACAATACTTTTAAAATATAAATTTAAATTACATATTGGCCTTTTTCATCATCAGCAGATACTGTCTCTTTGTTGGCCTCTTGCTAAGAGGTATATCAAAGGTGACTTCATTTTTTGACAGTAATGCCTGATTTAGATAGAAATGTTATTCTAAAAAGAAGTAACACAGAAAGCCGGTATTTTAAGACAACTGAAATCACCATTCAATGATTTCCCTGCCTTACTGTGTCCCAGTGTCCCCTTCAATCTACTGTCTTCCTGGGTCCAAGTTGGCGTATGAGCACCTTGGGCTGAGAATCTCTTCTAGCTAATATTTAGATGGTGCTCATAGATGCTGCTATCGAAATTAGGGGGTAAAAAAGAATTAAGAACATGGATATTACTCTAACACTTAATCAAATAACCTGTTTAAAGAGCTGGGTATAACATTTCCCCAAAAAACATTCCTGAGTGATTTATCCTTTCATTAACCTTTTGTGAAATTTAGTAGCTTTTTCAAGGCAGGAGTCAGTAAATTAGAATTCTGATAAAATATTAGCTTTTCACAGAGTACCTTGGAGCCTCAGAGACTTCCTTTATAAGATGAAGCTGCAGCCATTCTAAACTCTGCTTGTTATGATCCTTTAACCACCACCCCTCCCTTAATAGAATATAAAGACTCAAGGGAACTGGAGCTTTGAGTGGACTACTGGACTGCAGTCATCCTGTAAGCTCTTGTTCAAACTGGCAGTATTAGGGCATGGACCTGTTTGGCAAGGGAAAAGGTACATGGAAAAAGTATCAGCCTTCAGAGCACAACTATAGGAGTAATGTACATGGGCTACATGCAAGGTGCATCACAGCAGCTTTCAGGCCCAAATTCCTTGCTGTTGTAGAGCACCCCTATGCAGCAGCTAGATTTCTGAGTGGGATCCTTTTGTGACAGACCAAAAATAGTCCTGGAAGTCCACCATTTTTAGTCAGGCACAAAAGCACTCTGGGTGGCAATTGTCTCAGCAATTCACTTCTGCCTTCTGATAGACACCATATACTGCTCCTCTGGAAGGGGGGCAGTATTTGGTACCTCAGAGGAACCCTGCTAGTGTGGCACCACTGCTACCAAGTAGACAACATACCCCTTGGGTCTCCCTTGAGTCTTTTCCATCATCCAAGTGCATGCAAACTAGATCACCATCTTGAGTCACTTCATCATCCCAGTGAGACAGTGATTGTGTTTGCATACATCTGTTTTAAAAAGTTAAAAAGCAGCTTAGTGTTGTTGGCATGTGGCAGCTAGTATTCCCATCCCACCTGTAATCCACATTAAACACCAAAAAGTGTGCATGTATAACCTTTTAAATCTTTCATAGCTTAGAACCACAATATTTGTCAGAAAGTCACCTTCCACTTTGATTTCAAATTCTATGACCCTTTCTGCACTTGTCCTGGGGCTTCTCCTAGTCCTCCAAGCATGTGGACAGCAGACCTCTATTCCAGGATAAGGGGAAGTGCAGAAAAGTCCTAAAGCTCCTGTGTCCCTTACCTATGTTAAAACAAATTATGACTAGAGTTAGGGCCTTCTCACAGGCGGCTCCTTGTTCGTCAATTTTAACCTCACGTAAAGGCTGTTTGATGCTTGATATAACTTATTTCAGGTACTAAGTTATAAAATGGCTCTTCTTCCAAGCATTTAAGTATTTTGGCATCATATACTTAAGGTGTGATGGAAGGATAAAAACACTCATGGAATTTTAATGTTTTGTAAGTCTGTTCTTTTTATCTTTGCTGCTTCCCCCCTTTTGTTCTTATATTAAGAATGTTGATCAATAAATAAACAAACACTAAATAAATATTTGAGACCACAAATTTAATATGAGTGTCTATGCTATGTTCCTCATTTGCCATTCAATTGCCACAGAGAGAAGAGGAAAACATGTAAAACTGTCAAGCTAAACTATGGTTTATAGTAATTGGATGCATAAAGGAATTTCATACGGTCTTAAAACACTCCACTTCTCATCCAGTCAAGTCCTCAGGTTGACTCCATCAAGAAAATTATATGAGGGAAGCACTTTAATCCCGCTTTTGACTGTCTTCTGGTTATATGAAGGGCTGGGCACAGGTATTTGCCTACTCCCCTTCAGATCCCAACAAGGTGCAACCTACCTGTAAGCTAGTAGAATCTATTCTGAGGTCACTTTGCCAGAGGAGTGGCAACTTCTGGTTGACATGTACATGTGTGTGATGGCCAGGAGTTGGTTTAAAGCCCCAAAACATACCTGAAACTGCTGGTGGACATCTTCAATAAGAACATAAGAACATAAGAGAAGCCTTGCTGGATCAGGCCACA
>MTQE01001141.1:8730988-8768534 GCA_014337955.1 Aspidoscelis marmoratus
TTCTGCTTTGCCTCTCTTGCAAGGGTTAACCGTGGGGGAAGAGTATCGCTAGACATGTTTATTCTTCAGGCAAGTCTGTCATTCACCTGAAAGTACAGTCTTTGATCCTGCTGCTTTTCTAATTCTATTGTATGTTGTCAACATCTGTATCTTCAAATATGAATATTGTTGAATCTTTTCTGTGCATGTGCTGTTGTTTGAGAGAAAGGGATGCAAGAGTTAATTTTAGGACCTCTATTTTTAATACATAGTGTCTGCAATAGGCACATGCACAAATGGTTTTTTTTGGCATTCAATTTGTAATGAGTCAAATGTTAGAACATTCGTATTTGTTTGAATAGATCCCCTTCAAATGTGGTAGGATTCTATTCGATATGAATGTATTCGTACAGATTCGTACAAATATCTGATATGAACGAATATGTGTTTGATACATAATACTATCTAACATGCATGCATACATATCCAATACGTATGCCGTAGCATATCCACTCTGAAAGCATCAAATCTGACCTGAAACCACTTTTATTCTGCTCTCAATCCATGTTGAATGCACTTTGGATCCATTGCAGATGTGACTGGTGTAGCTGCTTTCCCATCTCCCCAGCTTCACAAATTTACAATTCATACAAATGTCCAGAAACATTCGTATTTGTATGAATGTTAATATACGAATGTCATAACATTTGATCCTTGTACTAATGTCTGAATTTGTCCGAATTCATACAAATAATGAATGTTATGAATATTTGTGCGCATTCCTAGTCTCCAGCTTTGCCTTCTATCTCTCCTCCCTACAGTACCTTTGCCAATAAGAGTAAAGGTATCAGCTCCATGGTCACTGCCATGGAATTTGTTATGTTGGCATTATTGTTTATTTGTTTCAGACTATACTGGGATCTCACCAGAGAGGGGAGTTTCTGACCCTTTCTGTGCTTACCTGGCAAAGATCTAGATTAATGGGGATGGGGCCTCCTTTATTCACATCATCATGTCAATGGAAGGTCTAGGATCCAGATCAAGAGGTACCGTTTTCTGGATTAAAGGTAAGTGCAGAAAGGGCCATAAATTCAAACTTAAAAGGAGGAAATGTCAAATTCAAATTCCAAACTCCAAATTGCATGTCAGACCGTGAAGGAGATATATCAGTTTCCAAGAATTCAGGAATTCACTGACTAGACCTGTATATTTTTTCTTAGAAGCTTCTGCACTGTAGATCCATGAACCAAGGTATAAACCCAAAATAGTATAGAGAAAGTATGGATGGCACCCAGCTATAGCAGAACATACATATCTGTCTTTATGCTTTTACAAGCTGTTACTTTTTCCATATTCTCAAGGATCGCTGTCAAGACTTCTGATCCAGCCAAATAAGTAGAGCATGAAAATTAGGTTTGGGCTTCAATTTTATCCATGACATTGACTCTGCCTCTTTCCCTCTCTTCTCCTGCAGGGTAAAATTCTTGTTATAAAGGAAAAAGTCACCCTTAATCATTGGGATGGGAGCCTCATTCCTGCTGCCACCCCTTGCAATAGGAACATTCCCTTCTTGCTAGGTGAGAAAGTACATTCTGATGGAAGAGTTGCTGTTTATCCTTTAAAAACACAAATAAATGTCCCATCACAGGATCTTCAGATCTCCTAGAAGAAAGGAATGTATTTAGGAAAGGAGTAAAGCAAAATATGATTAAACACATTAAGCAAGATTTTATGGAAAAGGCGTATGCAGAGTGTCTTATAGGTATAACTTGGAATGCTCAGTTGTAATTAAAAAAAAATTGTTTGAGATCCTGAATGTTAGAAAATTGTTATTGGATTGAGTCAGGTGCATTTAGGTAAAGGTATTTTCCTTCTGTTGCAGTAGAAAACAAATCCTGTTCTAAAGACTTCCCAATACAAATGGGCAACTAGTGCACTATCACATGTGCGCAAGAAACAAGAGAGAGCTCAGGAACTAGCAGCAGCAGCTTCTTAGTTCAGCTCAGATCACTGTGTTCTCTGTAGAAGCAAGAGCAAGGAGCTAAGTGAAGGTCTGCCTCCAGGCTTGCGGAATAAATCTGCAGTTACATGTTAAACTGCAGAATACTTACTGCGCAGCGCTGACTGGCCATCCCAACTCAAAAGGCAGCTCCGTATTTTCCCCTAACGGAGCTGTGAGAGTTAAGTAGGCGTGCGCCATCCCATGGGTTGAGGCAGCCAATCAGATTTGAGCTGCCCTTTCTGCTCTCATTTTGATCTTCTCACTGTTCTGCCTTCACTGAGGGAAAGTTCAGATTTTGTTTATACTGTGCAACGAGTGTCCTCAATCCCAGCCGTCATGTGTGATCACAACTGTGCATTCCGCTGTGCAGTATAAACATGTCAGGATGCAGCCAAAATTAGTGGGCATTCCGGACGCTCTATTGTTGTTTCTGTTGGGGATTCCATTCATTGCAGGTTCTTGTGTGGCTGAATCTCTGGGCAGGGAGTCTTTGATCATTCCAATATTGAACCACAGAAACAACCATTACACTACAATCTTTGTTTCCTTCCTTGGAAATCATTTGTCACAAGGGTGCATCTTGAATATTATGCATAATGTTCCCTTCATAATTCTCCCAAAATACATTACCTAAGTGCATCCCACATTTTTGTTCCTAGCCCTTGGAGTCCTCAGAGTGAGCTTGAAGGCCACGATTTAAGATCACACATTTCTGGGCTTGAAATTGGTGGAGCCTGGCTGGTCCAGACCTACTGGAGAAAGAGTAACTGTATTTTTTCTAACTCAATCCTCAATTTAAAAGATTTCTGATTTAATGGATATTTATTTTTTTTTGCAAGTTTCTCAATCAAAGACTAACATTTCCTTCATTCAAGCGTACATTTCCTTCAAGGGCTTCTTCTGCTCCTGAAAGTTTCCATTTAGTATGAAAAGGCATCTCAAATTTCCCTCATATTCAGTGGACTTCAGGAATTGTAGATTCCTTGTACATCCCCTTAATTTGAGGAATCACTATACAGTATAATGAATGGGTTGGGAGCTGCTCTGTTCATCCAACTGGGGATCGTTTGCAGAGCTGTTTAATGGTCTGGTTTTTTAAAAAGTTCATTTTTGAAATTTACAGCATAATCCAATAAACCATTCTCAAATAATGCCTCGATAACAATCAAACTCAAAGATCAGTTCCCCACACACCACCTTTTCTTTCCGGGTACTGGTACATGCTGTTTATGCTCCGGATCCCATCCTTCAGCTGAAAAGGTGCTACATCTGTTTCCACATAATCCATTAATCCTTTCCAGTCCTCACTCAATATCCAACAAGATTTCTTCCCCATAAATAATGATCTATAATACAATGAGGCATCCCATTTATACTGTTCCAGTACGTTTGCTCAAAACTTATACTGCTCCATTGTTCCATTGTCCATTTCCATCTCTCCTTCCACCCCCCACACAATGCTCAAGAGGGCAGCCCATAGCAATTAATTAAAGAGAATGGTCTCCTTTAGGGATGTTCACAAATATTATAACATTTGAAATTCATAAGAATTTGGCTGGATTCAGGCATTTAAATTCAAATGTTGGCACATTCGAAGATTGACATTTGAATTTGAATTGCATGTTTTGATATATTTGTATAAAACTTTGTATGAAGCTTCATATGGCATTCATATGCTACTTGTATGCACTTGTATGGGGTTTGTATGAGACTGAACATTCCACATGTCACCTGTTGCCACCACCATGAACAATACTGATTTATTTGTGGTTGCTTGTCAGCTGCAGTCTTGCACTATAATGATCTCAGGGCAAATTCGCACCTATGCTTCCGGTAGAGAACCTCCCTGGGAAGCAAAGATGGGGGATAGTTCCCCAGTGTCTGCATTTTAGACACTGGGGCTGCTTCCGCACAGGCCCTTTAACACCCATTAAGCACACATTCCAATGTGCACCTCCGCACATGGGTCGCTAATTAGGACACTTCCAGTGAGGGGTGTCCGCATAGCTAGTCCCTTTTTAATGCGGATTTCGGCGGTAAAACTGGATTGCCGCTGGAGCGTCCGCATTAGCGGGGGCAAAGTAGCACACTTCCAGTGGGTGCATCCGCACCTATCCAGACTTAATGTGTGCTTAAAGGGTGTTAGTTGCATACCACATATTATATGGTCTTGCACTGTGAATCCACATCCATTTCGGACGCAGCCGCACAGTGCAAGTGTACTAACCGAGGGCCCATCCCCGGCCTGCCATGATTGGCTCACCGGAGCCAAGCATGGCGAGCCAGGGGTCTCCTACCTTTCGGCTCGCCCCAGAAGTGGTAGATCACCGCTTCTGGAGCCAGGGCGAGCTTCCCTAAAGCCCACCCTAGCCCACCCTGGGGGGAGCGTGGTGGATCCCCTCCTTACCTCTTCAGCGTTGGCCCGGAACTGAAAGCAGGCACCCAGGATGCAGCGTGCCTGCGTCCTGCGCGCCCCCTGATTGGCCGGGGTGTAAGTCAGGGCAGCGCGCCTGCGCAGAACGGCTCCTGAGGGTAGGGGCTGACATGCACAGTCTCGGCCACTCAGGAGGAGCGCAGGACGCAGGCGCACTGCATCCTGGGTGCCTGCTTTCAGTTTCGGGGTGACACTGAAGAGGTAAAGAGGGGAACCGCGGCATTCCCCCCAGGGTGGGCTAGGGTGGGCTTTAGGGAAGCTCGCCCTGGCTCCAGAAGCGGCGATCCGCCACTTCTGGGGTGAGGGCGAGCCGCGGCGGTGAGGTCCCCCAGCTCGCCAGGCTTGGCTCCGGCGAGCCAATTGTGGTGGGCTGGGGGAGGGCCCTCCGTCCGTATCCTCGCCACGTGTGCGGGGGCACGGGGTAGATCCGCATCTCTTAGATGCGGATCTACCCCGTTGATCCGGATCTACCAGGGATCCGGAGTTATTAAAACCAGTTCCCCTGGGAGACTGTTTTAATAAATCTGGGTGCTGGAGATCTGGTTTTATTTGCCCCTGTGCGGAAGCAGCCTGGATATCTCCCTGACCTTGCCAGCACTGCCGCACACTGATACATTAAAGGTTCAACCAGACAGCATTTACTTAATCTGCATTATTTGGATAATCCAGAATAAAGCATGAATAATCTTGAATAAAATGTGAATTAAGTATGTGCTGTGTGGATGAAGCCTTAATCTATGTGCATGGATGCAGCCAAATTCCTTCATGCATGTTTCCCCATCTTTCCTGTACAGTGGTATTTTTTGTTTTGTTTTCATCCCCTTGTTAAAGCTTTGTTTGTTCTTTGTCTTACTAAAAGACATGCTTCACTCAGAAGAGACTTGCTGCTTCCAGTCCCAGGCAATGTTGAGTGTTTCAAGATTCCCTGTAAGGTCCCATGTTTTTCAGTCTGTCAGGTTAAATTGATGGAATAAAAGAGACAAACACACCATCAAGAGACAAGTTGTTGCCAATGTGAAAAACTATATTCATATCCTTGATTTCCAGACCGGTTCCCTCAGGGACAGCCATAACTTCTATGGGACTGAAGCAAGAGATAAGGCCTCGCCGAACACAGCATGTTGCCATGAGACCCGCTGAAAGGAGTGGTTGTGTAACTTCTGCTAAATGTATAGAAGACTGGGCAAAATGGTTCCATCTTTAGTGTAGCTCAGAGCTACTGAAATAGGCCCTAATGGTGAAATTTGATTCTTTGATTCTCTGGGATTTTTTTTCCACCCTAGAGGACTTCTAGAGTGTGTCATGATGCAAATTACACAGATTTGTTCAAGCAAGAGAGGACTTCCCACTAGTTCTTCCTACAAGGCATGAAGATCATTTAATGTCACCAGCAGAGACACTCTCTTCTTTCCTCTTTTTCTCACCTCCATTAAGGTCCACTTCCATTTCTCCATGCTTCTTCCCCCCTGTTTTAGGTTCCCTCTCTAGGCTGGCCTAAACCAGACCCTGAGAACAAAGCAGCAGAGATTACTTGCATCCGCCCAGCCCAGCATATTCTTACATTGTGATTAAGGAGCTCCTCTTAAGACAACAGCTCCTCTTTTATTGGGGTTAGAGAATACAGATGCAGTCCAGTTAAAGGCATAATGCCTGCAAGCCAGTGACAGAATATAAAAATAGCTTTTGCTGTCAGCATGGCTTTCTCTTATTTGTATTCCAAGGATCATTGCTTTGGCAGGCACAGGAAGCTCTTCCTGTTTGCATTTTATTTTGCCTGCGGAAAATTTACAGTTCAAATAACTTTGCTATGCTTCATCAGGCTAATCGGATGACAAATTGCTTGAACTACATAGGAGAGACCTCAGATAAGGGAGAATTGCAGCAGGTTCGAAATTTTAAAAAACCCGTTTTCAGTAAAAAATTGTCAGAAGATTGTGCTTCCTTTCATGAATACTTAGATATTCCAAGCAACATTCTTCACATTTTGTTCAAATTATTGGGGGGAGGGCATACAGTAATGAGGTTTTTAGCACAGCAAGAATGCTTCTTATAAAGAAAAGAACTATGCAGTGTTTTTGGAATTACAGTTTTAACCATAACTCAACCAGTAATAGAATGGATATTTCCCAGCTAGTCAGCCATCCTATTTTCCAAATGCAAATGGACTTGTGACTTAAAGGTTTACATTACATATATGAGGTGAATAATGTATATTAGTAAAAAATTACACAAATTAAGCAGAGCTCTTCTTGTTTTCATGGGTGATCTTATGTAATGTGCAATGATGCAAAAATATAGTCTGATCACACCTATTACCATTACAAGAACATAAGAGGAACCCTACTGGATCAGGCCACAACCCATCTAATCCAACATCCATCTTCCATAGTAGCCCACCAATCACTTGTGGACTTCTGAAGCAAAAGAAGGCAAAACCTTCACCTGTTTTCAACTTCCTGCAAATGGCCTTTAGAGGCATTCTGCCTGTCTCTCCAGCCTGGAGGAAGTACGCAAGCATCCATTCTAGTAGCCATTGATACACCTGTCATCCATGATTTTTTTTTTTTCATGCAAACAGTTAAGAGAGCACAGACTGATTCATATGCTGTTTGTTTTCTGTTTACTGCCTTGACATGTAAAGGACATATCTGGCCACGCAACATTTTGAGAACCATAGAGGTGTTTTATTGTGGCCTTCTAGTTGTGCGGTGGTTTAAAGAACTAAGCTCAAATTCTCAGTTTCCATGGAAGCACGGGGTCCAAGCTACGGATTAAATAGTCTTACTGCCTTATGTGTGCCTTGTCAAAGAGGAAAGGTTAAGGGATTGAATTCTAAGAGAAAATCCAAACCTCAGGCAGTTAGATGGACTGCAGATCATCTTTTCAGCAGCTGCTGCAGCCAACCCTGTGCCAGATGTCATGTCCATACACCTTTGGATCATTTGGTAAGGCTGAGAGGAAAAACTCCAATACTTAAGCCTAATACTTGAGCCACTCTGACTTTCTATATCTTCATGCCCATGCTGTGTTCACTGTCAAAAGAATGCCAGCACATTCTGTCATTCACTGGGCATTGTCTGGGTTTGGGCTTGGATCTGACCAGCTCTCAAACCTTATGCCATTTTGCTAATAAAAAACAGAAGGTTGTAAAGAACTCAGAGATGTGCCACATCAATCACCATAGTAACCACCAGCATGCACCAGATGTTTCCGTGGTTTTTGCTATGGTCCAGGACTGACCATCCACACTGCAAATGGTCCAGGACAGATCGTCTACACTGCAAGGGCCTCTAGGTAAGTTGGGAATGGTACTGGTGCTTACTGTACTATCTCACTGAAGTTAAGTGCAAAAAGGCCCTTATCTAACAACGCTTATGCACAGGAAAGATCAGCACATCAGTTCAACAAATAAAAACTATTAAACAACTGCTAAGGAAGACTACCAGGCAAGGGCACATCTGTTCATAGGAAATAACTGTCAAGGAAAACAATGTGTTTTTCTGGACTGAAAAGCCCATGATTGGAATTAGTGGGTCTAGAACACTGACTCCAACCATAGAAAGCACATGTAAGCTTCAAGGCCAGGCTCTGATGACTCTAAGGGCTAGACACAAAGGTTTCTAGCCTTGGAGCTTCTGGGGAAAATGTTTCAGCCACTGAAGTGCATCCCCTGGTAGTCTAGAACACAGGAGCTGTGCTTTCTGCATGCCTCCCATGTTCTGGATCCGTGTTGCTGTATGTTGGTAGATAGATTTAATCATATCTACCAGTGATACCAAAGAGGGCTTCCCTAATCTGGATCATGCTTCATGTAATGCAGATGGAGTGTTCCAGGGGAGGGCAAGAGGTTCACAGATGCACATTAATGTGTGGATCTATGAGGCCTAGAAACTTACCCTGCAGGCCCATGTTCCTGACTAATGGTAGGTACAGAAAGGACAAAAAACTAAGAACATTCACTGGCCAATCACACACAAGGAGCAAAGAAAACTGGCTCCTATATAGTATAATCAAGAAATACGATTTGCACTGTTGATGCTGGCTTGTCCAGCAATGAATCAGTAGCTCAGAGAATTTTGACAATGTTGCAAAGAAGAAAAACACATCACTAGATCCAATGGCAATAGAGTCCCACTAGCGAGTGCCTTTTACTATATGAATATTTCTTCCTTAACACGTTACCCCAGCTATCCATTTTATAAAAAGCAGCTGATTTTGTCACCTAAACTGCATCTTAATCTGTAGATTCTAAGGGTGTTTTTCCACTGTCACTAAAAGTATCCATTAAGTACTCATTAATGGGTACAAAAATGCCATTGCATACCCATTTATGGGTATGCAATGGGTACTTTTAGTGACAGTGGAAAAACACCCTATGTCTTCCAATTATAAATACAAAACAGTGTGATCCCAAGTTGATTATCATTCATGCCAGAAATCTAAAATTTAGGCTTACTGAAGAATAAAGTCAGTGACTCAAACTTTTATTTTGTCTGCCTTGGAATATAATGATTTTTAAAATTTCCTGGTGCATTGAGAAACAAAGACCAAAAGATTGTATGAAAAATGAAGACACAGAGATCTTCTGGATGGCTTTTCTCTCAGTGGGGTGTAACAAGATAAGATGCCCTCTTTCTCATTCCTAATACCTTGAATATTCATTAACTGCGTGTCCCTGATTACAGTGCTAACTTTAAATAATTTAATTATGCAATTCCATTTTGGAAACACTGATAAGTGCTACAGTCAAAACACTTGATTGCTAAATCATGTCTCAAGGGAGTTGATTTTAGAAGGATGTGTATTCTAAGTAGCTTTTCATAAAGAATTTCTCTAATATTTAGCATTCTCATACATAACTGAAATGATTAGCTTGGCTGTTTCTTCTCAAAGGAAAAAAAATGTGGTGTTGGAAGTAATCTCCTAATATCCGGCAAAGCACTGAATACACAGTTCAATTCATGAACATGTTGTTGAAAAGTGAAATCTGGAAAAGTTTTCACAATCTTTAGTTAAAGTGACCTATGATGAGCTCTTCTTGTCAGTGCTAAGAGTCTGCTTTATAAATCTGCAAGATGTTTTGAGAATAAAGTCACTCACATGCACGCCAGCATAAGCCCCTCTGTAGGTGCCCTACCTGCTGAGGTCTCTAGTAAGCTGTCTTGTGGGATTCCCTCCCGTTTTTGAGATCTGAGGATGTGGGATGAGATGCTTTTGGCTGATAGGCTTAAAACACACTCCCTGGATCTTTGTTCATCGTGGCTGGCTCATAACCACTCTTTTTAGAAGATGTAAATCAGATTAAAATGATGCTCAGATTAAATCTTTGATAGAGAGTTTTGATTCAGTTCTTGCAAAGCAGCTCTGGTTGGCATCCTCTTTTATTTATTTAACATGCTTTTTAAAATAACATATACATAATATTGTTTGTGATACAACACACTGCTTTCATAATTGTGTCACATCTACATAAAGCCACAGAAGAAAACTAGGCAAAAGGAGAAAATTTGGGAAGATCTTGAGAAAATAGAAAGGCCTCTAACTGAAGGAAATCATTGTCATATCACTGAAGATGCTCACCATACCTCATAGATGCTGCTGCTCACAATACAGAAAAGCCCCTTTCCCAACTACTGTTACTACAATGCAATGTTCAGGTGCTTCACACAGTCACCTTATAGAGAAAAGTTAAGCTGAATGAAGCTGGTGCCAATCTGCACCTTGGCCTGTAATCAACAATTAGGCAATAGCTGGGCAGTGCATCTGCACTTGTAGGAGCTGTTTACATGCTAGAAACATCCTCTGCCTGCCCAGAAGTTGCTTAATTGATGACTAGCTGTGGAGCACAAAATCGTGCTCCACAAGCTATCTAACCTTTACCTGCCACGTTCGAAAGCTACCTGGAGCATCCAGCAGTGTGGCCATTCATTCTAATTGGGGGTGGCTGGTGGACTTCAGGGCCGGATGTTCACAGGCATGGTAGGGAAGGGTCACAGGGTGTGAGGCTGCTGAGGTCATGGGGTGGGACTGCCAAGGCATTGGGGCGGAGCTGCTGAGGTCACAGGGGCAGGACTGTTGAGGTCACAGGGGCAGGGTCCAGGGCCAGAAAGATGTACAACCAGATAAAGAAAATAATTCTTATCTTGAATTTGAAGGTATTACCTCTGTGCAGCATTGAAAGTTCTCCTCCTACCTTATCTTCCAACAATGAAGTCAGCTCTGTCTTCCAAAATGATGGGAAAAGAAATTTGTAAATGAAATAAAAAGGAAACAGACAAGCCATGCTTGGTAAAAGAAAAAAACCTCCTACCTGGATTCCAAGAGCTTGTGTAGTGGCATCACTTCACCTGTGTAGAGTGTGGCCTCCGCCACCCCTCACCTCCATAAATCCTCCTATGTGGTTAGTCAAAGAGGGGCTGAAAAATGAAGGAGAAAGAAACCTGTCTGTGAAAAAGAAGGGAAACTGAGGCAAAGAATGCTTGGTAACAGAAAAAAGACTCCTACCTGGATTCCAAGAGTTTCCATAGGAGCAGATCTAGCCAGGAAACATTATTGGGAAAAAAAACTTGAAAAGGAAAACAAATTATTACCTGAATTCCAAACGCTTGAGTACTGGCAACAAATCACCTGTGTGGAGTGTGGCCTCCACCACCCCTTACAGCCACCCCTCACCTCCATGCATCCTCCAGAGTGGTCAGTCATGCATTCAGTCAGTGAGTTGGGATCTGCAAATTGGAGAAGGGAGTGAGGGAGAAGGGAAACTGAGGCCAGCATGCTTGGAGAAGGAAAACAGATTCCCACCTGAATTCCAAAGGCTTGCTTATCTATCCTCCAGCATGGTCAGTCAGGCAGGCAGTTTGTCAGGAAGGCATGTAGTTGGGAGCTGTGAAATGGAAGGAACAGGAATTTGTCAGTGAGGGAAGGAGAAGGGAAACTGAGGCAAAGCATGCTTGAAAAAAACTTTCTTACCTTGATTCTTTGTTATTTATTTTTTTATACATGAATTTGGCTAGTCGTTCTTTCTGGGCAGCAAATACTTCAGTGTTGAATTGTGGAATTACTTTAATCATTTGCTCCTCCACTGATAGCATGGTTAATGCGTTTAGCTGTTGTTCTCCCATAGTGCTTCACAGAAAGATTTTCACCCTCTTGAGGGCTGAAAAACTGTGTTCATCTTCTGCTGTACTCAGCGGGGTGGTGATGACAATTTGTAATAACTTCACAAACTGCACAAAAGAAGTTTGCATGTTGTTCTCCATCAGTACATGAAGAATTTCCAAAGCCCCTTTGGCTGAGTACAATTCTTGTCTCTTATACAAACCTGTCAGTTCAGTTTTTAACCTGCCCTTCTCCAGCATTGGGTAGACCTGGATGACTGCACCAAGTGTTTCTTCAGGGAAGCTCCGGCTATGTGTGTGAAATAAACTTGGGTACAGCAGTCTGGCACTGGACAGATGTCCATTGAATGAAAATCTTTCTTGTGTCTCTTTAATGATATCACATACTTCTGATCCTAATTGGTCCAACTGTTTGGATTTGGTTCTGTGCAATATAGCCTCAGGAGGTAGTTCTTCGAACAAAGTCCCAATTGATGATCTAGTAGTGTTTATAGCATTTTCAAAGTCTCTGATGCCTGCCCGAACTAAAACTGGATCAGTCAGTCTCCTCTGAAGCTGGTGGTAGAGCATATCAACATGGGGCATAATTGTGTTGAAGAATGATAACCAATATGAAAATTCTTTATCATCTTCCAGCAGCTTAAGAAATGCTTGAGTTTTGTAACCTGTGACTGTGTCTTGTGAGCCTGCTATTGCCTGAAAGCATTCTATTAGTTCTTGCCTTCTCTCAACAATCATTGACACAGTGCGTATTTGGAAATTCCAGCGTGTTGGTGCTGTGTGAGGAATTCTCCTTCTGACTACCTGAGTTAGATATTCAGTCCTTTTTGCACTTTGGAAAAAAAAAACTTGGAAATGCAGTAAAGTTTTGAAAGAAAATTATTATCTCCTTTTTTAGGGATGAGGCATTTTTCATCACAAGGTTAAGCTGGTGGGCAAAACAATGTATATAGTGCACATGGGGAAATATGTCTTGGATTCTGCATCGCACCCCTCCACATTCTCCTCTCATTACATTTGCCCCGTCATAGCTCTGCACAATGAGTTTCTCTTTGTCTGTGCCTGGTAAAACTTCTAACCGCCAGAGCAGGGTTGCAGCTATGGTTTCAGCTTTAGCATCCTTTAGTTGTGTGAATGAATAGAATCATTCAACTGGTGAGCCATTTATGTAATGGAAAATCAAAACATTCTGACAGCAGGTGGAAAAATCTGTAGTGTCATCAGCTTCAATCGCTACAAAAGAAGTTCTTTTCAGTTCATTTTAATTTGGTTCTTTGCCACTGTTAGCATGCAGTCCAACAGTTTGTTCTGAATTGTTTTAGATAAGCCTCTAAATACTGTAGCTTGCTGGAGGTGCAGTTGCACTGCTGCATTAAGGGATGCTGCAAAATCAATTATTCTCCTGAACATTCCTGGATTTAGTGATTCTTCTGATTCATTGTGACCATGTAGGGACGATTCTGATGCTGCACATAATTGTATGCTATTATTTTGGAAAGAATGTTATCTGTTATTGGTGAGCGTTCCCATGATCAGGATACTCCGAGGCAAACTCAGGATGGTCCCCATGGACAGACTCTAATCCGGGGCTAATGTGGGACAAATGGCACAAATCCGTGTCAACCCCCCACCCTTTGCAACTGTTCTCTCTGCAAATTAGCAGGCAAGCACGTGTTGTCCTGAGGCATGGGGATGTTCCGGTTATTGTGGGAGGGCATTGGCAATCACTTTATTTGTATGTGTGGTGGCGGAGAAGTGGCAAAAGGACTCTGATTTGGGGGCTCACTTGCTTTGCTCACCGGCATCTCCGGAGGAGGAAGGAAAGTATCCAACCCTTGGCAGGCAAACAGTGCCAGTTTGGCGAGAATGATCTGCCTCCTATTGCTTCCCTCACCTGAGAGAGAGCAGGTGGCTGGGAGCGCAGAGCAAGCCCCACTGCAGCCTCCATCTTACCCCATCCACAGAAGACAGCAGGCTGGGCTGGTCACCATGGCGCAGTCTCTGGGTCGAGGAAGGTTTGCTCTGCTGTCGGTGCTGCTGCTGGGTGTGGCTGCTGCAGCAAGAGTAGCTGGTGAAGGCGTGGCATGTTCAGCTGCCTCTCCTCCTGCTGCTCCTCTGCACAATCTCTGTGGTGGTGGCTGCTGTGCGGGCTCGATACTTGGATGAGGGAGGAGGAGGAGGCATCCGCCAGGATGACCGGGTGAGTCAGGAAGGCAGCCATGGTTGGGGGCTTTGTTCTTTCCTGCCCCGCACAACAAGCGCATCTCTGTCTGCTCCTGCCTTCTGTGCCTTCTTGCCCCGGGCAATGCCTGGCTGGCTGGAGGCACCTCCTGGCCCATGTGATCGGCGGAGAGCTGAGCCGAGAGGCCGTTTGTCACTGCTGGGGCTGCTGGATTTCAGCCACGTCTCACCTTACCTCATGTGCGCCTGTTGTGTATGGTGCCAGATCACGGCTTCTGCCAGCCCATCTCCATCCCACTGTGCACAGACATCACCCCACCACCACCATCTGCCCCCCAGCCACCAGACAAAGCTTGCTGTCATTCGGTGTGCTTGCTGTCATGAGGAGCTGCGCACCTTCATTAACTCAGAGCCATGGCTTCAAACAATGAGCCACTTCTGCACCCTGTTATGCCCCGATTTTATCATTTTTTTATCTTATAATGTGTGTTGCACTTTTGGAGGTGCAACCTGGAGAGGTTTCCCATGGGTTTTCCCTGTCATCGCTGCAGCAGGTGCGACAGGGCATGCAGCTGGCGGGACAGGGCATAGTGATGTCAGCTGGACTTTCAATCAGGATGGAGGGGGTGGAGAAAAAATGTGGTTCCCCGATGCAGGGGTTTACCGCATTTGCTTGGGGAAGGTGGATTCAAATTGAAACTGCACTCTTCTCAACTACATGGGGGCATCTTAATTCGAACTACAATTCAGATTAAGGATGCCCAGATTCTGCAGTGCAATAACTGGATACCATGGGGACGCAGCCCTGGTTGTGTCTTATTACAGATGCTCGGTGTCCCTCATCAAGCTGAACTGCAGTGTTGGCTTTGCCTAACATGCACAGTTTCATGACATTGTCCAGATGTTTTTTGGATTGTTCGTGCTTGGTAATTTTCTGTGTGAAATGCTTGAGGTCTCTCATACCTATGTAAATCCAAAGGTTTTTTGCCAAAGAGCAAACATGGAAAGCAGAACAAGGAATCCTTGGAGATGCTATCACATAGCCAAGCTTTCTGACAATACCAGTCTTTGGAAAACTTCCTAGTAGACACTCTGCCTCTGTCCCTTGTAACCACTTGCATTTTCAATGGAGGTGTATGCAGACCCATTTTTTTTTTTTTGAGCTCTGCCAAAGGCAGAGTAGAAAATAGGGTCTCCATGAGAGCTTCCACTGTGTTCACTGTAGATCCAGGTGCATTCAACACAGAAGATTCTTGAAGCTGGTACAGAAAACATGAAACCTGTTATCATAAGTCCATGAGATGCTGTGGATTGTTAAACCCATGACTGTACGAATAAATTTCATGTTCAAGGAACATACCTGGACTGAAACCCAAATGAACTTAGATCTTTGGTTTCCCAGAAGGGAAGTATTCTTCTCTTCTTATTCCTGTAAAGTAATAGCAAAGAAAGGAAGTCTAACAGTACTTATGTACACTGACCTGAACACATGGAATTATTGCAACAGCAGTGAAAAGTTGGGTCTTTTGCATTGTGTTCTGCGCTGCATTCCCAAAGACATAATAGATCTCTAATGGAAAAATAATGGGATACTGGCAGTGAGAGCTTTATAGCACACCAATGCAAAATTTCTGTGAATCATTAGATCCAAGATCTTAAAGAAACAGTATTGCTGCAAAAAAAAAAAATGCAAGAAGAAAAAATGAGAGGATGAAAGACAAGTCCATACACAAAATTTTTACAAGAACATTCCCTTCCTTAATATTGAAGAGGAGCGCTAATAACTCATTACATTAAAATGCATTGTTAAAAAAATAATACCCGAGATGAAATCAGGAGAAATCTGAATGTTGCTGAGACAACAGAAGCAATCTACACTTGTCAGCCCTGGGTAATAAATTGCAGAGACAGAACTGTAACACTTGCTCTGTATGTCTGCATATGATTATTACTTTAACATAACAAACTATAGCTGTTATGGGTTACTTTAAGGTTTGGTATAAAGTTGATTCTGATGTAAATGAGCCACACCTGGAATGAGTGGCTGATTCCTATTTAGCTGATGTGGAGTCTAGTGGAATAAAGCATTTTGATACTGAACTTAAAAGGTGTCAGCGTATTTATTAAAACACAAACTTTACAATAGTGAAAAAACATACAAACAAATAATCATTTCATCAAACAGAACATTAACATACATCATGATCACAGTAATTGTTTGGAAGCCTCTATCAGATCTTTTAAGGTAAGTATCAAAATGGTTCATTCAGTGAAAAAATTGTGATTGAACATGGTATGTTGGCAAGTTCTTGAGTTTGCTAGTTCCCAGAGGTTTCAAGCCTCATATTAAGATTAGTAACAGTTAATTCTTCTAATTCTTGTACAAGGTTATACAAAGCTATAGGATCTTGAGCTGCTACTTGCCAACTAAAAAACTGCTAAAATGCTTGCCTAGCATGATTACACTATTACCTCCCCTCCCCTGATCAATGAAAATGATGGCCAAATTACTTGTCTTAGGATTATGCCTCTTTTCTTTGTTTTTTATATATATCCTTGCACTTGTAAGGATTTATAGAATTTGATTTTACTTATTTTTCCTTTCATACTGGCTCTGGGACTTTTTGGTTTGGTAAAGAGAGGGAATGACTGCTAAGATAAGCCGGTGTGCACATGATCCTTGGTGCTTATATTTGCAGTTCATGTAAGATGCTGCGATTTTTTTTATTTAAATAATAAGTCAATACACTTAAAGAGATTATACATTTACATTTTTTCAACCCACCCTTCACCCTCCCCTTCTACCCTCTCTCTTCCTCCCGGGACATGGATGTGTTTGTTACAGTACAATTTTAGTTTACAATTCTCAAGAAATGAGCTTCATCAGGTATGCTGATGTTGTTATTGTTTTGCACAGCCCTGATAAAAGGAATCCAGACTTTCTTCCACACCTCTTGTTGTTCTTCTCCCAACATCTTGTTTTTTAAGATAGTCACAAACTCATTCATTGCAGTATCCCAAAGTTGGGCATACCATTCTCTTATATTCAGTGCTTGTGCTTCCTTCCATTGTTTAGCTATTGTTATGTTTGTTGCATGAATCATGAAATGCAAGAGAGTTTTAAGGTCAGAAGAAGTTTGAATTGTATTAAGGTTTTGCAAGAGATAGATCTCTGGATCTAGAGGGAGGGTCATACCAGTTATTGTTGCTATTTCTTGTTGTACTGACCTTCTGAATATCTGCAAGGGTGTGCATTCCCATACCATATGGAAATACGTAGGAGTGTCGTTACATCCTCTCCAGCACTGTGCCGTGTGAGATCTTGTTATTCTTGCAATATGGACTGGTGTTAAGTACCACCTATAGATTAATTTTGTGTGTGTTTCCTTAATCTTTGTTGATTTCATCCATATCTGCTTATTATTTGTTATTCTGTCCCAGTCTTCTTCTGGTATGTTCACTGCAAGGTCAGTTTCCCATAGAGATTTAATATGGTCTAATGAAGTGTGTGTGTCCATTAATAGTTTATAAACTTTTGACGTTAGACCTTTAAATGATTTGTTAGTTTCCTTTATAACTTGTTCTATAGGAGTAAGTGGTTTGCCTATTATCTGAGTAAGTGCAGGAGATGTCAGTGTTTGAATTAAAGTTCTTTTTTCTAACCAATTTAATTAATGTTGTTCAAAGACTTGATCTATATTATGACGTTTTACCAATCTAGTTTGATCATAAAAGTCTTCTATTTTGATTAGATTTGCTTCTTTCAAATGATCCCAAGTTTGTCCCCTTATTAATTGCTGTATTGGAGGAAAATGTTTTAATTCTATTAATGGGGAGACTGTTTGCAATAATTTTGTTTGCCATAATTTCCAAGATTGTAGTTGTGTTGCTATTATAGGGAAGATGCTGCAATTTTAAGTTGGACATTTCTTGTTTTTATTGGATTTCTTCGCATACATAAAATAAATACTTGCATTTCTTTACAGTCTCTCATTCATTAAGTACAAATTGTTAAAGAACCATTTGGAGAACCCCAAGTTATTCTTGCTGCTAGCGAATGAAGGGCTTTCCCTGTCACTGCCAAGAAAGCTAACAAAAGCCTCCCTTTGAAGAAGGGGGTGCTAAACAGATATGTTAAACAGTAGCAAGCAACACTTATATACATTGATCATAGATTTTAAGGTGGTAGTCAGTGTATCTCTGATCAACTTTGCTAACACCCGTAACAAAACCATGTTTTATTTTTCTTTAGATGCAACACAGCACTTTTCCTCCTTGGACTAGAAGGGTCTTTTCACACTGGGCAATTAAACCACATTAAAGACAGATTAAGGACAGATATAAAACACTTGCAAAGCTGCCTTCCGCATTGCAGCACACATTAGTGACACTTCAAGGAGTTTGCTTCCACATTGGCTTACGCGAGATCCGTCTCTAATGGGGTCTAGGAGCCGCTAAAACCAGTTTCTGGGAAGACCTGAAAGAAGGTAGTCTTAATCAGGTCTTAATTCATCCTTGCATTGTAAATCCGCATCAATGGAGGACACTTCCACACATGGATGGGAGAAAGAACACATGTGAGTGGGACAGGAAGTCGCCAGGTTGAGAGAGGCGGGAGAAGCACAGTCCAGCCACCAAGTCCCTCTCACATGGGCTTCACATCAGGCAGGTGCCCAGCTACAGCAGCAGAGGGAAAGCAAGTCTGAATGTAACAATTCTATGCACAAAGAGCAGGCTTCGGCGCCAGGTGGGTACAGGATCTAGGACACTCCGCTGGTTGGTCCGCAGATGGCAGGAAAGGAGTGGTGACTGATGGCTGAATGCTCCAATCATGTGGCTCCTGAGGCAGCATGGCCTCTGGGAGGCCAGATCCGTCTGGAAATCTGGACTACTGCGTCCAGACTGTGAAGGCATAATGTGTTCCTCGCAATCTGTCCTTCTGAAGCAAGTGTGTATCTATTTGAGATGGATCTTGCAAGAGACACAGTTAAAAAAATTGGATTCCCTTAATCCGGTTTTCTGCGGGCCAGTGCATAAACACCCGAAAAGTATTTAAAATTTATGTTTAAGAATTGAGGTTGCTGAACTGGTTTGAAGTTTATTACAATCACAGTCAAATCAATAAATGGAACTTCAGGTCTTTAGCAAACTGTGAAGTATATATAACCTAGTTAACACTCTCCCATTTCTGAGTACTTTGTGAATGTTTACACTTGAAGAATCAAGTGTGGCAATGAACTTAAGCAGATGGGATTATTTGTGTATTTGTATGGAGTGGAGAGAAATACAAAGGAGAGCTGTCTCTGGTACTGAAGATGAGATGCCGTTTCTGGCAAAAGGTTCAGTGTCAAGAGACAGTTTGCCTAACATTTTAATTACTAAGCTGTCTGAGGTTTGTCTGTAATGAGAACAGATGTGAAAATCTAAACAGCTGATTTTGGCCATATTGAAACACAAGTAATAACAGCCATCTGGAAGTCTCAATAAAGGGTGGAAACAGGGTAATTTTTCAGCCTATGAACAGGCTTGTCATATTCATCCATTTCCTGGGGGCACAATTCAAATATATTGGAAATTAAAATGTTTCTGCTTATGAAGCTTTTTTTATTCATAGTTCCCTACATTTAATGAAGAGGTCTCACATAAAAATTAATGTTGGGCTACTGGCCTTTTCTGCAGTGGACTGGTAGTCAGCCTCCGGATGGAGCATCTGTACATGAAGGAGTCATTACTTTATCAGAAACAGCTCCATCCATCCAGGAGCTCAACACTACATGTAGTGTAGGATTAGGTGCACTGTAATGCCTTGTGTCATCAGCCCATCCTCCTCTGATGACAAAGGAGAGGTAGCAGCTGGCCGGCAAGGCGAGCCCAGCTGTTTGGACACTCAGGGCAAGGGGCATGTTACAGAGGCGGCAGGCAAGGGGGCACAGCCAATAGTCACAGACCAAGACAGCTCAGACCCCAAGGCTGGGCCACGCCCTTCCCCCAGCATTTTGAACCACGAGAAAGAGCAGCTGTGACATTCTAAGCATCTGCAGTCGACACACCTGGGCTGAAAGGGGTGTGGGTCTTTGTTGCCTATTTAAGCTCGCCCCTTGCTAGCAGAACTCCTGTGTAATCTCACTCCTGGACCTGGTAATTGACACCTCAGAATCTCTGGAACCTTGAACTCAGACTGTCTTTGACTTTGCTTGCTCTTGAACCCCAAAGGACTTGATCACTGTTGTCAGTTTCTGCCGAGACTAGTCCTGAGCATGAATCCATGTGTTTGCATCTTAGACTTGGCTGGCTTGAGACATGACATGCACTGCATGTGCACTAGCCCTGCACTGTGGCTGGAGTTAAAGCTCTGGATGCCCCATCTGCATTTCCTAGTATGCGGAGGAGCATATGACACCACACATCCACATGCTCATCCACATGACATGGCGGGATTCAGACATGGCTGCTTTATGGACAGCCATTTGCATTGGAGGTAAGGTTAGGATTTGGATTGGGAATAGTGGAATGCACTAAGTGTTTGCAGGTGCAGATGATTAGCACCTTCCAGGCCATTTTCCCCAAAGTTTCCCACGGCCCAGAAGCCAAGTATAAAAAAGGCCCTAATCATTTAGGCTCCTACACAGAGATTCTCTTCCAAAATCTAGATTCAACGTACAGCTATCAGAGATGGGGACAGCAGCCTCATCAGTGTATAGCTCACTAATATGAGTACCACCATCACTACTAGTATAATTAAAATTCTGGAGACCTTTGCACTTGAGCAACTTTTAAAAAGTAATATTATGGAGCACAAATTGTTCTGGAACTTAGAAATTCCAGCCTATTAAAGAATCTGATAAATTTACTTAAGCATCCAGGAAATTTCTTATTGCTTAATAATGAAGGTGGCCTAAACATTTGATTAAGATAATTTGATTTGTGGGAAGGTTCATGTTTTTTTCTTCACGGCTATTTCTGCACCTGCTGAGACAGGATACCTTGACGTGGAATAGACAACTTAACATAAGAACATAAGAGAAGCCATGCTGTATCAGGCCACAGCCCATCTAGTCCAGCATCCTGTTGCACACAGTGGCCCACCAAATGCTCATGCTCCATAGCTAGTTGACAGTTAGGTGTCATGCCTCCTGTTGTCTCCGAATCCTTGGAGAAAGGTCCTGCTCCTACCAGCCAAAGCGAGGGTTCAGACTCAGACAATCTGCAATAGGGGTGTACATGGAACAAATTTTCACATTCTATTCAAGGTGAATAGAATGTGGAAGGATTTGGCTCTGGCTGAATATTACCTCCCAAGGATGTGGGGGTATTTGTATCGAATAAATCCTCCCTCACCCCTCTGTTCTCAACCCTTCCACACTTACCTCACCTCCTCGCTGCTGCTGCTGCCGCTGCTGCCGCCACCACCACCTCCACCATCCCCAGCACTGCTGCTGCCAGCAACGCCGCCACCACACCATCTGGGGACCAGGGCACCACCAGCGTGCCCCCAAAGATAAGGGAGTGCCAGGAAAGCGAGATCCCACTGGAGCACCCCCCCCCACACACAGGTAAGTGGGCACTGGGGAGGCAGGTAGGAGCACTCCGGTGGCACCCTGGGCCTCTTCCCAGGCCCTCCGGAACACCAAACACACTTTCTGGAACCTAAATACAGGCCTTCTGGTTAAACTGGAAGGCCTGTATTTAGGTTCTGGAAAGCCTGTTTGGCATTTTGGATGCCCTGGGAAGAGGCCCGGGGGACCAACAGAGCAGGTAAGGGGTCCCCGGGGAGGATGCAGCGGGGAGGCAGGCCCAGGTAGGCAGGCCCCAGGGAATCCAGTATCATTAGAAGCTTCTACCAAAGTTTCTATGGATACTGGATTATCCAATTCGTGGATGGATAGGGTCCTACAAATAGGCCCCTATTTGATCCATCCACAATTCTCAGAATTCGGACTCATTCATCCGAATTCCAAATATACCTAATAATTTATGCACATCCCTAATATGCAACCCCCTGAGCTGAGTTCTCTCCGGAGAGAAAGACAACAGCGGCACCACTTGGCTCCCTTCCATGCGAAACAGATGTGCCACCAGGGATGTGACTCTGTCTCCTACTTAAGAAATGCCCAACTTTGCACTCACTGTTGCAAACAAAGAATCTAGTTGGCACCCCCCAACTTGGTTGAACCCTGACTTCCCAAACTTACAACGCCTCTCTGGAACCCCGACTCCTGGCCTGTTTGACTCCACATACTCTACATCCCTAAGAACTCTGGAACTGACTAGGTATTTCGCTGTTGCTAGCTGGCATGTGTGAGTTCTTCACTGTTACCGGCTGCTCTGGACACAGCATTAGAGAAATAGAGAGATATTTTATTTATATTGCACCTTTTTCCCCAAAGGGACTCAAATCGACGTACAAACATTGACAATCCAATCCAATATACAACCTTCAAACAACCAAATTGTTATATAAAATCTGAATACAAAATCTAAAGCTATATAACACATATAAATCTAATGCAACAAACTATTGGGGTATTGGATACACAATTTAAAACATATAACATCTGAATATAAAACATACTGTATAAAACAAGCTATATAACAGACATTAGGCAACTTTTGGGCAGGCAAGGGGCGTTTCTATGCTGTAAATGTCTCCTACAAGTGCAGATGCAGGACACATAGTAGAGGGGGCATGGCCTCCTAATAACCTATATCAGCTTGTGGAAGGAAAACCCCTAAATCCCTCCATGAACTTTTCCTAAGGTAAATGTGAAAAGGCACTTAATTCCTGAGCCTAGCACCTTGGATTTCATAAGCCAATGTAACTCATCTAGAGCTCACAACTGTAGTCCTTTCAAAGGGATGATCTAAGCTATTGCTTCCTACTCATAGAAAGAGCAAAAGTTTCCTTTACTTAGAGTAAAGCTGTTTGTTATTAAGTATGTGTAGCTGGGGTTCCAGAAAACTAGTACAGAGAACGGGATGCAGGGGGAAAATTGACATGGCTAGTGGCCTACTGTTAGTCTCCCTGGCAAAAGAATTAGAAAGCTATAAGCAAAAGCTTTGAGGAATGAAAAACGAAACAAAACCTGAAACCAGTCCAGATGTCAATATCGCTCATCAACTTGTTCCAGGAATGTAGCACTTCTACCCAAAGAAGTGTGACTTAGGATTAGATGCTTTGTTTATCTTGTCCTATAGTAGTCCTAAACCAGAATGTTTGATTGGGGGTGTTCAACAACAACAACAAAAACCTTTGGAAATTCTTTTCCAAGATAATATGAACAGACATTTCTTGATTATTCTTGATGAAATACAATACAGAGAGCCACCAAGGTTGACAGCACAAAGCTTATGATTAAGCTGTATTGGTATTTTGAAAACAATCAGCTATTACTTGCAAAACTAGCGACCAGGAGTTAAATGAGATAAAGGGGAAATTGTTTTTCACTTTTGAAGAAATCTTTCAAACAGAGACACTTTGTACTTCCCTGGGAATATGACAATCTTGGGTTTTTTTTCCTGGTTTCACTGTGTTGATAGGAATAGTAAGACTAGATAGGAGGAAGAGGAGGAAGAAGAGTCAGTTTTTATACCAACTTAAGGGGACTCAAAGCATCTGTCAAACCTTCTGTACTTCTCCCCACAACAGATATGTTGTGAGGTAGGTGGGGCTATGAGAGCTCAGAAAGGGAGCTGTGACTAGCCCAAGGTCACCCAGCTGGCTTCACGTAGGAGTGCAGGATCAAACCGGAAGACTACTAGTAAGAGCCCAGCACTCTAACCACAAGATTCCTTCCCTTTGCTTCACACAGGCTTCATTTTTGGAAGGCACATACAAGATAACCATCCTGGCAGAGCCATCTCTAAACTGCTCATAGTTCAGAAACAAGTGACCTCTGTGCTGTATCCAGCACCACACCACAGTTCTTCCAAAGGTTACTGTCCCAGCCCTTTCCATGCTTACTTATAGCCTCCTTCTTCTGTCTTATTTAAACAGAAAACCTCAACTACCTTTAAAGTAAGTAGTTTTAGTCAAAGTTGCCTTGTGAGTAAGAAAGTTTTGAAGCTCTTGGAAATGGGAGGTTAAGAAAGATACTGGATCCCATTGTAGCATTATTCCCAGTTTAATCCAGGAAGGAGACATTTTGAACCAATATGAGATGACCCAATGACCAGGGTTTACCAGTCATTAATAACGAAGCAATATAATGTGTCTTGCATATAAAAATGAAAAAAAGAAAGAACACAGTAATTTGATACCATGAAATTGGTTCAACTATTTGGCTACTGGCATGAAGCTTAAATAGATATTATTGCTTACCTTTGCTTATACACAGAAAACTGAAATACTCCAGATTTGTCAGAAGATTTTTTTGGATGGCTCTGAGAATTGGCAGATATTTACTGTATTTCAATGAGGTATATACAATTTTCTATTAATCTTTGATCCACAGCTAGCGCATGTTTAGATTTGAAATCATATTTGTTTCAAGGTTTTCTGAAACACTCTGACAACTATAAGCAAAACACAAATGAGAAATACCATTTGAGGGTTTTATGAAGACTGTAGCAACAATTTGCCTCTGGATCCACAGAGGTGTTTAGTTTGGGCTTGCCATACTGCATACAATGCAATCAGTTCTGCTTGTGTGGCCGCTATATATATATATACATCATTGTTTTCTGTGAACGCTCTTTTGAAGCATTTTATATTGTGTTAAGGCACTCTACAATTTAGAGCACTTTAAAAGGTGCTGTGAATGCACTCAGAGAAATCAAAATCTGTACGGATTTGGTATTGCCATTTCAGTTCCAGTAATGAGAAATAAAAACCAAGTAACCTGTCATCTGGAAAGCATTTCCTTTCTCTTTTAAAAACTGCCGTGTGGAGTTTAAATGCACATTTTCTAACTAAAGCAACTGTTGCGAAAACAATAATGATTTTTCTTTATAATTTCAAGAAGAACATTTGCCTGCAGTATTTATTATCAAGCTTTGAGGTTCGCCAGGGTAAAGGGAGACTATAGCTTTAAGAACAGGGAAAGAGAGAGAAAGAGAGAGAGAGGGTGCCATGTGTGGCATTAGAGACACTCTCTACTTGTATCTTTAAACGGAAGGCAGTAGAAGTGGGGCACTTTTTGGTGCAGGGCCGGAGAAAGGCTTGGCCAGCACTGAGGATTATAATAAATGAGCATTTGATTTATTTCAAACGATTGCCAGACCCAGAGAGGAAAAAGAGATCCTCCTTGGCTGGGGTGTGCGCCACAGGAGTTGTTACCGTTGTCCTTAAAAGCAACAACTATGAGATAATCCAATCAGAACCATTCGGTCATAATTCCAGTCAGTTGCATACTAGTTCAACATTTTGATTAACCAATCCACCACTATCCCAGGGCATCAAACAATGCTAGCTCAGATTCCATCACTTTATGTATTTACGCCCTTTCTGCATGAACCCTTGAGCATTCTTTCCCCAAAGCTTTGTTGAAAAAAACAAAGTACAAAACAGGAGAATGTAAAAGCATGTCTTTAGAAAGATATAGAAATTGTTTGCTTCTGACTTTGTCCCAAATCTATAAGAAATTCTTTAACTACGGGGAAGTAGTCTTTTTCAGGGAGCGTTTAATAACCCTTAACAAGTATTAAGGGTCTGTGAAGTACATATTCTGGGCATACAATCCACATCCACATGGTAATGTGAATGAAGGAGGCCGCACTCCATGCTTGTCCAGCTTTGTCTGCATTAGACAGAGCCTGATCCAGGTTAAGAGACCCATAATCTGGATCTCTGTTAATACTGTTTAATCAGTACAACCAGAGGAACCAGGGTCCTGATCTGGAGCATGGGAGGTGTGAAATCATATTTGTTTCAAACGTTTTCAAAATCCAGGTAGAGAATATTCCCATCTACATGTTCATTAATGCTATCAAAGAACTATTACTTGTTTAAAAGGAAGTGCTTACTTTTTGGAAACTATAGCCCTTTCTGCACTGGGCCTTATTCCAGTTTATGTCTCAGAACAGGGATCTACCATCAGCATGCTAGTGCAGACTATGGCAGGCCCTAACTAAAATTATGTGGTAGGCTCCTATTCCAGGATATAATCTGGAATGAGGCCCAGTGCAGAAAGGGCCTATGAGGAAAGAGTTCCAAAGTTGGGAAAGGCTCTGTTCCAAGTTTTTCATACCATAGATGATCAGTGTGTTCCTGCATGCTTCAGAATGGAGGAGACAGCCTGGCAGGTGGATGTGGCATCCCAGAACCCCCTGATTTGCACCACACATGTATGTGCAAACGAGCCTCATGTTCCACTGTAATTTAATCCCACTCACATTTAGCTTTCTCCTCATATAACTGTATTTCTGGCAAGATTATTGCACCCAAAGCAGGGCAGATAAAAACTGATTTAAATAAAAATAAAAATTCATAAAATGTAGATTATTTAAATGTTAAAATTTTTAAATTGTTCTGCAGTCAATGTTTTTCATTTTAAAAGAGCCTAATTCAAAGATGCCAGCAGGAATGCTAATTACACGACTACTAATTAAGTTTAAAAATATGATGAAGATTTTCATTAAAAATATGAAAAAAGATTATGGAGATGAGAGCTAATTTGATCAGTTTCAAGCAGTGTCTACATATATCCACTCAGGCTTGTGCTCTGATGTCTTTCAATGCAAATGAAAGCATTTATAACTACTTTATCAAATATTCGTATGAATTTGTACAAATACATTCATATCGAATAGAATTTTTCCACATTCGAAAGTGTCTGTTTATACGAATACTAATATTCAAACAGTCACTATGAATGGAATGTCAAAAAACATCCCTACTAAAAAGCAGACATAAAGAGGGTTAAAAAAAAAGGTTCTCCACCACAAATGTCTTTATGATATTGTGGTACTAGTGATATTTGTAAGTGCCACCCCAAAAAATGGTTTCGTTTTCTGATATTTTTATGATCCACAGAATTTAGAATAGGTTTGCAAAGGGTGAGTCAGCAAAGACAGGAAAGAATGGGCTCTTTTGCACTTGGTTTAGGAGCACAGGTGGGGGGAACTCCCACATGGTGCATCCATGTGGGAGTTCCCCCCACAGAGTTGTTTCTTTATTAGAAACAGTTCTGTACATGCTGGAGTTCCCTTTGCCTTTGTAGACATAGAACACTGATAAGTCCTCCACGCCTATACTAGTGGCAAGGGAGATTAAGCTCTGGCCACTCCATCCACACATCTTCCTGGTGGAAGAGCATGCAACTGGTGGTGTGCGCATGATGACACACTGCATTGCCAGGTGTACCCACAAGTATGAATGGCTAGATCATTCTAGCTAGGGATGTGCACAAATTATTCATGCATTTGGAATCTGGACAAATACATCCAAATTACAAGATTCATGGATGGATCAAATTGGGCCCTATTTGAAGGGCCTATCTGTCCACAAATTGGATAATCCAGTATCCATAGAAGCTTTGGATACTGGATGCTCTAAGGCCTAACTCCCCCAGCCACCCTCCCCGCTCCCCTCCTGTGGCCTCCCCGGGGGGCCCTTACCTGCTCCAGTAGCGGTGTGGGCCTCTTCCAGGGCCCTCTGGAATTACAAACAAGCTTTCCAAGAGCTAAATACAGGCCTTTTGGTTACCGAAGAGCTCCTGCCCACCTCCCTGGAGCCCACTTACTTGGGGCAGGCGCTCTGTTGGCAGCACAGGCCTCTTCCAGGGCTCCCTGGCAACACAAAAGGCTTTTTGGAAGCTCTTGGGAAGCTTTTCGTGGTTCCAGAGTTCCCTGGAAGAGGCCCACACTGCTACTGGAGCACTCCCACCTGCCTCTCCAGGGCACACTTACCTGGGGGACGCACTCTGGAGGTGGCGTGGGCCTCTTCTAGGGCCCTCTGGAACCATGAAAGGCTTCTCGGCAGCCAAATACAGGCCTTCCGGTAAAATATTGATAGAATATCCATGCCCAGATCCAAATACTCTCCAGAGCCAAATTTTTCCACATTCTATTCAACTCAAATAGAATGTGGAAAATGGCTCGGGACAGACCCAATTCTAGTGCTTTTCCTCCCAGTGATAGGAGGAAAAGTGCAAATTCGGCCCTAGTAAGGAAATTAGTATGGAAATAGTGAAATTGCATGTAGGAGGCTGTGGGGCCCTGTGCAAGTGGCTCATATGCAGATCTCTATTCTGCTGGAGAGATGATAGCAGATCCAAAATGGCTTCACATCTAGAAACTTTACTTTCAGATTTAAAAGTCCATGTGAACAAATTTGAATGTTAGATGCAGTTTCCACAGCCTTCCAAGGGAGGCTTAACCAATATGTAACAATGAAAAGCAGTAGAAATGTAATTTAAAATAAAAATAAAACTCATGCCCTTCACAGCTGGGCACAGGAGGGGAGGACAGTGATCTTTAGGCCACTGTAATTATTCACACCATGCCTTCTCTGGCATAAATTTGTTTGAGGCATTGAATAGCTGTTTTCTGCCTGTATCCCAAAGGACACATCCATTTGAGATTCTAAAGGCAGATTTTCAAGTGCTTCATTATAACTCTTTATCAAATACTATACATGCAAAAACATCTCTGAACGTATTAAGGCAGGCAGCTAGCCAGCTGTGGTGTTTAAAAAAATGCTAGACCTGAAAAAAGGGTGAGGTGACATTCCCTGAAGTTCACCTAAGGCCTGCCAGTACTTACTTGTTAATCCAGATCAAGAGCTGCTAAAAACCTGGCTGGCATTAACATAGATACAAATCAGAATTACACGAAGGACTCGCTAAGCTGGATTAGTGGTAGACCAGATAAATGTGGTCTTCATCCATGCTAGCATGCTCTGACTTAGATCAAGACAGGGGCATCTGAACATAGAACAGATCTATGAAGAATGTGGGTGTGGTGTTGAGTGACATGCACAGTTATAATGTAACTGCAAAGACATGGGGCGCATCCAGCCACGTTCTATAATGTGAAGGGAATGTGCAGTCCCAATCATCCCATCAGACAGGAGGATCGATCTTTCATTGTTGCATTGCAGTATATAGCCAGGTAGAACAACAAGGAGCATGAACGAGATGCTAAGCCTGGAAGTGCAGCTCAAAAATGATTTGTTTTCTGAACCCATGTGGCGGCACGCATCACCTAAACTCTTGTTGCTCCGATGGCTCTATAAACAGGAAAGTATGGACCTGATTTTTAGTGGGGACAATCAATTTCCCCTTTGCAGTGAGTATACAGCGATTTATTGTTAAACTGTGAATATAAGCAGCTGTCTGGAGGAACCATGTTCATAGCACCTCTATAACAGTAGCTACATTGATGGCAATGGTGTCTTTTCATTGCAGCAAAGGTGTCTTCACATTGACTGCAAAAGAACCTCTCTCACACACACACCTGCTACCGGGATGTAATGTTTCATTGACAGGGACATGGCCAATTACATTGGATGTTGGAAATGTTGTGGACCAATTGCATCACAGTGTGGGTGGTTCATATGTTTTGCATCCACTGATACAGAACAGGGGTTAGACATCTGCATTGTATTGCACTTTAGCATACATTTGCTGTTCTAAAGTTCACTCAATGCAGACACCTCTGCCTGTGGTCGATCCAGATCTACCTAATCCGTATTCATTAATACAAATTAACCAAGCTAAACATAGAAAGAACCCTAGATACAGTGAGAAATTCTGCAGAAAGCAGGTGCAATGTTGCTTCAACAAGAGCTTCGTCCAGACAGCAGCTGGATATACTGCTAGGAAGCAAAAAATGTAGGATATTGCCTCCCAACGTTATCACTTCCTACTTAGACAACACCAGTTGGCACTGCCTTTGCACATTTTTATGATGTACCCATCTGAGTATTCAGCTGGCACCAAATACCTGGAAGCATGCATCCTTGCCACCACCCATGCACAGCTGTTTGTTTTGGCCTCCACGCATGCACAGTAGTCATAGTTCTGATATCTGTGGTGTGCCCAAGGTTAGAAAAAGCACTCTTGCTGGAAAACCTGCAACCACTGCTGGGTTTTCCAGCAATAGTTGTTAGCACTTCTAAAGGGGAATATATCAGGGGCTGCCACCGATAATGTATGACAACCCCATCACAGCAGTGCCATAATGGTGCTATGTTCCTCCTAAGCTGTGCTAATAAAGCACAGATAAAGATTGCATCCACAGAAGTGATACCTGGAGGAGGTTTGAGGGGTGTATGCAATGTGTACATGTCAGGTCCATCTGTGCGCAAGCAGCGTGTGTCCAGGGACCAGGAAGCACCCTGAGGGCAAGCACCCTGAACAGCAAGAAAAAGCAATTCTGAAGATACTGACCACTCTCAGGCATTTTGCCACATCTGTGAAGACAGATATAAGAATATAAGAACATAAGATGAATGTACTGGATGGGGCCACAACCCATCTAGTCCAGCAATCTAGTGCCCCACCCAATTGTTTCTGGTCATTCTCAGGCAGAAGACCAAGGCAAGCCAGCTCTTGAATCCCTGCAAGTGCCCTTTAGATGCAGTATTTAGGCATCCATTCTGGTAGATATTGATACACCTGGCCTCCTTTTCTTAAAGCTATTTAGGCAGATAGTAAATCTTCTGGGTTGCCTCTCCTGCCCATCAGCCTCATAGAGTGCCCCATGGTTCTAGTGTTTGGTGACAAAGAAAATAATTTTTCTGAATCCACCTTTTCCACACCATGCACAATTTCATATCCTTCAGTAAAGTCACCTCTTAAATGCTGCCTTTCAAGGCTGACGAGCCAACTTCGTAAGAGAGATGTTTCGTTGCCTTGGTCATTCTGGCTGCCCTGTTCAGCACTTTTTCCGTCCCATGTTATCCACATGAGTGACCTACCTGGCCTATGTTTTGCCCTGTAGCATTTTCTGACATGATGAAAATGGCCAACTCCTGGGCCATTTCCAGCAGCAAGTCAAAAAGCATCTCAGTGCTCTCTTTTCATAGCTGGGGAACTTTTGAACTCCCAAGCCAACTAGTGCGCACCTTGCCACTGGGATGGGAGCATGTGCTCCTGCCCTTAAGGCCTGCAGTCCCCCATCCTGAGGGTGAAGACTTAGGCGCTTCTAGCTCTTGTGTGGTGGTGAAGAGTAAGCATGCAAATGTCCAGCATCCCTGAGACTAGCTGTGCTGCTGATCCTCTGTAATTTTTCCTTCCAGGCAGGCTACCTTTCCACACTTTATCACACAGTCCAAATCTCTCTGCAAGCTTTCTTCCCTCTGATGGGAATTCCACTGTGTTAGTTGGAAAAGTGGCGTTTCTCAGCAATTAAAGGTAAGGATTTGGCAGGTCCATGCCCTCCTGCAGTCTTGTAGGTACCTACTTACAAAATGCCTCCCGCCGGGTGTTTTTATTTTTAATCACTTTATAAACCGCATTTGCTTCTCCGTGGTTTCCGTGGCTTCTTTTTAGACAAAGTTTCTCGGGAGGCAAATTATCCGTTTCTTTCCTTTTAGAATTTGGTAGCAAAACGCTCTGTGGCGAAAAAAAACCCCGAAGATCCAGTATCGTGGAAACGGAGTCCAGATGGTCAGTGGTGGGGTTTTCACTTCGAAGTAAACGCACAGTGAGACGGGACGGAGAGAGCTGCCTGACGTCGTTGGGAAGCTCGGACACGCATCTCTCCTCGCCGGTGAAACCACACGAAGTGGAGCGACCCAGAAATACGAGCAGCTCCTTAAAATGCCACGGTTTTCTTTCCATCCCTGCGCTCGGCTTTCCCCGAGCGACTCGTCTCCATTCCGACGTGCCGAAAGGACGCGCCCGCCGTACCCAGAGACGGCGGGAGACGGGGATGGCATTGCATAGCCAGCCGCCCGGGGTCCCCGTCTCAGCCCGGCTGAGGAGGAAGGCGGGCGGCTCGTCAAGGGGAGAGAAGCGACGCGAAGAGCTGGACAGTCCCCTCAGCCTGCGCGCCTGCAACTTGCGCCATCCGTCCGCGGCCCGGCTGCCCCTTCTCCCACCCGCCCGCCTCACACAGCGACAGCGCGGCTGAGAGCGGGAGGAAGCGCGGGCATCCCACCTCCTCCTCCTCCTCCCCCCTTCCCTCCTCTCCTCCTCCCCCCCCCACCCCAGTAGCAGCGCGCTCGGCTCGGGCGTGGATGTTGGCAAGCGGCTCGGTGGCTCCGCTCCGCCTCGCTCCCACCTCGCAGACGCCTGGGCGGCTGTTTTCCCTCGGCCCGCGCGACCCGCGCCCAAACAGCCGCCTCAGCCGCAGCCTCAGCCTGCTGCGGAAGAAGGGAAGGGAAGTTTGCGCGCCAAAGCGAGGCAGCCGCACAGCAGCAGCGCAGCAGCAGCAGCAGCAGGAGGGATGGAGACCGTCAACCAGGTAAGGGCGCCAGAGGGGCGCAAGCGGGGGGTGGGGGGATATGGGGAGACTTACCCGTGGGCACGGCAAGGTTGGGGTGCCCTCCCCCCCTCGCCACCAGCATCCCTTGACGTTGCTTTCTGTTCTCTCTCCATCCCTCCCCCCTCAAACCATACAACCCCAGCTCGCCTCGAAGGGGAGTTTCCGGGCGGTGAAGGAGCCCCTGGCTTTCCTGAGAGTGTTGGAGTGGGTAAGTCGGGCGGCTCGGCGGGGAGACGGGGGCGGGGAGAGAGCGGAGGGGAGCGCGGGGGGGCGCTCTTTGGGGTCGCCTGTAGCAGCCCAGGCTAGAGCGGCGCTTTGCACCTGCAGGTGCCCGAGTTGTCGAAGTGGGGAGAAGGAGCGCTTCTTTTGCCTTGTTCTTTTCGCGGCGCTGTGTGGAGGAGGTGTGTGAACTCGATCCCCCTGATCGGAGCTTTTGGTCGGTGGGCTGCGTTCGCCTCTAAGCTTTAATCCGGCTTCGGTCCGCTTTCGGTATGAGAGAACGCACGCATTAGCGAAGTGAGAAGCTGCTTTCCTTTGACTGACTCGGAAAATTCGCTTTGTGGAAAGAAAACAACGGGTCGATTTGCTGATGTGTTCTCTCACTCTGAAAGTGGACTGAAGTGAACGCAGCCCAGGGGTGTTTTTCCAGTTAGCACTAGAGTACCCATTAAAGACCCATTAAGGCTCCCTAATAAGTCCTTAATAGGTACTTGTTTTTTTCCCCCACTAGCACTAGAGTACCCATTAAGGACCCACTAGTGTTAAGTGGAAAAACACCCCTCCTGTGATATCCTAGTCCTTGTCTGATTTAGGGATTGTTTTCAGAATCACCTCGTTGATCGATTCCCCTCAGGGTCTTCCTCATCCAGTTCAAAGAAACTTGTCAGTTGTTGCTTTAGAAACCATCGAAATTCCTCCCTCCTTTCCATTCTTCCACTGGTTGCTGCCAAGTAGGGGCCTCCGAGACAATCTTCTTTTTCCAGGGATGGGTCCTGAATAGACAGGAGAAGCTTTCAAGATGAGCTCCGGTCAAAGAGTAGGGTGGCTGACATGAAAGGTAGCCCATAGGAGAAGTTTGGATGCCAGGGCTTGAACAAACTTAGAATCCAAATTATTTCAGGTACTTTCTTGAATCTTGGAAGCATAATGCATACACAGGTAAATGTGACAAGGTCCAAGTGATTTTTTTTAAAGAAACTCTTCTGTAACAGTTTTTGATGTTGTTGAATATTGCTGATGAAAGTACAGCTACACAGTGTCTTTGTCTTTCCTACTTCATACAGTAGAACAGGTTTTGAGAAATGGTTGAGAGAGTAACAATTATCCATTTACATTGGATAAATTAAAAGTAGGCAACTGGTAGAGATTGAGACTTGTTTAAAAACAACATCCAGAAAACACCAGCGTGCTAGTTGCTAACTTTTCATCTTTTGCAGTTGGCACACTGTAAAAGGGTTGGGTGTATGTTCTTTCTGACTTGATAAATTCTAGTGTTTTAGAATCTGGCTTCTTTTGTGGTTTTCCTTGGTTTCCTTTGGCATTCTCAGACAAATGTGCTCTGTTCATTTAAGTGCAAAATGAGGGAAGTGAAGATATTTCCCCTCATTTCTGTCAAATCCTTTCCCCCACCTCTTTTCTTGTTATGCATTTAACAAACTCGTCTCTAGGCTTGAGCAGTAAATTGAGGCAGATAATTGGTTAGTGGAATAATGTCAGTGTTTGTTTCCCTGATCCTTATTCAGAGTGAAATCTGCAGGTCAAATGACATCCATTGCCAGTAGGTCTGAAGGAGGAAGAAGAACCTATCTGAATGGAAAGTTCAGAGCATGTCATGAAGGATTAATCACATCCTTTCCAATGTCGAATGGCTAAGAAATTATGTAATATATTTCTCTCTGGAGAGTGTGTATTGATTTATACACATTAGGGAAATAGGGATTCATATGAAGCTCTTTAAAGGAGCACATTCTATGGCTTTCCTCCCTGTGAATTATATTTGAACTTGTGCATGTAATTACATACAAACATACACATCTCGATTTCTATAATCATGGTAAATGTCTTTTGAAGTGTCTTGTCTGCTGTTATACATCATTTTGTCTATGGTGACTGGGTAAACCTGTGGTTATTTTCTACCTGTCTTTTGAAGAACTCTGCAAACCATGAGAAACAGTATGTTTTATTTTTTCTTTTCCTAACTTTTGCTCCTTTCTCTGAAATATTTAACTTTCTCTGTAGTTATAGAATGTTTGAATTAAAAGAAACCTTTAATGCAAGTTTTACTTGCTAACCAAGTACAGAAATAGTCTGCACTTTAGAAAAAGTCTGACACTCGGTCGGGATGGATGAAATGATCCTTTGAGATCAAGTTTTCTACCCAGAAGTGTGTATGTAGAAGATGTCAATTGATTGATCAGGCTTTTGAGAGTTGGGCTAACTTGGAACTTTTCTGGTGCTTTCCTAGTGGTTGTTAATCTCTGTTTCAAGGATGAGCCAAAAGTCAAAATGAAACTGGTTATGTGGCTTCTGCAGAGATCATGGAAGACAGAATATGCAGGTACAGATCTACATATAGGTGATAAATTTTGGAACCGTGAAGGCCACTTTGAAGCTATTACGCAACTGTGGTGGAAGACTGAGTTAAACAAACAGACAAACAAAAAACCAACCCTGTTTTCAAACTGTGTTGCACTTGAGAACAGAACAAATAGAAACACTGGCATATTTATTCCTTGATCACCTTGCATTCTTACAAAAAAAAGTGTCTCTGTGGTGGTTTGAAGAAGGCTCCAAGGTGGGGTTCACACCTGAATGGATTAAAGAAGGCTTGGAAGCACAAGGGCCACTCACTGTGTCTCTGAAGTGGCTCTGAGGCACCTTTTTCGTTATGTCTGATCACAGCCTTAAAGTGGCCTGGTTATTAATATGCAGTGTAAGGGTAGCCCACAGTCAGTAATTTCCTGTGGATACTATAGTGGCATATAAATATGATTCAGGCTTGTTCCAGAGTTGTAGTACTGGAATTGGTTCATTCTTCCGCAAAACCAAAAGAATGGTTCTTCTCTTGGAACTGTTGATTGGAGGCCCTAAACTATTTTAATCCGTAGTTTCCACAGCAATGCTTGGAAACATGAAAGCAGTGTTTTCATTTTTGCAACCCATGGCTGCTGTTGCATACTGTGCATGCATATTTATATAAACTGTTATTTGTTATTTTTAGATGTAAATTTTAAAATAATTTCTTTTAAAGGCAAAAGAAAGAATTTCCCTTAAAAATATTAGTGGTATTGATCATAGACATCCTTTAATGTTCCTTCCTGGTTTTGTCCCTCATTGTTAGGCCACTTTAGAATATGAACTGAAATTCCTTTGTTGTTGTTAGCCGCTTACGTTTTAGGTGTGGTTGCATTTCTTCCCATTAAATTTTTCCTCATCTTTCTGTAGCTTCCTTGGCTTCCCAGTCAAGGAGGGTTTCTGATCAGGAAGTATCGACAGCCACAGAAGATACATAAGGATGGAAAACTGTTTGATGGAATCAGGAACAACCATATCCTAAGCAGATACAACAATAAAGCAAGCTCAATTCATACCCTAAGAAATTCCAAAGTACTCTGAGAACAAGGGTGTGTGTGTTGGGGGGGGGGGGAATAAAATAAGTTAAAAACAGATGAAGCCTTTTGAAGACAGGTTTCATCTCATAAGAGGAGCCCTGCTGGATCAGGCTACAGCCCATCTAGTCCAGCATTCTGTCCCGCACAGTGGCTTACCAATTGCCTATGGGCATCTCAAGCATTTTCCTGCTCTCGAATTCCAGCGAATGGCTTTAAAGGCATCCTGCTTGTCTTCCCAGATCTCATGCTAATCACAGCCTCATTTTTAGTGTAGAAACCTGAACTTTGAACATTTTGATGCTAGGTTAATTTTACACTATTATCTGCTGAAATAGAGAGAGCTGATCACATTAATCTGGATTTCACTTTGGGTTTGGACTGATTCTCTGGAAAAGATGGGAAGACCAGAAAGTTACTGGAAGTTAGATTATCCCATCATATGTTACTGGTTTGATAACTAAGAAGAAAAGTTGGCTTTTCTACCCTGTTTTTCTCATCCATTTAAGGGGACTCAAAGCGGCTGGTGAAGCTTTCTATTCTCCACACAACAGAACACCCTGTGAGAGAAGAGAGCTATGACTAGCCCAAGCTGGCTTCATATAGGCGTGTGGAATCACACCCGGTACTCCCAGATAAGAGTCTGGCTCCTTAACCACTAGACCAACCTGGCTCATGTCAGAATATTTGTAATATCTAGACTCTGTCTAGTTGATAGTCAGATATGTTTGTTGACTGTGTGGAAAAATAAATGTACACAAATAAAAAAATACACAACTCCATATAGTGTTATTTTACCACAACTCAATAGAAGCACAAGTTTTCAGAGTCTGAAAATACGGTTCTCTCTTTCTTTTTTTCCTGGCTAAAGAATAAGATATGAGAAAGTAAGTTGTTGTCTCCCTAAGATAATTCAAAGCAGTATGATCTGAAATATTTGGTTATAGAAACCAAGAATGGTTTAATAGTTTTTGTCTCCAGAAACTACTGTCTGTTCAAAACAAGGTTCTACCACACATCTAAGGGCCCAGCTACACCTAAGTTCTAATGCAGTTTCAACCTGTCTTCAGAATGAGATAACATGCCAGTCAAGTGACTAGACATTTTCTTTCCACATTATCTAATCCAAAGGTAGAATTTCAGGATTAGGTAATGCAGAAGGAAAACTGCTAGCCACTTTGCGGTATTCTCTCACTCTTTAAGTTGGACTGAAGGTGGACTAAAACTTAAGTGAAAAACTTGGTTCTTTATTATTATAAGAAGAGTTGTTTTTTATACCCCACTTTTCTCACGCTTTTTAGGGGACTCAAAGCAGCTGACAAACCTTCTGTTCTTCTCCCCACAACAGACATCCTGGGAGGTAGGTAGGGCTGTGAGAGCTCAGAAAGAGAGCTGTGACTAGCCCAAGGTCACCCTGCTGGCTTTGTGGACTTGAAAACTAGGAAACCACCAGACAAGAGTCTGGCACTCTATCCACAAGGCCACAAGTGTGTGATACTCCAAAGGGGTAGGCTATGCTTCTGCACCTGTCCAGTTTAAGGAAGGCAGCAGTGGAAATATTGTCCTATGGACTTTCTTTTTGAGATATTTGACTGTTTTACATTAAATGATGTGTTTACAAGGAAGTATTCCTCTTTACCTGTAGAGTCGTTCAGACTTTTGTAGAATTGCTGAATTTGTTCCTAAATAATTTATTTAGCTGTTTGATTCCTTAACCACTCTGCCCTGAACATGTGTGTCCTGAGGCAGTATGTGACCCTGTTAAAATGTTTTGGAAATACCATTTAAGTGTATATGAGTTTCCTTAGAACAGTTCATAGCAAAAGAACTGGGAAAAAGTGTTCTCTTTTTTTTT
>MTQE01001141.1:8768621-8797693 GCA_014337955.1 Aspidoscelis marmoratus
TTTTTTTTCAGTAGAAATAAATCAAGTTATTATTAGAAACTATTTTAATCACTGGGATAAAACTTTGATTAGCAAAGGCTGAAATTCTAAATGCAGTCTAGTTAACATAGTCTACCCAACATATTTGAACTGACATCTGCATTTTTTCTAGTGTTCTTTATTTACAATAGCCCTTCTGTGTAGCTCTGTTTTTCTTACACGTTGTGCTGTAAAATGGGTTGCTGCTAAAATACTTGGGGGAAAAAATTTCTTCTGATTTTCTTGGCAGTGGTATTGCTCCAGATTTTGCCGTGGTTGGAATCCATTGGCACATTTGCTCTGAACAATCTAATTATGATCCGTAATTGCCAGATTTACAGCTGTTGGTTTGTTTTGGGTGTTAAATGGAACGTGATTCTTCTTATTGCGTTTTTTCTTATCCCAGTTTTTCTTATCTTTCCCTTCTGGAAGGAGAGAAAAAGTGCCAATTGCCATGGAATTGAGCTTTTTGTAGTTGCTCTTTTTAGAAGAGTCATGCTTTATAGACTCATGTTATTATGTGAAGTGTTCATTTCCTTTGTGCAATGAGTTTTGACAAAGTCGTTTCTAACTGTCGAAAGGGCAAAGATACTGGGCTAACCACTAGTGGTTTTCAGCCACTAGTAAGATCACCAAGCCAGAATCTACAGGTGATGTAGTATACATCTGCCTATTTATGTTTATTATATTCATTTATAGTCTGCTCTGTACTCTGAGGTCTTGTAACAATAAATATATAAAAACAGAAATTTTATATTGATAAAATCAGTGCAGTACATGAAGGAGGAGGAGGGCCTCTTTAGCTAAAGAGCCAGGTAAGATGGGGTATCTTCACCAGCTTTTTGAATGAATAAAGGGATTATTCTTGACACACCTCAGATGGAAGGCCATTCCACAGTCTGGGGTTTATCACAGACAAGGCCCTCCATTCGACTGCCATCCCTTTTTAAGAGGTCTCCACAGCAGATCGCTATTCATCAGAAAGTCTGTATGAAAGCATGGGATAGTAATGGGATTGGAAGCTTTGGTTCACAGTGAGTAGATCAACAGTGCTGTTCAGGGCTGCTGGGCCACTGAAGCAGTGCTGTGAGAATCTTCTAAGTGGCAGTGACAGTTGGATAGTCACTGGCTTCTTTCAGAACAGCAGCCTGGATCCAAGCCATATTACAGCTGTGTAAGTTGCATTATTGCATAGGTCAGGCCAGGAGACAGAATCCCTACAGGTAGAAGATATTCAAGGAAACATGGTGGGAATGAAGAAGAAGAGTTGGCTTTTCTACCCCACTTTTCTCACCCATTTAAGGGAACTCAAAGTGGCTGACAAAACCTTCTGTTCTTCTCCCTACAACAGATACCCTGTGAGGTAGGAGGGGCTGTGAGAGCTCAGTAAGCTATGGCTAGCCCAAGGCCACCCAACTGGCTTCATGGAGGAGGGCAGAATCAAAACCCATGACTATGAGATATGAGTTTGGCACTCTAACAACAAGCCCAAACTGGCTCACAATGAATGATGTCTTAGCTTGGTACTTTAAATAGAAAAAGACAAATCATTTCTAAAGTTGATTACTAGCTAAAGTTTCCTGAATACATTTAGATGTCATAAAGAAAAAGAACAAAACTATTATCATAGTGTGGTTAACTAGATTTCCCTCCTCTGTTCTTATGAAACTCTCAGCCACTACAACTGAAAGAAAGGGTTGCCCTTTGTGTTATTATCTTCCACATGAACAGGGGGTGTCCATTCCAAGGCTCTAAGATAGGGTAATTCTCTTTTAGGGATTTTATGTCCTTTCTTACAGCCTCAAATTCACCTAGATGGTGTCTTTTCAAGCATGTCTGATCATAGCCTTAGACAGGTATATAATCTGACTTAACTGAGCTGCAGTTTTCTTTTAAAAGTCAGATCTGTTGTTGGTGACTTTGACCGTTTGTTCCTTTCCTATGTGCAGGGCAGTTTGAGTGACAACAAGGAACATTTGTTTTTATATATATAAATAATTTATATATTATTTGTAGTTTTGTCCCAACCTACAAACAGGCTTCAGGTTTAAAACAACACATTAAAAGAATCCACTTAAATATTAGTTGATATTTTACCCAGTTGTTAAAGATCCTGCATAATGGCTATTTGGGGCTGCCACTGTAAATATTCCTGTAAACTGTAAACATCAGATTCCTAGGTGTAAACTGGTACTTAATTCCTCTTGTGTTCAATTGTACGTGGCAGCTTAATTGGATTACCTTGCTTCCAGATATTTCTTTCTCTGGAGACTATTTTTCAGATTTTTTAAACCTCTCATAAGTTAAGGCAACACAAACAGTACTTTTTCAGTAGCAAGATACACCATACACTAGAATTCCTTCCTGATTTAAATTTGCCAAACTGCAGCCCTTTCTGATATTTAGCCTTTAAGAGCAAAACCTCCTTAATTAGGGGAAAGTTTGCTGACAACCTTTTCTTATTGTGACTATTTGGAGACTGTTTTTTCCTTTCCTTCTTCTCCTTCATTGATCTGATTTAGGCTGCATCCCCACGGGATGCCTTATATCGGTTTCCCGAAACCGAAATAATTGAACCGGGTTGAAACTGTCTCCACGGCTTTCAACTTGATCCGGTTCGGAGGCATCCCGATGGCATTCTGATTGCAACCTTATCTCAGAATCAATCCTCGGAGTCTGCACGGCAGTCCATGCTGGTCAGTTGGCACCCTTTGGGTGCTGTATTTTTTAATTTCCATTTCTGTTGGGATTCAGGAGTCAGATGCGGTGCCGGGCACGCATTTCAGGCATCTGCATGGGATGCCCGGCAACGTGCACCGGGTTCAGGGCTTGCCGCGGATTGAGGTGTCCTCAAGCAAGCCGCGCTGAGTGCCAGCATGGGGAGCAGCTCCATCCCCTCTCCGCCCATCTCTCTCTCCCTCCCTCCTCCAACCCAGACCTCCTTCTGTCTCTCTCTCTCTCTCTCTCTCTCTCACACACACACACACACACACACACACACACACACTAGTACTTCTAATCCATGTTAAAGGCCAGGAAATTCACTTTAAAGGGCTTTAATGTTGATTAGAGGTGGGATGGGTATACTAGTGTCTGCATGTTACCACCTCTGTGCTCTTCCAAGCTTCTTTTTTCATGGGTACAGATGCTTAAACTGAACTTCTTCTGCAACTTTAAGCTTTTAGCACAACTAATAAAACTGATGATCAAACAAGCTACACAGATGCAACAAGACAAATCATAGACACTCAAACTTTACATACGTAACAGAGAACTTACATCAGTAACCTGAGTAGTAGGGATGGTGTTTAAGAATGAAACCATGGTTTGGGTGAAGTCCTGTGCAGTTAATGCTGTTCCTGTTGGAATCATCTCTAAATATAGTATCAGTGTTTTTTCTTGAATGTAGAGGGCAATTTTATGCATATTTGCTTGGAAATATATGTGCATCTATTTGGACCTTAGTGAAGAAATGCTTTTATTGGTTATATTTTTCTGTTTCTCAGTGAGTTTTGATACAGCAGTTTTACTAATTTTAAGTGCTTCTTCATGTCTGAGATGAAACCTGAAAGGCAGGTAACTTCTGATCAGAATGGCTGTCTTTAAAAGAAAACCTTGAATAAAATAAAATAAACCAGTGAAAGAGCAAATCAAGCTCTGCTTGCATACATGCAAATAAAACAGCTTTGCTTTTCAGTTTTGCCTTGATCCTGTCCTCTTTTGCCCTCATCTTCCTTAACATGCATTTCACTCTATCTTGAGGCAGAAATGCAAAACTGTTTAATGTACAGATAGCGCTCACGTACTCTATCTCTCCATCTGTATTTGGAGATTATTTTTGTATTTTATCATAGTATTCTTCACATAATCAAGGCTGACAAGCTTCATTTTTCCCCCCGTTCATATGCAAACTGTGAAGAAATTAGGCCAAAACAGTATTCTAGGAATACAGATTACCTTGTTTGGGTTAGTGTAACTCGCACGGGACAATATTTGAGACCAAGACAGAAGGCTGGAGAAGATACTGGGCACCATGTTGGTTCTGTTTTACCAAGGAAAGTGTTGTATCCAGGACTGGCTGACAGTTGGCAGTGAGTGTGAAGTGTCTAGAGAAATTTCAAAATATTGGCTTATCTAACCCAAAATATTAATTCTAATAAATAGGTGAGGCAGTACATGCTACTTTAATTCTGCTTCATATATTTCCATACAGTAAGTGCCCTTTCCTTCTCTCTGTGTACTCAAGGTTAACACCAGAGGACCTGCTGACTTTCAATCTCTTGGCAAGACTGTTGGTCCTCCAGAGGAATATGGGAATGGGGTAATTTAATTGTCTTCTGCTGCTGCTAAGGGTCATGCAGCGAATTTCAGTGATGGCATTTGCTTCTCTGGTTTAATGTGAATTGCTTTTGAGAACCTGGAGGGGCTAACAAATGAGACTTGGAAAGCAAATTGGAGCTTCTTTTCGTTATGATTAGCTCGAAATGAAACTTTAAAAAGTTACATAATCTGTCTAACAGATGACTGTACGTGTTTTGCATCTCCTGAATCTCTGCAATTATACAAGTAAATAAATGAACCCTGCTTGCCTTTCTGAATAGGTGACCTTGCTTTTTGGTCTGCAGGCATTGTCTCTTTCCATTACTCAATAGCTATATTGTGGAGCTTACAGTTCTTTCGAAGACAACTGTGCTCTTGGGGAGAGGGGAAAACAAAGGCATTTCCTCAGCTCTTTCTCTGGCCTGCCCAGAGCTGTAAGGTTTGTGGCATTCAGTTTAGTACCACTGTGGGATATATTATTGGTAACACTGTCAACCTGGTTCCCATTACAAACTTAAAACGGTATGGAAATGGTTTCGATCTTCACAGTCCCCATGTCAGGTAGGCTTAAATCGCCCCAAAGCGTTGTAAGTAAAACACTCATTTCAACAGGTCTCGCTCCTGTTCTTGCATTTTAGATGGTTTACATTTCTTACTGTGGGAACGGTACTGTTTTAGTGGGATGAGAATGCGTGTTCAGGGTTTCCCTCCTTCAAAAGCACTCTAGGAACTCCCCGCCCTTGTCACGTCAACAATTTTGTGGCAGGAGGAACCCCAGTCAGAGAGAGGGGCTGGGCACCATGACTGGCAATAGGTGGGGGGGAAAAGATACACTTTCCCAAATGAAGTTTTTCAAGCGCTTTCAGAATCAGGATCGAATGTGATTAAAGTTGAAATTCGTGTTAACATCTGGTTCTTTTATTTTGGTTTAGGAAAACCATTTTAAGCTTGTAATGGGAACGGGGCCTGTGAGTGCTGAGGTGCTAGTATTGGTAATTGCTTGCCTGTGTTTTATTTTTGTTGATCTTGCCTGATCTAGAAGCAAAGCAGAATCAGGCTCAGATCCTTGCAATCCCTGACACTGCAGACCACACTGAGAAATAAATAATCCTGAAGGAAGTCAAGGACATACATCTTCCTGTCATTTTCAGTCAGGTTGTAGTCTAGATGAAATTTCATTGAACCTTGTAAAATAGCAAAATACGCCTTTTGTTTTGTTTTCACAGAGATTATGCAGTTACCTGTAGGTTCAGCTACATCTAAATTTTAATCCACATTTGATACAGCTGGGAATGAGAATAAGTCAGAGAGTTGTTCATACTTACGTGAACCTCTGTTCTGCATGGCTCCAAGCAGAATACCAATGGGTTATGCTCTTCCTGCAACAACAACAACAACTACTAGGGGGTGCAACCTCTAAAGTATAAATAGCACTCCAGCTGTGCCTCCCCTTTAACTCATCCGAGGGAGCTCAAACAAATTATTATAAAAAAGTTTCATGAATAACACAAGTTTAATTTCAACCCTATTCGATTTACAAATAAAAAACATATTACTTAAACACAACGCAGTTAACAACAACAACAACCCCCCCCTTAGTAGGGTGGGCAAGCTATTCTGTTGGAGCCATCCAGAACAGAGGTTCACATAAGTATGAACTACTCTCCAAAGATATCCCTAGGGTGAGCTAAATACATGTATTCAAAAGCTTGGAGAAGCTGTATTTTTATACAGCACTTTTGACCCAAAAACCAAATCCACTTTATATAAGCTATGTAGTCAATAATGTTTTATAAATGCCGTTGGTGTAGACCATGTCACTGCCCGGCATATGCCCTCCAGTGGTATAAGCTCTGTTATATGCCACAGATGCAGCTGCTGCCCAAGTACTATGCGCTGCAGTGTTATTAAAAGTTGTTAATCCTACAGACTCATACACCAGTGCTATGCTTGCTTTAATCCATGCCGAAAGTGCCTTTGGTGTTGCCTTCCTACCCAGATACTTAGGATGGAAGCTTACAAACAGTGATTCAGACAACCTAAAACCTTCTGTCCTTACAAACAAACATCCAAACACTCATAGTGTTCCTCCCTCAGACTTCCTAGGTATAGTACATACACGGGCAACAGCAACTCCTGCTTTCTGTGGGATGCTGAATCAACCTTAGGACGATACTGTGATCCAGTCTTAATATCCCACATCCTTAATATCCTCCCTAAACTCACATAAATTCGGCACTACTGACAATGCCACAATATCTGGCACTCTTCCTGCAGATGTAATTGCCACCAAAAATAGAACCTTGTAAGATAACAATTTCAAATTGATGGGCAGGTAACAACATCTAAAATCATCATTAAAGCAATAACAGCGTCTGCCAGTTGGAAGAGAAAAGTGTATCCCCATTTAACTGAAGGCTAGGGTTAAACCAAAGACCAGGATCACTGCCTTCCTAAACATGTACAGTGAAGGAGACAGACGCAGCTCAAGGGGGAAACTATTCCATAGCTTAGGGGCCATCACTGAGAAGGCCCTCTCCTGGGTGCCCACCCGTTTTGATGGGACAGCGAGGAGGGCTTCCCCTCCAGAACTTAAGGCATGAGCAGGTTGATATTGGAGTAGAGGTTCCTTCAGATATTTGCCAGGTCATTTATGGCCTTATAAGTTAAAGTTAACAACTTGAATTGGGCTCAGAAGTGAATCAGCAGCCAGTCCAACTCTTTTAAGACCGGTGTGATGTGCATCCAGCCAGCTATCCCGGTCAGCAATCTAGCTGCTGCATTCTGCACTAGCTGCAGCTTTTGAAACATCCTCAAGGGCAGCTCCATGTAGAGCACATTACAGTAGTCTAGTCTGGATGTTACCAGAGCATGGATTACTGTGGCAAAGTCATTTCCGTCCAGAAAAGGCTTCAACTGGCACACCAGGCATACTTGGTAATAGGCACTCTTGGCCACGGCCTCCACCTGAGCTTCAAGAATCAGCACAGAGTCCTACAGCATCCCCAGATTTTGCATCTGTCCCTTCCAGGGCATTACAACCCCATCAAGGACAGGGTGACGCCCAACTACACAGACCTGAGACCCTGTGACATACAGTACCTCTGTCTTGTCTGGATTCAGCTTCAATTTATTGAGTCCTATCCAGCCCATTACCGCCTCCAGGCACTTGGCAAGCACTTCAACCACCTCTCCTGTTTCAGATGGCAGAGAGAGATAGAGCTGGGTATCATCTGCATATTGATGGCATCTGACTTCAAATCTCCTGATGACCTCTACCAATGGCTTCATATAGGTACTAAAAAGCATGGGAGATAAGAGGCCTATTCATACGAGGGCCTCTCGAACATGAGTAGAACATGCTGGATGGAGCATTTGCTTTGCTGGGCCGGTGGTTCCGTTCAGAACTGCTCCAGCCCATCCCAGGGCACCTTACTCACGTTCCAGGTGTAGAGCACGAAATCACACTGTCCACCCGTTCCCAACCATCCTGGGCTGTCCCACAGCTGTATGGGAGGGATATTATCAAGCATTATTATTTATCTGTCTAGGGCTGCATCCCCAAAAGACTTATTTGCCTCTCTAGTCTCCCTCTACTGACACTCTGTTCAAGCAGACTTTAAAAGTGCCATGCACTTCCGGAATAAGCGTCTGCATAAGGCTCAGCAAAATGCACCTTTAAAATGCACCTTCCATCCCCATCTTTTCTTTCCCTGCATCTTTTTCTCCCTGCCCCCTCTCTTGTTCAAATAAAAAATAGCCTTCGGTTCTCTGTTCGTCTCCCAGATCTCCTTCCCCCGAAATGGCTTCCCGTGCCGTCTGCAGCCATCGGCCGGGCAATCGTTTGCTCATTCACTCTTAGCACTTTCACAGAACACTGCCAAAATCCACCTGGTAGAGCAGCGGTGACTTTAAATACACCCACTTCACGCCTGATAACAATGTTGCAATCTATCCACTTCACACCAGGCTCTTTGAAAGTTCTGTGCTTTAGAAAGGGAAGGAAGGGAAACTGCAGCACTTCTGGGAGATGCGTGAATGCTTTATGGCTTTATGGCTGTGTGTGCAGGCAGCAATCCCCACCTCTTTTGCCATGGAGCGTCCCCAAGGTAAATGCTGCGAGGAAAACCTGTGACTTCCAAAAAGAGCGATGAAACTCTTCTTTAAAGGGCAGGTATTTTGTCATGGGTTTTCCTGATTTTGTAGCACTGGAAGTGATACCAGCTACAATTATTAATAAAAAGAATTGGCATAATTATGAGCTAAGGCAGACCATGAAACGTGGAAGAAGCCTGAAAATAGCAAAAGTGACTCCATATTGGCTGAGAAGGACAATAGTTTTTCTCAAGTTACATGCTGGTTGTATGAAAAGCAAAGAAAGGATCTGTGGCATTTCCTGGTTCTGATGGGCCACTCAAGATTATGCCTGGGGGCCAGAACAAAGGAAACAAAACAGGTTTGTCTCTCCATTCAAGAGCTGGTGATGCAACAATTCCTACTGACCTCTTGGTACTGTTGAAGCCTTAATGGGCGATTTAAGTTGGTAAATCAGGAATACCAGAGAGGACAGAGAATGGTAAAATATTGGCTCTATTGATGTTAACGATTGATCGCTGAGGTTTGGAGGGGAAGAATATCCTTTGTTTTAATAAAATAATTCAGATGTTCCTGAGGAAGTGGGTCTCACTGGGGTGTCTTGAGCCTTGTAGGTGCAAAAATCTGATAAGCACAGATGGGCCATTCCATTACAAAGAGACAATAAGATTGCCCAAGGAAATATGTTAGCATAAAACTAACTTCTTTTGGGATAGCCTGAAGGGGGATTACCTTTTCAGGAAGAGCTTTGGAAATGCTGTTAGGGTAATTTTGCATCTTTTTGGAGAAGTTACAAGATGCTACAGTTTTTTATTTAACAAAGGAAGAACCATAATCAGCAGGGTTTTTGTTTTGGTTCCAATTTCTGACTATAAGAAAGGCAGAGAGGAATCAAGGAGTCTAAGGAGTCAAGGAATCTCCCTCTCCTCACCTAGCCAAAGGATTTTTCCTGCCATGGAAAGCTAGGAAAAGACCACAGACACTTTGCTGTTTTTCTTTTTCTTTTTTTCCCTGCTACACAGAGCTGCATTTTAAATTTTGAAAGTTGTTCTGAATTTTGCTTGGTCAGAACAATTGCAGAAGTCCATTTCACCTGGCTTTTATTATTTTTTTTTTGAGATATTTTACTCTTTTTTTTTTTTTTGAGACCGGATTAATAAAAGGGATCTTTTTTATTTTTATTTTATTTTCTATTTTTGTTCCTGAAGAGGCACAGATCGGCTGATATCTCCCATCTACAATTTTGGGTGTACTAAGGCACAGTGGTGAGAGCAAATTCCATTCCTCCTTACTTCCCCCTATTTCCTGTGGTTTTTCTATATTGTTTAATGTTGGTTAGGGAATATCTTTAGTATTAAGGTTGATTTTTCTACCTCCTTGCTGGCTTGGGCACATTTCTTCACCAAAACTAAAATTACCAGTTTAATGCACAGAATTATTCTGATATAAGCTGTTTAGTTATTTAGCCATGTTTAAAGTCCTTGCATGTTTGTCCTTGTTTTGCTTAAATGTCTAATGAAAAATGCTTTTGATATGGCTTTATATTTCATTTCAACTTCTCTTCTGTATTTCTAGTAAATTCTTTGCTCTGGTTTAACAAGAAACACTGGTTTTTGAGTCTGAAATGGGTCTTGTCTCTGTTTTCTGGTTATTCCTCGTTATTAAAACCTTTGAAAAGATCTAGCCACCTATTCCCCTGGGAGGCTTAAATTTGGTGTTCTTTGGGCTTCGAAAATAATCCAAATTATCCAAATTTTACTCCCTCCACAGTTGCTTACAGTTTATTACTGGAGCAGAACTAGTAACAGAAGCTCGTTCAAAACCCTGGCATGGGGGCGGCTCAGAGGCAAAAGAAGATTTTTAGCATACTTTAAATTGCTTGGGGATGCACCCTAGATGCATCTTCCAGCAGTTTATCAGTTAAAATTAAAACTAATAAAATGCAAATGCTTTTCTAATGTGTGCTCAATATACCAAAGAACTATCATAATAAAATTAAGAAAAGCACCATAAAGCTGTACAACAGCATGAAAAACGAGATATGAGGGAAATGTGGGATATTAAAGGACAGTAAAAATGGGTCTTGATTGTTAGGATATGAAATTGGGAGAATGACCTACAGTTGGAATCTTAAGGCAGTTCTGCACTGGCCAGTCTACTAAACCATCACGTATACTAGGAACATCCCTTCCATACGCTAATGTGGTTCAAGAAAGGCCCTGCCCAAGGCCCCCTTAGATTGTACCAGTATGGAAGGAAAGCCCCTAGTAGGCTTGGTGATCTGGGATACTGGTCGGTGCTGAATCAGAATGACATCAAGTGGATCTTTGGAATAATCAAAAATGGGTTTGAAATCCAGAAAAACGTACAGTATACCCAGAAGTTGACTACCCCTGTCTGAAATAATGATACAGTTCATAAAACTCTAATAGGCACACAGAGAATTGTCTATATGTTACATGCTTCTTCAGTTTAATATATACAATATTGCCTGGTCTGTAAATGAACTGAAGGTGTATATGAAAACGGCAAAATTAGATGCACTGTACTGAAACTTCTTGCTGTGCCTTGTTTGATTCCACTTTTTTCAACTCCTTGGGGATTAAAATGAAGATGAAATTTAGGATATCTGCTGGAGCTTTAGGATATGCTAGGGCTACTTTAGGCTTTTCTTTAAAACACTTCAGAACTGCAGACTACAAAGACCCATTCTGCACCAGGACTTAGATCTGGGTCAGAGGCCCTCTGATCCAGATTGGAGTCCTGCTGATCCTCCTGTTAATCTGGATTAAGGAGGCTCTGTCCACAGGTAGGCTAGATCCATCTGCGCAAGATGGAGCTAGATCCACATCAAGAAACCCTTCAACTGGATCAAGCATGTACCTAATTTATTGGGTCTACAATCTAGCCTAAGGGAATCCAGATCATGGAGGCATGCAGATGGCACTGTGATTCAGAATTTCCAGAACTTGTTTTCAGTGCAGTGCTCCATAATGCACCACTGAAAATCACTCCCCACCCCCTGTGGCTAGGATCTGTCATTCCGAGCTGTCAGGGGGTGGGGGGCAGCTGCAAAGTTTGGAGCCTTGGGAGGCTTGATCTGGACTAGTGCCATCATCTAGCCCTTGCCTCCCCATGATCTGGATTAGTAGATCCAGTGAATACAGATCTACCATACCCTCAGTGCAGACAGGGCCAATGCCACGTCAAACCAGAGACTGTAGTATTGATAAAACATTCAAAAGTGGCTTCAGTCTTTAACAGTTTAACAGTTCTTTGGCCTATCAAAGCACATGCCACAGTCAATTTATTAATTGTGAGAGATTTTATTTTTTGTTTGGTCACTTTAGGTACACCACTATTCCTTTACAATTTCCTCTAACAAATCCAGATTTCATTTTAATAATCCATCTCCATGATTCTACTGCCATTTGGCTGCATTCCAGTGAGGTAGCTGTTGCTAGCTCATGAGAAGGGAAGTTTGGCACCAGTATTTTGATACTTTCCCCCATCTATATTTGTTTTATATAGAAATGTGCTTTCTAGATCCCACTCTGGGTGCAGCATCACTGTTGGATCAGGCCACAGCCCATCTAGTCCAGCGTCCTGTCTCACACAGTGGCCCACAAATTGCGGCTGGGGCTTCTTAAGCAGAAGATAAAGGCAAAACCTTCACCTACTCTTGAGTCCCTGTAAATGGTCTTTCTTTCTTTCTTTCTTTCTTTCTTTCTTTCTTTCTTTCTTTCTTTCTTTCTTTCTTTCTTTCTTTCCCGTCCTTCACTGAATGGCCCCATAGCAGATTACAATGAGACTGAAACATATCAAATGGCAAAACATACCGTAAATATAACCCCCTTCCTCCCACCCCCTCCTGCCCTCCCTAACAGGACCAGACCCTGAGCAAGCTATTTTAAAAATAGCTGAGTAAAAAGATACGTTTTCACCAGGCACTGAAAAGTGTGCAATGTAGACGCCTTATGAACCTCAAGAGGGAGGCTGTTCCAGAGTCTAGAGGCCACAACAGAAAAGCCCCTCCTGTGAAAGAGAAGGAACTATAAGAAGGTCCTCTCCTTGAGATCTCAGTGCACAGGAAGGTCTATACGGGAGAAGGTGTTCCTTCAGATACCTAGGGCATAATTTATATACTTTAGAGGTATCCTGCCTATTTCTAAACTTACAGTGTAGTTTGTATGTTTAGGAGTAACACCCACCTGCCTAATTTTTTACTGCATTTTGTCTTATATAGGCATTGTTCAATAGAAGCTCTCCCCAAGTTACAGTCATCCTTCTAACAATATAAACAGGGTCTTTAAACAGGAGTGGCACTGATCAGTATACAAACACCAGTCTGCTTATGCAGTTAAATCGTTGCTAAAAGGAACCTTTATGTTCTAAACAAACAGGCTTTTAAAATGCATCCTGTTAGTAAATGGGGATTTCCTTATTAAACTTTTTTGATTAAAGTAGTCTGCCAGTAACTGAAACATTCTGAAACATAATATTCACTAATACACACATTACTTTCTTTATGGTCATAAATCCAAAGTAGTACATTTAAATAAATAGGAATAAAATAATCTAAGATTTCTTCAACTTTATCAGCAAATTAAAATGTGGAAGAAGTGCATAAAAGGATAGTAAAATGTTCTTTTTATCTATTGCTATAAAACTCAGACTAGTTTTATTACCACCTGATTTTATTTATTCAGCAATTGTTAATATTCACTTATTGCCTTTGTCTTTTCAGCTGATGTACTGAATAAACATACATTATTTCATTTGTGGAGCTAAGAGCTGCTGGCAGAATGTTGACTTTGCTTAAGTTTTACTGGCAAAGCTCAGGCACTTAGACACCCAATTAGTTAGTTGTCCATTTAATTTGAATTAGCTGAGACTATGTTCAGACAAAGGGGCAACTCAAGGGTGCCTCAGTGTGAGAAATAGAGAGTAAATGACCCCAGTAGTAAAGTGAACAGACTTGGGTCCCTTCCAGACTAGTGTATAAAAATCCACGGTTGTTAGTAAATTCACAGCTTACCTGGCTGCAAAGACACAATGCGCTGTGACTTGAAACAGAGGTCTGCAGCTTCCTCCTTGGCAGCTGCAAGACTTCAGTGGCGGGCATGGTGAGGTGAGCATCATGTGGGATCAGGCAGCCAATGAAAGCTGAGCTGCAGGCTTAGCTCTCATTGGCTGTTTGGGAAACTCCAAAATACTGTTTGGGAAACGCCGACCTCCTGATACTGTGGAGTGAGTGTTGATCATTTCGCAGGAGGTGAATCCGCAGTAAATAATGCACCGCCACTATGAAGTATCGGGCTTCAGGTGTGATGCTCAAGGACTAACTGCACATCAGAATGCACAGTATCTGCCAGTCTAGACACATCCTTGGTGAAGTAGCAGAAAGTTTTATCTCATACATTCTTGCAAGGATGAGTGCTCTAAACAAAAGGAAGGCCTCATTGCTCAAACTATATCACCTTTATTCCTCTCCCTGACGCAAACTTCTCCTCATTTCTCCCATTGGATGAGATATTTTGAATCACAGCCTTGCCACTTTGCCTCTCAGATATCAACTCCTTAATATGTTACCCCTACCTGGTCATACATTGTTTTGGAAGATATGCCTCCCTTGGGCATGAAAGCACATATTCATAATCTAATTTAGGGTCAAAAGAGAAACTAAAATCTAACTTCAACCTTGGAGAAAGTACAATTTATCATCGAGACAGCCTACTCCCTTTTATAAGGAGTGGTCGTCCGTTCTTACTGTCCTCGGAATTTGATAAACCTATAGAATGAAGACCTAGCAATGAGCAAACTTATGAGAGAATCCAACTTGGAACCCATGAGCAAACCTATAAAATATAATTAGTTAAGCCTCTTCATTTACACATTGTCCTTCAAAACATGGCCTTGCATTTACCTTTAGTCTATTCTGTTTACTTTGTAGAAGCAATATGTTTGCTTTTCTTATACTCAGTGTGTGACCCTCATGTTCCCAGGTCTTCTCTAATCAACTTTTTCTTGCACAGAAATGTTCAGGAAAGGGAGTAGAGGTGCTTGGTTTTTGCTATGTCTGATCACAACCTTACTAAACTCCTGTTCCAGTTAAGGAAGCTGGTAAAGCCTTGTTGAAGGATCCATGCATAAATATATATTTTACACCCTGAATTCTCATTTTAAAAACTGTGTCAGATCCTAAACTAATTTTAAATTGCAAGACACTTTTCAAGAGCTTATATTAGTTTTGTATTTCCTTTTCTCGCCTCTAGATTAAAGTGTCCATAGGGCTTGCTGGACTGAATTAATTACAGTTATGCTGCCGCATCTGGGAAAATCCCCTATTGTCTACGTGTACATTTTTATTTTATTTTATGTTAGAAAACAGTATTACTGAAAGCTTCTGTACACAGCAGGCAATGGCCAGCTCTGCACCCAGTGAAATTACTGGCCTGTCAGTTTCATGCTTCTTACAGACGAAATACCTGATGTAACAGGCAGTCCTTTAGAACACTGAGTTTGAAATACATTATTGTAGACTGAAGGTACAGAATAAATGGTAGAAAAGGAAAAAATGGTGAAAGGAAAGTCCTTCTAACTTTTTTGAAAGAAAATGGTTGAGATTGGTTTTGTTTAAGAAAAGAGTTTCAGACTGCAGAAATATGTATTTCTGGTTACTAAAAGTGGCTTAGTTTGTTCTTCCTGTCTTTTTAATTTACTGCAGGAAATGTTTTACAGTGATGTGTATGCAGTTTTGCTTCGGATGAAAAAGAACACAGAATTTTCAAAATTAAAACTGCATCTCAAGACCTTTTTGCACTGGCCCTTATTCTGGATTATATCTCAGAAATGGGGCCTATCATTTGCAAGCTAGGATGAGGAATGTTGTTGTCTGCACCAGCATGTAGTTTATAGGGCCTTTTCCAGGATATAATCCAGAATAAGGCACAGTGCAAAAATAATATCAAATTCCCTTTAATACTGGAAGGTGGCATGTCAGAGTCCGTAAGGGAAATTAATATTATGTATTTCACCCCGTTATGGTTGTAGTAGCTTTTCCCTAAATGAGAAGTGAGGAACTGGGCCATACTTCTTGTCTGTTTTGACGATTTGTGATGTTAAAGAAAATACAGGTAAACATAAATTGATTCATGAGAGAGCCATGAAAATAAGAAGCAAGTTCAAGGCTTGCTGGGAAATGCCGAACAGATAGGAAATTTAGCTAAGATAAGGATGGCTTGAAGAAAGTCAAGAAAACATTTTGAGATTTTTGAAGAGTGTGTAAATGGCAGAGATCAGCCATTTTTCCCTGCCAGAAAAGAAAGACTTAGAAAACCCACTGTCTCCTAGTACTTGTCCTCATTGGCTTCAAAGCATTATTAATTCTGGTGAGCTTTACACGAAGTCATAGGGTGGATGTAGAGTGGTTTGAGTAGTGGAAGTGCCCAAATAATGTTTGTTGATAGCAATGAAGGTGATTCATATTGGATGAGTGTTGGCGGCATGTTATATGACTTGGATAACCCGCATAAGGAGTTGGGGGCTACATGGCAGCAGATGTCATGATACCTCTGCTACATGTACCTTTCTTAAAACTGGAGTTCCCCAGACAGTACTGATGAAGTATCCAGTGGCTCCACACATTGTTCATAGCATTTACTGCTACCTCTGATTTCTGACATTAAGTTTTAAGGTCCTTCTAGATGCATGCCTAAAATTGACTTGGGGTGAAGTTATGGTTGTTCAGGCAGATGTCAGAGCTTCAAAGTAATTATTATCCACTCCAGACATTCTTCAAAACACCCAGAGTTATGTGTGGAATAAGGAACTCTAAGAAATGTTTTATAGTGGAAAGCAGGATTGGTCCAGCAGGATTGTGTGACTGTCCCACCTTCCCTTTTGAAAGTGGGGTGAAATTTGTTGTCCAATTTGGACATGCGTTGTCATGAATAAAGACTCGTGATTGACCAGATCTTTGTATCTTCTTATATTTAGATGCTGGGGCATGATGAAGATAGGGATGCAGGCCGATCAAACTGAGGATCTTGCAATGACAGTTGCAAATGAAAACTGAGCAAGAATGGGAGAGGCGAGAAAAAGTTAAAACTGATTTTTTAAAATGGTTATGATAAACAAGGTGGCAGCATTGCGCTGCCAGTTTTGACCTGGCCTAAGGCCTACAGACCAGTGGTTCTAAAACTGTGGTCTTGTAGATGTTGCTGAGAACTCCACTCCCAGGATTCTGTACCAGCCACAGTGAAGAACCACAGTTTGAGAGCCACCATTGGCTTCTTGACATTAAGGTTTAGATCTGCAAATGCTTCAAATGTAAAAGAGTCCTTAGAGTTTTCCCCTTTCCTGTTATCATGGATGAATCAGGGATGGGCTGAAAGAGATCTGTAAGATTCCAGATAATGTCTTCCCTTCTGTTTCCAACAATAGTCCAACATCCCCTTCTGGCATTTTTTAAACCAACAGTTCTTACTTATTTCAGTCCTTTACATAAGGCCTGCAAGGGGTTTAGCAAATGTGGAGAACTGAAGGATGAATTTGCTGTATTATCAGATTATTCCCAGGATGGCTTGTACTTCTTTTGAAGTTGTAAAAAGTGGTTTCACTTACTGGATAAATTGCATCTTTCTGTCCACTGGTTTTATCAGTTATTGACATACAGTATGTACCCCAAGTATGTAACTGAAGTAGCATTTAGATTAATGATGAGACTAGTTACCTTTAAACAGGTGATCTCTTACATGATCCAGTTTTAGACTGCAATGTCTTCAAGGAAGGAAGAGCAGAACTGTCCTTTTTCTCGAAGAACATCATCTTGTGAGTCTTTGAAAGATGGCAAGAGCCTGAACAATAGCCACATTATGGCTTTGCGAACTAAAATAGTCCTTGGATATTGGAAAAGACTGCTTTCCATTTAATATACTTTTTAAGGAGATATATGTCTTTGTTGTGTCAGGAGTGCTCAAAAACTGTCCTTCACTCAGCTTGTTGATTGAACATAATTCAGGATAACAACTGAATTATGTCATCATGTTTAGTTGTCTTAAATCCACACAGAATTGGCTTTCTCTACTTGGTGGTGCAACTAAAACAACCAGTCACTATTTGATTGTTTTATAGCTTCCAGTTGTAACATAAGTTATACCTCACTCTTAGTTGTTTGCCTCACTTTCTGGAATCATTTATAGGACTTTTACCTCACTAGTATGGCCTTCCTGGTGTCTTTTTTATTCTCTGCTAAAGGGCTGAATCCTAGCCTGTTGGAAAATGACTTGATAAATTCTGCCGAAAGGCAGGCCACATCTGTTTTCTGCTTGTGTTTGGTTTAAATGCCTTTGCTGTACACCTTCTTTGGCTGTATGAAGAAAAATCCATATGTCACTTCAGCCTCATTTCTGTCAGAGAAATCATTGAGCCTCCTTATCAGAATTTCTCTCTCAGTTTCTACACATGATATACTTTGGTCCTCTCAAGTCCCAGATCTACTCAATAGTGCACAGGATTTCTTTTCTCTTTTCTTTTTAGAATTATTTAATGTATCTGGGAGGATGTATGTTTGTTTACAACTGCATCATATTAGATTGTTCATTCTCCCACACAGTAGTCAAAGTATGGTGGCCCCGCCTAGTCTGCCTATTACTGGGGCCACAGAGAGGCCCTTCTAGAAGTTTATTCCACAAAGTCAACCATTGTTGTTACTCTGAATCCTAACTCCCAAAGAGCAATGCAACATTTATGTGATGCTCCTGATTATGATGGAATGGAAGAGATAATGGTTTTCAGTTACTTTTCCCCTTACAAAGCACTTGTCTTCAAAAAGTCTGCCTCAGAGAGTTGGGACCCTGTATATAACGAGTGAAGTTAAATTAGTGAAAATCTTGTCCCTTCTGTCCAGCAAGCTCTTCCACTAGAATGGAGTTATTTCTGTGCACAAAAAACCCAAAACAAAACAATCATACAAAAACAATCATATCAAACTCGTATTTTCAAATAATATCTAGACACCATACTTCTTATGTCTTCATACCCAATAATTTTAGATCAGTTTTACTTATTTTAGTGTAATTTAATAGACAATCTTCAGAAGACTTCATGGGAAAAATGAACACTGGGAATTGATTTATGAGTTAAAAAAAAGAAAAAAACTGGTTCCTCTTCCACTACTTTTTAGAACATAAGAACATAATGAGAGGCCCTGCTGGATCAGGCCACAGCCCATCTAGTCCAGCATCCTGTTGCACACAGTGACCCACCAAATGCTCATGGCATCTCAAAGAGAGACAAGGACAAACCTTTTTCTGCTCTTGAATCCCAGCAAATGGCATTAGAAGCATCCTGCTTCCGCGCCCCACCCCCAGTCTGAAAGATGTACCTAGGCATTCATTCTAGTAGCCATTGATACATCTGTCATCCATAAATTTGTCTAACCCTACCTTGAAGCAATCTAGACTGGTAGCTGTCACTGCCTCTTCTGGCAGCACATTCCATAAACCGATGAGCCTTTGGGTGAAGAAATACTTCCCCTAGTCGTATCCAGCTCTCCTACCCATCAGCTTCATAGATTGCCCCCTGGTTCTAGTGTTGTGTGATAGAGAAAATAAATTTTAATGGACTCAACCCTCTGAGGTCTTGAGACTTATACATTAATCATAGGGCATTTTTGCACTTATCACTTAGAGACAGATGGGGACACTCTGGAATGGAGTGTGTGCCACTTGCCCCCATGTTCAGAATCTGTGGAGCAGTATAACTGCTTACAACCGTACTAGGAGTATAGATTTTACGCCTAGTACAACCCTGGATACAGCCTTCTCACCTGTGTAGGGGGCAAGGCAGTGGTGGCTGTATAGACTTCCACCACCATCACCTGATCAACCTAGCAACAGCTGGACATGCATGGCCATTGTTGCATCAAGACAGATGCTGCCAGATGGCAGAGTTCACCCTTCCCCTACTTTAGGTGAAGTTTCAAATGAATGTTGGCTTCTGTTCTGATCTTAATTTTCCTGGGACTGTCCCATGGAAGTTAAGTGTGAAAAGGCTCTTAGTTTAATGGTGTTCTCTTTTTTCCTGTATGGTGGTTAACGGAAGATATATGTTTTTTTATTTTAAAATGGATGTTGAAACAGGACTTCAGGCAGTGGTATTATAAAACAGACGTCAAATATGGCAGATCTTGGCAGGACTCAAATGTTATTTTTCTCTAAAAGATAACAGCACTTGCGGGAATTTGCTGGACAGGCTGACATTTTGAATTGGTAGCTGCAATATAGAACCCTGAAACTATAACCTGCCATTATTTGGGGTATGATCAAATAGGGAAATAATCTATGTATACAAACTTGCACTTTTTCCCCCTTGTATTCATACAGGTTAATTCTGCAGGCCTCTAAATAAACTAGGAGGGAAAAGTGGCATGGCTTGATTCAGTTTTGGAGGCCTACTTACTTACCTACTTACCTGCTTACTTACTTACTTAAGGGCAGTCACTAATCCAAGACAGAACCAGTCTTTTTATGCCATTGCTGTGGGACTTTGTCAAAAGCCTTCTGAAACTCTAGATAGACAATGTCAACTGAGACCTATTCGCACGAGGGCTGTCGGAACATGTGTCCTCTGGGTGGGCGGTTCTGTTTGGAACCGCCCCAGCCTGTCCCAGAGTGCCCACACACATTCTGGGTGTAGAGCAGTTAATACTGCTCTACACCCGGCCCAGGGCATTCAGGACCGTCTCAAAGTTGTTCAGGGAAGGAAGCGTTCGCATGCCTCCCTCCCTGACAGGTTTGGGCCCCGCCTCTGGATGCTGCTATTAGGCAGACCAGTCACAGACCTTCCCTGGGTTCCTGCGGGTTCTAGGGGATGGGATTGTGTCCCCTAGGGCCCGCAGGGACCCCCATGGGCACCCCCCCATGGGGATGGGCCTAAACGGGGATGCACACACGTGAGAGAGACACCTACCTTGTGCTCACTGGGTCCCGAAATAGCAAGCCGAGTGCGCCTCTGCTCGTGCTGGTTGCTCTCTGGTTGACTTTCTGTAATCTCCGTGTCTTCTTTAATTATCCCTTTCTGTCCTTACCATCCAACTGCTTTCCTGGATGGATCCAACTGGAATAGTTTGAATATGAGTGTTCTGACAAAACACCCAGAAAATTCTGAATGATCTTCAGCTTGTTCTGAGTTAGAACAAAATTCAAAATCTGTCCTGTATACACCTCCATTGTTGGGCTGCATATTTGGATGTATAATATTTTAAAGCTATGATAAATATTAATTCTTAAATTGTTTTTTGTGTATATTTTGGTGTTTCTTATATTCTGGATTTTATAAATAAGGTTCACTGCTATATAGAGATAATATCTGAATTATTTTTATTTTTTATTGAATTCTGTTCGTTCATTGTCAATGCTAATAATAGTGCTAATGCTAGGTAGAATACTGTTAAGGCTGCAGTTCTATTTAATTCCATATAAAACTCTTCAATGCAGGTGCTGTCATTGTTTTAGATCAGGGTTTCCCAAACTATGGGTCGGGACCCACCGGTGAGTCGCGAGCCAATATTGAGTGGGCCCTGCCTGTAGAATTAAGTAATAAAAAAATTGTATTAAAACTTTGTTATTTGAAAAGTCCTTTATTCATATTGGTAACGGTTAAATTTCCTAGAGGTGGGTCCCAAGTTGGTAAACTTTTATTAGATGGGTCGTAGCCCAGACAACTTTGGGAACCACTGTTTTAGATAGTTATCTGGTCCTATACTGCTTTTATTTTAGCCTGCCCTGAGTGCTTCAGGTATCGGGTGGGAGAAAAATTCAAATAAATTAAAATTAAAACTGACCTCACTAATAAATTATCACTAGCCAATCATCATTAGTCTGCTGAGCCATGCTTCGATGGGGCACTGCTCAATTTCATGATATTTGTTTGTTTTTATTTATAATTCTCTCTCAGGGCAGTTAAAATACAACAATTAAAATATGACAAACATTTAAAGCATAAAAATTGAAATTGAAATCAATTCTCAAATGGGCTGTCCAAAGGGGAATCCCCAGGTAAACAAAAATATTTTTACATGTTTCCTAAAAATATGGGAGTGTTGCCTAGAGAAGGCCTGTTCATGGATGGCTGCTACTATAATGGTTTTGGCTGATGGAGCTATCATCCAGCCTTCCCTAGAAGACGTCAGGATGGGACAATCTTTCTCGTATCTTGGCCTATTCCTATCTAGGCCTAGTAGGTTGAAAAAAATACATTGAATTTGGCCTTGTTCATAGTTGGCAGAAAATAATGTGAGTGAGGATCTGTTGGTGAGGATCCATTGATAGGAGGGCTGATTCTGAGCCCGTTGCAATGGACAGATCATTCACTGGTGAGACTTTGACTTGCCATGACAGCTCTCCTCTGTGGGGATGGGAGACCTATTCAGATGGTCTGCCCCTGGAGATGTTGGATTCTGAAAGATTCCTGAATGCCCTGGAGGATTTTCCAGTTGGCATGGCTGGTGCTTCTGTCGAAGATCTGGTCTCTCTTTGGAATCAGGAGATGAAAAGGCTATTGACTCGATCACTCTCAGGTGTCCTCAGCATACCTGTAGACCCTGTAAAGCACCTTGATATTCCATGGAGCTATGGGCAAAAAAACAAGAAGGTCGATAGCTAGAGTGCAGATGGCATAAATCCCACTGTGAATCTGATCAAACAGAGATCAGAGCACACTGTCGTGCCTACTGTGTGGCATTGGTGGTGACCAAGAAGAGGTTTTTTTCTGCCACCATTGCATCCTTGAGCAGCTGTCCAGAAGAGCTTTTCCAAGTGGTGAATGGCCTTATAAGATCCAGCCCAAGAGAGCAAGGACAACAGCCATGAAATATCTGCTGCGAGAAATTTGCAAGACACTTTGAGGGCAAAGTTGCTCAGATTTGTGGGGGATTGGACACCATAGTTGGGAATAGTCCAGAGGAAGTGTCCAGAGAACTGTCTGGTCCAGTTATTTTGGATCAGTTTCTATTGTTTTGTCCTGAGGATGTGGACAAGCTGCTTGCTGGGGTTTGACCAACAACGTACTCTCTGGACCCTTGCCCTTCCTGGCTGATAAAAGCTAGGCATCAAGGTATGACCAGGTGGGTCCAGGAAGTAGTGAATGCCTCCTTGAGAGACGGGTTTGTTCTGCTGGCCCTTAAAGAGGCAGTGGTATGACCTCTCCTCAAGAGGGCATCTCTGGATCGACAACCACAACCCAGTGGCCAACATACCTTTTCTGGGCAAGGTACTAGATAGACCTGTGGCTGTTCAACTCTAGGCATGCTTGGAGGAAGCTGATTATATGTGTGCATTTAATGATTCATTTGTATATGATTCTTTTATTGTAAGCTGTCTAGAGATCTTTGGATATGGGGTGGAATATAAACATTTTAAATAAAACAAACAAACAAATAAATAATCTTGACCTATTTCAATCTGGCTTAAGGCCTGATTATGGCATGAAACTGCCTTGGTGTCCCTGGTTGATGACCTCCTCTGGGAGAGAGACAGAGGGAGTGCAACCCTCTTGATTCTCCTGGATCTTTCAGTGGCTTTTGATGTCATTGACCATGGTATTCTTCTGGAAAGACTAAAGTGACTAGGAGTTGGAGGCAGTGTGTTGCATTGGTTCCGCTACTATCTCCAAGGCCAGTTATGGGAGATTCTTGCTCAACACCCGGAGAACTCACTTTTGGGGTTCCTCAAGAGTCGATCTTATCTTCCATGCTCTTTTAACATTTACATGAAGCCACTGGGAGAGGTCATCAGGAGATTTGGAGTGAGGTGCCATCAATACTCAGTTGGCTCCCCCCCCACACACATTTGAGTATAGGACGGGATAAAAATTTGAACAAAGAAAGGTGACTTGCTTCTGAACCTTGATGCCACTCTGAGTTCATTCTCCTATTCTTACATCACATTTAAATTCCATTTAATCATGTTGTGAGCTTAATTATGTTGAGAGATGTATTATTTTTGTGACTCTGTTTCAAACAGGATAAGAAACTAGAAAGGTACAGAAAAGGGGATTCACAGATTAGGGGCAGGAGCACTTCTGCTGTGCTTTTTAGTTTAGACTCTGGAGCAAGAGGATAGTTCTGTAGAAAAGAGCGCATAAAATAGAGAAATTGTTTTGAATTTTCCATTGGAGATGAACAAGAGCTGACATCCCATAAAGGCAAAATGAATAGTGTCCCTCCAGCTGGTAGCTAAGGGCTTAATTCCTCTTTCCCTGAATTGCATTCAGACTGGGCTAGTATGTGTATAATCCACTAAGTTCAATGGAGTTAGTTTCCGCATGAGTTTGAATAAAGTTTTAGCCTTAATGGATCTGGTAACACTTTCTTTCTGCTGCCTTGTGCTCTATACTATGAGTCACAATGGGCCTCAGCCAGTGCTGGAGATTAATCTTAGAAACGTGAGAATCAAGAAAGGCCATTTCCATATTCTTTCCTTCACCTTTAAATGCTGAAACACAATGTTTCAATTAGATTGCCTTGTTGATAGCAGGAGGTACAATATTTCAGTGGCTTCTGTGTAATTATGGAGAAAACTGTGGGCAACATTCACATGCGATTAAAAAAATATATCTGAAGTAGCTTAGAAATGGCTTAGATGGCTTCCAGGTAGATTTTTCCCACGGCAGTCTGACTTTCCCTCTCTCATGAATGTTTTAGGCTAGAAAAGGCAGATTAGAGATAGGGTAAGACCATGAGGGCCATATGATACCAACTTCTGCAGACTTACATGATCTAAACTGGCTCCCACGCTAATATGTCAGTGAACCTGTTTAATCTGGTCCATCGGTAATCCAGATCAGGAACCTCCTGATCTAGATTACACTTTGTCTGGTGCAGATAGAGTATTCTTGTGTTGGGTTGGGTGGAGCCTCTCTAGTCCACACCAAAAATATCCAGAAGAAGACTACGAGGTGCACAGATCCAGAACACAAGTAAGTGCAAAAATCTTCTATGTCACATTTAAGTAGCTTTTTCCCCCTGCAAAAATGCATGCATCTATTATTCTATCAGCTGACTTCTATTCTTTTAGTAGAAAGAAACAACTTACGTTAAAGTTGGCTTCTACTCCCAGGGGAATTCTTCCATCATTTTCCAATTTGTTTGACAGTCTTCAAGTAGTAAATTTTAGTACTCCAATATAAAGCTGTTCACATGTTATATCAGGTTTAGGTTGCCTCCAGGCAGCAAGAGGTTAATGGGGAATCTTATTTAGATCCCACAATTGCCCTCACTGTCCTTGTCAGACAGCAAGGTAAATTGTGGGGCAAATCTGTGCCCTTATCATTTGGCACTTTCTCCCATGATGCTTGCAAGGCCAAAAATATCCAGAACTGCTCAAACACCTGCCCCCGTGCTTGCACAGTGCATAATTTTAGGGGACCCCTCCCCCAGTAGCTAGAGCCAGGCACAGTAAATTATATTGCTATGGGAGGAAGCCTAGGTTCAGAGCTGGATTGAATTTGATAATCCAAGAGGTCCCTTCCAAATCTATGATTCTCCGATTCTTTTCTCCACAGTTGCAGTATCTCAGGATTTTGCCTGTTTGTCCTAGGACTTAGTTGTTTTTGCTGTGGATATATAGAGTAATCCCAATATGCTGCCAAGATATTCCCAGATTTTAGAGAGTACCGCTTTAGCCGCACATCAACAAAATGGGAAACATACTTCTTGGAACAACACTTTTTTTTCATCTTCTCTGCAACTGCCAGATAAAACTAATGAATTCATTATTTATTGACTTTCTGTAACATTTAAATTTAACTTCTGTATTTATTTATACAATTGCCTAAAGGTTTTTTGGCAGAGAGATTTGCTAGGGAATGGACACAGAACTGAGAACCTTTTCACACTTAAGTTGTAAATGCACGTGGGAGAATGCTCTGGCATGGAGAGTCTGCAGTTCATGGAGCTGTTTTGTTTCCAAAAACTGTACTGTGCATGCCAGAGCATCCCCTGTGCCATATAGGTGTGGAGTGTTTAAAACTGCTCTGTAGCTACACTAGCCACACGGCTAGTAAAACTCTATACATTCCTTCTACACTTCTTCCTGTTGGAAGAAGTACAGTGGGAACACGTGACCAGTGGAGCAGAGATGATTACATGCTGTGTCACTAGGTTGCCCCGGCAAGAGTACCGTGCAGGCACACTGGTACCATCACTGGGGCTGCCCAATGGCGGCCATGATAGCAGCCGTTCGCACTTAGCCAGTGCTTAATAAAGTGCTAAGTTATGGATGCTTTAGGTGTCTGCAAGTGCAAACACCTAAAGCATTCTAGCACTTTGCCTCCCAATGAAGGAAATAAAGTGCAAGTTTGCCCTGAGCTGTTGATATCTTTGTAGTGATAGACAATTTGCTTTGTAGTCTAAAAAGGTGAAAGCTAAAAGAATGTCCTAAAAAGTCCAACTTGAGTGTTTTCTAAGAGCAGAACTCAGATGGTCATTTGCACAAAGTGCTGTTGTAATTTTGTGCCCTAATATAGGTATTGCTTCAGTACAGATTTTGTTTGTGTGTGTGTTTTTCCTGCCCCTTTTTCTTTTTTTTTAAAGTAAGATAATTCATTCCCCCTGTTATGTATGCTTCTGAAGGAACAGCAGCATAGGAAATATCACAGGCTTCCACACAGTCTGCTAACAACCATCACACTCTTTATAGCTAAAACAAATTACACTCAGCAAAGGATCAAGTGAAGCCTCAGGCTGCCAGAACTTTGATTAATTGTATAGATTAAAAAAAAAAAAGCTTCATACATTTAAGAAAAAAAAGCCTCCTTGTGCTTTCATATGAATATCAGGTGGAACATATTCGATAGCACACTGGCTTTCAAGTACTTCACTGGAATTTCTTTAATTATTTTATTGAGCTAGAAACAAACAAAATAGGTGAATCAAATGGGTTAATTGTAATATCTAAATACTGAAAAATTAGCCAGTGTACCCTTATCTTAGGAGGAAGGAGTAATCGTTCTTTTCCTATGTTTCAAAAGTCTTCTGGGAAGAAAATGAAGAGCTTATCACCTTGGAAACATATGGGTTTAACCACACAGGTCTGGCGTTCTGTTGGATTTTCAGTCAGCAAGGAGCTCTTATTTAACTGGTCTTTTCAGAAGTACAAAAATAGGTGATTGCACTTATTTTTACCATTTCTTTTTTTGGTTACTGAAGAGTGGGGGGAAAGAAACAAGCAGTTATTGCAGCTGATGGCTTAGGGAACGGATAATAAGACAACAGAGCATTGCTGTACCTTAATCTTCAGTGGTTTTCTAAAGTCTGGCTGCCTATATTCAGAAGTACCTCAACTTTTTAATTTATTTTTAGCTTCATATCCAAGTTGATTTTCTTAAAGTCTTCCTGTTTCTCTGTTGAGTTTATGAAAATATAGGGCCACATTTTTATAACAAAAAAAAAAAAGGAAAAACTTTCTTTATAATTCTACAGTTTTCTTTGACCATATACCATTCTTTTCTTATGGAGGAGCTAGAGTGGTATTTTTGTAAAAGACAAAAATTGAAAAGGGGTAAAATGCTATCACAAGCAGAAAACAATATTAATTTCCTTTCAACTACTAATAATGTCTAACAGCAAGATGGTCAGCTATTACTAAGGCTTTTTCTGCACAGAGCAGTAGAACCTGGGGCCACCACATTTGCATGTTATTCCAGATTGCAGAGACTCTCCCAAGGGTGGATTCATCTGCACAGGATAGAGGTAGATTGGGATTGAGGGGCCCTTTATCTGGGTATGATGCCAGCTTCTTTCAGACCTACATGATTCTCTTCACAAGCTGCAGGGGTGAAGCACGCTAGACCGTAAGAAGAGCCCTGGTGGATTGGGCCAGAACCCACCTAGTCCAGCATCCTGTCCCACACAGTGGTCCACCAATTGCTTATTGGCACCTCAAGCAGAAGACGAGAGCAAAACCTTTACCTGCTCTCACAAATCCCAGCAAATGGCCCTAATGATGCTAGCTCTCAAATCCCAGCAAATGGCCCTAATGATGCTAGCCTCTTCCATTTCAAGCACTCTGATGCCAAACAAGATCCTTACCTACTCATTCGCTCTGAAGAGGAGTCCAGTGCCTCCTCTGCTGCTGCTAGATTCCCCAGCCAGGAGGCTGTTTTGCTTTTAGGGAGACTGCAGGCTGAGAAGGCAGCCACGCCCCCTGTCCTGATGACAGCTGCGGGCCATCAGGGCAGGGGGTGGTGGATCGCGGCTCCCTGCTCCCCTCACCTGCTTCTCCTCCCCAGTGGCAAAGCAGCCTCCTGGGGGCGTGGAGCTGGCAGAGGAGGAGGCGACAATGGCAGCCTCCTTCACCCCATCGGGGGGGGCACAGCAGCAAGCCCCCACCCCTCCCATGTGGCTGCTCCAGCAATGGGGCATTGATTGCAGGCAGGGGGAGGAGGCAATCCCCAGTGACCTCCTGCCATTGATGCCCTGTCACTGGACAGGAGCAGCCACATGGGAGGGGACGGGGATAGCCCCCCCCCATGGCTACTTCAGCAAAGGGACTTCAGTGGCAGGCGGGGGCAGAGACAAACCCTCGCCACCTGCCACCAATGACTTGTCACTTGAAATGAGCAGCAAACCTCCACCACTGCCTGCCTTCAAAGCCCCACTGCTAGAGCAGTTATATGGGGGGGGGAGCAGGGGCTTTCTGCCTCTGTCTCTCCCCCCCCCCCGCTGCATCAGGAGTGGGGTGACAACGCACGATCGTCACACACACACCGGCACTCAGGGTGATGGCAGAGGAATTATTTAGGCCTTCTGGAAATCCAGATCTAGGGCCCTGAAAAGCCGATTCGGGCCGGAATTGGGAGGCTGTCGTGTGGAAGATGCCCCCCTCATCCGGTCCTAATGGGGTCCTCTGTGCAGAGTGATCCTTTAGGATCTGTTCCACAAGGGTCCTTAATGGGTCTCTAATGGGGCCTTAAGGGCCAGTGCAGAAACACCTCTAAAGCCCACTCAATGTGATTGATCTGAATTTAGCTAATACAGATCCAGCTAATATGGATCAACTGAGGTAAGTGCAGAAAGGGACAAAAGTACAGAAAGGCACACCAAACCACTATAAAACCCTCAAAATCCAACAAATACATGCACCAACGATCTACTCTACACACAGTGGGTCACAAAACTACTCAAAACCTAAGAAAACTCACCAAAACACACAAATCCATACTCAGCTGTTGTTTTTGTTTTTAAAGCCACTTCATTTATCTTCCTCGCTGCTGAAAAGCAAACTGGAAAATCATTGCTGCATCAGGAAAATGTATTCTCCAAGCTTCACCTGACTTTTGCCTTTGATGGTATCAAAACATGTTATGATGAATCTTGGAATTTTTACACAGGTATCTTGTGAACTTCTTCCATTTAACACACTGTTGAGATGAAAAATTGTGTTGCTTACATCAAGCCAACTGTGGAAGGCTTATGTCAGTAGCACATTATGCAAATAAAGAGAAGAGTGTTGGTCAGGGTATGAATCCCTCTGTCTCCACCTTTGAACTCAGAAGTGTTCCAAAATTTGAATGGGTCCTGTATATTGTAAACCGGTGATGGCCAACCTATGACACGCGTGTCACAGGTGACACGC